>OY992876.1:219798816-219869122 GCA_963921405.1 Cepaea hortensis | reverse complement strand
CAGACAGACAGTCAGACAGATAGTCGGGAACGGGATCTTATATGACTACTTATATGATTTAAATGAGATGCTCTCCACCATGGGCTGGACTGGGTCAGACAGACAGACAGATAGATAGATAGACAGACAGACAGACAGTCGGGAACGGGAACTTATATGACTACTTATATGAATTAAATGACATGCTCCCCATCAGGGTCTGGGCGAAGACGGGCTGGGTCAGACAGACAGACAGACAGACAGTCAGACAGACAGATAGTCGGTAACGGGAACGAGAACTTATATGACTACTTATATGAATTAAATGAGATGCTCCCCACCAGGGTCTGGGCGAAGCCGGGCAGGGTCAGCTAGTTTATATTATATTTACCAAACGCAATTTCTGGCATATTTTCTTCATACCTCTTCATCAGAAACTAATTATGCCTGGACACATCCTTGTCTTCTTTATGAGCGGGAGTGTTTCTATATAATTTTTGCTATATATAGCTTCTGTTTGCTGCCAAAATTCGTTCCCAGTATATCTCAGAACAGCCATAACAGTTGATGGGAGGTGCCTTGAAGAGATTAGAACATGAATCGCCATGACGAAGGTAGCCTTTTGCAAAATGGAAAACACACTGACTAACAAACTGATGTCATTTGCAACGAGAAAATGAACGTTAAAGTTCTAAAGAAAACCTATACTTTCGTATGGATGTGAAAAGTTGACGATGAGCAAACAAGCTGTAAAACATCTAATGGCAGTGAAAATGTGATTCTTGAGGGAAATGTAACAAATACCATGGACGGAAAGAAAAACCAATGAGCACGTTCTTCAAGAGACAAATTAAACCAGCAAACTGATTAGAAAAATTAGACGTAGACAAATGCGTGTGAACACGTAATGAGAAGAAATAAACTGGAGAACTTGGTGACAACTGTCAAGATTGGGGGGAAAAGCACAATTGAAAGTAATAGAAGTAAATGTCTGGATGGCTTGACCATGTGGTATAGTCGCGACAAGAACACAGAGCTGTTCCACGACTCTGGTGATCGTGTAAGATGGGAAATCATGATCGCCCACGCTTACTGGCATGGCGCATGATTAATGATGAGTCTTTCAGAAGTTTGCAATAAACACATTCATTTTTATGGTTGTTTGATGATTGTCTCGTGTTCACAATGTCAAACATACACACACACACGCACACACTCACACACATACACACACACAGAATGGGATGGGAAAGAGAGAGAGGAAGAGAGAGGCCACACGCATAGAGTGATAGTAGTAGTAGTAGTAGTAGTAGTAGTAGTAGTAGTAGTAGTAGTAGTAGTAGTAGTAGTAGTAGTAGTACTAGTAGTAGTAGTACTAGTAGTAGTAGTAGTAGTAGTAGTAGTAGTAGTAGTAGTAGTAGTAGTAGTAGTAGTAGTAGTAGTAGTAGTAGTACTAGTAGTAGTAGTAGCAGTAGTAGTAGTAGTAGTAGTAGTAGTAGTAGTAGTAGTAGTAGTACTAGTAGTAGTAGTAGTAGTAGTAGTAGTAGTAGTAGTAGTAGTAGTAGTAGTAGTAGTAGTAGTAATAGTAGTAGTAGTAGTAGTAGTAGTAGTAGTAGTAGTAGTAGTAGTAGTAGTAGTAGTAGTAGTAGTAGTAGTAGTAGTAGTAGTAGTAGTAGTAGTAGTAGTAGTAGTAGTAGTAGTAGTAGTAGTAGTAGTAGTAAATTACAACATCTACTATCTGCATTCTCTAATGCTTGTTCTGAATTTGGTTTAACAATTAACAAAAAGAAGACACAAATTATGTCACAAGGTGCACATGGTGTACCATCAATCTTTATTGACGACGCCGAACTGGAGATAGTAGACCATTTTACATATCTAGGATCAGAGGTAAACAGCAAATTATCCCTCGATCAGGAAATCAACATCAGGATTGGCAAGGCAGCAACAACAATGAACATGTTAGCAAAAAGAGTCTGGGAGAACAGGAAGCTTACTGCCAAAACAAAAGTCCTCGTCTACCAAGCCTGTGTCCTTAGTACTCTTCTTTATGGCAGTGAAACCTGGACAACTTACTCACGCCAAGAGAAACGTTTAAACAGCTTTCATATGCGGTGTCTGCGAAGAATACTTGGTATTAAGTGGCAAGACAAAATCACAAATACTGAAGTATTGGAAAGATCAGGTTGTGTGACGGTGTATTCCATGCTCAGTCTTCGTAGACTTAGATGGATAGGACACGTTAGGAGGATGGATGATGGTAGAATACCAAAGGACATCTTTTTTGGTGAATTACAGACGGGTAGGAGATCTCAGGGTCGGCCTCTACTACGATACAAAGATGTGTGTAAGCGGGACATGATTGATACAGGCATTGATAATGCACATTGGGAGCACGTCGCCGCTGAACGTGTTGCATGGAGGGCAACTGTCAGAAATGGAATAAAGACAAAGGAGAAAATGATTGCAGATAAAGCACACACAGAGCGTGAGAGACGTAAGATGGTGCAAAATGGTGGAAGTGACCATGTTTTCACATGCACCTACTGTGGGCAAACATTTGCAGCAAGAATTGGCCTTACCAGCCACACTCGCCAGTTATTAAGCCTTTTTGAAGCACAATGTACCAAACTATCGTCTGTCAAGACGGAAAGGTGCCAATGAATGATGAGTAGTAGTAGGCCTCTTTCAGTCCTGAAGGACTATAGAGTTGTGCCGCTGGGGATGTACCTGGCAGCACCGCTTGTGACTGTATAGTCCAATGCGAGAGTGGCAGTCTCTGTCACAGTTTCAGCATCCGTAATACGAGGCAGGTCCCGCAGTAAGTGACTGCGTTTTAAGCCTGTGACGCCTATCCTAAGTTTGTTGGATCAGATTGCTCTCAAAGAGCACCAGTCTGTTTCGTACATCTCTTCTCCAGGAACATCTGTCTGTTGCAACTCTTTCCCATGTGTCTGGATCTATACCAAGGGTTTTCATATCTTGTTTACACACATACCTATATCGCATTTGGGGTCTTCCGGTTGGCCTCTTTCCAGTGGCTAGTTCTTCGTATAGGAGATCTTTGGGAATACGTTCATCCTCCATTCGAGATACGTGGCCCAGCCACCGGAGGCGTCTCTGCTTGAGGAGGGTGTGCACTGTGGTAATATCTGCTCTTTCAAGCACGTTTGTTTGTTTATTATGTGGTCTTTCCATGATATGCCGAGGATACGTTTCAGACATCTCATATGGAAGGAATTCAACTTTCTTTCCTGTCTTGAGTACAGGGTCCAGGATTCAGACCCATAGAGTAGTGTGCTAACAACACAAGCTTTATATATTTGAACTTTTGTACGCTCTGTTAGTCTATTATTCTCCTAAACTCTTTTAATTAGCCTGAAAAATGTCGTGGCTGCCTTTCCAATGCCTCTGTCGATTTCTGTCTCTAATGAAAGATTATCTGATATTGTCGACCCCAAATACACAAACTTGTGGACGACCTACAATTCGTAAATAGAAATTTTGATTGACGGAGGCACACCAGCATCTTGTTCCATCACCTGTGTTTTATTTAGACTGATGGTGAGCCCAAAGTCTTTGCAGGCGGCTGCAAAACGATCTATGAGCTGCTGGAGATCTTCTGCTGTATGAGTAGTCAGTGCTGCATCATTTGCAAAAAGTAGTTCTCCTATGCATCTTGATCTTATTTTTGTCTTTGTCTTGAGTCTTGATGGGTTAAAGAGTTTACCATCAGATCTTGTATGGAGGTATATGCCTTCAGTGGCAGTCCCAAATTCCTGCCTTAAGAGAACGGCGAAGAAAATGCCAAAATGTGTAGGAGCAAGCACCTAGCCCTGCTTTACTCCGCTTTATTGTTTTTTTTTTTTTTTTTTTTTTTTTTTTAAGCATATCCTTTACAGGACTTAGCTGTCAACACCAGCATCTTTCAGCTGTATGTTGATGTCTTGGCAAGATTACGCTCAGTAGTTTGCCATTGCTTTCTGAGCGGCCGGCTCACATACCCCGTAAGTCACCAATGCGATTCGAACCACTGCTGATTTGAACCGTCATCACGTTAACCGACGAGAGTATACGAGATTACGGAGAAAAGACATAACCTCTAAGCCACGAAGCGGGCTCTTTACTCCGCTGCTGATGCTGAATAACTGGGATGTTAAGCCGTCACATAAAATGGTCCCCTACATGTTTTTGTGGAATGATTTCACGAGACTAAGAAGGGTGGGTGGACATCCTATCTTTTCAAGGACCTTAAAAAAAGCCGTTTCTGCTCACGAGGTCAAATACCTTTGTGAGGTCGATGAATGCAATATATAATGGCTTCCTCTGTTCTCTGCACTTCTCTTGGAGCTGCCGGAGTGAGAAAATCATATCGATGGTGGACCTGTTGGGTCTAAATCCGCACTGTGATTCGGGGTAGATTCTTTCAGCAAGAATGTGTAACCTTTTAAGGATTACTCGAGCAAAAATCTTGCCTGTAATGCTGAGTAGGGAAATGCCGCGGTAGTTGTTGCAGTCGCTTCTGTCGCCTTTGTTTTTATAAAGGGTAACAATGTTTGCATCTTTCATTTCTTGTGGTACTGATTTTTCTTTCCAGCAGAGCTGAAATATTGCATACAGTTCTGGGATGATTGTTTCTTTGCTACATTTTATAATGTCAGGTGGAATACTATCTTTTCCTGGTGCCTTGCCGGTTTTGAGAGAGTCTAGTGCTTCGCTGATTTCTGTGAGGCAAGGTTCGTTATCCAGGGCATGCACGACGGACTGTTGATCGATGGCTTCCAGAGCTTCTTCACTGACAGTGTTCTCCACTGAGTATAGCTCTGAGTAGTGTTCTACCTAGCGATCCATTTGTTTCGCTCGATCTTTTATGATTACCCCCTCAGTTGATCGTAAAGGAGCCATCTTATTTTTTGATGGACCGACAGCTTGCTTGATGCCCTCGTACATTCCTCTTATATTTCCAGTGTCTGCAAAAGTTTGAATTTGTGCAGAGAGCTGTAGCCAGTATCTGTTCGTACATATTCTTGCCATCTGTTGTACTCTATTTCTGGCTGTTCGCAATCCCTGCAAAGTTTTCTCTGAAGGTGATGTTTTATACATTGAGAATGCATGTTTCTTTATCTCCATGACTGAGAGCATCTCTTCTGAGTGTGCTTCAAACCAGTCGGTTGACTTAGTTTGCTTCTTGCCAAATGTTGATAGAGCTGTATTGTAGATGGTGTCGCGAAAATGACTCCATCTCTCGGTGGCATTTCCGTTTGTGGGGCCAGGCAGTGGCTCCGTTAGAGCCTGCGTGAATTTTTTTGATCTTCGCTTTGTTTTGGGTGACGCTGGTGTCAATGTGTGGTCTTCCTTCTGTTCTGCTTCTGTAGATTCTCTTGGGCTTTATCTTCACCTTGCTGGAGACGAGTGAATGGTCGGTGTCGCAGTCAGCACTATGATAGCTGCGAGTCTGCCGTACATTGCTTAGATTGCTGCGTTTAGTGAGCACCAGGTCGAGTTGGTGCCAGTTCTTTGATCTGGGGTGCCTCCATGACACCTTGTGTTGAGGTTTCGTGTCAATGAAGATGTTGGTCACGCATAGATTATGGTGGCTGCAGAATTCCAAGAGACGTTGTCCATTGTCATTGATCTTCCTAACGCCAAACTGTCCTGCACATGAAGGCCAAGATGTGTGGTCTGAGCCAACCCTGGCATTGAAATCCCCAGGATAAAAAGATGTTTTCTCTCTTGTGTTTCACTGATTTCTAAGGTCGTCATAAAACTTGTCTTTAGATTATGATGCTGCAATTAGTGTTGGGGCGTAAATGCTTATAATACTAACTGGGCCTGCCTCTGTCTGGGGTTGGAGCTTCAGTATTCAAATTGGACACGCAGGCCCGTCTTACATTCGGCCCTTCCAACCACTCATCTTTCGTTCATCAATAGTGCATGATACATTCACACAGGAAAAGTACATTGTCAAATGAATTTTGTAAACATAAACAATGCATATTATCATGTTATGAGACACATTCCCCACCCACCCATACATCCCCAACCAACCCATACATACCTCACTCACCACACATCCCCCACATACACATCCCTCACCCAGCCACACACACACACCCAGGAAACACATACATGCCCACACCCACCCATCCTCTACACACACATCCCCCAACAACACAATCCCCACCTACACACATCTCCCCACTACCTCCAGTGCCATCACTTGGTGGTATGATGGAATTAAACAGCTTGTTTCTGATAGCGAAGCCAACTCCATGCTCCCTGGTTTCTCGGTGCGGCTTGCCATGCCAGTAGAAAGTGAAGTCCCTCTCCTTGATGTTTCCAGATTCTTGGAGTCTGGTCTCTGGCAGGGCGACAATGTCTATCCCCAGTCTGAGTAGTTCGTTGTTTATCACTGCAGTTTTGCGGGCATCCATAATCTCTTTTAGATCATCTGAGATGCCAGGGGTCATAGTTCTGACGTTCCATGTTCCCAGCCTTAGGGCCGGTTGTTTTGTTTTTTTCTTGTTCCTAGGTGTATAGATTGCGGTCTATGTGTCAGGATTTCTCCCTATGTTCCACACACCCTCAGGAGCAGATGAACCGTGGCGATATAGCACCTTATTGACTGGGGGGCTGTCCAGCTTAGACGGGCGGTAGCTGTCTAGTGAGATACGATGATCTCTCCCACCGTCGGAAGTAGCCCCTGGCGCCTTGCTCTACGCCAATCGAGCATTAAGACTTATAACCGGCAAATGCTGCTTCCCGTGTTGTGTCACTGCTTTACGCGGTGCTGAAGTGACCTCTTCAGGGCACAGGCCTAGGCAATAGAAATCGGAGAACCAGCTGTTGCCCAGTAGCAAGTTCCCCCTCTCCACGTCGCCGATGTTGACCAAGGGAAAGGTAGTAACCAATGCAACTTGGCATCGATGTCGTCGCAGGAGTTGCCAGAACTATGTTGTTTACAACATGGAACTGCCTTAGGGACTCAATCTCCGGATTTGTCCTCAGGATTTACTCCCGAAGCCTTTCCCATATGGGTATACCCGCAAGGCAGCGGAGGTTTGAGATTTAGAGTTCCATCTCTCTTAGAAGAGATACCAACCAAGGCTGATGAGTCTCCTCTGCCCGGGAATCAATAAGGAGGGAAGTCTACCATTCTTCCTTCCCGGCAGTGACCATACTGATCGGATGACCGTAGCCATTGTCTCTATTGAAAGATCCTCTGCCCACCGTCACTGACTTGAAACCATAACCAACAACTATCTGTCGGCTGCTCCCGAGTCCAATCCACCACCTGCTCGCATGGCTTCACGTTAACCCTTTGGGGCGGGGGGGGGGGGTGGCTAGACGGGTACTCCACCTTGCCCAAGGATGTCCCGTAGGCTAACTGATGGAAGGAGTCACCTTACTTCTCCTTTGATAGGGGTTACCCCTACCCCGCTACCCCAGGAGTGATATATATATATATATCAGTGTGTGTATGTTTGTGCTGGGCGTGTGTGTGTGTGTGTGTGTGTGTGTGGGTGTGTGTGTGTGTGTGTGTGTGTGTGTGCGTGTGCGTGTGCGTAATTTCCATTCTTTGTTCAGGAAAATTTGGGCTTCGGTTATCTCAGTTCGTTGGAACCCGTATAGATGTAAGCCAACCCCATAGCTTCATGGTTGGTGTTTATGTTAATCGCCGAAGCCCGTAGATTTAGTAGGTGTCATTGAGATGTTTCCATTTTCTAAGAAAGTATACTGCGTTCATTGATCACATGATAAGAAGATAGACCCTGGAGACTCTAGTGTGGACAGATCAATGGGAAAAAGATGCAAAGGCAGACCAAGAGAAATAATGCTAGATGGACTGAGACGGTGGCATGAAAGAATATCATCAGCAGAGCTGATCAAGAGCACGAAAGACCGAGATCTGTGGAGAGACATGAACGCCTACGACTGCTGGCAGGGCACATCATGATGCATTTTAGACACAATTGACCTGGGATGCCAGGTCGTTCCAACCTAAAATGAGTACCAGGACAAGAATTGGAAATAAAATGCAGCCGATGTGATACTGATAACTTCGGCAACCGATTGGCTTATGAAAATATCAGTGTGCCTCCATATGCCCAAAGCAGCTAAGGAGTGTAGTAAGGTATTTTATTTGTACTTACCGCAAGTTCTAGAGCTGAAAGCGGCATTTTGGAATGAATGAGGAAATAGTGACGACAAACAACACTTTGGAATGAGGGAACAGATTGGACGACAACATTGTTTAGTGAGGGAATATAGACGTCAAACAACATTGTGGAGTGAGGGAATAGAGACGTCAAACAACATTGTGGAGTGGGGGAATAAAGGCGACAAACAACATTGTGGAGTGAGGGAATAAAGGCGACAAACAACATTGTGGAGTGAGGGAATAGAGACGTCAAACAACATTGTGGAGTGAGGGAATAGAGACGTCAAACAACATTGTGGAGTGAGGGAATAAAGGCGACAAACAACATTGTGGAGTGAGGGAATAGAGACGTCAAACAACATTGTGGAGTGAGGGAATAGAGACGTCAAACAACATTGTGGAGTGAGGGAATAAAGGCGACAAACAACATTGTGGAGTGAGGGAATAGAGACGTCAAACAACATTGTGGAGTGAGGGAATAGAGACGTCAAACAACATTGTGGAGAGAGGGAATAGAGACGTCAAACAACATTGTGGAGTGAGGGAATAGAGACGTCAAACAACATTATGGAGTGAGGGAATAGAGACGTCAAACAACATTGTGGAGTGAGGGAATAAAGGCGACAAACAATATTGTGGAGTGAGGGAATAGAGACGTCAAACAACATTGTGGAGTGAGGGAATAAATGCGACAAACACCATTGTGGAGTGAGGGAATAAAGGCGACGAACAATATTGTGGAGTGAGGGAATGAAGGCGACAAACAACATTGTGGAGTGAGGGAATAAAGGCGACAAACACCATTGTGGAGTGAGGGAATAAAGGCGACAAACAACATTGTGGAGTGAGGGAATAAAGGGGACAAACACCATTGTGGAGTGAGGGAATAAAGGCGACAAACAAGATTGTGGAGTGAGGGAATGAAGGTAACAAGCAATATTTTGGAGTGAGGAAATAAAGGCCACAAGACATTTTGGAGTGAGAGACAAAAAACAACATTGTGGAATGAGGGAATAGAGGCGACAAAAACATTTTGGAGTGATGGAATGGAGACGATAAACAACATCGTCTTATGTTGAGAAATAAAGGGACAATGTATGTATACAAATAAACTGGTTTCAAGTTGTTATCATGTGTAGTTATTTTTCTACAGCCATTTGTGACTTACTTATTAACTTACCCTCGTATTAGGCTGGGACGACCAGGATCAATTTTAAAGATCGACTCCGATGCAGATTCGAACCCATGTATACTCCCCCGATGTGTCTCACCTTGCCTTGGTGGGGGAGCTTGCGTGTCCCATTGACCCCATCTGCTTGCCGATGGATGAAAACTACATATCGGACAGCTTATGGGATAGGGGCCAATATACACCTACCGAGAAATAGAGGTGAGATACTGAGCACGCTACATGCCCAGTTCTGATACTTGTTCGAAGGCTCTCAGCTGGGGAATATGAGGGATTCACGGATGAGAGGGCCTGTAGACAAAAATGAACAAAAACGTCTCAATAACACGAAATGGAACGCACGGATAGCAAATCCATTGCGTGGTCCGAAGTCAAAAGCAAAAGCTTACAGAGTGGATGTCGCCCGCAGTCTGACCGCTCCTGGTGTGTGCTTGAGCGACCAGTGGCAAGCGAGATGCCCAACACATGGAAGTGAGGAACTAAAGCAGCCATGAGCAGGACGTGGCAACTCCTCGGGTGAGCCCAGTCTCAGAGCAATATATGCCGGATCTGCAATTATGGAAGCCTCCTTGGATAGCGAGGGAATGCCCATGGTCTGCCGCTGCCGTCCCATGAGGGTCGACCGCGATGTCGTTGATGTCTCATATCGTTCTATCTTGACCAGCTGCGATGTGGGCGACATCACAACAATAAGTCTAACGTGCCTCGAAACCCGAGGACGGCTAACCTCATTAAAAAATGCCCGCCGATGTCGGAAGTGCCGTCCTACGGGTGGCAAACTAAAAATTGGCACTACGCATTTACGTCCAATTGAAATGTCTCGTCCGAATGTCTCGCGTGCTTGGAACAGCTCTGACTACCTAGTTTCCGAATGCCGCTCTTGTTCGGAACAGCTCTGACTAGGTAGTTTTCCGAATGTCTGTCGTGCCTGGAACAGCTTTGACGGGCGCAACGACAATCACATGTCCGAAAACTCGCCGAGTGGATACCGTCTGCAGACCTGTCTGGTTTGTGCGGGAACGGCCCGGGGCGAACGAAATGCCCAATATATTGAAGTGAGGAATTAAAGCAGCCATGAGCATGACGTGACGATTCCCTCGGTGAGCCCAGCACCAGAGCGTTATGTGTCGGCTCTGCAATTATGGAAGCCACCCAGGATGGCGGAAAATGCTATGGACTGTCCCTGCCTTCATTTGAGGGATGACCGTGCAGTCTTCGACTGTTCCAACTTGACCAGCTGGGAGGTGGACAGTACCACAGAAGTAAGAGTCTCCCAGGAATGCTAACCTGGTCAAAAATGCACGCTAAAAGTCGGATGTGTTGGCCTAAGGGTTTCGACCCAAGGGTGCCTAACCAGACACACCGCAATCACATCTGAAAAAACACTCCGGATGAACGCAAAGAGGAAAACCCATGTACACCGGGCTGGCATACAAGCGCTACCCACTACGATATTGCCACTGGGAAACTGATTTATTTACTCCATATTAATTGACCCGTGAGTTAATTCCCCCATGCTGTTTCACGCCACCTTAGTTATGTGCCCGCTTGTTATTGTTCTAATGTATCTAACTTACCGGAACTAATTCAAGCACATAGCTCTAAAGAGATCTATATCCACTAGGCTATTTTGTGCTTTGATGTGTCCCATATCTCGTTTGTCGCTTCAGAAAAGGTGTTAAGTGACAGATGCCATCTCGGTCTTCATAAAAGCTGATGACATTTAGTGTCAGTCTACAGGTAACTCCAGGTAAGATTCGTCTATGTTGTCTCAGGTGACTCTGAAATCGGAAAGAAAACGGTGTGGTGTATAACCTGCATTTGAATGATAAACGTCAGATGTGTGAAGTCGAACTAGTGAATGAATTTTTGTTGTGTGGGGACTTACTAATTGTTGAAATAACTAATGTTTATTTTATTTTCTATTGTCTCAGTGAATTCTACTAAATGTATGAATAGTTTATGTATACTATTGATTGTTTCAGTGTGTTCTACTAATTCTCGAAATAGTAAATGTTGACTCTCATTTTAGCTCCGTGTCCTACTGGTTGTTTTAATAGACAATATTTATGTCTATTGTCTCAGTGTTCTACTAATTGTTCAAATAGCTAATGTTTACTGTCTATTGTCTTCGTCTATTCTACTAAATATTGAAATAGCTAATGATTACTGTCTGTTGTCTTAGTCTATTCTACTAAATATTGAAATAGCTAATGATTACTGTATGTTGTCTTCATCTATTCTACTAAATTTTGAAATAGCTAATGATTATTGTCTGTTATCTTCGTCTATTCTACTACATATTGAAATAGCTCATGATTACTGTCGGTTGTCTTCGTCTTTTCTACTAAATATTGAAATAGCTAATGATTACTGTCTGTTGTCTTCGTCTATTCTACTAAATATTGAAATAGCTAATGATTACTGTCTGTTGTCTTCGTCTATTCTACTAAATATTGAAATAGCTAATGATTACTGTATGTTGTCTTCATCTATTCTACTAAATATTGAAATAACTAATGATTATTGTCTGTTATCTTCGTCTATTCTACTAAATATTGAAATAGCTAATGTTTACTGTCTGTTATCTTCGTCTATTCTACTAAATATTGAAATAGCTAATGTTTACTGTCTGTTGTCTTCGTCTATTCTACTAAATATTGAAATAGCTAATGTTTACTGTCTGTTGTCTTCGTCTATTCTACTAAATATTGAAATAGCTAATGATTACTGTCTTTTGTCTTCGTCTATTCTACTAAATATTGAAATAGCTAATGTTTACTGTCTGTTGGCTTCGTCTATTCTACTAAATATTGAAATAGCAAATGTTTATTGTCTGTTGTCTTCGTCTATTCTACTAAATATTGAAATAGCTAATGATTACTGTAGGTTGTCTTCGTCTGTTCTACTAAATATTGAAATAGCTAATGATTACTGTCGGTTGTCTTCGTCTGTTCTACTAAATATTGAAATAGCTAATGATTACTGTCGGTTGTCTTCGTCTATTCTACTAAATATTGAAATAGCTAATGTTTACTGTCTGTTGTCTTCGTCTATTCTACTAAATATTGAAATAGCTAATGATTACTGTCTTTTGTCTTCGTCTATTCTACTAAATATTGAAATAGCTAATGTTTATTGTCTGTTGTCTTCGTGTATTCTACTAAATATTGAAATAGCTAATGATTACTGTCGGTTGTCTTCGTCTATTCTACTAAATATTGAAATAGCTAATGATTACTGTCGGTTGTCTTCGTCTATTCTACTAAATATTGAAATAGCTAATGTTTACTGTCTGTTGTCTTCGTCTATTCTACTAAATATTGAAATAGCTAATGATTACTGTCTTTTGTCTTCGTCTATTCTACTAAATATTGAAATAGCTAATGTTTACTGTCTGTTGGCTTCGTCTATTCTACTAAATATTGAAATAGCTAATGTTTACTGTCTGTTGTCTTCGTCTATTCTACTAAATATTGAAATAGCTAATGTTTATTGTCTGTTGTCTTCGTCTATTCTACTAAATATTGAAATAGCTAATGATTACTGTCGGTTGTCTTTGTCTATTCTATTAAATATTGAAATAGCTAATGATTATTGTCTGTTGTCTTCGTCTATTCTACTAAATATTGAAATAGCTAATGATTACTGTCTGTTGTCTTCGTCTATTCTACTAAATATTGATGTAGCTAATCATTACTGTCGGTTGTCTTCGTCTATTCTACTAAATATTGAAATAGCTAATGATTACTGTCTGTTGTCTTCGTCTATTCTACTAAATATTGAAATAGCTAATGTTTACTGTCTGTTGTATTCGTCTATTCTACTAAATATTGAAATAGCTAATGATTACTGTCGGTTGTCTTCGTCTATTCTACTAAATATTGAAATAGCTAATGATTACTGTCGGATGTCTTCGTCTATTCTACTAAATATTGAAATAACCACTAATTAGTATTTAACAATAAGCATTTAAAACTCGAATATAAGAAATATGACTCAATGATGTCAAGCCAACAATGATTACAATCGGGAACAGTATAAACAGTACTAAATTATCTCAAGATAAGAAGCATTAAATATTGGAATCGTATAACATTACTCAATGAAGCCAAGAAGGATTACAGACTGGAATAGTATAGCCGTAAAAGCTCCGACACGGAGCAAACACGTCAGGGGACTTCCGATCATCAGAAGTACCCCCTTCCCCAAGCATGGCGGGCCTTCAATTTCTTAATATTCTCTGGGGGCGATCCTGTCCTGGTCATGACTTCGGGCGTCTTACCCCTGCCGTGGAGACGTTCGTTCGGTCACATTAGTTATCCATGATGTTAAGCTTGTCCCTTTGCTGTTACCTTGTCCACTCTCAAGCTCTCCCTCCCTCGGTGGGGAAAGCCTATGCTTGCCCCTCAGCACGTGTGGACGTGGGATGCCAGCCTCATACCCCGCCATGGCCTCTGTCGCCTCCATACATCTCCGTTGGTGTGTGCCTTCCTCGTGCCCCGTTCACGGCGTCGCACCCTGCTAGGAAGCCGGACCTTCCTTTCTTATCGGACCCACCTCTTGGTCTCTATGCAACTGACTAGACCACGCGGTACGCATATCTCGTGAAAATATGACGTGGTAGTTATTCTTGCAGAATTGTTGCGTTCAATCTGAGTACGACCTACGGTCGATTATCGCTATATTATGGAGGTTGAACTTTGGCCGACATTTGCGTGATTGACTGCACTCAGATTCACCACTCGCGCTCGGAGGAAGGGCTAAAGAACTTACACGAGAAGTAGTAAAGCTCGTGGTTTTGGTTGAGAAATTGCTGGTATTGCAGTCACCGCTTCTAACCATACTAGTTTCGAGACTCGTTCCACTCTAGGTTACGACAATTCCACAGCCAGCATGAGGTCTTTTCGGCTGCCTCAGACAGTTCTTTCTGGGCCCGGGTTCTTGATCGTCCTTTCATGCCCATTCGCTTCAGCACATCAAACATGGAATGGGAGACGAGCCCTCTTGCGCCTACCTCGACGGCGAACAGCCTGACGGTGCATTCCTCCCGCCTAAGACTTGCGACCATGTCATCATACTTCGCTAACTTGTACACTTGCTGGTCCTCAATATTGGACTCGTAAGGGACGGTCAGCCCAATCAGTGTTAGCTGCTTGCCTGACGAGGAGCTAAGTACAATGTCAGGTAGCAAGCCAAACTTTCGGATCACCTCAGGGTATGTGCCTCGGTCCTTTAGGTCTACGGTCGGTCAGTTGCCAGTCCTTCGCACCGTCGAAGACGGTAGCAAGCGGCAAGTCGTCAGCTTTACCATTTTTGCGCCCTTCGGACGAAGAAAATCTCCATCGGCCTCAATCTGTGCTCCTCTCTGTTTGCTTTCATTTGTGCCACGTCCACTATGGTCAGGACTTTGTTATGTCGCTACGTGAAACGCAATGAGGTCAGGGCGACCTTACAACCAGACAGCACGTGTTCCGTTGTCTGGACTATTTGGGCTTTTGTACAGAGGGGACAGAACGGGTCGGTGGTTTCCCCCCACTTGGCCAAGTTGTCACCTGATGGCAGGACATGTAGAGGGATCGGATGACGAAACTTAGACGCAGTGGTGCCAAGCGCCAGATCAAATTCCACGTAATGGATCTCTGCACTACCGCTTCCCATAGCATCCACTGCGCCTGTTGGGCAGCCTTGCGGACTCTTTCGTCATCTTCCCCTTTGCGGATCTTCTTAACCACCAAGTCCCTGCGTTCCTTGGCCGTCGCCTTCGACCAAATCGGATCATAGACTTGGAATTCGAACCCTTGCTTGCCAAGCTGGGTGTGGCCCATTACCTCCTTCAGCTGGAGTGTAGCCTGGGCTTCTTCGACTGCGCTGACGACTTTCCACTTCCTTACCATTTTCAAGGCATGAACTGAAGCACTGACCGTTATGTCTGGAGACTCGCGCAGCATCATCGCGAGTCTGGATTTTCCAGCTTTAAACTCTTCCATGAGGAAAAGGAACGGGAGGACGAGCTTATTCTGCTTACAATACAACGTGACAGTCGTGAGGCAAGTGAGTACTTCAAGCTACTTTCTCATGTATCTGCTTGTCTTGCCTTCCATGGTGCTCACCGTGGTCACGCCAATGTCATATATCAGCAGCGGCCACAGGAGTTTCGGAATAAGCATGAATTGGAGGACCCAGATTTTAAACTTGCCTATCAGCCTGGTTTTATCGATGGTATTCAGGCCGTTCGTTCGCATTGTGTGTACCTCTACCACCGCATTCCTGTCCGTCAGGGTTGAGTCGTACATACGACTGAGACTCTTCACGCGTTTCGCTATCACCGTGGGAATCGCTTGTCCGGCCACCGTAAACATCCTTTCCACAGCCTTGCCCTTCATGATCGACAGGCTTCTCGATTTCGTGGGTTTGAAGCTCATCCTGCAACAGCGAATCAGATCGTCCAGACTGAGGAGCATGCTCTCCTTTGGTGTCAGGATTGTCGTGTCAAGCATGAAGGACTTCAGCGATGGCGTGTTCTTCCCTTCACTGAGCTTCGGACCGTGTGCATAGCCGGATGCCGCATCCAGTATGACCTGCATGGCCATGACAAATAATATCGGAGAAATAGTACATCCCATGGCAATACCCACTTGCAAGTCGATCCATCTGGTCGTGAACGTTTTGGTCGAGAACTGAAGAGAGAAGCCCGAGAAGTACTGCACTAGCATCTCCGTTATGTTATCGGGCACGCGATAATACTTGAGTGCATGCCACAGCAGCTGGTGTGGCACTGACTCATAGGCTTTGGCCAGATCCAACCATATCAGTGGAGTCCCTCCTTCTTCGTCTTCGCTCTCTGGATAGCATCCCAGATCATGGTACTGTGCTCGAGACAACCGGGGACTCCAGGTACCCCCCCCCCCCCCTCTTTTTTTTTTTTGAACCGCTGACTTGATGTACTTGTTCCCCATCAAGTACGTCGTGATCCGATTGGCCATGATCGAGAAGAATATTTTCCCCTCAACGTTCAGAAGAGAGATCGGCCTGAATTGGATAATGCCGTCAGAGTTTTGCTCTGTTGGAATGTAGGTTCCGTTGGCCGTCTTCCACTCCGTGCTGACATGCTTCTGCTTCCACGCGGATTTCAGCTACCGGTGAAGCTTCACAAGGACTTTCGGGCATATCTTATAGACTGTATAAGGCACACAGTTGGGCCCCGGTGCTGGCTTACCTCTCGCTTTCTTCACTACCGCGACCACCTCACTTTACATCGGAGGCCTGGCATTGAACTCCACCACTTGCTCTGCCGGGCTTTTGAGCCCTTCGATCTCTCCGAGTGGGACGTTCCGTTGGGCATCGGAGTACGTCGTCACGAGGTGGTTCTCCTCTTTGCTGACATCGAGGACGCCAGATCGCTGCTGCTCGAACAAGCTTCGTGCAAACTCGTATGGTTCCCGGAAGAATCTCTCACGTTCCTTGCGGGTTTTTCGCCTGTTTCTGCAAAACCTTTCCGCTCGGGGCAGGGCATTGTGCCTGTTGCACCACCTGGCGCAAGCCCTCTTTCTCATGCTCGGCCGCTGACTTCCATTGTCTCCAAGCGGAATTCTTTTGTTTCCTCGCCTACTCCAACAGTCTCTGCCGCCTGGTCTTCTGCGGCAGAGCTGCTTCCCTCCTCTCGCTGCAACCAAATTGAATCAGCGAGTGGAGGTAGACAATATCTCCGAACTTTACCAATTTCTCGTCAAGGGATATGTGTTTTTGCTCTTCTTCTAAAACATGGGACAACGTTGCGTCTAATGACGTCCACTCTTCCTTCCTGGGAACTTGATCTTCACCCTTTCGGAAGATTGCTCGGGTACGTAACAGGTGACTTGAGTATTATCAGCTCTGTGGGGTTCGCGCTGACTGAACTCCTTTTGCGTCTCATCATCCCTTTCATGACTGCGCTGTTGTGCTTCCTGCTCCGTACTCACGCACTTCTTCCGTCCAGCGTGAATTCTCATTCCCCGGAAGGAGTCGAAGCTTTTACCACAAACACATGGATACCCCAATGGTCGTGGGTCTAAACTCATGGTTGATTGGACGGTCCGTGTCGTCTCCGTGTGGTCGCCAATGGATCCTTCATGCTCCCCCCCCCCCCCCGCCCACCTTTCGGAAGATCCTGGGGGAATCTGTTGTTAAGTTGTTCTGCCATTATTTTGATTGATAATCATATTTATACAGCGTTATGGATTATCAACCCGGTACTAAATGATGTTTAGCCTAGAATCGATGGAATACTATAAACATCACTATATAATGTTAAGACACGAAGGATTAAACACGGGAGCAGTATAAACATTACTCAATGATGTTAAGCCATGAATAATTACAAACTGGGAAAGTTTACGTAAACATTACTCAATGATATCAAGCGAGAGAAGGATTAAAAACTGGAATAAAAGAATGCATTAGTGAATAAAGGTAGGAGTAGACAATTAGCGGTCTCCGTGGCCAAAGTCTTGCGAACGCGGTCCGTGAGCCGCTTACTAGGCGTTCGAAACGCAGCCGCGACCCGCTTGTGCAGCAGACCGTGTCGCGTTGTGTTATAACGTGTTGGTATGGGAGCCGGTCGTTCAGAAAGCAATGGCAAACTACTGAACGTAAACATGTGCTTAGTACATCAACAGCAGCTGAAAAATGATGGTATTGACTACATAGTCCTGCAAGGAGTATGCAACATTTAAGAAAAAAGACAATTAAAGTATTTCCGGCCTGTCAAGAGACAGTTCATTGGTAAAATTACCGGAGAACGCAGCTCATCGTGGAGGGAAACCTCAAAGTGAAACTCTCAGCTCATCGTGGAGAGACACCTCACAGGGCAACATTCATCTCATCTTACAAAGACTTACGCGGATCTACTGGCCCGGCCCGGTCACGCAGGTGTGCGGGGTAAGAACAAGCAGATATGTTGGATTCAAGAATACCAGTAGTTAGAACATTAGCCATGGACATTTTAGATATTCAAAGGACTATATATGTTGAGCTGCTACTTGGAGCTACAATCGAAAATGAAACATCCTGTTCAAGGATGACTGTGTCAAGATTTAAGTGTTGTTCCAATAAGCGGGGAGTAAAGAGACGAACCCTCCTATTTACAACCAGTGTGTTACGAGAAAGTTCAGCATCACCACCTCACGACATTTGCTGAGGGAAGGGAGTATCTGTGGATTTATCCGGAGTGCTATAATTTATATTTTTATAAACTAGAGTGATGCATGTGACTGTGGAACTGGTTAGATGTCAACTAAATATTTATTGCATGAATGCCTTAACATATACATGGCAACTAAATATTTGTTGACGGGGTGCCCAACATAAACACGGCAGCTAAACATGTGTTGTAGAAGTGTCCAATATATGAAGAACACAGAACATGCTGTTGGCCTACACCCACTCCATTTGAGAACACGCTCTGTGGCGTTTACGTTGACTGCTGCATTCGTTGGATTCATTCGCACTGACACCTATAAGTGAACGAAGAGGAAAAAGAAAAAAAAATAAACGAAACCAAACTGGAGAGTATGTGAAACACGAACATGGCCGTATCTCGATAAAGAGAACCTGCTGCTAGTGTTTTAAATTTAGCTGCATGTCCTTCACAGGACGCAGCAGTCAACTCCAACATTTGGGCTGTTCGTGATTCCTGGGCAAGTTTTACGTTCAGTAGTTTGTCATTGCTTTCTGAACTATCGGCACTTATACCTTATTTCGAAAAGAAAAGAAAAGAAAGAAAAAAAAAAGAAAAAAAAAAAACATCACTCTTGTGTTTCGAACCAGGGTATACTGGATTAAGAATCGCGTCAGTAACACCTCCACCACGGAGACGGATAGACTGTTTATACATATTACAACGTAAATGATTCAGTGCCGAAGGACAATATTTCCCATTTGGACAGAAGGGCGATATATCGCTATACTAGGGTCACCGTGTCACTCGATTTGCTTCGTGGCATCTTTCGTAATTTCATTGCTCGGTGAACGGAAATGAACATTATAATACTTAATCATTTGATTGTGGACCATGTCTGGTCCAAACCTTCTGTTTGTTTGGCACTGAATCAGTTAAGTTTCGACATCACTGCACTCGCACAAACCCATACATGCTAGTTCTCCTCATCAAAACCAACCGAAGATTATCCATGCTGATCATATATACTCAAGAAGATTATATATTATCACCGTGGGAAATCTTCGGTAGATTTTGATTGGGAGGGTGGATTATCTATGGGGATGTTCTGAGTGCAATGGTATCGAAACTTAACATTAGATAAATGTTATGACATATCCATTCAGAGACAGTGTATTGCCTAGCTTCCCGCAGATCTACACCACAGCCATGCTCCTGCTCTTAAGTTTGTTCATTGCGCCAGCCTTGGCAATTATTCCCTACCCCGGGAATCCGTTAGTGATTGTGTTTGGTGTCCTGGATCTGGATGGTACTGGTGAGCTTACCAAGTTGGAGTTTGTAAACTTTATCAAGGTAACCTTCTTCTTATACAACCTTGAATGTTCTCTCTCATGTTTATATGTCCGTCTGTCATTATGTCTGCCTCTTTGTGTAACTGTCCCTCGGTTTATCTGTGTGTGTGTATGTGTGTGTGTGTGTATATATTACATTGGCACCTTGCCGTCTTGACAGACGATAGTTTGTGCTTTAAAAAGGCATAATAACTTTTAACTATGGCGGTAGCGAGTGTGACTGATAAGGCCAATTTGCGCTGTAAATGTCCGTTCACAGTGGGTGCATGTGAACACGTGGTCATTTCCACCATCATGCACCATCTTACGTCTCAAACGCTTGGTGTGTGACTTTTCTGCAATAATTTTCTCCTTTGACTTTATTCCATTTCTGATATTTGCCCTCCATGCAACACGTTCAGCGGCGACTTGCTCCCAATGTGCATTATCAATGCCTGTATCAATCATGTCCCGCTTACACACATCTTTGTATCGTAGTAGAGGCCGACCCTGAGATCTCTTACCCATCTGTAATTCACCAAAAAAGATATCCTTTGGTATTCTACCATCATCCATCCGCCTAAGATGTCCTATCCATCTAAGTCTACGAAGACTGAGCATGGAATAAACTGTCACACAACCTGATCTTTCCAATACTTCAGTATTTGTGATTTTGTCTTGCCACTTAATACCAAGAATTCTTCGCAGACACCGCATATGAAAGCTGTTTAAATTGTTCTCTTGGTGTGAGTAAGTTGTCCAGGTTTCACTGCCATAGAGAAGAGTACTAAGGACACAGGCTTGATAGACAAGGACTTTTGTTTTGGCAGTAAGCTTCCTGTTCTCCCAGACTCTTTTTCTTAACCTGTTCATTGTTGTTGCTGCCTTACCAATCCGGATGTTGATTTCCTGATCTAGGGATAATTTGCTATTTACCACCGATCCTAGATATGTAAAATGGTCTACTATCTCTAGTTCGGCGTCGTCAGTAAAGATTGATGGTACCCCATGTGCACCTTGTGACATAATCTGTGTCTTCTTTTTGCTAATTGTTAAACCAAATTCAGAACAAGCATTGGAGAATGCAGATAGTAGACATTGCAATTCTTCCTCAGAGTGGGTCGTAACTGCAGCATCATCTGCAAAAAGCAACTCTCTGATCAGTACCCTCCTAATTTTGGTCTTAGCCTTCAATCTCTGAGCATTGTAGAGGCCGCCATCTGAGCGTGAGTGAATGTATATACCACCATCCTGATCACGAAATGCATATTTCAGTAGAAGTGAAAAGTATATTCCAAAGAGGGTGGGAGCTAGTACACAACCTTGCTTAACTCCACTCTTGATTTCAAATTCTTCAGAAGTTGCACCATCAAACTTGATTATACCCTTCATGCCTGTGTGGAACGATTCCACAATGGACAGAAGAGTTGGTGGGCAGCCAATCTTCTTTAGTGCCTTGAACAGACCCTCACGACTGACCAAATCAAATGCCTTTGTGAGGTCGATGAAGGCAATAAACAGTGGTTGATTCTGTTCACGGCATTTTTCTTGCATTTGTCGCAATGAGAATATCATATCAGTGGTAGACCGGTTCTGTCGAAAGCCACACTGTGATTCGGGGTAGACTTGATCTCCTAGGACTTGAAGTCTGCGCAGAACAATTCTGGCAAATACTTTTCCAACAATACACAGAAGTGAGATACCCCTATAGTTGTTGCAGTCGCTCCGATCGCCCTTGTTCTTGTACAGTGTTATGATGCTTGAATCTTTGAAATCCTGTGGGACTTGTCCTTCACGCCAGCATAGCTCTATTAGCTGGTGGATCTGTATAGTGAGTGTGTCTTGCCCACTCCTGATAACCTCTATTGGAATCCCATCCTTACCTGGAGCCTTGCCAGATGCAAGTTCATTTATTGCACACTTAACTTCTGTTATGGTGGGAAGTGTGTCCAGGTGGTCAAGAGTTGGTAGAGCCTCTATGGCGTTGAGGGCATCATCCGCTAGTTTGGTCTCACTTGAGTAAAGCTCCAAATAGTGCTCTACCCATCTGTCCATCTGCTGTTTCTTATCAGTGATGACTTCTCCAGTCAAGGTTTTCAATGGTGCACTTCTTTTGATCACTGGACCACAGGCTTTCTTTATTCCTTCATACATGCTTCTTATGTCTCCCTTATCACTTGCGATTTGAATGGACTCACATAACTTGATCCAATAATCATTTGCACACTGCCTGGCAGCCTTTTGCACATCCTTCCTAGCTTGCCTTAGCTCACTCAGAGTGTTACGCGTTGGTCTTTCCTTGTTTCTTAAGAGAGCTTTCTTCTTCTTATCAATCAAGGGCTGCAGAGTCTCGCTGTTGGCCGCAAACCAGTCCTGCCTCTTATGATCCACAGTGCCGTAAACCTTTACGGCAGTTTTACAAAGAGTTTCCTTAAGTTTATTCCATTTATCATTTACTGTACAATTTTCTGGTGTATCAGTGAAAGCGTCTTCAAGTTGCTGTTGAAACTGAAAGCACTTTTCAGGATCATGAGTGTTAATAATATTAATCCTGGGGCTAGATTTGTGTTTAGCTGTGTAGATTCTCTTTGGTCTCAGTCTAACCCTTGCAACAACCAAAGAATGATCCGTATCACAGTCAGCACTGTGGTAACTACGAGTCAATGATATATGGTTCAGATGTTGTCTCCGTGTGATGATGAAGTCCAGCTGGTGCCAATGGCCGGATCTTGGATGTTTCCATGTGACCTTATGCATCTCTTTTGTTTTAAAAAAAGAGTTTGTAATACATAGGTCATTACTGGTGCAATGCTCCAGCAGCAACCCGTAACAGTTGCCTCTCGCTTTGATTCCGAGACCAGTTAAGACCAGGGATGGAGTTATTGCCTCTCCATAGCACAAAGCCTGGGCTAAAATATAGAGATCATGTGTTGCCCATGCAGCATAATCCCTCTCTCGGCCTGCCTAGTTCACTCCAGAGGAAAGGTAACACCCCTACATCTGGAACAAGACAAGCTGCAGAAGCTGCCGGATCAGCAAAGCAAAGCTCTAACTGTCCGCCTGTCGGAGCTTCGATCCTAGACCAGTCGCCAACCAAGGCTTAGGGCCTGGTCTGCCCTGCCATGACAATTTTGTCTTTAGCTTGCATTTCCTCGCACCAGGGTAAGGCTTGTACCCTCCCAATTGCGCTCTTCCACCCGAAGCCGTTGGCACAATGTGGGGTGTCGGGTTTGGTAAGTGCCGCCCAACGTTCGGCGCTAACAGAAACCAGGTAGTACCGTCTACTGTTATACGGTAGCTCAGTCATATCTGACTAAGACCTGACTTAATATATATATATATATGGAACCGTGTCAAATCTTGACATCTTTAAAGATTTGGCCTGTTAAAATAAAAATCAGGAAGCCATAGATAAACACTTAGACTAAAGCTATTTTAGCCCCTGTGTGTCTTGCTAGAGAATGAAGATGTGCACTGTGACTCAGTTCGAATTATATAGTCTGTCTGCCTGAAAGATGAAGTTGTGAGATACGGAATGCTTGTTTTGGCTGGTCTAGTTGTGGGAAGCTTTTCCAGATGATGATTAGTGAACAGCCTAACAGCATGTTTTGGTTATGTGATGAGAAAAGAGGCGCTGGAGAACATTGTGAAACTGGAAAGATCGAGGGGAAGAGAGGCAGATGCAGACCACGGGAAATGATGCTGGATGGATTGCGACGGTGGCATGGGGGAATTTAAACAGTAGACTTGATCCAGAAAAAAAAGACAGAGATCTGGGGAGACTCATGAACGCCTACGCCAATCGGCACGACACTTGATGATGATGTTGCAATTCTTACGTTTATGTTGCGTCTTAGATTTATGTTATATAACTTATGTTTTTATAGTGTCTTATTGTTACCTTTGTCAAAGTTCTTTATTGCGCCATTCTACTCAGCTATTGTTTGGAACACCAGTATAGTAGTGTTTGGTGTACCCTATCCAATTTAGTTCCAGGGACTGCCCACTGTTGTTGTTTGATATCTGCAGTTGTCTGTTGTATCTGTCATTAAACTGCAATGGGTTATATACCACTGTTAGAAGTGATAAATAAAGCGCTATTTGTGTATTGTTCTTGAATTGTTTGTTTAGTCTGTTTTATTTTCACACCTAATATTTCTACCACAATCTACACCTTAATTCACTTTCTGGGTTTCAACATGATAGTTCCTGCCTTATTATCAATAACAGTTGGCATCCCTGTCTGGAAGAATCCAGAAGTTTCTTTTTTAATTTTAACTATCCACTTTATTGTACGCAGTAGTGGTGTGGGGTTCTCTCTCATTTTGCTCCTTTACTTCTGTGGCTCTAACGCAGTAAGAGTTTTGCTCTTCTCCCCTTAACACCGTAGCAAAGGAAAGTTTGTTTTCCCATCTCTTTTCATTCCTCTTCATATATATATATATATATGTATATGTCTCTCTGTCTGCATATTCCTCTGTTTCTCTGTCTGTCTGTCTGTACATCCATCCATTCACACACCCATCCATCCATCAATGTACACATCCATACACCCAATCAACCAAGTTTCTGTATGTATGTCGGTGTATCTCGTTGTCTGTCAATATGTATATTTTTCTGTCTATTTGTCTGTTTGTCCCTGTGACACATATCTATCTATCTATCTATCTATCTATCTATCTATCTATTTATCTATCTATCTATCTATCTATCTATCTATCTATCTATCTATCTATCTATCTATCTATCTATCTATCTATCTATCTATCTATATACCTACCTACCTACCTACCTATCTATCTATCTATCTATCTATATATCTATCTATCTATCTATCTATCTATCTATCTATCTATCTATCTATCTATCTATCTATCTATCTATATGTCTGTCTGTCTGTCTGTCTGTCTGTCTGTAAATATCTCCAGTTACGAAATATGTTTTGGGATTAGACGTTCAGTTTCTAAACATTTTTTAATCCTAGCTATTCATTTTCTAGTAGTGTGATGAATCATTGACTAATCACTGCAATCTCCCTGGCGTAGGCTCTTTACGTCTTTCTCCGTAATCCCGTATATTCCCGTGAGTAACGCAGCTGCCCAAGTATCGACAGCGGTTCACGCAGCGCTGGTAACTTACGGGGGTATGTAACTGCAACGTCCTGTAAGGGATATGGAACATTTAATACAAAACAAAAAATTCATTGTCTACACATTTCCGAGCCTAGATGTTTCCGAGCATAGATATTCAGTTACAAATCATTTTCGAGCATAGATTTTCAGTTACTCTGCAATTCAGAGCCCAGATTTTTCCGAGCATAGATATTCAGTTACTAATCATATTCGAGCATCGATATTCAATTACTAAGCAATTCTGAGCCTCGATGTTCAGTGACTAAACATTTCCGACCTTACATGTTTTTTTTCTTTTTAAATAAATATTAACGAGCTTAACTATTCAGCTACTAAACATTTCCGAAAATAAATATTCATTTGCTAAATATTTCCGAGCTTGAATATTCAATTATCAAACATTTTTGAAAATAGATGTTTCATAGCATACATATTCAATAACAAAACATGTCCGATAATAGATATTCAGTTACTAAACATTGTTTGGGTCTAGATGTTTAATCACTAAACATTTCCGAGTCTAGGTGTTCAGTTACTTAACATTTCCGAGTCTAGGTGTTCAGTTACTATACATTTCCGAATGTAGGCGTCCAGTTACTAATATAAATATTAACCATTTGAATTAACCATGGTGTGATTCCTTCTTATTTGTGACTTGACTATTTACACGTTCAGATCTATGTATGCGTTAAGTTATGACCTACATTGCATCTTCTGTGCGACATGCCAATTTACACGGATTTATCAATGCATATGTTAACTCATGACCTACATTGCATCTTCTGTGTGATATGACTATGCACACGAAGGATCTAGCTATGCGATAACCCATGACATACATTTGATCTTCTGTGTGACATGGCTATTTACACGGATTTATCAATGCATATGTTAACTCATGACCTACATTGCATCTTCTGTGTGATATGACTATGCACACGAAGGATCTAGCTATGCGATAATCCATGACATACATTTTATCTTCTGTGTGACATGGCTATTTACACGGATTTATCAATGCATATGTTAACCCATGACATACATTTGATCTTCTGTGTGACATGGCTATTTACTTGGATGGATTCCTGCATTCATTAACACATGACCTACATTGTATTTCCTGTCGCAGGACCTGGATACAGACTATGATGGCGTTGTTCTTCTGGCAGAATTGTTAATCAAATTTCCGATCGGTGGCTTAATTGACCCAAGTAAGTTTTAATATGAAATTTTCTAAGACGTTGCAATCAGTTCAATGTTGAATAACTAGGCCGGCTTTCGGCCAGCAGTTTACTTTGCTTCCTGAAAGAGAAGCCAACGTTTAAGGCCGCCATAATGCTGATGTAGGGAGTGGACGCCTTAACCCGCCATTAGCGTACGGACAGTTTAAGGTAGAACGCTCGTATCCGTTTGACGACATGGACGTGTAGTTGTAACTTAGTTCTCTAACACTGGGTGTGGTAACTGCAGGAACATTGGGGTGATCTCTGTGGGGTTCATCTTGTGAGTGTAAAGTGTAAGGTGTACTCAGCCACAGGTTTGACGACACAGTGCAACGCATTTTACTTAATAATGTCAAAAATTGAAATATAGAGAGAGCTGGAAAACTTGACAACAAAAAGATCAATACCATGATGTCGGAGCTACAGGACATAATATTCGGGACAAGTGGACATGCCTGAACTTAGAATCTTGTGAAGGTCTTGCATGGTGGACCATGGTTCTCCAAGCGTACTCTCACGGCAGCTATATGTGACAGCTAGAAAAGAAGAGAAAGAAGAGAGAGGAAGGAGGGAGGAGAGAGAGAAGAGAAAGAAAGGAATGATGAGGGAAATGGTATAAATAGTGTGAAGCCTAAAAGTTCGTTCCTCAGTCGAACTCTGCCTACTACACACTACCTTTGATAGTAAAGAAAGAGGGAGAACAAGGGAGAGAGTGAAGGAGAAAAAGGATGAGAGTAAGGGATACGACAGATTTAGGTTCGTGTCTCCGCGTGAGAACAATAGTTAATTACTATTGCACCATCAATGTCTCGTGGTGTATGTTATCAGGTTATAGAAGAGATGTACAACCCACCTCACAAAGTCTCTAAACTACTATAATCTACACAATCTCAGACTGACAAGTCGAAATAAAAGGCAACTCAAACCTATATTTATTTTCTTTCTGAACAGTAACAGAGTGACAATCTACAACATAATCGCAAAGAGTAATCAGTACATGCATTGCAGACACATAATGCATATTGAACTGTAATAATACGATGCTGCATTGCCTCACAAGAGATAGATAGATAATGTAACAGCTTATGCAACTGGATGTTAGGGGAATGCCACTTATGATCACCTATTAACCGCATGAAGTAAAAGACTAAAGCTAGGAATTACACCGGCCTTTGTTTCGTAACTATCTTTCCGTAGGCTTATTAGTGGTCCATATATTCAGCCCAAATACCCATTGATCCATAGATTGATCCATCAATCCATATACCCAGGGAATTAATTCGCTCCCATCCAACTTGTTCAGCGGGTAACTGTTTATTCAGCTATACCCGGTATGTCTAGGCGACTCCAGTTTACCCAGACAATGTCTGAAACAGTATAAAACAATACCCATGAGTTTTATGTCAAAATAAACTTTAGTCTTTCACTACCTACAAATTCCTGAACACCTACCGCTTCTTTATCTATACTAGTATTAGTATATCTTAGCCATAACATAAATTAAGAACCTTATTGTGAACACATATGTTTAACTAATATTATTATCGCCTATTTCCCGACGCGCCGCCTACAGCCAACATTCAGTATTTAACCATTCACCCGAAGATCTGAACTCGCTGCCTGTACCACGCCAGGCCAGCCTAACTACACCTTAGCTACACAGCCGCAGAAGCGCGACCTCCTTTCACCTATGTCCAGCGAACAAAAGACACGCATTCTTTCCTGTGCCCGCCCCGTCTCTGGCCAACGATCTCACCTGCCCCTATTGTCTGGTTGACCTAGTGATCGCGAGTGCCTTGCTATCTTCTTCTGCCGTCTGCTGTGTTCGGTCGCTGTGTTTGTTTATATCTTGCAGTAGCCTTTCGTTTTATATGCCGTGTTGACCCGCCTAGTTATCATTAATCTTTTAGTCTAATTACTTAATCTACCTGCACATATATGGTTTATCCACACTCTGCTTATCTAACCGATTAATTTGACTCCAATCACTCTATTTCGGCCATTTAAATATAGGTCATATTCAGGACGTCGCATTCAGTCCTGATCCTTTGCCGGGTCGTTCATGATTACGCGGTAAGTTCACCTACTGTAGTTTGCTATAGCTCTCTAAACTAAGGTACCTGATTATAATATACAATTAAACTAATTAGGTCTAAGTCTTATGTCAACTTACATTCAACTTCTGCCGTCCCGTTGATCATCTGGGTCCCATATTTGAAATACGATTGCTCTCTTCAACCTCGTTTGCCGTGGATCCCACCACCGGTTTCCAGTTGTATTTGACATTAGTCTCCTGTGCGGTTCCAACCGCAGTGTCCCTGGCTAGTGGTTGTCCTATTTGACGTTAGCCATCATCTGCAACTAACGAGTGTTCTTCTTAGCTGGCGGTCCTCTTAACTCAAGTGGCTTTCTTGCACTTAGGCGACCCTCGGACTCTGCGTGTCTTTCCCTTCTTTGGCTTATCTGCCTTGGGTAGGTTCCGTTCACAGATCCTTAGTCGTTCTCACTCCTATCAGTGATTCAGACGAGTTCTAGCATGGCCGCTTGTCCGTCTTCCTTCACTTCCTCCTCCTCCAGATACTATACAGACTTGGGCACGGATTAGCCACAATTTCTGAAGTCCTGTTACTATGTTCCTTGGGCTGCCCCAAGAGCGCTCAGGCCCCCGCCACTCCCGGAGTCCACTATTAACTGTCCTCTCTCCTGTTCGACTCTTCTAACTGACTGGATCCGAAAGTATATATTACTTCTCGAGTTGGCGCCTTTCTTGAATCACGTGACGTCGCTGTCCCTTGTCATCCAATCAGTACTTCGTGTACCCTGCTTCAATTTGCATCTTATTATTAATCTAACTACCTTCACCCCAATACGACCTTGTTTTTGAGTTCATAGTCCTTGTTTGAGTTCATGCTCCTTGAAGTAGATTTCTCAGCTCAAGCACGTTCCCACTGCCATAAATCTGCCAGCCTACGGTACCCATTTTGGTCTCTAGACAGCCTTCGTTTATCTCTGATTCTCGTATGCACCTATAAACTATGTGGCCTGTTTTGTTTTCTGACAGCCCGAACCTAAAGTATACATTACATCTGGCATTCCCCGACCCTGAGAAAGCTACAGAACAACGAAAGTTGAGGTAGAGTTTTAGGAAACCGAAACAATTCGGGTTCAGAGCTTGACCTTTCAAGCTGTTTAAAAATATCTTGGCCGATGAACTTAGATACTTCCAAATTCCCCTACTGATTTTGGTGTCATCAATATCTAGTGCCTTGTTGTCCCATTTTGTGACGCATCAGGCGTTCACATATAGAAGTTGGGTTAAACCTCAGACATGTCCACTTATAATGTCTCAACATTGTACATATATTTTATTGCGCTCGCCCGCTTTGAACTCAAGCGTAGTCCACATACAATTTATAGTAGTGCTGGACTGAATTTTGCGTGTGGATTAGATTTCCCTATTAACAGTGTCCCTCGCCATCAGAGTAAGCCACTCCGATTCAAAAGTAGTTGTAATTTACGTACCCATTACAATAAAAATTGGAGGTAGTGCAAAATGTCCAATATCTTGTGTCATTAATTACCAATAATGGCGACAAAGTGAAGGAAATTAAAACACGAATATCTATTGCTCTTCAAACATTAAAACAACTGAATAAATTGTGGAGGGGACAGATATAACTACAATAATTAGAGCTTTAAGAGCATGCCCCTTTCCCATTGCAACACACGCCTGTGAGACCTGTACACTTACTAAGCAAGCTGAACAGCGCATAAATGCCTTTTAAAATACATGTTATAGACGGGTTCTAAGAATATCATCGATACAGAAAAGTGTCGCAACGTTATCTATGCGATCGTCTGCACACGTTGTGACATGAGATATATTGGAGAGGCAAATCTACGTTTTGCTGACAGATTTAGGCAACACTTATCTGATATCAACAGTGATGACCAGAAACCGGTACAAATGCACTTCAGCAGTTCTGACCACTGTGGCGTGGCTGACATACATGCCACGGCGCTCAAATTGTGCGCATCTCACGAAAGTGATCGTAAGACACTGGAAAACCGCCTCATCTTCCAGTTGGGTTCACTCTCCCCTCACGGCCTCAATGTCCAACATAGTTTCATTTAACTTCCAACTTCCCCTCCCCCATTTTATACCCCCGCAGTTGTATAGCCCACTAGAATAATGGGTAAGCATATCATTTACGGGACATTGCAGTCAACCCTAGCATTACTTTTGTCGTTAGTGATTTCTTGGCGAGTTTGCGTTCAGTGGCTTGTCATTGCCTTCTGAGCGACCTGCACTCATGCAATACTATGTTAACCAACACAGGGCATTCCAAGCGCCCTCTATCTGTGTTCCTACTGGGTATGCGGAACTGCGAACTAAAATCTTCGCCACAGAGCCTGCTATAGTTCACTGCTAATCCTCTTTTCGCCGTTCACTCACATGGACGCCCCCCCCCCCCATCCATTCTTCCCATCGGGCGGCTTAGCCAATCCCTGTTACCAATCGACCCGCCGTTTCTAACCAAACATCCGGTCCTTTCTACCCTCATCACACATTTAGCGCTCAAGACGCATTCAACCAAGACAGGATTCAGATAAATAAAATCTGCACTTCCATGTAGTGTTCCTCGATAAGTTTTGTGTCTGTTTGTTTTGTTTTGTTCTGTGCTTACGAAGTCTTTAGCCGCAACGTCCATTTTGTTTCTTGTAATCGTGTTCTAGTAAAGCTCGTAATCTATTTACCGTTTTTTTTCCTTTGTGATTCATTCATTGTCGATACAGAAAAGAACAAATGCATCTATACGACAAGATCTGAATATTGAAGGTCGGCTACTAAAGGCGATAAAACAAAGAAAATTGAAATATTTTGGTCATTTGAAACGTCATGATTGTTTGGAGAGAACAATCATGGAAGGGTATATGCCCGGGAAGAGGGGACGATGAAGACCAAAGAGAAGATGGGTGCAGGATGTGGCCGATGATCTCAGAATGTATGTATCTGACGCGGGGCATCGTGCTTATGACCAAGACATTTTTCCGGACGGTTGTTTTGGGAGCGAGGTTCTGCAAAAGACATGCTACTGAATGAATGAATGAATGAATGAATGAATGAATGAATGAATGAACTATATAACTATGAGAGTGCAAACATTAGAACATCATTAACAATGTTAGACTAGGTTTGCACGAAACACCCTTTTCATCTAGCTGTTACTTTTCATCTAGCTGTTACTTTTCATCTAGCTGTTACTTTTCATCTAGCTGTTACTTTTCATCTAGCTGTTACTTTTCATCTAGCTATTCCTTTTCAACTAGCTGTTACTTTGCTGCACGTCGCTCTCATCACGGCCTGAAAAGTGTCTCAATCACATGCCAGTGCCCCTGCCTTATTCACACTCGTGTACAAGGTGTCTACGACATTATGTATCCATTTTCGTGTTAGTCTACCCCTGCTTATCCCCCAATACATGATTTCAGTTTTCACGACATAATTGCAGATTCCAAAACACAATTTATGTTTCAAAGACACGATTTAAGTTTCCAAGGCATGATTTCGGTATCCAAGATATAATTTCTGTTTCCAAGACCTGATTTTGTTTCCAAGACCTGATTTCAGTTTCCATGCAGGATGTCAATTTATTAGACATGATTTCAATTTCCAATACACGATTTAAGTTTCCAAGACATGATTTCAGTTTCCAAGACTTGATTTCAGTTTCCAAATATGATTTCAGTTTCCAAGACAGTTTATGAGCAACGTTTCTTCGATGTTCTGATCTAGTAGAATGTCAGAAGGTCTCTATTTGTAAGAAAAAGATCGCCAACAAAAGAAGTAAATGAAGTACCGTGGGGATTATCGACAGTAACATAAAGAAACCTTTTCCATTCCTGTAGCGTAAAGGGTGATGGTGCTAGTCGCATATTTGTATAGACCTCTCGACCGTCTGTGTGTGCGCAACATCAGCCCGCAAACTTTAACTTCTCAGACAATGAACTGGATGTCCAGGTCAATTGTTAGAAATCCCATCCATTATGAAGGATTCGAACACACGACAGCTAGGCACGCAGGCATGCAAGCTAGCCCTTACACTACTGCTGCACCACAGCATTACTAAATTTACACAAAGAAGGCATAAACCATGCTGAAGCTGTATCTACTGTGTGTTTAACACCTTTGTTGTACACACGTAACGACTTTATAGTATATATCTTCGATTACCGTGGGGATAACAAATGCTGTATATTGCAAAAATGTCAAGGGGTTTAAATGCAAGAGGAGCGACTTCATTGCGCCCGTTGTTATCCAACATGGCTCGAATTTTTTCCGTAAGTAGTACTGCCGAAATTCTCACACAGCGCACGAACTCCGTAGCTCTAGGTGTCTCAACGGTGTCTCGTGAACCCAAAGGCGGAGACCAGTTTGGAACCCACATCCTGCGGACCACGAGACAGGCCGTTTATCCACTTCGTCACAGAGATTGTCAATAGTTATGTGTGCGAAGTATCTCAGCCACAATTTAATTCAGTTTTCATTTCATATGATATATCTCTGCAGTATGCATCTGAACACATGCAGCGAAATATATAATTCAATAAATTGTGCAGTTTATTGTTTGTGGCTTCTGTGTGTAATTTTCACAAAGGAAATACATTGTCTCGAACTGCTAAAGTTTCTAGTATGTATTAATATGCGCTATGAAATCACAATAGTATATTTTGTTCGTCTTTCTGGAACTCTCCAGACCTACTCTACGGCTTCCTTGACATCGACGCCGTCACAGGCATCAATATGGATGACATTAACCTAATTTTCAAGAAGTTTGACATCGACTTGAATGGAAAGATTACCCTAGCGGAGCAGCTTTTGTAAGAAGATTTGTTGTATAGTCCCTTATCTGTGTCAGGTTGTAACCAAATGCTTTCAAAATGTTATTCTCTCTAGTGATGAAGTGCTACATAGAATTTGTACTTTTGTATGGATGTGAGACGTGGACAATGAGCAGACAAGCCGAAAAAATAATATGGAAATGTGGTTTCTATGGAAAATCCAAAGGATATGATGGGCAGAGATAAAAATCAATGACCTAGTCCTACAAGAAGCACACGAGAACAGAACTGATTAAAGAAATTATATGTAGATAATAATACATTTGTGGGCATATTATGAGAACAAATAAATTGGAGAACATGGTGATAACTGACAAAATTGAGTGGAAAAGAACAAGGGGGAGGCAAGGATGTAAATATCTTGATGTTTTGACCACATGACCTGGTTGAGACAAGAACACGGAGCTGATCCATCCCCGACGGTGGTTGTGTAAGACAGTGAAACATGAACGTCCACGGTGATCGGAATGGCACATGATGATGATGATGATGATGATGATGATGATGATGATGATGATGATTATGATGATGATGATGATGATGATGATGATGATGATGATAATGATTTTCGGTAGACATAGACAGTCCAATAAACACAGGCGTACATTTACATCACGTGGAACGAGATGTATAAGAAATACAGCTGGGAAAACAAGAAGAGAGAGATAGGTTGAAAAAGGAGAGCCTATGGACACGTGTGTAGATAACGCCTATCATTGACTTTATATAGGATGTTTCTAAAGTCTCACTAAACTTTGTATGTAGAACAATTGTGAGAAATTAAGTATATGACGACATCAAAAATGTGCTATAAAATTGATTAAATTAGTTACAATAGTAACTGATATGGTCTAAGGCTGTTTTGGTTAAGCTGGAAAGTACCAATGACGTATTTCATTATAGCTTATTTAACACATTTCTAAACGTAATGCGATTAGGAGGTTGTTTTTTCAGGAAATCTTGCTGTTAATCGTTGAACTACCATCCGTGTATATTGACCGTTATTTAGAAAAAATTGTTCAACCAAATAAATCTTTCAACCGTTTATAACACCATTATGTTTGGAGTGCAAAGAATTACTTCAGCAGACGACAGCCATTCTCTATATATTGCGTCACTATGGACTGTGTAGGACATGTTTTGGTAATGTCAAGTACTTCATTTTTTTCAAAATAGTTCTTCATAAAAAGTGTAGTGAGACTTTACAACCACCCTGTAGAACACACAAGAAATAAATGGTTCTGACATTTAGTTAAAATCGAACAAAAGCAACCATCTGCTAGAGCGTTCTACGTGAGAACCTCGAGATACAAGAGGAGAGGACTACTCATGAAGAGCTGGCCAGATGGAGTAGAAGAAACATCAGGATTTTCACATCTATATTGTTCCATACTTTCAATTATTAGCCCATCATATCTATTTTTTTTTTTACTTCAAACAGGTAAAGTTGACTTATTTCTGGTTGTTTCACAGCCGATATATCTACTCGAGGTGACTTCGAAGTCTTTATTCCTGGGGTTTTTAAGTTTTATTTGTAATATTAAAAGTACAGGATTATGGTCAGAGTTGATATCAGCACCAGGGTATGTTTTGGCATCTTTAACATTGTTTTTATATCTACTTCTAATCATAATGTAGTCATTTTGGTTTCTTGTTCTATCCCAAGGGCTTTTCCACGTATACAGTTTCCTAGAGTTATTGATTTATTTGGTTGTTTCGGGATTTGAGATTTAAATATTGAGCATAACCCACTACTGACAACGCTGATCGTATTCTGTTATGAACCCAAGGCCTATCCACGTCAATGTGGAAGCACTAGACTCGAGTTTCGCTCTCGTTTGATCTCATCAGTAACAAACCCCGGATCACTGGCGTGTGAAGCAGGTATGTAACCACGCGGCACACGCTGGACACGGAAAATTATCATAACAGAATATTACAACGTCACCCATAATAGGCTGTAGCTCAAGATTTGTCCTTGAGTTATGTTGTAAAATGTGTTGCAAACAATAAGATTGTTTTCTTCAAAGAACTGAATCAGCCTGTCTCCTCTGTACTTTCTATTTCCCATACCATATTGCCCTACTATCTGCTTATATTTTATTTTTTCCAACGTTTGCATTCCTGTCTCGCATGACAATTAGGACTTCTGATGGTTTTACAACTTTCAGCGTTTGTTGTAGGTCTTCATAATATTCTTCTAACTGTTCATCACTATAATCAGTTGTTGGAGCATATGTCTGAAGAATTACTATGTTGAACGGTCTTGCCTTAATTTTGAGAAGTATCATCCTGTCTTTATGAGTCCAGAATCCACTAATACTTTTCTCTAAATTACGTTTTACTAAACCTCCTACTCTTCTCTCGGGATGATCTCCTCCTGAGTTAATGAATATTTAATCTTCTCTCCTTATATAATTTGTATCTAGCCGGCTTGTTTCAGATACGACTAAGATATCTAAATTCATGTTTTTTGCTTCGGATATAAGGCTATCAAACTTCCCTGCTTGATATAGGGTATCACAGCATATCATAGGCCTACAATATAGTATGGTTATAGCAAATCACAGACCTACAATATAGTATGGTTCTAGCATATCACAGACCCATAGCAAGCTCCCACAACAAAACATGCTGAAAACCACACATTTCTGTTGCTTAAATCCCTTAGACAAGGTGCCTATGATACATAACAATGACGCTTGACTTCTTTTATTTTTTTCCAGGCAGACAGCGCGTGACGTAACCGGAGAATGAGAATCGTTCTTCGGGTATTGATTAGCACATTCTTTGCAAGAAATATCAAATAAACAGCTTGAAAACATTACTGTTGAACTATTTGTTGTAGATGTGTTCAAAGTAATGTTCAAAGTAAAATATGTATGTCTAGCTTTTTCTATCACAGAAGTGTAATCATCAGGTTTTCCAGGAGGGGAATAACTATGAACATAATACAGATATACGATACATAGGAAAACATAAAAGAGAAATAGATACTAGTGAGAACACAGAGTTTTTCATCTTCCGGTTTCAAGATGGCGACGGACGGTCGTGTTGTTTTGTGTTCGTTAACTTTTTCGCGTAGGGGATGGATTTATTCATCTCTTGCGTGTAATTGGTGTGCCAGGATGTAAAACCAGGAGTTTCTACTCAAGATCTGCGCGGGTGCTACGGAGTTCGTGCATCGAGCGAAGCCATCCTTGAGTGAATTTTCAGCAGCGTGTGTGGTTCTCAGCAGTCTGTGTTTACGTTTTTTCAACATGGCGGAATAACGTGTGTTCTCCGAGAGATCAGCAGTCAACATAACGAAGCGGCGTGGTAGCCGCGCAGGGAGAAAGAAGCAAGGTAAGCGCGGTGGTTTGAGACGTTTTAGACTCAAGTGTCACCGTCTAGGACTCAGGAACATCCGTATTCTATATTGGAACTGTGCCAGTGTAAAACAACGGGGCTCTATTTTAGAAACCCTAGTTTACAGGAACGACATTGTAGCACTCCAGGAGACGAGACTGGGCGATCAGCTACTCCGAATTGCCGGGTTCAAATGTTTCTACAACAGACGACATCTGGGAACGGCGATTCTCGTTCGCGACAGCATGGTGGCGTCAGAGCTAGACATGTCCAGTTGGGACAGTGACGATATACAAATACAGGCGTTGAGAGTTCATTCCAGTATACCATTCGTGTTGGTTAATGTTTATGCCCGCAATGCGAGTGTGGACGCCCAGAAGTGGCAGTGCTTAAGTGGCATATTAGGCCACGAGAGAAATGTTATTTTCTGTGGTGAATTCAACGCTAAAACAGATCATGGGGAAACACTTCCTCCAATACACAAGGGGAGGAGCTCGAGACTGCACTTGAAACCATCGACCTGGTTTGTATCAACAGTGGCTTTGTCACCAGAACAGCAAGCCGTCCAGGCGATCAGGACAGTGCTATTGATCTGGCGCTATTTTCACCTTCACTCACTACAGTGTGTAGATGGGGTGTCCTAGGACACCATGGCAGTGACCACCACCCTAGCAGCATATTGGTGGAGAAAGGCAGAACCAGGCAGCACAAGCTAAAGGTAAAGACGTTCCAGTATGACAGTACAGGGCAAGATGTGGTGAGTAAAATAAGACGTGACAGGCGCAGAACGTTTCAGGGCAGGAAAAAAAGCTGGGAGCAGCCACCGTGGTGGAGTTTCGAGGTGGAGAAGGCTTGGGTGGATAAACGTAGTGCTGTAAGGAGATGGCAAAATGCCAAGAAGAACAGAGCTGGTCATCCTAGTCCCTGCTTGCACTTAGAAAGAGAGATGCACACAAAAGTAAGCTATTTCAAAAAAAAAGCATGAGTGGTGTAGTCAAGAATAAGAGCATTTCTGACTTCCAAGGTGCTGACCTCATCTGGCAGATGACTGACGAGGACAAGGGCAAAGTCCTCTTTGAACGCTACCTTGAGCAGAGCAACCAGACAGACATGGGAGGCCGAAATCTAGCCAAGGAGGTCACCTCAGACAGATGCAAGGCTCAGAACACTTCGGATGAAGACACAATGACAGTGAAAGAAATCAAGGCTGTGCTTCCACGATAAAAAAAAACAGTGCTCCAGGTCCTGGTGGCATAAGATACGACGACATAAATAGGTGTACCGACAATGAGCTAGAGAAACTAGCTGACATGTACAACAACAGTATAGGGAGTGCTAGCATCAAGGAGGAATGGTTACACAGCTATCTGATTCCCTTGCTGAAGCCTGACAAAGACCACACAAAAATTCAGGGATATCGAATTATAACCATGCAGAATACAATAGGTAAGCTGCTGGAGAAGGTAACTCCAGGAAAATATCAAGCCAACTAGAGAGGAAATGGTGTTTTCCCACCTACCCTGAGTGAGTACCGTCCAAAAAGAGAAAACTGGACCAATGCAGCAGTCTTTGCCCATGATGTCTATGAAGGTTTCCACTCAGGCACTGAAACCGTTGCTGCAGCGGTTGATCTTGAGGACGCATACAACAGAGTACCACTGGATTTTTTAATGTTTCAGCTTCTTGAACTAAACGTAAGTCCATTCCTCCTTAGTTGGATCGCTGCAGCCCTCTTCCAACGGAAAGTAGTTTTTAGATGTAGCAGTTGGACATCGGAACCAACAACAATATATCCTGGCCTACCACAGGGATCACCATTATCTCCGGTACTGTTCAACGCCTACACAGTGAGAATCACCAGTGAGCAGATCACTGAACCTGGCAAGACATTGTCATATGCCGATGATGTTTTAGTGTATCGTCAGGGTAAGGATAGAGAGGAGGTTGCTGTGGAACTACAAACCGAACTCAATCGCATAAGTACTTGGTGTGATGAAGCTGGGGCAATGGTCAATCCAACAAAGGCAACAGTGACTTGGTTCTCGTTGAATAATCATATTGTCAACAATCCAACACCAACTGTAATGCTGTGTTCAGAGACGGTGGAAAGAACGCAGGCAATGAATTACCTGGGGATACGGTTTGATCGAAGCCTTGCTTATAATGTGCACATAGACCAGGTGATAACAAAGGCCAAGCGGGGTTTGGCAGCGATGCGGGTGATGGCGGCAGCAAACTGTGAGCAGCGCCATCTATGTCTTCTGTACGAGGGGCTGGTCATGTCTGTTTTGGAGTATGCAATGGCAATCCTGACTCTCAGCCATAAGCAGATAGAAAGGATGGAAAGGATACAGAATGATGCTATGCGCATTATTCTTGGATGTACAAAAGATACAGCATGCAGGGCGATGCGCTACCTTCTTGATTTTCCAACCATTGAAGAGAGAATACAAGTTTGCAGAGCACGCGCCTACCTCAGAATTAACGCAAACACACAACATCGACTGCATAGTGAAATTAGGAAGGTGAAGGGCAGCAGGTTAAAAAGAGGACGGTCGTGGATGGGTCAAGCCGAAGACATTCTTCAACAGGTGTGTTCACTTGAGGTCTTAGAACCTGGCGAGGAGTGGGTGCAAGTGCCAACAGACTTCTGCACATCCTTTTCAGTTTGCATCCAACTAGATAGAAAATGGAGACAAGAAAATCCGGCTGCTGTTGAGGCTGAAGTACAAGCGTTGATTTTCGATAATTCGCTAGACGGTGACGCGGTTATCTACACAGATGGGTCGGTCGTCCGACATGTGAGAAGCTCATGGGCCTTTACAGCTCGGGCCGGAGGGAGAATTGTGAAGGAGGACTCTGGTGCTTTCACTGAAACCACAAGTAGCCTGACCATGGAAGTCATGGCAGTAAGTAAAGCAATAACATGGCTCGAGACACAGACATTCACTAGGGCTTGTTTCCTTAGCGACTCAATGAACATGATCAAGAGGATAGAGGAGGGGTCGATCCGAAGAGAATGGTTACTGCCTCTGAAGCGGTCTCGGCTGGCAAAGATTAGTTTCATCTTCGTGCCAGGGCATGCAGGAGTACAAGGAAATGAGCGGGCTGACAAGCTCGCAGGTGAGGCTACTGTGGAGGGCGGACGCGCCATGGACCAGGCTGACATTCTGAATGCTCTACGAGAAGTGAGACTTTTGCGAGAACCAAGTGATGACTGTGAATCTACAACAATGGCCAGACTGCGAGAGCAGCAAATTAAAAGAGGGGTGGCCAAACAAGAACACTACGCAGGAAGCCAAAGAAGATTGATAAACCAACACAGAACTGGCGTCGTTAGCCACTACACGCTGCGGGATTTGCTGAGGAGGGGATCCGAGCACTTATGGACTGAATGGTTCGATGTGCAACGAGGATGATCTGTCGACTAACTAACTAACTAACACAGAGTTTTATCCCATTTGGTTCGGTCTCTTTCAGAAGTGCGACCTGCCAAAAGCGTCCGCCAAAGCACGAACTCCGTAGCTCTAGCGACGATCCCTAGGAGTATACGAGAAACCTGCAATCGTGAACCGAATTATGCAGTCCCGAATCGAACCCACACTCTACTGAGCTGCATGATCGATTGATTGATCGATTGATTAATTGCTTGATTGATTGATCTAGGAAACGACATCACAGCACTCGGGGCATTAGCATAGGCGCACCGTCCCCATCCTCAGCAGACAGCAAAGAGTTGCAATAACAATAGCACCAGTAGCAATCTGATTATATGTCCGTCTCGCCTTTCCTCTGAGCGTCGAGCGTCGACCAGATCCCTTCGTCACTTCTCGCTGCCTCATTCTTGCCAGACCATGATGAACCATTTGCTCCTCCGAGGTGTACACCTAAGCCTTGGTTGGCGGCTGGTCTAGGATCGAAGCTCCGACAGGCGGACAATTAGAGCATTGCTTTGCTGATCCGGCAGCTTCTGCAGCTTGTCTTGTTCCAGACGTAGATGGTTTACCTTTCCTCTGGAGTGAACTAGGCAGGCAGTGAGAGGGATCATGCTGCATGGGCAACACATGATCTACAACAAAAACAACAACAACAACACAACTTTATTTTGAAAGGATTAAGAATTGGACACGCAGGCCCGTCTAACATTCTGCCCTTTTATCACTCTCTTTCATACATTATATCATTCACACATCATTCAAGGCTAACTGAAAACAGCAACAATATAAAAGATATGCATTATAAAGGCATGTGGAAAAATTAAAAATCAACACTACACGACTCAGTAATAGTAATAACTGGTGTGGCACTTGTTATTAGCTATGTGGAATATACTGGCCTACCAAAATGGGGCTGGCTGTTATACTAGGGTTTTATTATTATTATTACTTCTATTATTAAGGTAGAAGGTAATCCGTACTGAGATAGTGTTCAAATAAGTTGCAATTATATGTATAGGGATTGGTGATGTCTTTTATTTCATGTGGAAGATTGTTCCACAGCTGAGCTGCAGAGTACGTTAAGCTTGTTTTGTATAAGTCTATCCTAGGCGTCGGAATGTGTAATATATTTAATCGTTTACTGTGTCTAGCATTATATTCAAACAATGACCAAAGGTAATTTGGGGCATTCCGATGTAGGATTTTGTGAATTAGTTTGGCCTTATTGAAAAGCAGACGTTTGCGGAGTGGTAGTAACTGAAGGCGTTTATGCAGGCTAGAATTGTCAGTTAAATGTTTGCTATAAATTAAACTCATGGCCCGTTTCTGGAGTGAGTAAAGTCGCTTGCTGCTTGAATTGGAACAACCGTCCCAGATTGTAGAGCAGTAGTCAAAATGTGTCTGTATGTGAGACGTATAGAATATTTTCCTTGTGTCCTCATCAAGGAAATTTTTAATTTTGGCGAGTTGGTAGACTTTTTTTGCTGTTTGTTTAGTGAGCGCTAGAACGTGGGGATTAAAGGTTAGGTTTCTATCAATGAAGAGGCCTAATGTTTTGTGCTCAATTACACTTTATACTGGCATGTTATCGATGTGAAGTTGAAGTGATCTGTGTGAATTTAGAGTCTGAAGTCTTTGTCTGGTTGTTAATAACATAGATTTTGTTTTAGTGATGTTAATTTGCATACGGTTCGCATAGCACCACCTAACTACATTTTTTAATTCTTGTTGCAAAGACGACTCCAGCAAATTACTGCTTTCAGCGTTTGTATACACTGTACAGTCGTCTGCAAATAGATCACAGGACGACGAATGATGCAAAGGTAGATCATTAATATATATGGCGAATAATAGAGGGCCAAGAATAGAGCCTTGCGGTACTCCAGTATTGAAGGTAGTGGTTTGGGACAGAGATTTATTGTATGATACTACTTGATTTCTGTTTGAGAGAAAAGATGTTATTAGCGTCACAACATTAGGGCCAATTTTCATTGTCTCTAGTTTTTTAATTAAAATGGCATGGTCTATCATTTCAAATGCTTTTCTGAAATCTATAAACACAGCTCCACATAGATTGTTGTTATTTATATTCTGGTGCCAATTTTCTATCATGTTTGATAGGGCCGTATAGCAAGAATATTTTGGTCGAAATCCTGATTGACTGTCAACTATAAGCTTGTTGCGATCTAAATACTGTAATGTTACCTTATGGATGTGTTTTTCTAGTGGTTTAGATGGTAATGATAGTAAACAAGTGGGTCTATAATTGTTCGGGAGACCATTGTCCAATAAACAAGATTTAAGGAGAGGATACACTTTAGCGATTTTGAGAGCTGAAGGAAAGTGACCTTTGGTGAGACACTGATTATATACATAGGTTAGTGATACACAGATCACTGGTGGAGCACAGCGAAGAATCCGACTGCTGATTTCATCTAACAAAGATATGTTTGTGTTTTTTAGTTTACTGAGGTAAGTGAATAATTCAGTGACTGTCATTAGCGGTATGTCAGAAAGGATATGTAGTGGGCATCTGGTCTGGCAAAACGATGACAGTAAAGATAAGTTGCTAGGAGAATATGGTATTGTAGCCTTCAACAGATCTATGTCATTCTGAACAAAAGTTACTGAATTGGTCGCATGAAATAGGATTTGATTGTTAATGAATTTGAGTTGTTATGCTTGTTTGTCAAGGTGTTAATTGCCTTCCATATATCCTTACTATATGTTTTATCCATTACTATGTTCTTAAAGTAATTTTACTTTTCTTTTCGTATGGTATATTGAACTTTGCTTCTAAGAGTACCTACGGTATGTGCTGAGATCCCGCGTTTTATGCGCCTTATCTTTGTCTCTCATAATTTCAAGAATTTCCTGGGTGATTCAAGGTGGTTTGACGTGATGTTTTACTCGAACTTCCTTGATTGGCACATGTCTATCAAACACATCAATAAAGATCTTCATCCAGGATTCCAGAGCATCATCCGGGTCTGGAAGTTGATAAACATTGTTTAGAGGTGAACTGAGCAAGTCCTGTAAAAATGCATTTTGGTTGAAATTTTTGTAGCTTCTATATTTTACAGTTATGTGTTTATGTTTAGGAGTTTTAATTCCTTTTTTAGACCATGTGCAGCATATTGGGTAGTGATCGCTCACTGCACAATTGGGCACGGTGCATTCTATGATGTTGTCCGAGCAAGTTACATAAATGTGATCTATAAGTGTTGAAGATGAGTTTGTTACTCTAGTATCTTGTTTTACTATTTGTTGGAAGTTGTATGATGCAATTATATTTCCTCAAATTATATGGGATTCGTTGGTGTCAATGTTAAAGTCTCCGAGTAGTATAATTTCCTTCCCGCATCCATCATGGTAGTGCAGTTTTCGTACCAAACGTGTCCAGCCCTGGGATTTCGATAGAGGTAGCCGATTATCAGGGGTGTGCGGTTTCGAAGTTTTAACTCCAACCAAATACATTCTATTTCGCAAGTTTCAAAGTCTAGCCTATGGTGAACATTGAGCAGATTAGAAACATAGGCTACTATGCCTGTCTCTTGTTTCCTACAGGGATCTCTTCTAAAAACTTTATACCCTTTAACAGATATGTCCTCATCTGAAATGTTTTCATTTAGTCTACTTTCACTAAGGCCGAACACATGAAAATTTTGAATAAGAATAGAAGAAAACTATGATAGCTTGTTGAATAAGTTGCATATGTGTAAGCGTCCAAAACGTATTCCTGATTTATTGAGCCAATGTTGCCACTTCTCAGACATTTCACCCAAGAAGTAAGTGTAAATTAGTCACAATTAGGTAAAAATACAAGATCATAAAAATGCAGATTATATTAACTTACAAAATACCAGTAATAGAAATCAAATTGTAAATGACAATATTATAACGATATAACTAATGAGACCAACAAGTATAGTGCAAATACAGAACAAAAAGAATTAAAGCGTATGAACATGCAACAAGTAATTAACTCGAACTACTTCGCAAGCTATGACTATATAACCAGCTGCTATCCGAAAGAATGAATAAATGACTATACAAGTCAATGTACCTATTTAAAGTTGGGTATCCCACACGGGAGATAAAACACTAAACAGTAAGCAATTAAAGTTCAAGGAGAGGAGGAAGCTCATTTCCCGGTATCTTGCGTTCTTACAGGTCTGTATTGTAGAGACATCATAAAAGGTTGATTCAGTGCGGTCGGACTAAATTGCATCAAGTTTAGCAGTTCTGGATTCTAATGATGCGGAACCTGTTGTTGTCTGATAGGTGGCCCATTGTTAGGGTAAAGTTCTGGACCCCAATTATGCGGAACTTCCTGCTGTCTGCTAGGTGGCCCATTTGTGGCGTGAAGGGGACGTGTCAACGTGGTATTACTGCCGCGTGTGTGTGCCGATGTTTGCAAAGCAGGTCCTTTGCAGGGGAGGGCAGGAAAACTATTGTGGTAGTTATCTCCTTACCGTGCTAGGATGGGGGTAGGAAAGATGGATTGGTTTATTCTTGGTAGCATGTGTGATTCTTGGGTGGCAGGAGGTCGGGGGTCAGATGTCAGCAGAAGTTTACCTGGTGAAATGGGGAAGCTTCGGTTGGCCTGGGTTGGCCTTGGTTCTTAAGAAATCAATGTTTTTCGCATTTGTATGTTGGTAAGGTTTTGTGCCCTTTCAGGGTATTTAATGTTCTTTGCAAGCAGACTAGTTCCTAAATTTGATGTGTGTATTTGGTCTCTGTACAATCGTTTCTTTGGTGCTCCTGTCTGTGATGTGAAGAAGGGTGTGTTGTTGATTAAGCGTACATGATACCGATTGCAAAAGGTCTCTAGGGTGTTATTGTTTATGTCGGCCAATCGACGTTGAGAGCCATAACTTGGTGGTATGATGAGGAGAACAAAACTGTAGAATTTGGGAAAGTGTAACGTAGTAAGTCAAGTAGTGTTCTTAACTGAGAAATTGTTACACTTTGGTTTTTCATAGTGTCGTGTATTCCTATATGAATCGTTGTCTTTTTAATGGCTGTATACTGTTTGTTAGTCTTTCTATTCCTGCATCTGGAAGCTGAATTGTTGCGGCTTTGTCGGTGTCTGATAACGACATACGGTCGCTGTAAATTCTCCCAATCAAAGAGTCGCCAATTATCACGTGGGTGCAGTCAGCCGGTGGTTTCTGTGTATGTTGGGTTCTGACACGTCTTGTACGCTGTTTCTGCCATTGATGACAATCCAGCTGTAGTCTATCTTCTTGCAGATTATCGGATGTTTCTTGAATGTGGGCGTATTTTCTCGGCAATGTTCTGTCGTCCAGGCTGTTGTTTTATAGTTGCACTTGTAATGCTTCAAATATAATGCTGACCTTTACTTCGATAGGATATGTTGAGTGCCGTTGAGCAACATTTTCTATTTGCTGATGTGTTGTGGTTGGCTGAGTAATTGACGCGGCTACGACTGGTTCTGTTACTTCTAGACTATCTGCGTGTGCTGCCAGGTCAGTAGTGGGCGAGCGTTGTAACGTCTCAACGGTGTGTTTTAGCTTAACTTTTTCTGCTCTCAGGAGAGTCACCACTGACTTGAGGTTGTTATAGTCACTAATGATCGTGGCGATCTTGTTTGTGTTGTCAGAGGCGGCATCTAAAAGTACTTTCAGGTCTGACTCTAACTTTTTAATATGCTGCTGACAGACGCACGAGTGTTGGTTAGTAGCTGGGCTATCATCTAGTACCGATGGTGCAACCTCTATTTGATTCGAATTGATTTAATTCGGTTATACACTGTCTTCTACACACATACTCATCGGGTACTCTATGGCTAGCAACAATTGTCGGTTAGAAGTATCATTCGTGTTATTGCTGTGCTGAGTCATGGTTTGTTGACTATGGTGTCATTATGGCCTGATGCTGTGATGACTACAGCTTCAGTTTGTGTAGGTTCGCTAGCGAATAGCATGCTGAGATCGGCAGGTGTGTTTTCATATATTTTAGCCCAGGCTTTGTGCTATGGAGAGGAAATAACTCCACCCCTGGTCTTAACCGATCTCGGAATCAAAGCGAGAGGCTTACGGGTTATAAGTCCCTGTCAATTGGCGTAGACATGGGGCGCCACGCGTTGCCTCTGACAGTGGGAGAAACCTACAGGTGTCACTGGTCAGCTACCACCCGCCTCAAGCTGGGCAGCCCAAGGCCAATTTGGGTGCTAATCCGCCACAGCCTGCCTGCTTCAATGGGTGCTTGGGTCTAGGACAAAATCTGAATCGCAGGCTGTAAAACCAATGCACCAGGTACTAATTAAAAAAGAAGAATAGAAACCTCAAGCTACGGCTTGCAACCTGGAATGTGAGAACCATGTGTCCAGGATATTCCACTGACTTGACCAATGTTTACGATGTGAGAAAAACGGCTGTGATTGATGCCGATCTCAATCGTCTTAACATTGATATTGCTGGCCTGCAGGAGACTCGCCTCGCTGAGGAAGGATCACTCAGGGAAAACAATTACACCTTTTATTTGGAAGGGCAGAGGGCAGGCAAAAAAAAAGGCAACACGGTCTGGGCTTTGCAGTGAAGAATTCGCTACTTGGAGTGATTGAAATTCCAGCAGGAGGAAATGAAAGACTATTACCCTGCGTTTTGCAACCTCATGTGGTTTTGCCAACCATTATTACTTCATATGCACCGACACTCGTTTCCTCTGATGATGTGAAGGATTCGCTCTATGAGGAGTTAGACTCCGTGATCAAGGCTATTCCAATATATGACTACGTTTATATGCTCAGTCATTTCAATGCTCGTGTGGGCAAGGACTCGAGTTCATGGCCAGTGTGTCTTGGAAAATACAACATCGGTCGCATGAATGAAAATGGGCAAAGGCTGCTAGGGCATTGCACCAGTAATGACCTATGTATTACAAACTCCTTTTTTAAAACAAAGGTGATGCATAAGGCCACATGGAAACATCCAAGATCCGGCCATTTGCACGAGCTGGACTTCATCATCACACGGAGACAACATCTGAACCATATATCATTGACTCGAAGTTACCACAGTGCTGACTGTGATACGGATCATTCTTTGGTTGTTGCAAGGGTTAGACTGAGACCAAAGAGAATCTACACAGCTAAACACAAATCTAGTCACAGGATTAATATTATTAAAACTCACGATCCTAAAAAGTTCTTTCAGTTTCAACAGCAACTTGAAGACGCTTTCACTGATACACCAGCAAATTGTACAGTAAATGAAAAGCGGGGTCAACTTAAGGAAACTGATTATAAAACTGCCGTAGGGGTTTACGGCACTGTGGATCATCAGAGGCAGTATTGGTTTGCGGCAAAGAGCCAGACTATGCAGCCCTTGATAGATAAGAAGAAGATAGCTCTCTTAAGAAACAAGGAAAGACCAACGCGTAACACTATGAGTGAGCTAAAGCAAGCTAGGAAAGATGTACAAAAGGCTGCTGGGCAGTGTGCAAATGATTATTGAATCAGGTTATGTGAGTCCATTGAAATGGCAAGTGATAAGGGAAACATCAGAAGCATGTATGCAGGAATAAAGAAAGCCTGTTGTCCAATGATCAAAATAAGTGCACCATTGAAAACCTTGACTGCAGAAATCATAACTGATAACAAACAGCAGATGGTCAGATGGGTAGAACACTATTTGGAGTTTACTCAAGTGAGACCAAACTAGCGGATGATGCTAGTTAGGTGCTAACAGAAGTTAGGCGTGCTATAAATGAACTTGCATCTGGCAAGGCTCCAGGTAGGATGGGATTCCAATAGAGGTTATCAGGAGTCGGCAAGACACACTCACTCTACAGATCCATCAGCTAATCAGCTATGCGGGCGAGATAGATTTCTCAGGATTTCAAAGATTCAAGCATCATAACACTGTACAAGAACAAGGGCGATCGGAGCGACTGCAACAACTATAGGGGTATCTCACTTCTGTGTATTGTTGGAAAAGTATTTGCCATAATTGTTCTGCGTAGACTTCAAGTCCTAGGAGATCAAGTCTACCCCGAATCACAGTGTGGCTTTCGACAGAACCGGTCTACCATTGATATGATATTCTCATTGCTACAAATGCAAGAATAATGCCGTGAACAGAATCAACCACTGTTTATTGCCTTCATCGACACCACAAAGGCATTTGATTTGGTCAGTCGTGAGGGTCTGTTCAAGGCACTAAAGAAGATTGGCTGCCCACCAACTCTTCTGTCCATTGTGGAATCGTTACACACAGGCATGAAGAGTATAATCAAGTTTGATGGTGCAATGTCTCCAGAGTTTGAAATCAAGAGTGGAGTTAAGCAAGGTTGTGTACTGGCTACCACCCTCTTTGAAATAAACTTTTCACTTCTTCTGAAATATGCCTTTCGTGATCAGATGGTGGTATATACATTCACTCACGCTAAGATCGCGGCCTCTACAATGCTCAGAGATTGAAGGCCACGACCAAAATTAGGAGGGTACTGATCAGAAATTGATTTTTGCAGATGATGCTGCAGTTACGACCCACTCTGAGGAAGAATTACAATGTCTACTATCTGCATTCTCCAATGCTTTTTTCCGAATTTGGTTGAACAATTAGCAAAAAGACGACACAGATTATGTCACAAGGTGCACATGGGGTACCATCAATCTTTATTGACGACGCCGAAGTAGAGATGGTAGACCATTTTACATATCATGGATCAGTAGTAAATAGCAAATTATCCTTTGATCAGGAAATCAACATCCGGATTGGTAAGGCAGCAACAACAATGAACAGGTTAAGAAAAAGAGTCTGGCAGAACAGGAAGCATACTGCTAAAACAAAAGTCCTTGTCTATCAAGCCTGTGTCCTTAGTACTCTTCTTTATGGCAGTGAAACCTGGACAACTTACTCACACCAAGAGAAACGTTTAAACAGCTTTCATAAGCGGTGTCTGCGAAGAATTCTTGGTATTAAGTGGCAAGATAAAATCACAAATACTGAAGTATTGGAAAGATCAGGTTGTGTGACGGTTTATTCCATGCTCAGTCTTCGTAGACTTAGATGGATAGGACATCTTACGAGGATGGATGATGGTAGAATACCAAAGGTCATCATTTTGGTGAATTACAGATGGGTAAGAGATCTCAGGGTCGGCCTATACTACGATACAAAGATGTGTGTAAGAGGGACATGATTGATACAGGCATTGATAATGCACACTGGGAGCAAGTCGCTGCTGAAAGTGTTGCATGGAGGGCAAAGATCAGAAATGGAATAAAGACAAAGGAGAAAATTATTGCAGATAAGTCACACACCGAGCGTGTGAGACGTAAGATGGTGCATGATGGTGGAAATAACCACGTGTTCTCATGCACCCACTGTGACTGCACATTTACACAGCGAATTGGCCTTACCAGTCACATTCGCTACCGCCTTTGGTAAAAGGTATTATGCCTTTTTGAAGCACAAACTATCGTCTGTCAAGACGGCAAGGTGCCAATGATAGACAGGTCATCATCCTTGCACATCGAACCAATCAGTACATATGTGCTCGGATCCCCTGCTCAGTAAATCCCGCAGCATGTAGCGACTCACGACACCAGTTCTGTGTTTGTTTGTTAATCTTCTTTGGCTTCCCGAGTAGTGTTCTTGTTTGGCCACACCTCTGTTACTTTTCTCACATACTGACCATTGTTGTAGATTCACAGTCATCACTTGGTTCTTGCGAACGACTTAATTCTCGTAAAGCATTCAGAAAGTCAGCCTGATCCATGGCTCGTCCGCCTTCCACAATAGCCATACCTGCAAGCTAATCAGCCCGCTGATTTCATTGTACACCCGCATGCCCTGGCACGAAAATGAAACTAATCATTGCCAGCAGAGACCGCTCCAAAGACAGAGACCGCTCCAAAGACAGCCACCACTCCCTTCGGATCGACCCCCTATCTTCTTTGGCATGCTCATTGAGTCACCAAGGAAACACGCCCTGTCTCAAGACATATTATCGCTTTACTTACTGCCATGACTTCTATAGTCTGGCTGCTTGGGGTCAAAGCAAAGGCACCAGAATCTTCCTTCACAATTCTCCCTCCGACTTTAGCCGTAAAGACCCATGAACTTCTCACTAGTCGAACACCCAACCCATCTGTGTAAAAGGAAGGCATGCAGCTAATCCACGCTTCTTTCGCTGTAGTTTGTAATACATTGAAGCAATCATCAAATTAAATGTGTATATACAAATGGTGTAACAAGGTATATTAAGATCGTGCTGATAAATACAGTCTATAAACTTCCCTGCCAAAATCTAGAGGCCATTTGACTGGAATAACACAAATACCATGTGGTAGACGGTGCATGGAACAAAGCAGGACTACATTCTTGATTGACAAACAACAGTTCTGTCCCAAAGTTCCAAACTGGGGAATTTGTCACAATTTAAATTTGAGTTATTCTGTTCTGGGAAGCTTACAATCAAGTCATGTTTCCAGTCTATTTGTAATTTTGTTTCATTCGTTCTCCATAGTTATGTTCGAAATAGCTGTTCTGAATTTACGGTTGCATATACTAATTTTGGTACACGATTTAGTTTCTATTAACTTCCACACATTTCCTACTGACATGAAAGCACCGTTTGCATTTTGTATACTTACTTGACTAGATCTATTCCCTTCCCCAGCTATGTCTTTAAGGCTAACAGCACATGAAAATGGTTCATTCCTCCAGCTACATCTATATGGCTACCAACACAGGTGAATGGCTCGTTCCCCTATCTGTCTATATGGCTACCAGCACAGGTGAGTGATTCATTCCCCCATCTATGTCTATATGGCTACCAGCACAGGTGAGTGGCTCATTTCCCCATCTATGTCTATATAGCTACCAGCATACATGGATTGTTCATTCCCCCAGCTATGTCTATATGGCTACCAGCACAGGTGAGTGGCTCATTCCCCCATCTATGTCTATATGGCTACCAGCACAGGTGAGTTGCTAATTTCCCCATCTATGTCTACATAGCTACCAGCATACATGGATTGTTCATTCCCCCAGCTATGTCTATAAGGTTACCAGCATAGGTGAATGGCTCGACTTCTTCAAGCGAGGTTTCACCAAAGGAGATCCAACTACCATATGTTTTATGCATTCTGCGTATCTCTTCACTATCTTTGTATGTTCCCCTTCGAATGTAAACAGTATTGGACTCTTATACCACGCCCTAAAACGCATTCGATATATGGTTCTGGACTCAATCTTTTTATAAACCAATGGCCTCTCAGTGCGGGATGTTGTCAGTATGGTGGACCGTCTTTATTTCCCAAGAAATATCCTGGTACCCATTTACACTCTGCCGACCAGGAAGCCCAAGTCATTTTATAAGATTCAAATTCACCTGATGCGAATGGAACCCACAACATCTGGGTCGGCATGCGGGTCTCCAGTGCCTCGAAGTGCGATCCCTCTCAATTATAAGAATCCACCCGAGGTATTGTTGAAATTTGGCTCGCCTCCGGAGTAAACAAAACACTCAACGTCAAACTTAAGTTGGCAACGAAAATTCACAGATCCGATAAAGCATTAAAATACACCTGTTTATTTGGGTGTATAAACAATGTTGCAATACACAATTCTTCGTCTCTATAGGATGTCCCTAAGGCAGGATCAGCACCTATTACGAGCAGCTCGATTTGCCATGCTCATATGTCCTTAACCTCTACCTCAGCGCTCATTCTGGTTTTCATTCCTGTGTTCGTTTGTTCCGTGTCAGTATCCTCTAGTTATATTCATCTCGCTCCTGGGTCCATGGTCTTTCGATCCCAACAAGTGACTCCTCCCGTCGTCCACTTAAATATGAGCTACACCTGCATAAGAATATCCAATCTGGTCCACGACATTGACTCCTCAGAATATCACACACGTCCTAATCCCAAGACAGTGTCACAGCGTAATCTTCTTTGTTGACGTCCGACGCATCCCCTTAGTTTCCCTGCGCATTATATCATTGTACCATTCGGTGCGTCTTTTAGGGAAGCTCCCCTCAGCCTTTCTCAGTCTGTTATGTGTCAGTGACTGATATGTGGCATCCAGCCAATACATTACCATAGATCCCTTTCCCTATGAATATTTAGACCTGTTAGATGTGACATCCCATATAGCGGTCCTGGATCAGATCACGTAGGACGATCATTGGTTAGGTGTTGCCAGTGAAGTCCAGGTCATTAGGCTGCTTAAAGAGTACTTGGAAAAACAAAAGATGATATTCCTGCAGGAAATACATGCACATTTAAGTCCATTAGATTATCAGTTAATGCGCAAAACGTTGACATCCTGCGTTATGCTGATGACCTGGTGTCGGCCACTGAAAATGAAACACGGTGACAAAAAATGATAGATGTAATAGCCACAGCATGTCAAAACACATGAATTAGTCTGAACAACAAACAAACATAGTTATTACAAAGAAAAGCGTATACTTAAATACAACATCAAAGTGAATGGATTCAATGTGAAAGAGATCACTGTATTCAAAGCAGTTATACAGAAGAGTCCTAAAAACAAATCGCCGGGTCCAGGTGGAATAACTACAGAAGTTATTCAGGCCTGCGGGAAAACAGGAGTTAAATGGCTAACAAGACTTTTCAATATAGCATGGATAGAAAGAAAAGTCCCAGATGATTGGCAAAAGGCAATAATAGTACCAATATGGAAAAAGAAAGGCAATATGAGAGAGTGTGAAACATACAGAGGTATATTACTCCTGAGCCATATAGGGAAAATCTACGCAAAACTATTGGAATAAAGAGCTAGACCCATAGTTGAACAAACAGTTCAGCAAAGTACAATTCGGTTTTCGGAAAGGTAAAAGTTGCACTGATGCATTATTTACACTTAGACAAATATGTGAAAAAAAAACTATCGAATATAGTGACCAGAAGAACATTGTGTTTGTAGATCAGGCAAATGCTTTCGATAGAGTAGAGAGATACAAATTATGGACCATCCTTGAAGACTATGGAATACAAGGGCAATTGCTAGAAAACATCATAGCTATGTACCACTCAAGCCGAAGTGCATTAAGAACACAAGAAGGAATATCAGATATGTTCACAGTCAATACAGGAGTGAGACAGGGATGTGTGATCTCTCCTCTGCTATTTAATGTCTACATGGACAGAATATCCAAAGAAGCAATTCTTGACAGAACAGATTCAGAAAATTTAGAACCCTTTACTCCAGATGAAACAACTGATCCACTGGAAATAAATGAACTTCTATTTGCAGCGATCAGTGACTGTTTTATAACGATGAGGGCAGACAACAACATCACATTAATAATCTGAGTTGCTTGCTTGCTTGTGTTCATTGGCTTGAGCTCCAACGCGAAGTCCTGTATGTCGGATGAAGGCATCCTGTTGTCCAACATCAGTGTGATGGCATACAGGACTTGAGGTTTGCGTGAGTATCCGTTGTCCCATGTCTGGCTTATTGGTGTGCAGACTGGTGGTTCCTCGCCGTGCAGGCAGACACTCTCCGACTTCGGAGGAATCGGCGATCCTACTGACCTTAGCCAGGACCCCGAAGGGACCTGTTGCCCAGGACGCTCGACGAGGACGCGTCAATAGGTCTTGGCCAGTATATAACCCGGCCCGGGTGCCTTGGAAACACCTCTGCGTCCCAATAATCTGAGTTCAACTTGCAGCAGATACAATATGAGTATAAACACAGCCAAAACTGAAGTAATGAAAGTTAGCAGATCGCCGGGCCCATTATGTATACATATAAATAGCACAACTCTGAAACAAGTTAAAGAATTCAAATACCTTGGAAGTATGATCACAGAAGATGGCAGATTGGACAGAGAAATCGAAATCAGATGTCAAAAAGCTAGTGCACTTACATATCAACTATCACCCTTACTGAAACATCCAAATATACCCATGCCCGCAAAACGACAGATAATAAACATCATATTCACACCAACCCTATGCTACTGTCAGAGTCCTGGGTGAGTATAAGAGAGGACACAGGACAAGGACAGGACATAGGTAGAGCATGGGTAGAGTAGGACAGAACTGTATACCCAGAGAGAGACAGGAAATGGGATTAGAGGCTGGACATGTCCTTGAATGACATCCCAACCTTTGACTAGACGACCTGAGATATCAGCCATCAACAGACGGGTGAAGCACAGGACAATACCAAAATACCGAGACATCCGACTTAGCACGGACGATACGTTGGTCAAACACCACATGACCACAAACCGAGGCAAGGACGAGCAGACGGGACCTGACTGTGGTTGAGAGAGGAGTGTTTTCAGGGTTACCTGAGAGAGAGTTTGCTGATTGCCTCATGCTAGAGATTTACTATTGTTGTGAGAGTGTTGATATGAGATGCGCTAATATACACTAATTGGAATGTGATGCGAGAACGCATGAGTGCTTTGCTGTATAATGTTTGCATGATTCGCCAGAGATGTTAGAGCGTGATTATAACTAATGTTACATGCCTACTTGTAAATAAATGTCGACACATGTAACTCGATTGTTGACAAGTTTATTACACATGTATTACAGTGCTGTCACGTCTATCGTAACGAGTCATTGATTTAGTAAGACGCTGACAATCTCAAACCTGGATTTTATCTAAATCACACGTTCGCAAAATCAACACCTGCGAGATGAGATGCCTGAGGAGAGCTGCCAACTGAACAATCCGAGACAGAGTAAGAAATGCTGTTATCAGACAGACAGTAGGATCAACACCTTGTGCCACATTTATTGAAAGGCAGAAGATCAAGTGGTTTGGCCGTGTCGTTAGAATGCAACACCAACAGCTACCAACACTGGCCTTACATCTAAGCGCACCTGCGACAAGGCCGAGAGGACGCCAAAGAAGAAAATGGATTGACGACATCAAAGACATTGTATAATCACACGGAATGATACTATTCAGTGCCGACCACCGGGCGCTGGAACGCAAATTATTCCTCCCCACGACGCTTGACGGCAGAAGTGGAACACTTCACAAATTGAAGAATAATCTCTGCAATTTATCTTTGTCGTGGTAAGGAAAAGAATTCTCAAGGGCTATATTGAGCTAGTCTTATCTAAGCGAGAAGACGTTGGACAGTTTGACATCATAGCGTCAAGGAAAGTCCGTATCAGAAATAATTGGCAGCACAAGATTCAGAAGGTATGAATAGACATGATCACCAACGCCATACAGCATGGCTTATAACAAGAAACTCATTAGATACAATATATGTAGCAAAAAAGGCAATATTCTTGGGCAAATTATCGGCAGAAATAAAATTGCAAAGATAGAAGACACGTGACAAAGTGTATGGATAAGGGTAAATGAACTTGGGAAGGCAAGTGGCGAAACGTATAGATGGGGAAAGACAAATTTGAAAAAAATAAGTGGTGAAATATATGGATGAGGAACCACTTACTTGGTAACATATGTAGTGAAATGTGTGGATCTGGAGACACATATTTGAAATGTAGTGGGGAAATGTATGGATGTGGAGACACATATTTGAAGTGTAGTGGGTAAATGTATGGATGTGGAGACACACACTTGGATAGATAGAAGACATGTGGCGATATTTATGAAATATTCGCAATGTCAAGACAAGAGTTAATTACACGGATGTCTTGGTCATTACTGGGAGATGGACACAAAACTGTTCCAGACTCGAGTTAACGCATAACCCCGCGAGTCGGTATGACACATGATGATAATAATGTCACCATCTTATCTTAACACCAGCCATATTCCCATTGCATCCAGTGGAGCTATCATGTTTCTTTTAACGAAAACATTTTGTTTTCCTTGTTCTTATCTTTTAAGCAGGGCCATTAGATATGTCCTTGTATTCAGTATAGTCCATTGCCATTTCCCTTCTCAAGGTTGTGTTGTCACGGAACAAATTCCACAGATAGAAATATAAGACAGGGTCACCGTTTAATTCATGCGATATGTCTTAGTTGTAATGCTAACAGAGGCCTTGAGAATTTCCTTGACCTTCACATTATTGTTTTTTCTTTTTCCCGCATATCCTATTACAGGACATTGCTGTCAACACCAGCAGTTTACCGTTGTTGTTGATTTCTTGACAAGATTACGCTGCATAGTTTGCCATTGCTTTCTGAGCGACCGGCCCACATACCCCAGTATGTAACCAACGCGACTCGTTCCGCTACCGAATCTCGCGAAGCTGCGTTACCCTAGGTGGATATACGCAGGGAAACCGACTTCACATTATTAGCACTACTATTTTTACTACAACAATCAACACGTTTAACATTTGTTGCACCGTTAATATTACTTTCACTTGTGTAACGGCTTCTACCGCATTCTACAACTTCAACGAGACACATTACTATTGGACTACTACTACTACTACTACTACTACTACTACTACTACTACTACTACTACTACTACTACTACTACTACTACTACTACTACTACTACTACTACTACTACTACTGCTACTACTACTAATACTACTACTACTGTTACTACTACTACTACAACTTATACCTTTCTTCACACATCAAAATTTGTCACACACACAACTATCTGTGGTACAATGTTATACGTATTCCACCTGCGGTCTAATAGTATGTACATTCAATCTGTCAACAACAACGCCAGCTATCAAATATTATGTGCACTCAATCAATCTATAGGACACCAAAGAGTTAAATTACTCTGGCATTTAGTTAGAATGGAACAAGATCAAACACAGGTAATAGCATTGTACATGAGAACATCAGAACACGAGTACGACCTAGGCAGAGTTGGCAAGATGGAGTAAAGAGACACAGAAGAAGGCAAATTTGACTGTAGTGCAAGCAGCAAGACAAGCGAAACACAGAAAATTAAATCTGCCTCCTCTCTGCGACTCTTCACAGCAAAAGCAGCAGGACACAGGAAGAAGCAGATGTGATAATTGTTTAGTTCTTTTGCACACAAACCACGATCTGTAAACTATAATCTATCGCAATCATTTTCGTATGTCTAATGTAGCGCCATCAATCATTCATATGTATTGTTTTACAGTTTAAATCCCCATGTTGAGGCTATCACATCTTGTCCCTCAACTATAATATCCTGAGAATCTCTGTACAACTGAGCATACGTCTGTGTCCAAACGTCCATGTATGCTTGCATGATGAATTAAACCCTTGGATGTAGACTTTTTCCACAGCCCTAAATATTGTCTTCAAGTATTTTCAGTTGCAATCTCCATTATAGATATAGTCTACCAGTAATTTATGTAAAGACAAAACGTGGCATGAGAGATGTGTGGAGAAACCAGAACGTGGCATGAGAGATGTGTGGAGAGACAAGAACGTAAAAAGAGACATGCGTGGAGAGACACGAGCGTAGCATGACAATTGGCATCAACTTCATTAATCCGGAACACCAAGGGCAAAGATCTGTGGAAAGTCAAGAACCCCTGTGCTATTTGGTAGGGCGATGATGATGATGTCGTCTCAAGTTCAATGTTTATATGAAATATAAGAAATTATATGTTTCAATGAAATACCTATCAGCCACGTGTGTTAAATAGAGAACATCAATCGTGAAAAACGAGTGGGTAAAAGTACTGGAAGACATGTCGGAATGGCTCAAGGTAATAGCAACATTGGGTCGTGAGTGCAGAGAATGGACAGCGCGCCGCACAGAGTTTGAGGTGCAACAGCTGATCCAGGGCAACACATATCATGGTAACATGGTGATCTACACCAATGAGTCAGTGGTGAGAAACAGGCGTTATGGTTGGGGTTTCATTGCGAAGGCTAATGGGCGATGCTTTAAAAAAGAGATTCTGGTAAATACTACAACCTCCAGCACGAGAAAGGAGGTGGAAGCTGTTACATAGCCTCCTGATTGTTGGAGGAGACATTTGCAACACACACTATATTTATTTTTGCCTGTTCTTTTGTATGGATGTGAAACTTGGACAATGAGCAGTCAAGTTGAAATACATCTGATGGCTGCAGAAATGTGGTTTCTGAGGAAAATGCAAAGAATACCATGGACAGACAGAAAAACCAATGACCAAGTACTACAGGAGACAAATGAAAATCGTAAATTGATTAGAGAAATTAGACGTAGACAGTCAAAACTTTTTGGACATGTTTTGAGAAGAAATGGATTGGAGAACTTGGTGACAACTGGCAAGATCGAAGGGAACAGACCAAGAGGAAGACCGAGAGGAAAATACCTGGATGGCTAGGCCACATGGCATGGACGAGACAGGAACACTGAGCTGATCCACGACACTGGTGATCGAGTGAAATGGCGAGTCATGACCTCCCACGCTTTCCGGCATGGCACATGATTGATTGACTATATTTATTACGGACTCTCGGTGTATGCGTAGTAAGCTGGAGAAAGAAATGTTTCGTGTAGAATGGCTTGCCTAGCTTCAACGGCCACAAAATGTCAGAATTGTATGGAATTTCTGACCTGGCCATGCGAGAGTGCCGGGGAGTGAACAGGCTGATAGGCTGACAGGGAATTCTCCTCTCGGTGATAGATTACCTATGGACAAGGGAGATGTGGTCGGTCGCCTGTGCGACCAGGTGGAGAAAGCAGTGGAACAAACTGAGCACCCGCATGTGGAGAGAATGATATGGTGGTGGATCGGCAGGGGTTCTGGAAGAATTTCAAATCTGAGAGGGAAGACCAGGAGAATTGTCAGCCTTATGGCAGGTGGAACGATTAGCAGCATGACTCTTCACTGGCTGTTGAACGAGGGGGGGGGGCGTGTGAGAATGTCCTGCGTGCAGATGCAGTGATGTCGTGTCTTAGCTCAACTCAACTCAACTGTATGCAGTTGTCAAGGACTCGTGTACAATGAACCCAGATTAATTTTATTTCAAGGCTACATTTATTTTTAAACAATTACTGCTCCTTTACACGAAAATGCAAGCTGCGCAATATAAACACATTTGTTTGTTGTATATTATGTCTACACACGGGAATGATAAAATCTGCATGCTATGCAGTTTTACACAAACAAAAACAAAATATATGTATGTATTATTTTTTAAATGTAATTAAAACGCGTACAAAGTTCAGTAAAAGCTGAGTTATGCTGACTATAAAATGAAACAATTCTGGGGATATTTCACATTGCTTTCCAAGATTTCTACAGCATCTAAAAACGCTCTAGACATTTCACGCAAGTAATTATATTAATGCCAATCTCCGTGTCGAAGACCTTACGGACTCGATTCGTAATCCAACTTACCCGAGTTCGAAACACAGCTGCGCGCGATTTGGCAGCATACCTCGTTGCGCTGGGTTTTAACGAATTGGTATACGAAATGGTCATTCAGAATGCAATGGCAAACTACAGAACGTAAACGCGCAAAGACAATCAACAACAGCAGTAAAATGCTGGTGTTGACAGCGATGTCCTGTAAAAAGGATATGCAAAAAATAAGCATCGTATTTATAATTTCATTTGGAGAGACAGATGTGAAAAACAAGTCGCAGGTTAAAAAAATACAGAATCTACGCTATGCAGATGACACAGTTGTGATGGCTGAAAATACAAGATATCTAAAAATTTTGGAAATTGTAGTAACAGAGAATGCACAACAAAGACTTTTCTTGAATGTCAAGAAAACATAAACAATGGTTATATCAAAGAAAATGATGACACCAAATTATGAGATAACTATAGATTTGCAGAATGCTTAGCCAAGTGGATAAATATAAATAAATATTTAGGGGCATTTACAACATCAGGAGGTGAAAGATGCACGACATAGATGAAGAGCAGATTAGGTCAAGAAAAAGCTGCATTCCAGAAAATGGAAAGTTGTTTTTGCATTCCAGTGCACTAGAAGTAGTAGAACGTGTATTGAGTTCAAGGCGGACAAACGGAAAATAAACCAAATCTAATGATAGTGGAGTTGTGGTTCCACGAGAGTACTATTTACAAACATAAAACCCACTGAAATAATCCTTCAAGAAACGGTAAATTTTTAAAGAAGTCAGACCTACACAATCAAGAGTTTTGGCACAGTATGAAGGGAAATAGCAACTTTAAAACATCATGGTCTTCACTAGGAAGAAGGAAACACCACAGTGTAATATACAAGTAAATGGGAATATTCTTCAACAAGTGAATTGATACAATTATCTCGGAACAGTCATAACATCTGATGGGAGATGCCTTGTAGAGATTAGAACAAGAATTGCCATTGCAAAGGTAGCTTTAGTTATGGAATACACTTGATTTCAAAGCGAACGAACGGAACACAACACACATCTAATGATAGTGGAGTTGTCGTTCCGCGAGAGTACTATCTACAAACAGAAAAACGGCTGAAACAATCCTTCAAGAAACGGTAAATTGATTAACGTCAGACAGTCACAATCAAGAGTTTTGGCACAGTATGAAGGGAAATAGCACCTTAAAGACACTATGAAAACTACTAATTTCTTTACGAAACTGGCAAGTCAAAGAGTTGCAGAAAAACATATGGATGGCTTCGCTACATAGCATAATTGGGACACAAATATATATCCATCATATGCCATGCCTGTAAGCGTGGGCCGTCATGATTCGCCATTTCACTTGATCACAAGAGTCGTAGATCAGCTCATTGTTCATGTCTCGACCGTGCCACAATGCCAAGACATCCAGGCTTTTTCTTCTCTGCCCTCGCCTTGGTCTCTTCCCTTAGATCTTGCCAGTTGTCACCAAGTTCTCCAATTTATTTCTTCTCATAACATGTCCACAAAATGTTGACTGTCTACATCTAATTTGTTTAATCAATGTACGATTTTCATTTGTTTCTTGTAGACCTTGATCATTGGTTTTTGTGTCTATTCAGGGTATTCTTTGCAATCTCCCCAGAAACTACATTTCCACAACCATCAAATGTTTTTCAGCTTATTTACTCATTGTCCACGCTTCACATCCATACAACAGTACAGGTTCTATGCAACAACTCAGCACTCTTTTTCTCGTTGCAATTGACATCGTTTTATTGGTCAGTATGTTTTTCATCTTGCAAAAGGCTACTTTCGCCATGAAAATTCTTGTTCTAATCTCTTGTTCTAATTCTTGTTTTAATAAAGGCATCTCCCATCAGATGTTATGACTGTTCCGAGATAATTGCACCCATTCACTTGTTTAAGAATATGCCCATTTACTTATATATATATACTAGCTGACCCGGCCCGGCTTCGCCCAGACCCTGGTGGGGAGCATCTCATTTAATTCATATAAGTAGTCATATAAGTTCTCGTTCCCGTTACCGACTATCTGTCTGTCTGTCTGTCTGTCTGTCTATATGTCTGTCTGTCTGTCTGACCCGGCCCGTCTTCGCCCAGACCCTGATGGGGAAATCTCATTTAATTCATATAAGTAGTCATATAAGTTCCTGTTCCGACTATCTATCTGTCTGTCTGTCTGACCCGGCCCGGCATCGCCCAACTCCTGGTGGGGAGCATCTCATTTAATTCATATAAGTAGTCATATAAGTTCCCGTTCCCGACTGTCTGTCTGTCTGTCTGTCTGTCTGTCTGTCTGTCTGTCTGTCTGTCTGTCTGTCTGTCTGTCTGTCTGTCTGTCTGTCTGTCTGTCTGTCTGTCTGTCTGTCTGTCTGTCTGTCTGTCTATCTATCTATCTGTCTGTCTGTCTGACCCGGCCCAGCCCATGGTGGAGAGCATCTCATTTAAATTATATAAGTAGTCATATAAGATCCCGTTCCCGACTATCTGTCTGACTGTCTGTCTGTCTTGGGTAAATGGAGGAGGGAGGAGGAAGAGGGAGGTGGAGGAGGGAAGAGGAGGGAGGAGGAGGGAGGAGACAGGAGGAGTAGGGAGGAATAGGGGGGAGGAGGAGGGATTAGGAGGAGGAGGGAGGAGTAGGGTGGAGGAGGAGGCGAGGAGGAGGGAGAAGGAAGAGGGAGGAGGAGGGAGAAGGAGGGAGGAGGAGAACGCAGGATTAGAAGGGAGCAGGAGGAGGAGAGGGAGGAGGAGGGAGAGGGAGGAGGAGGAGGAGGAGGAGAGAGTAGGAGGAGGGAGGAGGCGGAGGGAGAAGGACGAGGGAGGAGGAAGAGGGAGAAGGAGGAGGGAGAAGGAGGAGAAGGAGGGGGAGGAGGAGGAGGGAAGAGGAGGAGGGGAGGAGGAGGAGGGAGGAGGAGGAATGTGAAGGGAGGAGGAGGGAGGAGGAGGTAGAGGGAGGAGGAGGAGGGAGGCGGAGAGAGGAGGAGGGAGGAAGAGGGAGGAGGAATGTGAAGGGAGGAGGAGGGAGAAGGTAGAGGGAGGAGGAGGGAGGAGGAGGAGGTAGAGGGAGGAGGAGGGAGGAGGCGGAGAGGGAGGAGAAGGAAGGAGGAGGGGGAGGAGGGAGGAGGAGGAGGGAGGAAGAAGGAGGAGGAGGGAGGAAGAGTGATGAGGAGGAGGGAGGAGAGAGGAGGAGGAGGGAGGAGGAGGGATGAGGAGGAGGGAGGAGGAGGAAGAGGGAGGAGGAGGAATGTGAAGGGAGGAGGAGGGAGGAGGTGGAGGGAGGAGGAGGAGTGAGGAAGTGGAGAGGGAGGAGGAGGAAGGAGGAGGGGGAGGAGGGAGGAGGAGGAGGAGGGAGGAAGAAGGAGGAGGAGGGAGAAGGAGGGATGAGGAGGAGGAGGGAGGAGGAGGAAGAGGGAGGTGGAGGAATGTGAAGGGAGGAGGAGGTAGAGGGAGGAGGAGGAGGGAGGAGGAGAAGGGAGGAGGAGGGATGAGAAGGAGGGAGGAGGAGGAAGAGGGAGGAGGAGGAATGTGAAGGGAGGAGGAGGGAGGAGGTAGAGGGAGGAGGAGGGAGGAGGAGGAGTGAGGAGGAGGAGAGGGAGGAGGAGGAAGGAGGAGGGGGAGGAGGGAGGAGGAGGGAGGAAGAAGGAGGAGGAGGGAGAAGGAGAGATGAGGAGGAGGAGGGAGGAGGAGGAAGAGGGAGGAGGAGGAATGTGAAGGGAGGAAGAGGGATAGGGAGGAGGGGAAGAGGAAGAGGGTAGGAGGAAGAGTGGAGAGGAGGAGGGAGGATGTAGAGGGAGGAGGAGGAGGGAGGAAAAGGGAGGAGGGAGGAGGAGAGAGGAGGAGGAGGGAGGAGGTAGGAGGAGGAGGAAGAGGGAGGAGGAGGGAGGAGAAGGAAGGAGGAGAGGAAGAAGAAGGAGGAAGAGGGAGGAGGAGGATGGAGGAGGGAGAGGGAGGAAGAGGGAGGAGGAGGAAGGAGGAGGAAGAGGGAGGAGGAGGAAGAGGGAGGAGGAGGATGGAGGAGGGAGAGGGAGGAGGGGAAGAGGAAGAGGGTAGGAGGGGAGAGGAGGAGAAGAAGGGAGAAGGAGGGAGGAGGAGAAGGAGGGGGAGGGAGGAGGAGGGATAGGAGGAGGGAGGAGGCAGAGGGAGAAGAAGGAAGGAGGAGGAGGAAGGAGGGAGAGGAAGGAGGGAGAATGAGGAGGGGAGAAAGGAAAGGGAGGTGGAAGAGGAGGAGGAGGGAGGAGGAAAGAGGTAGGGGGAGGAGGAGGTAGAGGGAGGTGGAGGAGGAAGGAAAGGGAGGAGGAAGAGGAGGAGAAGGGAGGAGGAGGGTGGAGGGAGGAGGAGGTAGAGGGAGGAGGTAGGAGGAGGAGGAAGAGGGAAGAGGGAGAAGAAGGGAGAAGGAGGAGTGAGGATGATGAGGGAGAAGGAGGCAGGAGGAGGAGGAGGGAGGCAGGAGGGAGAGGGAGGAGGAGGGAAGATGATGGAGGAGGGGGAGGAGGCGGAAGGAGTAGGAGGGAGGAGGATGGAGGAGGAGGGGAGAGGAAGAGGGAGAAGGAAGAGGGAGAAGGAGGAGGGAGTCGGGAGAGGGATGAGAGGAAGGAGGAAGAGGAGGAGGGTGGCGGGAGGAGGTAGAGGGAGGAGGAGGGAGGAGAAGAGAGGAGGAGAGAGTTCGCCATTCCGAATTCATACTCGTCTAGTTCTTCCCTTCTACACAACTGTAGATAACTTCCTTACACATAAAAAGATGAATTGTTATTGATATTGCCGTGGCATGGAGGAATATCAGCAGCAGAGTTGATCCAAAAAACCAAAGACTGAGATCTACGGAGAGCCATGAACGCCTACGCCAGCCGGCACGGCACTTGATGATGATGATTGCCGTGTGACGATTCTGTGTAGTCACGTCATTTTCTTCCCTTTCCCTAGCGTTTTGGTTCGGGGATTCTTTCATCATCATCATCATATAATTACGTACGTATTTTGGGAGGGGGAGGAGGGAGGAGGAGGAAGAAGAAAAAAAAACTATGACAGTTGACAGCTCTGGAATGAAAGGAAGGCGTGTAGAAAATTTCATCTCAATCGGATGGGCCGTTCGCGAACAAATAAAGGACATACATATTTACATACATACATATATACATACATATTTACATACATACACTTTGTTTTATAAATATATATATATATATATATATATATATATATATATATATATATATATATATATATATATATATATATATATATATATATATATATATATATATATATATATATATATATTCCATATCATGTTTATAGGACATTGCAGTCAACACCAACATTTTTCAGCTGCTGTTGGTGTCTTGGCAAGTTTTACGTTCAGTAGTTTGCCATTGCTTTCTGAACGACCGGCTCACAAACCTTTCCGTAAGAAACTAGCGCGTCACGATCCGCTGCCACGTGGTGAAAACAGCAGCTGCGATAATCGACAGCGGTTCGCGCCGTGCTTGTAACTTACGGGGGTATGTGAGCCGGTCGTTCAAAAAGCAATGGCAAACTACTGAACGTAAAAACTTGCATAGTCCATCAATAGCAACTGAAAAATGCTTGTGCTGACAGCAACGTCCTGTAAGGGATATGCAACATTAAGAACAAAAAAGTGACGACCATAATCTGTGTCTTCTTACAATTCAATTCGAACCCTAGCTGTTCACTGTGTGCAACAACCGCATCTACTAATTGTTGCAGATCCTGCTCATTGTCGGCAACCAATACTGTAGCATCTGCATATCTAATATTATTGATGTTTCATCACGCAATGATGATTCCATTTATATCTTCTACATTTCTGAAAATATTTTCACTGCATAGGGAAAAAAGATCTGGAGACATTACACACGAATATAGATCTACTCGAATGTTCTGGTGAGTGTATGAGATGGAAAACCATGAATGTATACCCCTGTTGGTACGGCTCATGATGACGATGATGACACGCTCTGTATCCGCTTCTATCACTTATTCCTGTCGTATTAAATTACAATGGTGCTCAGGCTTAATCAAAGTGATACTTTCTTACAACTCGTAACATTAATTGAACGTAGCAGAAAAAAAAAAACAATTTACTTTCTGCAAAGTTTGCAGAAGCCATCGTGATTAATCTACATAGGCCGGTTTTGTGCAACAAGAAAGACATAATAGTCAGTTTAAAATTGCCGTGGCAGAGAACTATAATTACTGTGCGAACACGTATATTTTTCAACTTGAAGGATCTGTCTTGTTATTTTACTGTATATTGTGTGATTTCTGCAGTATGTACCTAACGAGATTCAGCGAAATATGCCAGGCAGTAAATCGTGCAATCTATTGTTTGTGTTTTGTGATTCAAAATAATTTCCTTGTTTATTTAATACAGAACAATGTTTATCTACGCCATTCTGATTTTGCTTCCGGCATTGACATTTACCGATGACCCATACGCTGCTTTGGAAGCCAAACTATTTAATGCCCTCGACGCTGACAAAGACGGAAAGATCACCAAGACGGAGGGCGAGACTTATTTCCTGGTAAAATAGTCAATATGTCTATTTGTGAGATAGTCAATCTGTCTATTTGTGAGATAGTTAATCTGTCTAATGGTGAGATAGTCAATATGTCTATTGGTGAGATAGTCAATATGTCTTTTGGTGAGATAGTCAAGCTGTCTATTGGTGAGATAGTCAATATGTCTATTGGTGAGATAGTCAAGCTGTCTATTGGTGAGATAGTCAATATGCCTTTTAGTGAGACAGTCAATCTGTCTATTGGTAAGATAGTCAATATGTAAATTGGTGAGATAATCGATATGTCTTTTAGTGAGATAATCAATCTGTCTATTAGTGAGATAGTCTATATATCTTTTAGTGAGATAATCAATCTGTCTATTGGTAAGATAGTAAATATGTCCATTGTTGAGATAGTCAGTCTGTCTATTGGTAAGATATGTCCATGGGTGAGATAGTCAGTTTGTCCATGTCTAAGGTAGCCTTTAGCAAGATGAAAAACATACTGACCAATAAAAAGATGTCAATTGAAACGAGAAAAAGAGTGTTGAGGTGCTACATAGAACCTGTAATTTTATATGGATGTGGGACGCAGAGGTGTTTCCAAGGCATCAGGGCCGGGTTATATACTGGCCAAGACCTATTGACGCGTCCTCGTCGAGCGTCCTGGGCAGCAGGTCCCTTCGGGGTCCTGGCTAAAGTCAGTAGGATCGCCGATTCCTCCGAAGTCGGAGAGTGTCTGCCTGTACGGCAAGGAACCACCAGTCTGCACACCAATAAGCCAGACATGGGACAACGGATACTCACGCAAAACTCAGATCCTGTATGACATCACACTGATGTTGGACAACAGGATGCCTTCATCCGACATACAGGACTTCACGTTGGAGCTCAAGCCAACGAACACAAGCAAGCAAGCAAGCATATGGATGTGAAGCTTGGTCAATGAGCAGTCAAGCTGAAAAACATCTGATGGCTGTAGAAATGTGGTTTCTGAGGAAAATGCCAAGAATACCATGGACAGCCAGAAAGACCAATGAACAGATCCTTCAAGAAACAAACGAAGATCGTAAACTGATTAGAGACATTAGACGCAGACAGTCAAAATTGTTTTGGCATGTTATGAGAAGAAATGAATTGGAGAACTTGGTAACAACTGGTAAGATCGAAGGGAACAGACCAAGAGGAAGACCTAGAAGCAAATACCTGGATGGCTTGGCCTCGTGGCATGGTCGAGACAGAAACACAGAGCTGATCCACTACTCTGGTGATCGAGTGAGATGGCAAAACATGACCGCCCATGCTTACCGGCATGGCACAAGATGGATGGACAACCGGATCGGGATATTCTCGACGTGTTTCCTTCTAGCTTGGCTTAAGACAGTTTATCGACGATCCGACTAACCATTTTCCGTTGCTTCAGAATCAGTAAATGTTATAATGCGTCGCTCAAAAATGTTAAACTCCAAGGATACTTTCAAGATTGGTTATTGGAATGTCAGAACTATGTACCAGACGGGGAAAACTACTCAGGTGTTATGAATGAATACAACCTAGAAATTCTCGGGGTTAGCGAGTGCAGATGGACTGACTCGGGTAAGACATTTCTCAACTGTGAACAAAGACACATAATTTATTCAGGAAGAACCGACAACCATCATTCGAACGGAGTCGCTATCATCATGTCAAATAATGCAGAAAGATCACTGATCAGCTGGGAACCAGTAAATGATAGAATCATAACAGCGCGTTACCAAACAAAATATTTCAAGCTAACAATCATACATTGCTACGCACCTACCAACGACGATACAAACATCAACAAAGATAACTTCTATGAACAACTAATTGGTACAATCAACTCATCTCCCAAGCACGACATTGTTGTTGTAATGGGTGATTTCAAAGCCAAGATAGGGTCTGACTATAAGGGTGTTGAGAGATATATGGGAATACACGGCTTAGGGGATATGAACCAAAACGGAGAGAGACTGCTAGAATTCTGTGAAATAGCAAATCTGATAGTAGCAAACTCTTTATTTCCGCACAAAGATATACACAAAATCACGTGGAACTCGCCTGATAGCATCACAAAAAATCAGATAGACCATTTTTGCATTAATGCCAAATTCCGTTCATCAGTACAAGTCGTCAGAGCCTACAGAGGTGCAGATGTTGGCAGTGATCACAATCTCTGCATTGCCAAACTAAAAATAAAGCTCAAGACTCTGCACAGATCACACAGAATTAAGAAAATAAACTCACAGTCCCTGCTGACAAAAGAACACCAACTCGCATTCAATTCAGAGGTACAAAGCATTTATGCTAACAAAGAAAGTATATCGAGCAATGCGAATATTAAAAACAACATTGAAGAAAATTGGAATTTCCTAAAAAATACCTTCTAAATGCTGCAACAAACTCAGTCGGCTACGTACAAAGACAGAAGAAGAAGTGGCTAAGTGATAACACCTGGACGAAGATACAAGAAAGAAAACAAGCAAAACTAACACTTCTTTCTGCTAAAGACACATCTACATATGAAACCCATAAGCAAAAATACTCCATGTTGTATAAAGAGGTGAAATCAAGCGCACGAAAAGACAAACAGAACTTTATTCACAGTCTGGCCTCAGAAGCCGAAGCAGCTGCCAGAACTGGAAACAACAGAGCCGTATTCCATATCATGAAGCAATTATGCAATCACTCACCTACACCAAATATACCCATCAAAGACAAACAAGGTAAACAATTGTTATCCGATGACCTGCAAAAGCAACGATGGGCAGACCATTTCAAAGAAATATTAAATAGACTGCAGCCTAACACTGTTCTAAACCTGGATGGAGAAATTACTATGCCCCCACTAGATGCCTCCTGCGAATCATTCACCATGGAAGAGATTAAAACAGCCATCAAAACATTGAAGAACAACAAAGTTGTTGGTGAAGATGACATCTCAGGAGAGATGCTCAAAGCAGCAGATGAGAACACCTTACAACGTTTATTACAGCTGATCAATGAAATCTGGCAAAGCGAATCCCCACCACAACAGTGGAAAGATGGTGTAATTTTCAAACTGCCTAAAAAAAGGTGATATGTCTGATTGCAATAATTGGCGTGGTATCACTCTATTGTCAGTACCAGGAAAACTTTTTTGTAGCATGGTACTTGTGAGATTGAAAAAGGCCATAGATGAAAGGCTCAGAGAAGAACAAACAGGCTTCAGACCAAAACGGTCATGCATAGACCACATTTTCACCCTCAGAATAATCATTGAAGACTGTAGAATTCCAGTAGAAATTAATCACCAACTTTGTCGACTTTCAAAAAGCCTTCGACAGTATCCACCGTCCTTCACTTTGGAATCTACTTAACATCTATGGTTTCCCTACCAAATATACCAACGTCATAAAATTTTTCTACAAAGAGACACGTTGCTGTGTAAGAACAGAAAGAGGCAACTCTGACTGGTTCTCAGTCGAAACAGGCGTGAAACAAGGTTGTGTCTTATCACCGATGCCCTTGGAATAGCTATCGATTAGGTCACGCACAAATGCACAAACAACACAAATAGGGGTATCCATTGGGTTGACAAAATTCTAGAAGACCTGGACTTTGCCGACGACATAGTGCTTTTGAGTTCAACAAACCCAGATGCCCAAGAGAAAATAAACCATCTCCAAAATGTTTAAGGGCAAATTGGTCTCCAAATTAACACCACAAAAACAAAGACTATTGATCTTACCAACAGTTCAGATGACACCAAATTAAACAGCTACGTTCTTGAAAAAGTCAACAGCTTCACATACCTAGGAAGCAAAATGACATCTACAGGGGACTCAACACCAGAAATATCATCTAGAATCGCACTGGTATCTGGTGCCTTCAATAAACTGTCAAACATCTGGAAGTCAAAGACACTCAGCAAACACACAAAACTTAAAATCTTCAACTCTTGTGTGATTCCAGTGTTAACGTATGGATGTGAAAGTTGGAAATCAACGGTAGCTTTAGATAAAAAATTAGATAATTTTGAGAACAAATGTCTTAGAAGACTTCTAAACATCCACTGGACAGACTTCAGAACCGATACGCAAATAAGACAAGAGACTAAGCAATATACAGTATCCAATTTTATAAGAAGACGCCGTTGGAACTACATCGGCCATGTACTCAGAATGGACAAGACAAGACTCCCCTACCAAGCCCTCATATGGTCACCGGTAGGGAAAAGAAAACGGGGAAGACCAAGAGAGACCCTGCGTAGAACCATCATCAGAGAAGGCTCATTCAATGGCCAAGTAAACATCCAAGATCTACAACAGGTAGCAGCGAACCGCCAAGCATGGAGAGTCAGGACTTCTGCCCTATGCGCCGCCTTAGGCGCAAGAGGAAAGACTAACTAAACTAACCAACTATTGGTAAGTCAGTCAATATGTCTATTGGTGAGATAGTCAAATCGGTATATTGGTTAGATAGTCAATCAGTCTATTTGGGAGATAGTCAATCTGTCTATTGGTGAGATAGTCAATATGTCTATTGCTAAGATAAATAACATGTCTCTTGGTAAGATACTCAAAAGATTGGTAATATAGTCATGCTCCACTGGATAAATGACAATACTTAAGGTGTGTAGACGAGATAACACAGTGGTTCTCAACCGGTGGGGAATTCCCC
>OY992876.1:219758816-219796316 GCA_963921405.1 Cepaea hortensis | reverse complement strand
CTTTCATGGGATAATATGTGTGGGTGCTGTACATATGGAGCACCAGCTATGTTGGGGACCAAATCAGGATTTCAAGTTAGTGTGAAGAAACGAACTCCAAAAGTGAAAGGCATTCATTGCATGATCCATCGTCAAGCACTGGCCTCCAAAACACTTCCAGCTCCTTTGGGGAAGGTTTTGGATCAAACCGTTCAGATAGTGAATTTTATCAAAGAAGGAGCTCTCAACTCACGGCTTTTTAAGCAGTTATGCGTTGACATGGATGCAGGCCACCATTTGCTTCTTTTCCACACAAATGTTCGATGGCTGTCAAGAGGAAATATAACTGCGCGAGTATATGAGCTGAGAGACGAGCTCAAATTATTTTTTGAAGTTCAGGGTAAGATGGACTTTTTCTCCTGGCTGGATGATGAGGAATGGATCATGCGCCTTGCCTATTTAGTTGATATTTTTGAGCAGGTGAATAAACTCAATCTTCAGATGCAATGAAGGAATACAAATATCATACAATTTGTGGATGCCTTGAGAGCTTTTATGAGCAAGCTGGAAAACTGGAAAAGAAAGGTCAATATGACAAATGTTGCAATGTTTGAGAAGCTGTCATCCGTTCTCGTTGTTGATGGTAAAGACCAAGTACTTCCACAATTTGCAAAAAATGAAATTGTGCAGCATTTGACAGCGCTAGAAAATGAATTTGAGCGATATTTTCCTGAACTTAGTGATGATGAGCTGGATTTGGTGCGAAACCCATTCAAATTATCAGTTGAAAAAGTTTCTGATGATTGTCAAGATGAATTTCTGGAGCTGAAAAATGATTCGGAGGCAAGGGATGTGTTCAGTGAGAAACCAATCACGGAATTTTGGCCTTTAATGTGCGGTTCATACCCAAAAGTGGCCGAAAAAGCAATCCGTGCATTGCTTCCATTTGCGTCAACATATCTTTGTGAGTCAGGCTTTTCAGGTCTGCTACAATTAAAACGAAAAGACGCAACAGATTAGATGTTGAAAACGATCTCCGTTGTGCCCTTTCAAGCACTCCTCCGCGTATTTCAGAATTGCTGCGGGAAAAACAATCACAGTGTTCTCATTGATTACAATTTTCATTTAAATTACGAATCTACAATATACAGGTTTTGTAATGAGCGTTCTGTTTGATGAAGCACAATTTTCTGGCATCCTGGTGTCGTATATTAAGCTACAATTCTTTGACGTTTTAACTGTTTGTTTATTGTAGTATGATTAATGTGGTGTTTTAATAAAATATTGCGAATGTAAAAATGTTTCTATTTAAGTTTTAATATCCATCAGCATATTCATTTGCTATTAACTGTAGAAAACTACACTATAAAATGTATCTTTACATGTGAAGGTTATGTACAACTATGGAAGAAAATAAGTATTTTCACTATTATAGGCATGTTATTTTTAATGCACCTTTTGAGGCTGACAATTTTGGAAAGTTGGGGGGGGGGGGGGGATGACGTTCTGAAAATATGGTGAAGGAGGGAACGGGCCAAAAAAGGTTGAGAACCACTGAGATAACATGATGGGATAGAGATAAAAACCTTTGTCGGCAAATAAAAGGTATATGATTGAATAGATAGAAACAAGCTGGGGGGGAATTATCAAAGATATGAAGAAAGTACATATCTAACAAAATTATGTAAAAGCTTATACAATAACAATGAATGCACGGTAAAAACACATTGAGGACACTCAGAAGCCTTCACCACAAGATCCGGAATACGACAAGGCTTGTGCTATCTCTCCTCTTGTTCATAAGCTGTATAGATGCAATATAAACTAAGCTATTTGTCTGTACATAATTGCTTACCTCTACGACTGGTCTTCATCAGGGTTTTGACACAAATAAGGATGGCGAAATAACCGAGGTCGAGTTCAAGAGCTCTGTTGATAAATTGGATCCTGCGTTTGCAAGTAAGTGGTGTATGCCTCCTAGTCCTCCTACTCCTCTTCCTCCTCATCTTCCTCCTCCTCCTCCTTCTCATCCTCCTCCTCCTTCTCCTCCTCCTCCTAGTCCTTCTTCTTCTTCTTCTTCTTCTTCTTCTTCTTCTTCTTCTTCTTCTTCTTCTTCTTCTTCTTCTTCTTCTTCTTCTTCTTCTTCTTCTTCTTCTTCTTCTTCTTCTTCTTCTTCTTCTTCTTCTTCTTCTTCTTCTTCTTCTTCTTCTTCTTCTTCTTCTTCTTCTTCTTCTTCTTCTTCTTCTTCTTCTTCTTCTTCTTCTTCTTCTTCTTCTTCTTCTTCTTCTTCTTCTTCTTCTTCTTCTTCTTCTTCTTCTTCTTCTTCTTCTTCTTCTGCTTCTGCTTCTGCTTCTGCTTCTGCTTCTGCTTCTTCTTCTTCTTCTTCTTCTTCTTCTTCTTCTTCTTCTTCTTCTTCTTCTTCTTCTTCTTCTTCTTCTTCTTCTTCTTCTTCTTCTTCTTCTTCTTCTTCTTCTTCTTCTTCTTCTTCTTCTTCTTCTTCTTCTTCTTCTTCTTCTTCTTCTTCTTCTTCTTCTTCTTCTTCTTCTTCTTCTTCTTCTGCTTCTTCTTCTTCTTCTTCTTCTCCTTTCTCTTCTTCTTTTTCTACTTCTATGTAACGCTGACAATATTAATAATAATAATACTAATAATAATAATAATAATAATAATAATAATAATAATAATATTAATAATAATAATAATAATAAAAACAATGTTTTCCTGTAGTGAATTTGAATAACGAAGACACAAACAATAGATTGCAAGATTTATTACCCGTCCTAATTCGCTGCATTTCGTCAGTTACACGCCGCAGTAATCACACAATATAAACTAAAGTAATTTGATAAATCTTTCATGCTGAAATATAAACAAATTCGCACAGTAATTTCAATTATTTACCACTGCAATTTTTAACTGAAAATTTAAAAAAATGTTTGCATATACTTTACAGGACATCGCTGTCAACATCAGCATCTTTCAGCTGATTGTTAATTGCATGGCTATATTACGTTCAGTAGTTTGCCTTTGCTTTCTGAGCTGCCGGCTCACATACCCCGTAAGTTACCGACGCGATTCGAACCACTGCTGATTCTCACCGTCGTCACGTTACTTACGAGAGTATACGAGATTACGGAGAAAAGTCGCTAACCTCTCAGCAAGGAAGCCGGCAACTGACAATAATGTTTGCCCAAAACTGGATTGTATAGATTAATGGTGATCGCTTCTGCCACTTTTAACATTCGACTATTGTGTGTGTTTTGTGTGCCACTCTACCTACATCTGCAGAACAGAAAGGCAGTTAAACAGGGGGTAGTCGAACATATACCCAATTGAATTGACAGAATAATACATAAAGACGATGGGAACCTGGCCAAGCTGCCACACCACAATCTCCTACAACGTCGATTGGACGGCACATTTTGGAAACCGGTCAAGTGATTGATAGGGACAATGCGTATCGCGTGTTGTTTAATCCATAAAATAGTCGTACGTTAAAGGTGGGAGAAGCAATCACCATTAATCTGTATACGCCAGTTTTGTGAAAACAAAAGCAAAAAACATGTTACTCAGATTAAAATCACCGTGTTAGACAATTAAAGTCACTATGCGAATATGTGTGCTTTATATTTCAGCTTGAAGGATTTATCTAATTACTTTATGTTGGGCGATTTCTGTAGTATGAACCTCGCGAGATGCAGCGAAATATGCCAGGCAATAAATCTTGCAATCTCTTGTTTGTGTCTTCGTTTTCAAATTATCAATCACAATTTTAAAAATTCATAATTTCTGTAGTCTTCAAATGCATCGAATTATTTTTAAACCTTCCTGTAATCTTTATGACAGTATTATGTTCAATATTCCCCTGCGGTGTACTATCACCAAGATTCCAGTGGTCGTATTTGAAGCTATGATATCACGGCAGTTTCCTTTCCCCAGCTCACGAGGATGCACTGTACAAACTTTTAGACAGGAGCATGGACGGGAAGGTCAACAAGGCTGACTTAGACGCCGTCTTCACCCTCGGCGACGCGAACAAAGATGGCGGCATTGACAAGAACGAATTCCACGTGTGAGTACACCTATCTATATGTTGATGTTGATGATGATTATAATAGTTATATTGTGGCTGTTGATGATGTCTATGGTGGTGGAGATAATGATAAAGACAGCAGTGCTGATGTTGTTGTTGATGCTAATATGGCTGTCGTCGCTGATAGTGATAATGCTAATGTTGACGATAAGTTTCTAGAGGTCGTATAGTATAAAGGTTTAAAACCTTCGCTCGTAAATGTCAGGCCATCTAATGGTTTGATAGTGGTTTTACTGATTAAACCGGTCAGTTGGACATACAGGTTGACTTCTCGTCCTTGACTTGGGAACTTAAATTATAAGTGCCTCATCAGTCGATGTGGGTTCTCCCGATGACGAGGGTACTGGTAATAAGGAAATCTAACCAACAAAAAAATCAAAAACAAATCAATCAAGTGTGAACTATGAATGAATTTAAAGTGAAGGAAAGACCAAACAAAAATTGTATCTATGTTGATGATCACGATGATAATTATTATATACTGGCTATAGCATTAAACAGGGAAAAAAAGGAATACTATTGGAATGATGACTAATATACTGATGATTAACTTGTTTAATGCAGTTTAAATATAGTGATACCTTTAACTGGGTCAGAACCATAGGAGGGCAGAAGCTGGGTGGCTTGCCTGCGGGTTCATGTGTTCGAATCCCTGTTTTAAATTGGCCAGGGAACCCAGATCGGCTCATTCTATATTGGGTACCAGCAAACGTGGGACATATGTTTACTTTACTTTACTTTACTTTACTTTACTTTACTTTACTTTACTTTACTTTACTTTACTTTAATTTACTTCCATTTGACCAATTAACCATAGGTGGAAATGTGTTGAGCACCGCAAAGGTGTTCTTGTTTTTCCCCTGGGGAAAACTATGATGGTGTGCAACGACTGAATGTTGGCTACTTGAGCATGGCACTCCAATTATTCACCATGATATATTATTTATTTGATTTGTTGAAGACCTAATATAATAAACATTATCACCTTTCTCATTATTTTCCATAGGATTTTTAATCTTGTGATCACCTCAGTAGGATAAACAGCATACAGGACCGTGTTACCCCGAGAGTCGTAACAGCATTGCTTCAGATGTCTTCACCTACTTTCGGAAATGGGTATTATAAATGGCAACTTTAATGGAGAGGGGGAGGGCGGGGGGGGGGGGGTTAAAATACTGATGTAATAAAAGTTTTGAATATATACTTTTCTAGTATTTATCACATTATTTTATGCAATTGTTTTGAGATATACTCGCAAAGTTCTTCTGCGTCTTCGTCTTATATTTCTTCGTCGTCTTCTTCCTTCTCTCCTCCTCCTCCTCCTCCTCCTCCTCCTCCTCCTCCTCCTCCTCCTCCTCCACCCCTCTTCTTCTTCTTCTTCTTCTTCTTCTTCTTCTTCTTCTTCTTCTTCTTCTTCTTCTTCTTCTTCTTCTTCTTCTTCTTCTTCTTCTTCTTCTTCTTCTTCTTCTTCTTCTTCTTCTTCTTCTTCTTCTTCTTCTTCTTCTTCTTCTTCTTCTTCGGTTGCTGTTGTTGCTGTTGCAGCATCTGCTGCTGCTGCTGCTGCTACTACTACTACTACTACTACTACTACTACTACTACTACTACTACTACTACTACTATTACTACTATTGCTACTACTAATCCTAATACTACTACTACTACTACTACTACTACTACTACTACTACTACTACTGCTACTACTACTACTACTACTACTACTACTACTACTACTGCTGCTGCTGCTGCTGCTGCTGCTGCTGCTACTACTACTACTACTACTACTACTACTACAACTACTATTACTGCTAATACTTATACTACTGACACTACTACTATTATTACGACCGCTACTGCAGTTATCGCTACTAGATATGCTAATGCTCTTTCAATTATCTTAATGACTTGGTGTCTGTCAAGACGTCTTCATTACAGCTGTTAATCTGCCGCACATGTTCATAGTAATACTATGTAGAATCACATTAAGTAATGCCTCGCTGTTGGAATGTTTACTGTGTAGAATCACATTGTTTCAACCTCAACGTAATGTCTCACTGTTAGCTATGTAGAATCAGTGTTTAATCCACTAAGTAATGTCTCATTGTTGGTCTGTTTACTCTGTAGGACACAGTTCTCTAGAGTAGACCTGAACCACACGGTCACATATGGTGAAATGTTTACAAAATCCACTTGTGGTGAAATACGAGGGGTCTTCACATGAAAACCTTAAAAGTGTAATACCATTACAATAACTATGCCATTGTCTTGTCATCTGTTAATATTGTTGTTAAGGATTTCAAGAGAGTTATGCACGTGACATTATGGTGCAGGCGACTACAATGGCGTCATAACGACCGTTTAAAGATGTTTGAAAGTATTTTCTATTTAAATTGTTTTATAATTTTAAAAAAAAAAGCGTATGAATAATTAGAGTGACAATATAGATCAGGGGTGTCAAACTCAATCGCTCAGCGGGCCAAAACGCAAATCACACACAAGGTTGCGGGCCAAACAGGATAAACATTCAATAAGCCAAAAATTAAACCTTTTTAAACCACTAATATAAATTGACACAGAAAAAAAAGTTTTAATAATAAAAAATCATTGGTATACACATTTTCACTCTTATGTCAATTTGTCAGAGCACGATGTTTGGTGTCTTTTCTTGGCTACAAGTTCGTTTATGTTGGGAGTAATGTTTTGTGTCATTGAGATTCTCATGATGGACTGCAAATACTCATTAGTGAGACGACTCCTGTGTGATGTTTTGTTAATCTTCATCACAGAAAACAGCTGCTCACACAGATATGTGCTATTAGACATGCAAAGGTTCGAGCCGCATGTAGACGAAGCCGGGGCATCTCTTCAGGAATTAAACGAGTGAACTGTGCAGGCTCCACAGTGTCGTACTTTGCCTTTAGTGTCTCATTACACTGCAGCTCTATTAACTCCATCTGCAAATTTACAGGTGCAGTTATCTATGGCAAATGGATTACGAAACAGCTAGAAATTACGTTTCTGTGCTTCAAAGTCACTAAAGCGCCGTGCGAACTCGACGCGAAGTAAGCTAAGTTTTTCAGTAATGTGTGCATTGGGAAACACCATAGCGTTGACTTGGTTTAACATTGCCTGGCAACAAGAAAAGTGAAACAGGTTACATTGGTACATTTGTGTCTCCCATAAGCGCAGCTTCACTTGAAATGCCTTCACTGCATCATGCATATAAGTGACAATGTGATCCCGTCCCTGGAGCTGCAGGTTCAAGTCGTTGAGATGAGTGGTTATATCAGACAGAAACGCCAAATCACATTTCCACTTTTTATCCCGAAAAACTGTTGAATCTGTTCCTTTACTGTCCATGAATTGACAGATTTCCTCGATCAGATGGGAAATTCTACTGAAAACTTTTCCCCGACTTAGCCACCACACATCTGTATGATAAGGCATGTCTCTGAACGCCGAATCTATGTCCTGCAAAAAAAGACTGAATTTTGCGGTGATTTAAACCTTTGGCTCTGATAAAGATGACAGTTTGTGTTACAATGCTCATTACATCTTCCATGTTGAGGTCTTTACCACACAGCTATCCGTGGTGTATGATGCAGTGATATGCTATTAATTCACCATTACAGTTCTCCTGAATCTTTAACCGCATCCTTCCAACTAGTCAACTTTTTTCGCCACATATTGCCGGTGCTCCATCTATTGTCAGTCCAACGAGTTTGTCCCAAGGCAGGTTCATGTCGGTTAAACTTTGACATACTTTATCAAAAATGTCTTTTCCTGTCGTTGTCCAATGCATGGATTTCATATCCAATATTTCTTCTGTAACATTCAAACTGGAATCCACAGACAAACGCTTTATTGATATCAGGTTAGCCGTAGCGGGAAAAGGTGATGTAATATCCGGGCACTATACTCGTTTCATTTCTTATGCGCCAATCCAAAACGAGCATCTGAACGTTGCTAGGTAACAATAACGAAGAACACTACCTCACTATACAACTTTTATTTTTGCTTATCCGGATCGAAGCGAGAACGATCACAGGTAGCCTATCATTCGGAAGGTTTCTAATTAGGGAATTTGATTTGCACTTTATATTGTGACCATAAAAAAATATGTTTGCCTAAAATTCTCTCTTGGGCCGAATATAAGTGTACGTCGATTGAGACGTCTCGGGCCTGATATGATTGTACGGCGGGCCGTGAAAGCGTCTTCATGTTGCTGTTGAAACTGAAAGCACTTTTCAAGATCGTGAGTGTTAGTAATATTAATCCTGGGGCTTGATTTGTGTTTAGCTGTGTAGATTCTCTTTGGTCTCAGTCTTACTCTTGCAACAACCAAAGAATGATCCGTATCACAGTCAGAACTGTGGTAATTTCGAGTCAAAGATGTATGGTTTATATGTTGTCTCCGTGTGATGAAAGAACGAACGAACGAACGAACGGAATTTATTTTCAAAGGGTAACAAATTGGGCACGCAGGCCCGTCGGCCCATTCGGCCCTTCCAATCACTCATCTTTCTTTCATCAACAGTGCATAGGAAAAAACATTGTCAAATGAATTTTGTAAACATAAACAATGCATATTACTATGTTATGAAACACGTCCACCACGCACCCACACATCCCCCATTCACTCCAACTCCCCCACCCAACCACACACACAACCAAGACACAAATACATACCCCCACCCAGCCACCACATCCCTAAACCTACACATCTCCCAACCCACACACACCTCCCACCCACCACACATCCCATCCACCCACACTCGAAGCACACATACATTCCCCAACCCACAAATCCCCCACCCACTCACATCCACCCACCTATACACATCTCCCCCCACTCACATATCCTCTACCCGTCCCATTACCCAACAACAATCACCCACCCATATATTCTCCTCCACCAACACACCTCCAACCACCCAGCCAAACACACATACCTCAGCCACACATACCCCAGGCACACACACACACATCTCCCCGCCAACTCACACATCCCGCACCTACCCACACACAAATTCCGCTCCCAACCACATAATCTCCCATCTCCCCCAGTCCACTCACAGATTCCGACCTCACCCATACAACCATACCCCACCATCTCCTAACGTACACACACTCACCCACCCACATATCCTCTACCCACCCAAACATCCTCTACCAACCCATCCCCCAACCAAACATCCCTTAACCACACATCCTTACCCATATACAATCACCCACCCACACATCCTCTACCCAACCACACATCCTCCACCCACCCATCCCCCAGCCACACATCCCTTAACCACACACCCCTACCCATATACACACACATCCCCACCCACACACAATCTCCCCACCCTATACACACATACCTCACACACATCCCCACCCACCAACACATCCCCCATTCACAAACACACACCTCCCATCCACGCACACACAACCCACACACACATCCCCCACCCATATACTCATCCCCTCACACATCCCTAGACACACGTACTTATCCCTCAACCACTAACACCCACACATCCCTGACCCACTCATCAACACATACATCTCCTATTTACCCACCCACACTACTCACACACCCCAACCACCCATCTAAACACCCATGCCCCACCTCACACAGATCCTTCACCCACACCCATCTCCCCTCCCACACAATACCACACCCACACACATTCCAAAGATACTCACACACACATCTCCCCACACATCTCCTACCCATCCATAGATCCCCCACCTACAATCATCCTCACTACTCACACATGCATCCTCCATCCAACCACACACACCCCCACCCACCCAGACATATCCCCCACCCATACACACATCCCCAAATCCATCACCCACCACGCACCCCTCCCCAACCCACACACACACCCACACCCACACACATTCACCCACACATCTCTCTCCCAAACACCCACACACACACACACACTCCCCACCCATCCACCCAAACATCCCACACCCATACACATCCCTCACCCACACACACACATGCCCACAACCACCCCCACCTGCACACATCTCCCACCCATCACATATCCCCACACCCACATCTCCCCACCCACACATATCATAACCCACCAACAATCATCCACCTACATATCCCCCTCCACCCACTCACCCATAACCACCTAGCCAAACACACATCCCCACCCACACACATATCTCCCCGCCAACCCATACATTCCGCACGTAACCACACACAAATCCCGCACCCACCCACACAATCCCACCCCGCCCACCCTCACATCCTGAGCCCACCCACACATATCACGAATCCACCCACACACACATCCCCCAACAACCCCCAACCTACTATTATGAACAAACTCCAACACTTTACACACACATACAGTGACGATTGTCGTGAGCATTCTCGCAAAATTGTAAAGAAAATGGAGAAAAATTGTACATATACATTTTGTAACTTAAAAATTAGTGATGCAATTCAACTCTCTCTCTCTCTCTCTCTCTCTCTCTCTCTCTCTCTCTCTCTCTCTCTCACTCTCTCTCTCTCTCTCTCTCTTTTCTTACACACACACACACAGAAACACACACACAAACACACACACATATATATATATATATATATATATATATATATATATATATATATATATATATATATATATATATACACACACACACACTCACACTCCCTTACTCACTCACACTCACTAACTCTCTCACTCACTCTACAGTAATGTGCATGCGATTATATTATACATGATAAAATCAAGTGGTATACAAAATGATACCTCGTAATATGAAAGATGAGAATACATAAAAAATATGGAATAGCATGTTGCATGACATGCGTGCGCTCAACTCTCTCTCTCTCCTCTCTCTCTCTCTACTCTCTCTCCCTCTCTCTCTCTCTCTCTTTTATATTTTAGACATACACACACTCTCACACTCATTCACTCTCTCTCTCTCTCACTCACACTCACTAACTCTCTAACTCGCTCTACAGTAATTTACATGTGTTCACTCTATGCATGTTATAATCAAGTGGCATTCAAAATGATAATATGAAAATGAGAATACACAACATATATGGAATAGCATGTTAGATGACATGCGTGCGCGCAACTTTCTCTCTCTCTCTCTCTCTCTCTCTCTCTCTCTCTCTCTCTCTCTCTCTCTCTCTCTCTCTCTCTCTCTCTCTCTCTCTCTCTTCTCTCACACACACACTACACACACACCCACAAACAACATACACACGCAAATATACACATATACCCACGCACATACACACACCTACACACATCCACACACGCTTACACATGGTTACGCATACGTACTCACATAACACATGAATACACACTCCCTCGCATACACTGCATGCATGCACAATTACACACACAAACATATACACATACATGCACGAGCACACACATACACATACATACACACATATTCACAACACATACATATAAACACTTATAATCACACATGAACGCACACCTTAACACACGTACAGACATACACAAACACATAAGCACACACACATAAACACATGTTCACACACATATACATCCATACACACATACGACATACACACACACACATATCCACACATATAATAACACACACATAGACACACCCATCCATCCACACACATACACGCTGTCTCACATAATCACTAAAACTAATATGAATAAACTCCCACACTTTTCACACGCACACACTGTCGACTATCGTGAGAATCCTCACAAGAAAATTCAAAATTGGAAAAAAAAAATGGGAAAACATTGAAAAAATTGAAAATGGAGATGAAAATATGGTATACATTGTGTAACGTAAAAATAAAATAGTGGTCCAATCCAGTAAAATAATTCGTGGAATGGACATATACATGAAGACATAAGCAGTGCATGTTGAATTCAATTGGCAGTAAAAATGCTAATATGAAAGATGAGGATACAGAAAAAAAATATGGCATAATGATATACTTGATGATGAAGTCCAGCTGGTGCCAATGGCCGGATCTTGGATGTTTCCATGTGACCTTATGCAGCTCTTTTGTTTTAAAAAAGGAGTTTGTAATACATAGGTCATTTCTAGTGCAATGCTCCAGCAGCCTCTGCCCATTTTCATTCATGCGACCGATGTTGTATTTTCCAAGGCACACTGGCCATGAACTCGAGTCCTTGCCCATACGAGCATTGAGATCACCAAGCATATAAATATAGTCTGAATTTGGAACTGCTTTGATCACGGAATCTAACTCCTCATAGTGTGATGTTGTTTCCCCGAGAAGAGAGTGGGATCAACATGCACATCTCAAACTGTTTATCTGTTGGGATTATTGACTGACTTTTCGTCTACCCTCCTCTCTTCTGTCTTCCTTTCCATATATCTATTTCTTTTACTCTCTCTATTATTCCCTCAACACATACTCCGACAACAGTTCCTTTCAACGATAAGATAAAAGATTTATTATAAAAAACTATGTCTGGTGTATGTATGGATATTGTCTATGTAGTTTGTATGTTCTTCTAGTGTGGCTGCCAGATAAGATGTTGATAGATAGTCTCCGTGGTTTCTCTCGTCTCTTCTCTCAGCTAGAGTACAGGACATGACATAGATACAGAACGGTCTCACCCTGACAGCTCCGTCTGCTTGAGTCGGTAGATAAATCCGTTCTTTGTAATGAAAATGTTCACCACTGTATCAAATGTACTTAACCTGCTCACTAGTTGCTGTCCGCTTAAAATGAATGTTCGTTGCTTTCTTATAGCGTTCTTTAATCCATTCTGGAAAACACATCGACTTTCTAGAATGTTCTATTAGTGTTCTGTAAAACGTTCTACACTTGATATTTTGTAATTGATATATGCACTTGGTACGCACTTTGCAACTCTTTGATACTGAGTAATTTGGGTCTTTTTCCTTTAGTTTGTATGATCTCTATTTTCCATTCTCTGTCCTCCTGACTTATTAAGATGACACTTCTTTTCCTTCCTTTCTTATGCACAAGTGTCGTGCGTTATGACTTTAAAGTGCTTTCTCGTGGGTTATCAACACTGGGTGATCTTGACCACAGCCATCTGTGTAATCTCTTAGTTGATAAGTCCCGCACTGGTATGGAAACCTTATTTAGGCATCTATGTTCCTTTATAGAATTAATGTAGATCCACGAATTGAAATTAATCCGCAGCCAAGCACTTTATCCCATTATAAGGGAGGATATTTCTTTTCATTACAGGACACATAATTCTATCTTTCCGTCCAGTTGGGGAACACACACTCAACTGACACAAAGAAGTGGCCACTCTCTTTAGATCATCTTTGTCCCATCGTCCTTGACATTGCTGGACAAAGCAAATTCAGACTTCATTATCCCTTGTCAGTGGAAAATTTCTGATCTCGAACTTTTCCGTATATTCCTACCTCCAGAACGCAATAGGCTGGTCCATGATGTTGTCTGTCTTTGTCGCAAACCAAATTTTCCACTCGACAGTTACCTGTGTTGTAGTCGACTCACCCGACTTGACCTACATACACATGCGATGGTCAATCCTTTTTGGTTATCCTTCTGTTTCATTAACCCTTCTCCCACCTGGGTATTCGCTGTATACCGTCGTCCATCTGGGAATCATTAACTCTCAGTATTTCACGACATAGGCCCCCTCTTAAGAGATTAGACCGCGTCGAATCTTTCTCACTGTAGGTTTGATTCCCATGATCCACAATCCTAATCTTCTTCCTCCGGAGCTAGATGTCTGGATAATAAATCTGCTCCTACATTTTCCTTACCAAAAATGTATTCCACTGTGAAGTCCAGTTGCAGCAACAACGTCCATCACATCCACCGTGCGTTGAGCTTCTGCGAAGTAGCTATTAACATCACGTGTTGATGATATGATTGGATCCTCACATGGCTCACCTCATTATCCAGTAGGCGCTCTAATTGACCCCCTACTATACTACTAACGACTGAAACTAGTGTTGGCTCCTCGCTCCTGTACGTCCAGTCGACCTACTTTCGACTTGCGTCAGCGACGGCTCACAATACAGACGGATTGTCCCATCCTGATTGTAACACTGCTTCCATGTCCTCTTGGTTTCCCCCGGTTTTTCCTCTGGGGAGGTTCCGCCTCGTCCTCGTCGGACCGAGTCGTCTTTCCCAAACCTCCTGGGCTTTTGCTTCCAGGACCATCTTGGGCGATATTGTATCTGGTCAGCCAATCTTCGGTTTGAGTCCTGGGTAATTCTCGCTTTTCCCGACGTTACCCACCCCTTCTGACTTTGATTACCGGTGAAACTTTCACTCTTGTCCTTTCCCTGACTTGTGATTTCCCTCCTCCTGTCGTTGGGTAAATCTGACCTATCACGTACTGTCCCATAGGCCCTCCTATGTTGTACTGGCGATCTCTGGTCTTCGTCTGGACTGGTAACCTTTGTCCCAATGGCTGCCATCACCATAAAGTGCGAAGCTTTGCTCCCGGATCTCTCTTCATATTTCCTAATGAGATGTCTAGGGAGATTTTTCTTCTCTTCCCCGATCCGTATTTTGTAGATGTTCTTGGACACCACCTTTTCCACAGGATAAGGTCCTTTCCATCCTACTTGGAGTATATTGGTCTCTGCTGGACTCCACACTTCCACTTTGTCTTCCACTTTAAGAGCTAGTTTCCTCTTAATTCGCTTGTTGGGTGGTGCTTTCTGGCACTCCGAACAAGACTTCACCCACCGGCGTACATCTCCGGTCATTCCTGGCCAGCAATAATGGCCGGAAATTTGCTGCAAGGTCTCTCTGACACCCATATGTCGATTCTCGCCTATGATGTGTCCACTCTGAAGAATGTGAGGACGGTGGGTCTCTGGAACCACCCACTGCTCATGCAGGTTATCTCCCCTCCCAGCTCTCCGATAGAGTAGTTGATTCTTCAGAAAGTACTGTCCCCGTTCTGGTGGCTCAGCCCTTCTTTGCAGCTTCCTGTAGCAAGGATGCAACGTAGTATCCTTCCTCTGGGCAGTATGCAATTCTCCTATCCCTGAGTTGTCGCATAGTGTCTCTGCCTCTTTTTCCTTCCCTTGAGATCCACTGACTACTGTTCCCTTGTGGGTTTGCTGTTTGGGCATCCCCAAAAAGACATATTTCGTGCCAATGATCATTGGAAATAAGGAGTCAGATAATACAGCAGCTGGAATAATGCCCGTGACGTACCTGGATTTAATCTCCACCTTGGCGATTGGCAGCGTCATGGTAACAGCACTCCTCATTGCCGGCTGTATTTCTATGGTCTCCCCTGTAAGTTGGTCTGGGCTTACTAAGCTGGCGTCCACCACCGCTTCCCCATCCAAACCTGTATCGTAGAGACAAGCAACCTGCTGTCCATTGACTTCAATCAGTTCAACCACAGGTGGTCTCTCTTGGTCCTGAGTGTCTTTCATCTCCTTGACCGTTTCCTTGCCTTCCTCTTTTGCTTCCTCGAGGTTGGTTATGCAATTGGCGTCGTTTGCCTTGCATCTGCAGTCCACAGTATTATGTGTTATCGACTGGCAGTGTGTACACCCTGTTCCCTTCCTAGGTTTCCCTGTGTCCTTTTTGTTCCTTTCTCCTTCGCCGACCTCAGCCTTGTCTGTGATCACCGATGTAGGAATCACTTTGCATGCTGCGAAGTAAGAACTTTTAGGTTTCAATCTGCAGTCTTTTGTGTTGTGGGAGGCCGCCCTACAAAATGAACACCACTTCTCGGACCACTGTCGTTTCGCTTGAGAATTCGAGGTGCTTTGGTTTCCTACCTTCACCTTCTCTGAACTCTCCTCTGTGTGCTTTATATAAGGTTCCCCTTTTTCTCCTTCCCAGTTTTTAGGTTTCTTTTTCTCTGGTTTCTCCTGACCTTTGGTTTGAGTACTTAGTTCCTCAGTTTCACCATGTACTTCCACGAATCGTTCCGCCAGCTTATTCACAACATCAATCCGTTCCGCCCCTTGTTCTCCCAAGAAGGTTCTGAGAGGTTTCGACATTTGCTTTCGCATTTGGTCTACCACCATCATCTCTTCGAGACTCTCATAATCCCTCTTGAATTCTGCCAAGTCCATCCATTTCTGGAGATAGGATTTCAGCCTCAGACTGTAGGCGGCGAATAGTTCTCCCGGCTCTCGTCTAGACGATCTAAACTTCTTCCGATACGTTTGTGCTGTGACTTCATAATGTTTCATCAAAGCTGCTTTCAATTCCTCATACTGATTTTCCTGTCCTGGTGGTAGGCGTGTGTAGACCTCGTAGCCCGAACCACGTAAAGACTGGGATACTTTAAGAGCCCATCTGGATCTTTCCAGTCCCATAGCGATTGCCATAGCCTCGAACCGATCCAAAAACTGGAATATCTTTTCTTTACTTTCATCATAGACTGCTAAAGGAAACTTCATGGCATGGTAACCCTGTCCACTCATGTAGGTTGCCCCAGGTGAAGATGAACTTCCTTCTGCTGCATCTATTTCACCCTTAGTTTGTGTCTTGAGTTCTAACTCTTTCAAGCGGTATTCATGTTCCATTTCTTGTCTCCTGGCATTCTGTTCCATTTCCAGTTTCTTGGTCTCCTGGTCCATTTTCTTGGCCTCTTGTTCCCTTTCCAGTTTCTTGGTCTCCTGGTCCATTTTCTTGGCCTCTTGTTCCATTTCCAGTTTCTTGGTCTCCACCTCTATTCTTCTCACTTCCAACTCGGTCTTTCGCTCTTCTCGTTCCGCCTGACGAATCTCTCGCTCTCTTTCTTGGATGTAATCAGTTAAGTCTGAACCAGCCAACCCAATTTCCTCTCCGTTTGCCCTCAGTTCGGCTGTAGTTACTTTAGGAGTTGCCATAGTTACAGCAGATAAGTCAGCACGTTGAGTAAAGACACCCCAAGGCAGAAAAGAATACTCACTATAAACAGATAATCTACCTAGAACCTATATCCTTAATCTATGCCTATCTAATATTATTAATCTATAACACCACACAGTACATCACAACCACTCTCTCATCCACAAGAGGAGATATAGGATAAAGACTTATGTAGACGTGTGACCGTGTGACTAGGTATGTAATGTGTCTTACCACCTATCCACATTCACTCTGTCTGGAACTTTCTCACTGTAAAGTCACCAGCCTTAATGAAATGTTTCTACCATCCATGTAATGGCACCATATATCCAATGGACGTCCTTCCATTAAAAGTCATCAATATATACTTCTTCTTATTCCAATCAGTATGTCCCAACATGTAGGTACTCCGCTATGCCTGTGCCAATATGCAAGTACCCCTTTATTCATATGCCCTGTTATGCCTCCAGGTCATATGGGTATAATGTATGTACGTATCCCGCTCGCTCCACCAATTATGTGATGTTGTTTCCCCGAGAAGAGAGTGGGATCAACATGCACATCTCAAACTGTTTATCTGTTGGGATTATTGACTGACTTTTCGTCTACCCTCCTCTCTTCTGTCTTCCTTTCCATATATCTATTTCTTTTACTCTCTCTATTATTCCCTCAACACATACTCCGACAACAGTTCCTTTCAACGATAAGATAAAAGATTTATTATAAAAAACTATGTCTGGTGTATGTATGGATATTGTCTATGTAGTTTGTATGTTCTTCTAGTGTGGCTGCCAGATAAGATGTTGATAGATAGTCTCCGTGGTTTCTCTCGTCTCTTCTCTCAGCTAGAGTACAGGACATGACATAGATACAGAACGGTCTCACCCTGACAGCTCCGTCTGCTTGAGTCGGTAGATAAATCCGTTCTTTGTAATGAAAATGTTCACCACTGTATCAAATGTACTTAACCTGCTCATTAGTTGCTGTCCGCTTAAAATGAATGTTCGTTGCTTTCTTATAGCGTTCTTTAATCCATTCTGGAAAACACATCGACTTTCTAGAATGTTCTATTAGTGTTCTGTAAAACGTTCTACACTTGATATTTTGTAATTGATATATGCACTTGGTACGCACTTTGCAACTCTTTGATACTGAGTAATTTGGGTCTTTTTCCTTTAGTTTGTATGATCTCTATTTTCCATTCTCTGTCCTCCTGACTTATTAAGATGACACTTCTTTTCCTTCCTTTCTTATGCACAAGTGTCGTGCGTTATGACTTTAAAGTGCTTTCTCGTGGGTTATCAACACTGGGTGATCTTGACCACAGCCATCTGTGTAATCTCTTAGTTGATAAGTCCCGCACTGGTATGGAAACCTTATTTAGGCATCTATGTTCCTTTATAGAATTAATGTAGATCCACGAATTGAAATTAATCCGCAGCCAAGCACTTTATCCCATTATAAGGGAGGATATTTCTTTTCATTACAGGACACATAATTCTATCTTTCCGTCCAGTTGGGGAACACACACTCAACTGACACAAAGAAGTGGCCACTCTCTTTAGATCATCTTTGTCCCATCGTCCTTGACATTGCTGGACAAAGCAAATTCAGACTTCATTATCCCTTGTCAGTGGAAAATTTCTGATCTCGAACTTTTCCGTATATTCCTACCTCCAGAACGCAATAGGCTGGTCCATGATGTTGTCTGTCTTTGTCGCAAACCAAATTTTCCACTCGACAGTTACCTGTGTTGTAGTCGACTCACCCGACTTGACCTACATACACATGCGATGGTCAATCCTTTTTGGTTATCCTTCTGTTTCATTAACCCTTCTCCCACCTGGGTATTCGCTGTATACCGTCGTCCATCTGGGAATCATTAACTCTCAGTATTTCACGACACATAGAACAAATTCTTCACATCATCAGAGGAATCGAGTGTCGGTGCATATGCAGTAATAATGGTGGCAAAACCACAAGAGGATGCCAAGCGCAGGTCTAATAGTCTTTCATTACCTCCTGCTGGAATTTCAATAATTCCCAGTAGAAAATTCTTTACTGCAAAGCCCACACCGTGTTGCCTTTTTTCTACCTGCCCTCTACCCTTCTAATAAAAGGTGTAATTGTTTTCCCTGAGTGACCCTTCCTCAGGAGGTCAGCAATATCAATATTAAGACGATTGAGTTCGGCATAAATCACAGCCGTTTTTCTCACATCGTCAATATTGGTCAAGTCAGTGGAAAATCCTGGACACATGGTTCTCACGTTCAAGGTTGCAAGCCGTAGCTTGAGGTTTCTATTCTTCTTTTTATTAGTACCTGGTGCATTGGTTTTACAACCTGCGATTCAGATTTTGTCCCAGCCCAAAGCACCCATTGAAACAGGCAGGATGTGGCGTATCAGCACTCAATTGGCCCAGGGCTGCCTAGCTTAAGGCGGGCGGTAGCTGATCAGTGACACCTGTAGGTGTCTCCCACCGTCAGACGCAATGCGTGGCGCCCCATGTCTACGCCAATTGACATGGACTTATAAATTGTAACAGGTGCCTCTCGCTTTGATTCCGAGACCGGTTAAGACCAGAGATGGATTTATTGCCTCTCAATAGCACAAAGCCTGGGCTCAAATATAGTTACCATGTGTTGCACATGAAGCTTAATCGCACTCTCGGCCTGCCTAGTTCACTCCAGAGGAAAGGTAACATCTATACATCTGGAACAAGACAGGCTGCAGAAGCTGCCGGACCAACAAAGCTATGCTCTAACTGTCCGCGTGTCGGAGGTTCGATCGAAGACCAGCTGCCAAATAAGGCTTAGGGCCTGGTCTGCCCTGCTATGACATTTTATCTGTAGGTTGCATTTCCACGCACCAGGATAAGGCTTGTACCCTCCCAATTGCGCTCTTCCGCCCGAAGCCGTTGGTACAATGTGGGATGTCGGGTTTGGTAAGCGCCGCCCAACGTTCGGCGCTAATTGAAAGCAGGTAGTACCGTATATATATATATATATATATATATATATATATATATATATATATATATATATATATATATATATATATATATATATGTGTGTGTGTGTATGTGTGTGTGTGTGTGTGTGTGTGTGTGTGTGTGAATGTGTTAGTTAGTTAGTTAGTTAGTCGCAGTTCCTACTTCACAGCAACGGGTCTCCCCATTATGCTCCGTTCCTGTGCCAGTGAATATCACACAAAACGCTCCCCACTGCCCAATGTGAAAAGTGGAAAAGACAGGAGTCTCGACAAACAACAGCCCGCACAGATACACTGTGCATAATGCCGCCACCAGAATGTCAACACACCAGTCCCCCACGAAACACCCTGTTCATCTCTGATGGAATCGGCAGTCATTTTCCTATCTGAATGTTTCCTAGATGTTCACCCACACAGTCCACGAAAATACAGAAAATCGCTGATGGCAGTAGCAGTCAACCAGAAGCCCAGCAGCCACGCATTTCTGCATAAGGCAAAAACCGGTCAACTCTGGGACATAGCCACCTGCTATCACTCCAAACATGCAGTCACGTTCCAAAATATCTCAGGCAGATTCAAAAGCATTTCACACGAAACTCACAGCTCACAGTGTCTCGCCACGCACTCACTCAGTAGCAGGGCGACGGAACCATCAAGCCTCCTTAGTCCCCTCTTACGACATGCGTGGTAGGCTACAGTGTTGCTATTCTTTGCTTCCCTTATGGGCCCCGGCAACACACGGGATATATATATATATATATATATATATATATATATATATATATATATATATATATATATATATATATATATATATACGTATGTATGTATGTATGTATGTATGTATGTATGTATGTATGTGTGTATGTGTGTATGTATGTATGTATGTATGTATGTATGTATGTATGTATGTATGTATGTATGTATGTATGTATAGTGCTAATTACAACATCAGATGGAAGTTAAACGACAGAGATCATGGGCAATTTAGATCAAGAACAACTGTATTCCGGAAAATGAAAAGTATCGTTTGCAGTCCAGGGCACTAGAAGTTATACTAAGAAACAAAAACAAAAAGACTGGGAGGAGTATGTAGAAACCCTAAATAAAAACTACAAGGAGGCAACTCGAAACTTCTACAAAAAAGATACGTGCAATGAGAACCAGTGGAGAACCATTTGGCCTAACTGAAATAATTAACAGCGAAAATGGAGAACAAATAAGTGAACAAAAACAATTCCTAATAAGATGGAAACAGTACTTCGAATAACTTCTCAACATCCCATCAAATGTCACAGGAATTTAAGAAATCGATACAAATGCTACCGAAGAACAATAACCAGACATACTGAAAGAAGAAATTACAGAAGCCGTCAGATTAGCCCCATAGAACAAATCACCGGGACAAGATGAAACACCAAATGTACTAATTAAAGCAGTAAGAGCCCTAGGAACAGCACTGCTACATAGACTATTCAACCATGTTTGGGCAGAACAATAGACATCACGAGACTGGGGAAACGCCATAATTATACAATTTGGAAAAAAAAAACAAAGGCAGCAACAGAGACTGCACACAATACAGGAGCATTTCCCTGTTGAGTCATACTGGGAAAATAGTTTGCAAAATTCTTGACAAGAGATTACGAACTATTACAGAACCCCAGCTAAGCGAAATACAACTTGGATTTAGGGGGGGGGAGGGGGGAACAAAGAATGAAGAGATGCCATTTTTGCTCTTAGACAACTTATAGAAAAATCAGTTGAATTCAATGAAGCACTAAAATTAGCCTTTGTCGAGAAAGAAAAGGCATTTGATAGAGTTGATAGAAACAAGCTGTGGAAAATCCTTAAACAATATGGAGTGAGTAAACATCTAACAAACATATGTAGAAGCCTACACTATAGCATTGAATGCATAGTGAGAGGAACAGGAAGATACTCAGAACCCTTCACCATAAGATCCGGAGTAAGACAAGGCTGTGCCCTTTCCCCTATCTTGTTCATAACCTATGGAGACACCATATGTAAAGAAACAGCAGCCAAACAGAGACAGCAAGAACACCGCATGACGAGAACACAGAAGAAGAACCATTTGCAAATTACACTAGTAGAGAACTCCTGTTTACGGATGACCAATCACTAATAGCGAAATCAGAAGATGAATTACTTGACCATATGCATAGTATAAACGAAATGTGTAGGGAACATAACATGAAAATTAGCCCAAGTGTTGTTTGTCCATCAAGAATGATCATGAACATTCATTTCATCCAGTGGGGTTGAAAGTATGGAGCCGTGAGTTCTAAGATGGCTGATAAGGCCTATTTTGGCTCGAAATGTTCTTTGACAATGTGGACAAAGAATGCTTGACGTTTGTGGAGGAGGATTTCCTGCAGTGGTTTTTCTGTCCTGCCTTTTCTTCACAGCTCTTGCAGTACTGGTCGCCTCACAAGTGACTGCACCCTTGCGTAATGATGCACGCCACGAATTTCGGTCTCTGGCTGCAGTCTCCCAGGTGTCAAGATGAATTCCAAAAGCATTCAGTAAGATTTTCAGAGGGTCTTTAAGGCGTTTCCTCTGGCCGAATTGGGAGCGTTTCCAACAACGCAACTCGCCGTAAAAAATTCGTTTAGGGAGCCTGTGATCTGGCATGCGAGTCATGTGACCAGCCCAGCGAATCTGATTTTTCATTAGTAGAGTGTAGATACTGGGCATGGACGTTCTTTCCAGGAGATCAGTGTCTGGGATCTTGTCTTGCCTTTTAATCTTCAGTAGCTTCCTAAGGCAGACTGTGTGGAAGTGGTTTAATTTCCTAGCGTGTCGCTGATAAACAGTCCAGGTTTCACAAGCATATAGCAGAGTGGATAATACAACTGCTTTGTGGACTTTTAGCTTTGTTTGCCGGCGTATTCCAATTCTGTCGTATACATTCTTGTACAGTCTGCCAAAGGCAGCGCTGGCCTTGGAGATTCTTGCATTCACTTCGTCATCAATTGTGGCAGCTTGTGACACAGTGCTGCCAAGATAGGTGAATTTGTCTACAACACTTAGTATGTGACCATTCACTTCGATATTCGGCACAGTGTGATTATTCCCTGGAGCTGGCTGGTACATAACTACAGTCCTCTCCAGGTTGATATTAAGCCCAAAGTTGGCACAGGCGTGTGAGAAAGCTGAAACATTATGTTGCATATCCGATTCTGAGTTGGCGTATAGAGCGCAATCATCAGCAAACAGGAGCTCTCTGACGGTGTCGCTGTTAATTTTGGTTTTAGCTTTCAGCCTTCTGAGATTGAATAACTTTCCATCCATGCGGTAGTTGATGTCTATTACAATGTCGTTGTTCTCGAAGGCATTCGTCAACATAGCTGAAAACATGAGGCTGAACAGTGTTGGTGCCAGGACACATCCTTGCTTCACTCCATTGGTGACAGCAAGGGCTCAGACAGTTCACCATTGTCCTGTTCTCTTGCCTGCATACCATCATTAAATAGCCGCACTATTTGGACAAAATTTCGTGGACAGCCACATTTTGCCATAATCTTCCAAGTCCTTCTCTGCTGACTGTATCAAAAGACTTGGTAAGGTCAATGACAGTGGAGAACATTTCGCACTTCTGTTCCTGACATTTCTTTTGCAGCTGCCTTGCAGCGAAAATCATGTCAACAGTTCCTCGTTCTTTTCTGTAGCCACATTGACCCTCAGGAAGAAGACCTTGATCGAGATGGGCCGAGAGGCGATTGAGAAGAATTCTGGCGAGTATCTTCCCTGCAATTGAAAGCAAGGAGATGCCTGGGTGGTTGTCACAGGATTGGTGGTTTTCTTTACGTTTGTAAAGGTGGACTATTGAAGCGTCCTTGAAATCTTGTGGCATGGTCTCTTTCACCCATATGTTTGTAAGGACTCTGTGAAGCTGCTCTGTTAGGACCGGCCCACCTGCCTTGTATATCTCTGCTGGGATGGAGCACCAGGTGCCTTGCCGTTGGAGAGTTGCTGGATGGCTTTGTTTACTTCCACAATGGTTGGCAGGTCATCAAGTGTATCATTAGTGGGAACTTGAGGAAGGCAGTTGATGGTTTCATCATCGAAGAAGGAAGTTGCATTTAAGATGTTGCCGAAATGCTCTGCCCAGCGTTGAAGGATTTCTTTTTTATCGATGACCAATGTTCCCCCATCTGCACTGAGAAGGGGAACTATGCCTGGTGATGTAGGATCATAGACCGCTTTCAGTGAGTCGTAGAAGTTTTTCATATCATGTCTGTCAGCAAAGCCTTGAATCTCATCACGAAGTTTCTGCTGCACTACTCTCTGAATGTTCTTGAAGGCATCTTGCACAAGTAAAACTTAGGTAATGACTATAATTAAAGAAGAAAGAACAACAGCAATTCACCTAAATGAACAGCCCTCGAAACAAGTAAAGAGTTTCAAGTACCTAGGAAGTATAATATCATCAAATGGCAAATCAGAAGATGAGATCGAAAATAGATGCAATAAGGCAAATTAATTCATTGGATAAATGGCACCAATACTAAAGAACAATCATGTACCAATAACTACTAAGAAGGCACTTTCTAACACACTCTTCCTACCAACTCTATGATACCAGTGCAAAACCCGGACAATGACAGAAAAAGAGAAAAGAAAAATCATAACAGAAACTAGATTCCTGAGAAGAATACTCAATGTATCAGGAGTGATACTCAAAGATCAGAAATGGAGAAACCAGGACTAAAGTGTGGGTTATAGCTGCGCTAGATTTTATTAGAAGACAGCCAAGTCAAATGGTTTGGCCATGCAAGTAGGTTACCAACTAACAGTATACCACAACAAGCAATGATGTACAGACCAGATGGAAGCAGAGGTATAGGCTGACCACGTAAATGATGGACGCAGAGAATAACAGAGTCCAATTGAAATCTCGAACGATCGAACGCACGAACGAACGAACGAACGGACGAAAATCTTTATTTTCAAAGGGTTAAGAATTCGGCACGCAGGCCCGTCTGACATTCTGCCCTTCTTCTCTATTTCCTCTCATACATTCTTTCATTCAACATCTCTTACGAAGCAATTGTTTGACAACAAAAGAACAATAAGCATTAAAACGCATGAAACATAATCAATAATACATGACTCGCTGACTCAAGGTGGGTGTTGCCGTTTTTTTTTTTTTTTTAGGGGGCATGTGGTCTGTCCTGAGGTAGTGTTCAAACAGGTTGCGACTGTATGTATAATGATTGGTAGTGTCTTTGATTTCTTGTGGAAGATTGTTTCACAACTGAGTGGCAGAGTATGCTAAGCTTGTTTTATATAAGTCTATCCTAGGTTTAGGGACATGAAGTATATTTAGTCGTTCGCTATGTCTTGCTTTATATTTAAACAATGACCAAAGGTAACTTGGGTCATTTTGAAATATGATTTTGTGAATTAGTTTAGCGTTATTAAAAAGTAGGCGTATGTGGAGTGGCAGTAACTGAAGACGTTCATGTAGGTTAGAATTGTATGTAAGCTTATCACCATTGATTAGACGCACTGCCCATGTCGTTGTTCTCGAAGGCATTCGTCAACATAGCTGAAAACATGAGGCTGAACAGTGTTGGTGCCAGGACACATCCTTGCTTCACTCCATTGGTGACAGCAAGGGCTCAGACAGTTCACCATTGTCCTGTTCTCTTGCCTGCATACCATCATTAAATAGCCGCACTATTTGGACAAAATTTCGTGGACAGCCACATTTTGCCATAATCTTCCAAGTCCTTCTCTGCTGACTGTATCAAAAGACTTGGTAAGGTCAATGACAGTGGAGAACATTTCGCACTTCTGTTCCTGACATTTCTCTTGCAGCTGCCTTGCAGCGAAAATCATGTCAACAGTTCCTCGTTCTTTTCTGTAGCCACATTGACCCTCAGGAAGAAGACCTTGATCGAGATGGGCCGAGAGGCGATTGAGAAGAATTCTGGCGAGTATCTTCCCTGCAATTGAAAGCAAGGAGATGCCTGGGTGGTTGTCACAGGATTGGTGGTTTTCTTTACGTTTGTAAAGGTGGACTATTGAAGCGTCCTTGAAATCTTGTGGCATGGTCTCTTTCACCCATATGTTTGTAAGGACTCTGTGAAGCTGCTCTGTTAGGACCGGCCCACCTGCCTTGTATATCTCTGCTGGGATGGAGCACCAGGTGCCTTGCCGTTGGAGAGTTGCTGGATGGCTTTGTTTACTTCCACAATGGTTGGCAGGTCATCAAGTGTATCATTAGTGGGAACTTGAGGAAGGCAGTTGATGGTTTCATCATCGAAGAAGGAAGTTGCATTTAAGATGTTGCCGAAATGCTCTGCCCAGCCTTGAAGGATTTCTTTCTTATCGGTGACCAATGTTCCCCCATCTGCACTGAGAAGGGGAACTATGCCTGGTGATGTAGGATCATAGACCGCTTTCAGTGAGTCGTAGAAGTTTTTCATATCATGTCTGTCAGCAAAGCCTTGAATCTCATCACGAAGTTTCTGCTGCACTACTCTCTGAATGTTCTTGAAGGCATCTTGCACAAGTAAAACTTAGGTAATGACTATAATTAAAGAAGAAAGAACAACAGCAATTCACCTAAATGAACAGCCCTCGAAACAAGTAAAGAGTTTCAAGTACCTAGGAAGTATAATATCATCAAATGGCAAATCAGAAGATGAGATCGAAAATAGATGCAATAAGGCAAATTAATTCATTGGATAAATGGCACCAATACTAAAGAACAATCATGTACCAATAACTACTAAGAAGGCACTTTCTAACACACTCTTCCTACCAACTCTATGATACCAGTGCAAAACCCGGACAATGACAGAAAAAGAGAAAAGAAAAAATCATAACAGAAACTAGATTCCTGAGAAGAATACTCAATGTATCAGGAGTGATACTCAAAGATCAGAAATGGAGAAACCAGGACTAAAGTGTGGGTTATAGCTGCGCTAGATTTTATTAGAAGACAGCCAAGTCAAATGGTTTGGCCATGCAAGTAGGTTACCAACTAACAGTATACCACAACAAGCAATGATGTACAGACCAGAGGGAAGCAGAGGTATAGGCTGACCACGTAAATGATGGACGCAGAGAATAACAGAGTCCAATTGAAATCTCGAACGATCGAACGCACGAACGAACGAACGAACGGACGAAAATCTTTATTTTCAAAGGGTTAAGAATTCGGCACGCAGGCCCGTCTGACATTCTGCCATTCTTCTCTATTTCCTCTAATACATTCTTTCATTCAACATCTCTTACGAAGCAATTGTTTGACAACAAAAGAACAATAAGCATTAAAACGCATGAAACATAATCAATAATACATGACTCGCTGACTCAAGGTGGGTGTTGCCGTTTTTTTTTTTTTTAGGGGGCATGTGGTCTGTCCTGAGGTAGTGTTCAAACAGGTTGCGACTGTATGTATAATGATTGGTAGTGTCTTTGATTTCTTGTGGAAGATTGTTTCACAACTGAGTGGCAGAGTATGCTAAGCTTGTTTTATATAAGTCTATCCTAGGTTTAGGGACATGAAGTATATTTAGTCGTTCGCTATGTCTTGCTTTATATTTAAACAATGACCAAAGGTAACTTGGGGCATTTTGAAATATGATTTTGTGAATTAGTTTAGCGTTATTAAAAAGTAGGCGTATGTGGAGTGGCAGTAACTGAAGACGTTCATGTAGGTTAGAATTGTATGTAAGCTTATCACCATTGATTAGACGCACTGCCCTTTTCTGGAGTGAATAAAGGCGTTTGTTATTGATTTGGAGCATCCATCCCATATTGTGGAGCAATAATAAATATGTGTTTGTATGTGGGAAGTTGTGTTTTCGGCGAGGAAATTTTTAATTTTGGCAAGTTGGTATACTTTTTTGGCTATTTGTTTAACTAGAGCACGATAATGGGAATTAAAGGATATATTCTGATCTATGAAAAGACCCAGTGCCTTGTGCTCGGTTACACTTTCTATAGGCGTGCTACCAATGTGCAGCTGAAGAGTTCTCTGCGAGTTTAGAGTGTGAAGTCTTTGCCGATATCGATATATGAAGCCCATAAGCGGGCACTATTCAGTTGGTCATACTTTACCTCGACACCGCAAGGTACAAGAGGAACGTAATGAAATGAAGAGAAGTAAATGGCAATATGCTTAAACAAGTGAATCGGTACAATTATGCTAATGTTTTGGGAAACTAGCAAGAAAAATAGTAGCAGATAAACACGTGGATAGCTTGGCTACCTGGCATTATTGGGACACGAATATAGACATGGTCAAATGTCCTGATGATTAAATGAGATAGCGAACCATGAATGTCCACCCCTGTCGGTACGGCTCATGATGACGATGATGACATGACGTGGTTCTTTATCTGCTTCTATCACTTATTCCTGTCTGCCATGTCACAGAAATGAATGAGTTATGTTTCACACGCATAAAACACGAGTAGATGCTAAAAAGGATAAGACTCTGTACACCTAAAAATACACGTAGGAAACGCACCATGTAGGGTAATAAAAATTCGTCTCGTAAAGGCGTCATCTAACAACCCAACGGATACAATTTCATCTTGGCACGGGACATTGAGACTACAGTTTTGAACTGCACACTTACAGAAGCCAGTAGTCATTCTAAAGAACCGTTATGATTTACACTAGGATTTATAAGTTAACAGTCAGAGTCTCTACATGAAAATGATAGACAGCGCATGAGCCTAAACGATAGTTACTCAAACTATTCATGCCGTTTTTGTATCTGCAACCGTTAGGGAACGAGAGAAATAGATTAGGAGAGACCGTTGAGCATTTCAGGCATTGTACTTATAGCCATCAGTGTAAACGGTGATGAACGTACCCCTTGTGTGAAAAGAAAAAAAAGCTAGATAGGAAATACGGCCGGCTAGTGGGATACGGTGTGATGTGTGTGATGATGCAGGTCTGTGATTAAAGCCTTTGTCAAGTTGGACTGCAACCAAAGGTCTTGCTGTGTTAATTTGAGAATAACCATGATATGAACATGTTCTAGTCGTGTGCGTACATGCCCACTCCTTTGCCATCGTCATCCGCCTAAACAACCATACAATTCAAGTACACAACAACAGAACGAACATCCACCACACGATGTATAACCTACGTCCGTTCCGTGACACTGTCGTATTACATCAATATGGTTCTTAGGGCTGATCATACAATGTGATACTCTCTTACAACTTGTTACATTAACTGCAGGAAGCAGAAAAGATTTACACTCGGAGACAATAATGTCCTTGTTTATTTCATACATAACAATGTTTATCTACGCCGCTTTGATTTTGCTCCAGGCCTTGACATGTGCCGCTGATCCATATCCTGCAATGGATGACAAACGTATTAACGCCCTCGATGCTGACAAAGTCGGAAAGATAACCAAAATGGAGGACGAGACTTATTTCGTGCTAAGTCAATCTGTCTATTGGGTAGATAATCAATCTGACTTTTGGTGAGATAGTCAATCTGTCTATTGGTAAGAGAGTAAATTTCTCCATTGGTTAGATAGTCAGTCTGTCTATTCGTAAGATATTCAGTCTGTCTATTGGTGAGATAATCAGTCTCTCTATTGGTAAGATAGTCAATCTCTCCATTGGTTAGATAGTCTGTCTATTGGTAAGATAATCAGTCTGTCCATTGCTGAGATAGTCAGTCTATCTATTTGCAAGATAGTCAAACTGTCTATTGTTAAGATAGGCAATCTATCTATTGGTAAGGTAGTCAATCTATCTATTGGTAAGGTAGTCAATCTGTCTATTGGTAAGGTAGTCAATCTATCTATTGGTAAGGTAGTCAATCTATCTATTGATGAGATAATCAATATATCTTTTGCTAATATACTCAATCTATCTATTGGTAAGATAGTCAAACTGTCTATTGGTAAAATAGTCAATCTATCTATTGGTAAGGTAGTCAATCTATCTATTGGTAAGGTAGTCAATCTGTCTATTGGTAAGGTAGTCAATCTGTCTATTGATGAGATAATCAATATATCTTTTGCTAATATACTCAATCTGTCTATTGGTAAGATAGTCAATCTGTCTGTTGGTAAGATAATCAATCTATCTGTTGGTAATATAGTCAGTCTGTCTATTGGTAAGATAGTCAATCTGTCTGTTGGTAAGATAATCAATCAATCTGTTGGTAATATAGTCAGTCTGTCTATTGGTAAGATAGTCAATCTGTCTGTTGGTAAGATAATCAATCTATCTGTTGGTAATATAGTCAGTCTGTCTATTGGTAAGATAGTCAATCTGTCTGTTGGTAAGATAATCAATCTATCTGTTGGTAATATAGTCAGTCTGTCTATTGGTAAGATAGTCAATCTGTCTATTGGTAATATAACAAATCTGTCTATTGGTAAGACAGTCTTGCTGCATTAGATACGTGCACTCAAGGTTTGTACACGAGAAAACATAATGTGACAGCGATCAATGCTCTTGCCGACCAATGAAGGGCATTTTATGGAGTAGATAGAGACAAGCTGTGGGGAATCCTTAAATGATATGCAGTGAGTACACATCTTAACGTATGCAGAACGAACGAATGCACGGTAAGAACAAATGGAGGACACTCAGAACCCTTCACCATAAGATCCAGAGTACGACAATGCTGTTTCCTGTTTCCCCTCGCGAGTTTATAACTTATGTAGACATCATATAGAGCGTGTCCTGCCCCCCCCCCCCCTTGCTACCTCTCTTTAGTATAACATATAAAGACAACATATAGATATGCTATGTGTCCGTACATGATTCCTTATATCTGACGACAACGATTGGTCTTCATCGGGGTTATGACACAAATAAGGACAGGTAAACAAACGAGGTCGAGTTCAAGAGCTCTGATGATAAGTTGGATACTACTTTTGCAAGTAGGTTATGTATGTATGGTTCTTCTTCTTCTTCTTCTTCTTCTTCTTCTTCTTCTTCTTCTTCTTCTTCTTCTTCTTCTTCTTCTTCTTCTTCTTCTTCTTCTTCTTCTTCTTCTTCTTCTTCTTCTTCTTCTTCTTCTTCTTCTTCTTCTTTCTTCTTCTTTCCTTCTTTTTCTTCTTCTTCTTCTTCTTCTTCTTCTTCTTCTTCTTCTTCTTCTTCTTCTTCTTCTTCTTCTTCTTCTTCTTCTTCTTCTTCTTCTTCTTCTTCTTCTTCTTCTTCTTCTTCTTCTTCTTCTTCTTCTTCTTCTTCTTCTTCTTCTTCTTCTTCTTCTTCTTCTTCTTCTTCTTCTTCTACTTCTACTTGTGGGTGAATGTGTGACGGGGTGTGGGAGATGTGTGGGTTGGGGAATGGGTGCGTGACGGGTATGGGTGATGGATTTGGGGGTGTGGGTGGGGGATATGTCTGGGTGGGTTGGGGTGTGTGTGGCTGCATGGAGGATGTATGTGTGGGTAGTGAGGGTGAGTGTAGGTGGGGAATGTGTGGGTGGGTAAGAGATGTGTGGGTAGATGTGTGCGTGGGTGAAGGATGTGTCTTGGGATGTGTCTGGGTGGGGTGTTGTGTGGGAGGGGAGATGGGTGTAAAAAAAGGATATGTGTATGGGTGGGTGGGGTGTGGTTGGGTATAGGTGTACGGATGGGTGAAGGATGTGTGTGAGGGTATGGGTGTGTGTTTAGATGGGTGGTTGGGGTGTGTGAGTGTGGGTGGGTAGATGGGAGATGTATGGGTTGATGAGTGGGTGAGGGATGTGTAGGTGTTAGTGGTTGAGGGATACGTACGTGTGTGGAGGGATGTGTGAGGGGTTGAGTATATGGGTGGGAATGTGTGTGAGGGATGTGTGTATGGGTGGGGAGACGTGTGTGTGGGTGGGAATGTGTGTATATGGGTAGGAGTGTGTGGTTAAGGGATGTGTGGCTGGGGGATGGGTGGATGGAGGATGTTTGGTTGGGTAGAGGATGCGTGGGTGGGTGATTGTATATGGGTAAGGGTGTGTGGTTAAGGGATGTTTGGTTGGGGGATGGGTGAGTGGAGGATGTGTGGGTGGGTAGAGGATATGTGGGTGGGTGAGTGTGTGTAGGTTAGGAGATGGGGGATGTTTGTATGGGTGGACTCGGGATCAGTGAGTGGGCTGGGGGAGATGGGAGATTATGTAGGTGGGTGCGGAATTTGTGTGTGGGTAGGTGCGGGATATGTGAGTTGGCGGGAGATGTGTGTGCGCGTGGGGGATGTGTGGTTAAGGGATGTGTGTTTGGCTGGGTGTTTGGGGGTGTGTGGGTGGAGGAGGATATGTGGGTGGGTGATTGTTGGTTGGTAATGGGGCGGGTGGAGTATATGTGAGTGGGTTAAGAGATGTGTGTAGATGGGTGGATGGGATGTTTGGTGCGTGGGAGGTGTGTGTGGGTGGAGAGATGTGTAGGTGTGGGGATGTGGTGGATGGGTGGGAGAATGTATGTGTGTCTGGGTTGTGTGTGGTGTTGGGGGGATATGTGGGTGGGTGGTGGATGTGTCTCATAACATGGTAATATATGCAATGTTTATGTTTACAAAATTCATTTTACAATGTTTTTTCCTATGCACTATTGACGCACGAAAGATGAGTCATTGGAAGGGCCGAATGTTAGACGGGCCTGCGTGCCCAATTTGTTACCATTTGAAAATAAGTCTGTTCGTTCGTTCGTTCGTTTCTTCTTCTTCTTCTTCTTCTTCTTCTTCTTCTTCTTCTTCTTCTTCTTCTTCTTCTTCTTCTTCTTCTTCTTCTTCTTCTTCTTCTTCTTCTTCTTCTTCTTCTTCTTCTTCTTCTTCTTCTTCTTCTTCTTCTTCTTCTTCTTCTTCTTCTTCTTCTTCTTCTTCTTCTTCTTCTTCTTCACTTTCTTCTTCTTTACCTTCTTCTTCTTCATCTTCTTCTTCTTCTTCTTCTTCTTCTTCTTCTTCTTCTTCTTCTTCTTCTTCTTCTTCTTCTTCTTCTTCTTCTTCTTCTTCTTCTTCTTCTTCTTCTTCTTCTTCTTCTTCTTCTTCTTCTTCTTCTTCTTCTTCTTCTTCTTCTTCTTCTTCTTCTTCTTCTTCTTCTTCTTCTTCTTCTTCTTCTGCCGCTGCTGCTGCTGCTTCTGCTGCTGCTGCTGCTGCTGCTGCTTCTTCTTCTAATTATTCTTCTATTCATTCTAACATTCTTCCTAATCACATGTAATATTCCCTTCTGGTGCACCATCACCAACATTTCCATGGTCGTCTTTAAAGCTATCATATCACGGCAATTTCATTTCCCGAGCTCACGAGGATGCTCTGTACAAACTGTTAGGCAGAGACATGGAAGGGGAGATAAACCAGGATGACTTAGAAGCCGACCACACCCTCGGCGACGCGAACAAATACGGCGGGATTGACAAGAACGAATTCAGCTTGGGAGTACACCTATTGTGGCGTCGTGCCTTTTGATGATATCTATGTTGGTGGAGATGAAGATAAAATCATCGATGGCGATGTTGGTGTTGATGCTTATAGTGCTGGTAGTGATAATGCTAATGTTAGTGATAATTTATTGGAAGTCGCAAGTCTTCTGGATCAAAATCTGTTGGTAATATTCCTCCATGCCACCTTATCAATCGATCAAGCATAATACTCTTGGTCGGCCTCTGCCTCTCTGCCCCTCGATCTTTCCAGTCGTCACGATTTTCTCCAAATACATCTCTTCTCATAACGTGACCAAATAAAGCTGTTTGTAAACTTTCTTATAGCTGTATATAATGTTATATAGTCTATTTATTTTTGCCTGCCCCAATATAAAATTCCATATCTCAGTAACCAGCTGAGAGAAAATGATGAGATTTAGCATATAACCTTATCATGATGTCCACCCAACAAAAACATTTTTGTTCTGGAGATTGTACAGCAGATTTCAATGTTTGTTTATATGCGGTATATAATTTACGGGACAGAGATGAAATGCACATTATTAAGAAGTATTACATCTTCACGAGGAAACATGAGCGTTCAATAGTAAATTTTCATGTTTTCACGGATTGGCCTTACGAACAGAGCCTTGAAAAGTGAAACGGGGAGTGTTCAGTGGGGTCGCAGTATCTTCAGAGGGTGTGTCATTAATGTGGGTCCTTTTATATAAGTCTTCACGTTTAGAAAGTACAAGGAGGTAGAATTATCATTTGCGAGCAACCGAATTTAGGAGCCACGAGAAGCAGATACCTACGTGAAATAAGGAAATGCGCAAATAAAATTATGACATAGTGTATTTGGATTGAAACCTGGATCAATGCGCACCACACAAGTGAAAAGGAATGGCAATCAGTGGACGGAAAGATAACGCGATATGTGCCCAGTAGTAAAGGACAGCGTTTCGTCATAGCCCATGCTGGTAGTATTCAAAATGGTTTACTACAGAATGCTGGCCTCGTGTTCGTATCAAAGCATACAGACAATAGGGATTATCATAATGAGATGAATGGCAATGTATTTAGCGATTGGCTCGAGAATACAGTGCTTCTATCCCCTAGATAGACCGTCTTGTCTAATTATGGACAATGCATCATATCACAATGTAGTTCCCCAAGAAGACAAAATACCTACGGCATTGGTGCATGACAAGGCAGACGTGGTTGCGGCCTTGTGGGAGCACGTGTACACCTCGGAGGAGCAAATGGATCACCATAGTCTGGTAAGATGAGCCAGCGAGGAGTGACGAGGGGATTTGGCCAAGGCTCGACGCTCAGAGGAAAAGGCGAGACGGACATATAATCAGGTTGCTACTGGAATTATTAGTGTTGGAACTCTTCGCTGGCTGTTGAGGATGGGACGGAGCGCTTATGGGAATGACCCGAATGCTGTGATGTCGGTTTCTAAATCAATCAATCGATCAATCTATTCAAATTGTCTGACTCAAGATACTAACTCAGACCGCGCTATTAAAAATGATAAAAGTTGCTGGAAAAAATGTGAGGACCATATGTTGAAAGAGGAAGATGACTATTGGAGAAAGGATGGATTGAATTTTATGCAACCGATAGCAGCCATCAACCTACTGGATCGTCCGACACCGATTAAGTCTGGGCAGATCGCAGACATTAATCCACATGCACACCTACTGAGATATTTTGCTCCACATATTCAGAAGAAATTGCAGGCCCTAAACATTACAGCATCAGCACAATATCAATGGCAACAGTTTGTATTCCACAGTGATGAATTTTCAATTCCGCAAGCCCTCAGCGGTGACAAACAACTGGTATTGAAAAAAAAAACACACACACACTAAACGCATTGAATACCAATAGAAGAGTAATATTGAGGTGGAAACTGACATGTTGTAGCATAACAAGAAACGTGAAAGCAAACACGTTGTCAAATTAGGGGACAACACACGTGCATACGAATCAATCTATAAACTTCAATGAAAAGAGGACCACCATCTTGGTCGTTAAGAAGAAAGCCCACTACAGAGACACTGACAACTATTTTCATAGTGCAAAACAGGTAATCATGTCCCGTCTCTGAACAGTAAACAGCAGAGTAGACAATCTGTCACGAAGACTCAAAGCGGGTCTGTCACCCATGTGTATGTGTGAACAAACTACACAGTCAGCTGAACAGATCCTTAAAAATGGACACATGATGACTAAATTGCGGTATCATTTCTAGTCACTCCATACGCACATTAACGCACAGCTATTTGGAAGCTTTCACGAACTCAATATAAAAAGCTAAATGCATTCTAGTAACATGAATACTTGTGTACAATTATTAACCAGCAGCTGAAGAAACAAGAAGGAAATGAAAAATAAAGTAAGAAATATATTCCTTCTACTTTCCCTGTCAATTTACAAATTATTTATCCCATGCCTCTGTAAATTCTCTGTCTTTACTAATATTACACATTGCACCCCTCTCGGGAGTCTCCGTGGTGAAGTGGTCAAGCCTCTGACTCGGGCCCCGAAGGTTGTATGTTCGATTCTTCATTTCACGAGTGCATTTTTTCGGAGACTCCCGAGAGTCGTCGCTGGCGCTAAGGAGTTCGTGCTTTGTGCGACGCTTTCCGCCCTGCGGAAAGAGACTGAGCCATATGGGATAAAAACCCGGTGCAATGCAGTCGACCCCTGTCGACTTTTTAAGTTACTTTTTTATCCCACCCACTCCCATACGAATCTGGCTACGCCTTGTACTTGGTTTACTGTAAGACTAGTTTGTTAGCGTGAATTCACTACATTTTCCCCAACACATCAAAGAAATGTCGCCGCTTTGGATGATTTAAGTTGCTTTTGGACCTATCAAAGACATATTCCTTGGGTAGGGGTAAATATAAGACGGCAGGAAAAATTTCAATACGATGCAACAGACAGTTTTCAAAATAATTGATCGTGAATGACGGCATTAATTTCCGGACAGACTATAGTTTTATTAGCCTCATTCAGGCAATCGTCGTTAGTTACTCTGGCAGTCCAAAGAATTCTCAACATTCGTTTTAGGAACATCTCTGTTGCTTCACGTTCTTCCTAAAGAAGTATTGAAAACCCCTGTAGGAAACAATTACCAATCCTAACCAAATCCAGCCTGTCTTTTCATAATGTCCTGCCTCATGACAAGACTAAATTTTGATATGCCTCTTCCGCTGTTGAGAAGTTCCAGTACCGGCCAAGTATATATCATTAGTTTGAGGATGTGGGAGAGGAACAAGAGAGCTCTTCCACACAGTCAATGTGAAGGAGGTGATTAGGTGTCCGGTAGGGAGAAATATTCCTTACGCCAACCTCACTTCGGCACAAGCAATCCCTGCACAGGATACTGATGACCAGAACGCCAGGTCACAAAACTTAACTGATTCATTACCAAGAGCCGATTAAACGGCTCAATGGAACTAGTCTAGCCTGCCGAAGCTGATGAATCGGCCTGTGGTGACAGCGCGTTGTTTGTTTCATTTCCCCCAAACAATTGCCGTGTTCCCAGCCAACCATTCGACCAATCAGCTATTAGACCAATTAACTATTTGACCGACCTACCATAGATGGAGATGTGATGAACAATGCCAAGCTGTTCTTGTTTTGCCCATGTGAAAACTATGATGGTTAGCAACGACTGAATGCTAATGTCTAGAGCAAAGCACTCAATTTGTTCATCACGATGTAGTATTTATATGTTTGTTGAAGTCCCTAACATTATCTAAACATAAGCCATATCTCATTCTCATTACTTATAACAGCTTGATAAATAATGTGATCCAGTTAGTAGAATAAACGTCATCCAAGACCGTGTTATCCCGAGAGTCGTGACAGCATTGCTTTTTATGGTCTCCTACTACTTCCGGGAAAGGGTATTACAAATTGATAACTTTAAAGAGGGGAAAAGCATTCTGCTTTAAGGTGTGGAAGTAATAAAAGGGTTTTGAAAATATAATTTGTTTGTGTTCATTACATTATTTTCTGCGATTATTTTGACATTTACTCGCACAATCTTCTTCTTTCTTCTTCTTCTTCTTCTTCTTTCTTCTTCTTCTCTCTTTTCCTTCTTCTTCTTCTTCTTCTTCTTCTTCTTCTTCTTCTTCTTCTTCTTCTTCTTCTTCTTCTTCTTCTTCTCTTCTTCTTCTTCTTCTTCTCTTCTTCTCTTCTTCTTCTTCTTCCCTTCTTCTTCTTCTTCTTTCTTCTTCTTC
>OY992876.1:219749215-219758616 GCA_963921405.1 Cepaea hortensis | reverse complement strand
CTCTGGAGTGAACTAGGCAGGCCGAGAGAGGGATCATGCTGCATGGGCAACACATGATCTCTATATTTTAGCCCAGGCGTTGAGCTATGGAGAGGAAATAACTCCATCCCTGGTCTTAACTGGTCTCGGAATCAAAGCGAGAGGCAACTGTTACAGATTATAAGTCCCTGTCAATTGGAGTAGACATGGGGCGCCACGCGTTGCCTCTGACGGTGGGAGACACCTACAGGTGTCACTGATAAGCTACAGCCCGCCTCAAGCTGGGCAACCCCCGGCCAATTGAGTGCTGATCCGCCACAGCCTGCCTGCTTCAATCGGTGCTTGGGGCTAGGACAAAATTTGAAGCACAGGCTGTAAAAACAATGCACCAGGTACTAATAAAAAGAAAAATAGAAACCTCAAGCTACGGCTTGCAAACTGGAACGTGAGAACCATGTGTCCAGGATTGTCCACTGACTTGACCAATATTGACGATGTGAGAAAAACGGCTGTGATTGATGCGGAACTCAATCGTCTTAACATTGATATTGCTGGCCTGCAGGAGACTCGCCTCGCTGAGGAAGGGTCACTCAGGGGAAACAATTACACCTTTTTTTTGGAAGGGTAGAGGGCAGGCAGAAAAAAGGCAACACGGTGTGGGATTTGCAGTGAGGAATTCGCTACTGGGAATGATTGAAAGTCCAGCAGGGAGAAATGAAAGACTATTATCCCTGCGCTTGGCAACCTCTTGTGGTTTTGCCACCATTATTACTGCATATGCACCGACACTCGATTCCTCTGATGATGTGAAGGATTCATTCTATGAAGAGTTAGACTCCGTGATCAAGGCAGTTCCAAAATCTGACTACATGTATATGCTCGGTGATTTCAATGCTCGTGCGGGCAAGGACTCGAGTTCATGGCCAGTGTGCCTTGGAAAATACAACATCAGTCACATGAATGAAAATGGGCAAAGGCTGCTGGAGCATTGCACCAGAAATGGCCTATGTATTACAAACTCCTTTTTTAAAACAAAAGAGCTGCATAAGGTCACATGGAGACATCCAAGATCCAGCCATTGGCACCAGCTGGACTTCATCATCACACGGAGACAACATCTGAACCATATATCATTGACTCGAAGTTTCCACAGTGCTGACTGTGATACGGATCATTCTTTGGTTGTTGCAAGGGTTAGACTGAGGCCAAAGAGAATCTACACAGCTAAACACAAATCTAGCCCCAGGATTAATATTATTAACACTCACTATCCTGAAAAGTGCTTTCAGTTTCAACAGCAACTTGAAGACGCTTTCACTGATACACCAGAAAATTGTACAGTAAATGAAAAGTGGGGTCAACTTAAGGAAACTCTTTATAAAACTGCCGTAGGGGTTTACGGCACTGTGGATCATAAGAGGCAGGACTGGTTTGCGGCAAACAGCCAGACTCTGCAGCCCTTGATTGATAAGAAGAAGATAGCTCTCTTAAGAAACAAGGAAAGACCAACGCGTAACACTCTGAGTAAACGAACGAACGAACGAACGAACAGACTTTATTTTCAAAGGGTAACAAATTGGGCACACAGGCCCGTCTTACATTCGGCCCTTCCAATCATTCATCTTTCTTTCATCAACAGTGCATAAGTGAGTGAGTTAAGGCAAGCTAGGAAGGATGTGCAAAAGGCTGCCAGGCAGTGTGCAAATGATTATTGGATCAAGTTATGTGAGTCCATTCAAATCGCAAGTGATAAGGGAAACATCAGAAGCATGTATGAAGGAATAAAGAAAGCCTGTGGTCCAATGATCAAAAGAAGTGCACCATTGAAAACCATGACTGGAGAAATCATAACTGATAAGACACAGCAGATGGACAGATGGGTAGAGCACTATTTGGAGCTTTACTCAAGTGAGACTAAAGTAGCGGATGATGCCCTCAACGCCATAGAGGCTCTACCAACTCTTGACAACCTGGACACACTTCCCACCGTAACAGAAGTTAAGTGTGCTATAAATGAACATGCATCTAGCAAGGCTCCAGGTAAGGATGGGATTCCAATAGAGGTTATCAGGAGTGGGCAAGACACACTCACTCTACAGATCCACCAGCTAATAGAACTATGCTGGCGAAAAGGACAAGTCCCACAGGAATTCAAAGATTCAAGCATCATAACACTGTACAAGGACAAGGGCGATCGGAGCGACTGCAACAACTATAGGGGTATCTCACTTCTGTGTATTGTTGGAAAATATTTGTCACAATTGTTCTGGGCAAACTTCAAGTCCTAGGAGATCAAGTCTACCCCGAATCACAGTGTGGCTTTCGACAGAACCGGTCTACCATTGATATGATATTCTCATTGCGACAAATGCAAGAAAAATGCCGTGAACATAATCAACCACTGTTTATTGCCTTCATCGACCTCACAAAGGCATTTGATTTGGTCAGTCGTGAGGGTCTGTTCAAGGCACTAAAGAAGATTGGCTGCCCACCAACTCTTCTGTCCATTGTGGAATCGTTCCACACAGGCATGAAGGGTATAATCATGTTTGATGGTGCAACTTCTGAAGAGTTTGAAATCAAGAGTAGAGTTAAGCAAGGTTGTGTACTAGCTCCCACCCTCTTTGGAATATACTTTTCACTTCTACTGAAATATGCCTTTCGAGATCAGGATGGTGGTATATACATTCACTCACGCTCAGATGGCGGCCGCTACAATGCTTAGAGATTGAAGGCCAAGACCAAAATTAGGAGGGTACTGATCAGAGAGTTGCTTTTTGCAGATGATGCTGCAGTTACGACCCACTCTGAGGAAGAATTACAATGTCTATTATCTGTATTCTCCAATGTTTGTTCTGAATTTGTTTTAACAATTAGCAAAATGAAGACACAGATTATGTCACAAGGTGCACATGTGGTACCATCAATCTTTATTGACGACGCCGAACTAGAGATGGTAGACTATTTTACATATCTAGGATCAGTGGTAAATAGCAAACTATTCCTAGATCAGGAAATCAACATCCGGATTGGTAAGGCAGCAACAACAATGAACAGGTTAAGACAAAGAGTCTGGGAGAACAGGAAGCTTACTGCTAAAACAAAAGTTCTCGTCTACCAAGCCTGTGTCCTTAGTACTCTTCTTTATGGCAGTGAAACCTGGACAACTTACTCACACCAAGAGAAACGTTTAAACAGCTTTAATATGCGGTGTCTGCGAAGAATTCTTGGTATTAAGTGGAAAAACAAAATCACAAATACTGAAGTATTGGAAAGATCAGGTTGTGTGACGATTTATTCCATGCTCAGTCTTCGTAGACTTAGATGGATAGGACATCTTAGGAGGATGGATGATGGTAGAATACCAAAGGACATCTTTTTTGGTGAATTACAGATGGGTAAGAGATCTCGGGGTCAGCTTTTACTATGATACAAAGATGTGTGTAAGAGGAACATGATTAATACAGGCATCGATAATGCATATTGGGAGCAAGTCGCCGCCGAACGTGTTGCGTGGAGGGCAAATATCAGAAATGGAATAAAGACAAAGGAGAAAATTATTGCAGATAAGTCACACAACGAGCGTGTGAGACGTAAGATGGTGCATGATGGTGGAAATGACCACGTGTTCACATGCGCCCACTGTGAACGAACATTTACAGCGCGAATTGGCCTTATCAGTCACATTCGCTATCGCCATAGGTAAAAGTTATTATGCCTTTTCAAAGCACAAACTATCGTGTGTCAAGACGGCAAGGTGCCGAGGTAATGAGAACACCGATGACGGATAGAAAGTGTAATTAAGATATCATGAAAGAAGTTAATCTACGAAGAGAACCAAATACTCGCATCAGAAGAAAAGTCCACAATCTTTGGGCATGTCATGAGAAGTGAAAGCTGGAGTATGTTGTGACACTGCGAAAACTGCAGATGAGAAGGCAGGAGAAGACCATGAGAGAGGATGCTACAAAGTTTGGCTTTGTGGCGTGGAGGAACATCGGTATCGGGCATGTTTGGCAGCAGGAGACAGATGGCTGTGGACAGACACTATTGCCATCTCCACAAGGCATGGACTATACATAGTAGAAGATATTCAATCTGTCTATCGATTGTTTATGATCGCACTATTATAATGGCCTGTGTGTTTTCTTCATGGTTATTTGGATTGTATTTTAATGAATATTTTATTATCATAATCCATGTAATTGTGAATATATTGGGTGTATTTTTAATGGCATTGGGTTTGTTTGTTTTTTAAATACTGCCATTCTATGTTTTGTATTTACCCTCTGTGGAGTTCATGCCATAAAAGGTAAATACAAAACGTGGAACGGCGATATTTTCAAAAAACCCATAGTCGTTAAAAATACGCTATGTATGTAAATGACAATAATACAGAACAGTCGTGATGTGCCATGTATGATCAGGCTGTTTCTTGTTATGTGTCTGTGATGTGATAGAGACTCATTGTGGTAAGTGACGAGCTCTGGTGTCGAACAGGTCTCCAACCAATCCCATGGCATTACCAACGCAGTTCGCACTTAACTTCGCTAGAATGCCCGCTGCAACTTACCGAATACTTTAGTATATATATATATATATATATATATATATATATATATATATATATATATATATATATATATATATATATATATATATGTATATATAATGTGTGTGTATATATATATGTGTGTGTGTGCCGTCTGCCTCGCCGAGGGGTTAGCAGCTTTCTCCGTTAACCCCGAATACTCTCGTGGTCGACGTGAGCGCACGAGAATTAGAAGTGATTCGAGTCGCGCCAGTGACTTATGAGAGTATGGAGCCGGTCGCTCAGAAAGTCGTGGCGTGCTGATGAGCGTAATCTAGCCTAGGAATCAACATACTGCTGAAAGATGCTGGTGTTGACCGCAATATCCTGAAACAGGATGGAAACGCGGAAAAAATAATGTGTGTGTGTGTGTTGTCGGCTGCGTGGCGAAGGTGTTTGCGGGCGCAGTTCATAATCTCGCATACCGCTTTCGAAACACCGCTGCGGGCGATTTGGCAGCAGACTGAATTGCGTTGGTTTGTTACGAAATGGTATGGGTACCGGTCGTTCAGAAAGCAATGGCAACCTACTGAACGCAAACTTGCCCAGGAGTCACAAACAGCAAAAAATGCTGGTGTTGACTGCAACGTCCTGTAAAGGATATGCAACTAACTTTAAAATATACATATATGTTAACCATACAAATGATATATTGAGTATTGAGACAAATCACCTTGCACTCTCGGATAAAGGTTAAACAAGGAGACCCGGTCCACACAGAGTACATACACTGTAGCTTCAGTGACGATACCCAGAGTTCTTTCCAATAAACAACAATATACAAATAACACAAAGTAATGCAGCTTTACAGAACAGAATTAAGAAAAACACAGGACGATGCGGCGACATACACAAATCACATCATACAATCACGGAGAAGACACTGCAGTGACTACATTATGGCATTAGAACAAGATGAGAAGATGAAAAGATGAAAATATGAGAACGATGAAGAGAACGTGAAACTTTGAAAACAAAGATATTGCTAGCTCGGAGAACCGAATGCTGGTACTCGAACACAAACCCTCTAGCTTTTGAGCAGGCACACTACGTATCAACTTACATAAGGTAAACAGCCTAACGACCCACATAAAGACACCTGACAAAATGCAGGCGGTGATTGTGTCAACAGACAGGTGGCAATGGTGCAGTAGTATGATCGCAGTAACACTGTATTCGACATAATTGATTTACTCGCGTGACCTTCTGCAGGGCTTTGACACAGATAAGGACGGCGCGATATCCAAGGACGAGTTCAAGAGCTCCGTTGACAAGCTGGACCCTGAATTTGCAGGTGGGTGATGTAATTATGTGGGTTTGTGTATGTGAGTGTATGAGTATATATGTGTATATGTGTATATGTGTATGAGTGCGTATGTGTATCTTCTTCTTCTTCTTCTTCTTCTTCTTCTTCTTCTTCTTCTTCTTCTTCTTCTTCTTCTTCTTCTTCTTCTTCTTCTTCTTCTTCTTCTTCTTCTTCTTCTTCTTCTTCTTTCTGCTCTTCTTCTTCTTCTTCTTCTTCTTCTTCTTCTTCTTCTTCTTCTTCTTCTTCTTCTTCTTCTTCTTCTTCTTCTTCTTCTTCTTCTTCTTCTTCTTCTTCTTCTTCTTCTTCTTCTTCTTCTTCTTCTTCTTCTTTCTCCTCCTCCTCCTTCCCTACCTTGTCCTCCACCCTCTCTCTTCTTCTTATGAGTCCTCAACGTCTATATAATCCTTATAGTAATAGTAATATTATTAACAGCAACAACAAATTCATAAATATTTTCCTCATGACATGTATCGTATTCTGAGCCTTCCTATATCCTTTGTGACATTATTGCCCAACATGTGAACTATTTTCATCCATTGTGCCATCTTAAGATATTAAGTGTCTTAAGATATGTCTTGTTCTTATGTAAAACTAGTATGTACTTTCATTTATAATATCAGATGGAAGATGCACAACCAGAGATTTAAAAAAGAATAAGGCAAGCAAAAGCTACATTTCAGTAAATGATAAGTATCTTAGGCAATAAGTCACTATCTTTGACTATAGGAAAGAGAGTGCCGAAATGCTATATAGAAGCTGATCTGATGTATGGCAGTGAATCTTGGAATGTAATTGAAAAATTAAGAAGAACCTCGAAGCAATAGAGATGTGGTTTCTGGGACGAATGTAACGAATTCCTTGGTCTTACAGAGTCACTAGCAGCGATTGCCTGAATGAGGCTAATAAAAGTAGGCCATTATATATAGCAATAAGAAAGAGACAAACAGCTTTCTTGTCATGTGATGAGAAAAGAGGCATTAGAGAACATCATGACAAATGGAAAGATTAAGGGAAAGACGCCGACAAAGAGAAATGATGCTGGATGGATTGAGACGATGGCATGGGGAATATCATCAGCAGAGTTGATCCAGGACACTAAAAATCGAGATAGTAGAGAGACATGAACGCCTACGACAGTTGGCAGGCAATTTGAAGATGATGATGATGGTGATGATGATGATGATGATGATGATGATGATGATGATGATGATGATGATGATGATGATGATGATGATGATGATGATGATGATGATGATGATGATGATGATGATGATGATGATGATGATGATGATGATGTACTTTCCATAGGTCATGAGGACGATCTGTACAAACTGTTAGACCGAGACATAGACGGGAAGGTCAACAAGGCAGACATTGACGCCGTCTATGCCCTGGGCAACGCGAACAAAGACGGTGGTATTGACAGGGGTGAATTCCACGTGTGAGTATAACTACCTATGTATGGATGATTGTGATGAGTGTGATGAGTGTGATGAGTGTGATGATACCTGAGGTACTGTCGCTAGTAGCACACAAAATCGACTGCATAGCGAGATTAAGAAGGTACAGGGCTGCTGGTTAAAAAGAGGAAAGGCGTGGATGGGTCAAGCCGAAGACATTCTTCAGCAGGTGTGTTCACTTGAGGACTTAGAATCTGGCGAGGAGTCGGTACAAATGCCAACAGAGTTCCGTAAATCCTTTTCATTGTGCGTCCGACTAGACAGGAAATGCAGACAAGAAAATCCAGCTACGGTGGAGGTGGAAGTACAGGCTTTGATCTTCAAGAAGTCCTTAGAGGATGATGCTGTCATTTACACGGATGGGTCGGTCGTCCGAGGAGTGAGAAGTTCATGGGTCTTTACAGCTCAGGCCGGAGGGAAAAGTGTGAAGGAAGAGTCTGGCGCTTATGCTTTGAACACAAGCAGCCTGACTATGGAATTGATGGCAGTAAGTAAAGCAATAAAATGGCTCGAGACACAGACATTCAATCGGGCATGTGTCCTTAGTGACTCAATGAGTATGCTCGGGAGGATAGAGAGTGGCTGCTGTCTCTGGAGCGATTTCGGCTGGCAAAGATTAGTTTCATCTTTGTGCCAGGGCATGCGGGTTTACAAGGGAATGATCAGGCTGACAGGCTTGCAGGTAGGGCTACAGGAAGGCGGACGAGCCATGGACCAGGCAGATATTCTGAATGCTCTTCGAGAAATAAGTCGTTTACGAGAACCAAGCGATGACTGTGAATCTACAACCATGGTCAGACTGCGAGAACAGCAAGTTAAAAGAGGTGTGGCCAAACAAGAACACTACGCAGTAAGGCAAAAAAGAGTACAAAACGAACACATAATTGGTGTCGTTAGCCGCTACACGCTGCGGGATTTGATGAGGAGGGGATCCGAGCACTCATGGACTGAATGGTTCGATGTGCAATGAGGATGATCTGTCGACTAACTAACTAATTGTCGCTAGTCTCTTTGTTGGCCCACATTTAACTAAATGAAGATGCCACACTGTTCATATAACCATACGTACTTTTCATACAATCATGCATACTGTTTACGCAATTATGCACACTCCTCATACAATCATGCATACTGTTTACACAAGTATACACACTGCTCATACAATCATGCATACTATTTACACAAGTATACTCACTGCTTATATAATCATGCAAACTATTTACATAATTATACGTACTGCTCATACAATCATGCATTGGTTTTACACATTTATACACACTGCTCATGCAATTATGAATACTGTTCATACAATCATGTACACTACTCACAGTCGCATACATACCGAGCATGCAATCATACATATTGTTCATACAATCATGCATACTGTTCATGAAATCATATGTACTGTTTACACAGTCATACATAATGTTTATGAAATTATACACACAGCTCGTACAATCTTAATATGCCTTAACATACCAACTCTCTTTGCAGTCTTAGTTTTTCAGAGCCTCTGTATTTGATTGTTTTTGTTTCCATGAAATACGACATATTCTTCTGTATGTCCACACTTCTAGGGCCTCTATTGGACTTTCTAGTTGCTCGTTCATTGTCCAGGCTTCAGCGCCAAATAGTAATGTTGAATATTCATAACATTGGATAATTCTCAAGTTTAATGCGTTGTTAATCTCTCTAGATGTCAATACGGGTTTCATATCGTTGTAAGCATTTTTGTCCATTCCTATTCTCTCTCTCTCTCTCTCTCTCTCTCTCTCTCTCTCTCTCTCTCTCTCTCTCTCTCTCTCTTTTAAAATTTATGTTTCACTTCTGTCATCATCTGTTATTACATGTCCAAGATAAGAGAAACTTGTTACTTGTTCCATTTCTCTATTATCATTTACCGTGATGTTCATTGATGACCTCTCCTTTCCACCGCTAATTATAATATGTGTGTGCGTGTGAGTGTGTGGTGTGTGTGTGTGTCTGTGTGTGTGGTGTGTGTGTGTGTGTGTGTGTGTGTGTGTGTGTGTGTGTGTGTGTGTTTTGGATGTAAATATGAAGCTTC
>OY992876.1:219711715-219744215 GCA_963921405.1 Cepaea hortensis | reverse complement strand
GGAGCATTGACAATGGTGAGGAAGATCGAGAAGGAGTGAGCCAGAAGTCAATATCTTGAATCTCTATGGCGATCAAGACTAACATTTAGTTCCCTTTTGTGCCGGGACACGCTGGTGTAAGAGCAGATATGAATGCGGGATGTTAGGGATACAGGACGAGTAAATGACTCAGTGTACGGATGTTATTCTGCAACTTTGAACAGACTGCAATAATAGCAAGTCTAAACAGGGTCCAGGTATATTAGAGCGCATACGAGAAGCCAACGAATAATAGTCAACGGACACAGAACTGGCGTCGTCAGTCACTACACGCTGAGGGAAGTACTGGGGAGGTGATCTGAGCTCCTATGGACTTAAGTTGTCTGTTCAGTGGGGATTATCTGTTGACTAACTTATTCAAATGCCATAGTCGGGAAAATAACACAGAACTGATCATGTGAGATGGTTAACAATGATGGTAAATGCTTGACAACGTGGTACATCATGATAATGATTATGATATACTCGATGAAAACTAGCGAAATCTTTAATTCATTAGATAAATTAGACGTGGACAGTCACGGTCGTTTATCCCGCTATAAAGAGAAATATACTTGAACACTTAGGGAACAATGAAAGAATTGAAACGACAAGAGCAATGGAGAAGTTAACGTAATAAACACTTAAATGGCTTGGCCACATTGTGTGTTAGTTAGTCAGCCATATTGTGTGTTAGTTAGTCAACAGAGCCTCCTCTTTGCCCATCCACTATTAGTCCATAAGTGTTCAAGATTTCTTCTAAGCATGTCCCTTATCGTTTATCGGCTGACCACATCAATTCAGTGTTGATTGATTCTTCTTCTTTGGCTTCTTGCATGGAGCTCTAGTCTAGCTTGTCCCCGTTTGACTTGATGTTCTTGCAGTCTGGTCAAAGTTGCAGAGTCGCATCCATCCCTTGATCCATCCTTGACCTCATGGCATAATGGGAAAAACTGCACAGATATGGTGGCAGGCTCGCGAACTGCTCTGGTAATGTCACGGTTGGACGCGGGGTCAACTGCTTGGCTCGTCGCTTGCCAAAGTTACGAAACGATTGACCACTTGTTCCATCTTGCTCTCAGGCTTCCAAAATGTAATGACGATGGCAAATCAAAACACACAAAAACTGTCATTTACTGCCAATATATTACCCCGCGGTGTATGGTAGAGGGGTCTTGAGCCTGAGGAATTAAGGCCGTCTGGCTAGTGTAGTCACCGCGAACTGTGCAGGTTAGGGTTTTCTTTTTGCCCCTGAAATAAAATTTAAAAAAAACTCTACACCTAATCGAGGATTCGAACAAGGGTCTCCCGAAGGAAAATCAGGCATTCTATCCACTAGGCCAGACGCTGTCATATCATAAAACATTGCAGGAAACTGAATTGTGACACACACACAAACAGACCTGAGGCAAGGCTCCGGTAATCGTGTTGGATGGCTAATCGAGACCACTCACCTCACCCACCACTACACCGCCGCTTATGCCCATGGCTAATGATGCTGATAGTCACTGATGGTTGGAACTAACCATTAAAAAGATGTCAATAAAAAGAACGTTGAAGTGCTACATAGAACCTCTACGTTTGTATGGATGTGAAACGTGAACAATGAGCAGACAAGCTGCGAAAAATCTCATAGCAGTGGGAATATGGTTTCTGAGGACAATGCGAAGAATACCATGGACAGACAGAACAGCCTATGAGCATTTCCTACAAGAAACAAATGAAAACCGTAAACTGATTAGATAAATTAGATGTAGACAGTCATCATTTGATTGATTGATTGATTGATTTAGGAACCGACATCACAGCATTCGGGACATTCCCATAAGCGCTCCGTCCTCATCCTCAGCAGCCAGCGAAGAGTTCCAACACTAATAGTTCCAGTAGCAATCTGATTATATGCCCGTCTCGCCTTTCCTCCGAGCGCCGAGCATCGGCCAGATCCCCTCGTCACACCTCGCTGTCTCATTCTTACCAGACTATGGTGATCCATCTGCTCCTCCGAGGTGTGCACGTGCTCCCACAAGTCATCATTTGTTGGCACGTTATGAGAAGAAATAACTAGAGAACACGGTGACAACTGGCAAGATTGAGGGGAAAAGAAAAAAGGGAACGTAGAGAAGTAACAATCTGGTTAGCTTGACTACATGGCATGGTTGAGACAAGAACACAGAGCTGATCCACGACTCTGGTCATCGAGTAAGTGCCGAAACATAACAGATCACGTTTATCGACATGGCACATGATGATGAAAATAATGAGTCGAAGAGAAGAACCATTGCGCACTTCATATTGCCGTGAATTAGTCTCTGCACTAATGAAAGCGATGTTTCTACCTAATGACGTGTCATCATGTTGCCAAGAAACACTGCGAGGCTGTCAGTTGATGCAAGCTTTCAGTGAAACAAGTCACTTGTGTATCTTCTCAGAAAAGGATTGTAAGTATATCGTGTCTCTTTGATACACACAATTCTCTAGATGCTGTAGGATCAGGTCTTCTCCTTCTTCATCTTTGGCGTTTAGGTCATCTTGATTGTGTCTATAATGACAGCAGTAATTAGATTAATTTTAATGAAATTGCTGAACATAATCCGTACTATGGTTCTATATGGTACTAATACTATCGTCGCTGGAGCTACGGAGTTCGTGCTTCGTGCGACGCTTTCCTCCCTGCGGAAAGAGACTGAGCCATATGGGATAAAAGCCCTGTGCAATGAAATCGACCTTGTCGATTTTAAGCGACTTTTTTTTATATGGTACTATAATATTTCAAATTCGTCACGTTCCGTATAGAACCATCATGATTTTTCATTCTGACACGAGCCTCAGAGACTTAGGTCTGTTGTATCACCGCGTCTTTTGTTTTTGCCGTTTTCCATCGTGTTTTGTCATCTGTAGCTCAATTTGTTTGTTAATTTCACTCCCCATAACGTACTTCAGAAATATATTTATTTTTCTGTCCATCTCGTTTGTCTATGGGGTTTTATATGACACTCTAGTTTCTGACATTCTTTGATTCAGAATGGCAATGTATGACATACATATGAATGTACCTCGCATCTAATATGACATATCCATCTGTGTGTAAAGCCTTTAAGTGGGGCATATATGATGATATGACAGAATCACCATTGTGAGAACATTTAAGCCTGGCATCTATGATAGTATAACAGAATCACTAGTGCATGGAGCCTTTAAGCCTGTCATCTATTATGGTATGACAGAATCACCAATGTGTGGAACCTTTAAGCCTGGCTTCAATGATGGTATGACAGAATCACCAGTGTGTCGAACCTTTAAGCCTGGCATCTATGATGCTATGGCAGAATCACCAGTGTGTGGAGTAAAGACATCTATGGCGGTATGACAGAATCACATGTGTGTGGCTCATGGAGAGAATTAAACAAATACCAGTGAACAACAAGATAAAAACAAAAATGTTTCGCTGAGTAAGATATACTTTGAGATTGATTGATTGATTGATTGATTCATTGGTCTAGTAACCGACATCACATTGAGAAAACCTGAGAACTGTGTAATAAGAAACACCTTTGTCTGGAATGCAAATTAAAGGACGGAATGCGAAAGAGACAATGACTCATACTTTCAGAAAACGTCACATATTATAATAGTTATATATTTATATATATATATATGACCATTACTATAAGTTATATAATAAGTTAATAAAGCAAAGAACATTCCACAAGTCTTGGGGCACGTTTGACATATGGTGCTAACCCAATAGATGCACAGTCCATCCCCTACGGATGGGTAGCGGTGTCGATGTCACGTCTGCCACCTTTACTTCCCACTAAATTTATTGGTGTCCCCATTTTACGCTGGAAAGCCGTAGGAGCTCAGGTGAATTTTGTTGTTTAATCCGCTTCCAATGGAGATTCGATCACATGACCACCGGACAGGCAGACTAGCCAGCTAACCACTGCATACAGGCGAGGCCCACATATTCTAGTCTACGGCATGATGTCGGTGGTCAGCTTCCATACTCGCCGCTTTACTGTCCCAGACAACTGCCAGAAATATGGTGCCCACGCTATGGAAAACGGGTGGATGCGAACATCCGTAGAAGTGTAAAGACTTAGTTAAATAATGAAGTGGCATGGGTGATTAAGGGTCATAAGCGGCTTCTCGTATCTGCCATGGCCTTATATATCTCCGAAATGTTGTCATTGCCAAATTTTGTTTTATTTAAAATATCGATATGGTAGTTTTTCCTAAGCAATTGCCTTTAATTTGATATATTCTACCATTTTAACAACTTTGAGGTCATATCTGTAATACCCCTACTTCCCATTTTCAGCTACCCATTTTTGTTTGATCCAAACTCACTTTTTGTTTGGCACGGAACATGTTAATGTCTTTTAGCATCGTTGGCTGTCAAGGCAGTGGTCGCGGGTTCAATACTTAACAGAGGCAGGAGTATTCTCAAGTTCACAACTGTTGCTGAATATGGGCGTCAGTATATATAGGGAATTGCCTGTGAATTGTATAGACAGAAAAGGCAACGAGGAAGGGCACTGTCTCCCCCCTCCCCCCCCCCCCCCTCAGATGTCATGCCATATAATATATGAAAGCCTACCACTACCCATCCAACCCAAGAATATCTGTAAGAGGATCTTTATCCTCACAATCTTTCTACTAGTATTATAGTATCGCTATTTCACTTCGGCCGGCTTCCTGGCCAAGAGGTTAGCGACTTTTCTCCGTAATCTCGTATACTCTCGTAAGTAACGTGACGACGGTGAGAATTAGCAGTGGTTCGAATCGCGTCGGTAACTTACGGGGTATGTGAGCCGGCCGCTCAGAAAGCAATGGCAAACTACTGAGCGTAATCTTGCCAAGAAATCAACAATCAGCTGAAAGATGCTGATGTTGACAGCAATGTCATGTAATGGATATGCAAACAATTTATTTAATTTCACTTTGAGCTTTGGGCATTCCAGAACTATCTGTGGCACGGAAACTAACATGATACCAACTAATGTATCAATGGCCGTTGCGTTAGTATAGCTGATAGTGAACTTCCCTAATATGTCCTGAGTGCGGATGGACGAGTGTTAAACATCTACGTTCGTCGTCCGCCTAAAGACGAAGGTATAAAAGGCGATAGGATCGACTGCATTGCGCCGGCTTCTATTCCCAAGGGCTCGGACTGTTTTCGCTGGGCTGGCCTGCCAAAGTGCCGCACGAGACACGAACTCCATAACGTCAGCTACAACCCCAAACCCCAACCAACCAACCAACCAACCAACCAACCAACCAACCAACCAACCAACCAACCAACCAAACTTAACTAACTTAACTAACTTAACTAACTTAACTAACTTAACTAACTTAACTAACTTAACTAACTTAACTAACTAACTAACTAACAAACTAACCAACCACCCAACCAACCAACTAACTAACATAGTCGTTTCTGTTGTGCTACATTTCAGAAGAATGTTCATGTACGCCATCTTCGCCTTTCTACCGATGTTGGTGCTGACACAGTCTAGCAACGATGCGCTGGAGGAGAAGATATTTAATGAGATGGATGGCGACCGCGATGGCAAACTGACTAAATCGGAGCATGATGCCTTTTACTCGGTATTGTGCTCTATATTCATTATACATGTTAATCAGTGGTAATAGTATAATTACACCGGCTCATTGTTTCAGCATTGCTCGTATATAATCTATCTCTCTAACTCTCTCTCTATCTTAATATCTCTGTCTGCTTGTCTGTCTATCCATTTTCTTCTGCTTCTCCTTTCCGCCGCCCATCTAACTGTCTTTCTATCTATTCCTCTCCTCCTGCCGCCCACGGATCTATCTATCTATCTATATCTATCTATCTATCTATCTATCTATCTATCTATCTATCTATCTATCTATCTATCTATCTATCTATCTATCTATCTATCTATCTATCTATCTATCCGTCTATCCGTCTATCCGTCTATCCGTCTATCCGTCTATCCGTCTGTCCGTCTGTCCGTCTGTCCGTCTGTCCGTCCGTCCGTCCGTCCGTCCGTCCGTCCGTCCGTCTGTCCGTCTGTCCGTCTGTCCGTCTGTCCGTCTGTCCGTCTGTCCGTCTGTCCGTCTGTCTGTCTGTCTGTCTGTCTGTCTGTCTGTCTGTCTGTCTGTCTGTCTGTCTGTCTGTCTAATCCGATTTCCGGTCCGGACGAGAGCGGACGTGTTTCACTAGCACTCCCGATTTTTAATTATTTATCAACGCCTATCGTTTTTCTAAATCAATCGAAATGCTGTGTATATGATTGTGTTCACTTTAAAACTGGATCTAAAGAATGCTATATTTATGTGAATGTGTTTATTTGGTGAAAAGAGGATTTATTTGTAAAATGAGACGGTAAGGACATTATTTTTTAATGTTACCAGTTATCGATTCACGACAACGTGATAATTTGCCATGCAGGGCTAGTGAGACGCACGCTTGTACTTTATTTATGCTGTGCCTATTGGAGCTGTCTATATTATCAAAATGCCCCCCCCCCCCCCGGCTTGCGGCCATGAACTCAGTCTAAGCGCGCCGAAAATATACACAAAGACAAAACGGGATAAAAGAGAGCGAGTACGCCGCCTCAGTCAATGTATCGAACATCTTCATCTTCATCTATGTCGCTTAGTGATAACGCAGCCCAATCTGAAAAAAAAATGTGTAATTAATACACCTTTAGACACTCTTTCTTCGGCCGAATCACACATCCACAATACTTGTGAACTTATTCAGGCCTTGGAGGACAGGCTAACAGATTTTATTTCCAGCACCACAAATAACAGTATTGCTGTGCTCAAAAAAGAAAACGCTCTTCTTCAAAGATAAATCCGCCCCCTCAAAGAAGAGAAGGAAGTATTTAAAGAAGCTATACAAGCCTTAAAGCTCCAGATTGCGCCGTCACTGGACAAAAGTGTACAAACAGAGTAAACATGGTGCTGTAGAGGTGTGTATGGCTAATGGATGTTCGCCACTTAATGACGCACTGAAAGTTTCTACACAGAACAGGACCAGTACTAAACCTGTAGAGCGTACACCATCCATCTACCAGCAACAGGCTCCAGACCCTAATTGCAGATTCCTCAGCAACAGAACAAGAATAATAGCACTTAGCTAGCACTATTGTGCATCAACAGCAATCTCAAGCAAGGAACAGATATAATCAACAACACAAGCAAAGTAACGGTGACCAATGGCAACATATATCAGAACGGACACGCTAGCAGTGAGTGATAGAACTAGATGATATTCTAACATACGTCATCATTGGAGATTCCCTGCTGAAGGGAATCTATAGTGACCGCATGTCATCTTCTGACAGCGAAACAACTTCAATCTACCCTCTACCAGGCGCGGACATTGATAGGCTAACATCTACGCTGCGAAAATTCTAAGTGAACGACAACATTAGAAAAGCAACAGTCCATATCGATGTCAATGTATAAAATGAATGAGTGGCACGTTGCAGTCTTGACAGACCAAAGTATGTGAGTTGGAATATGGCCAAAATTCCATCACAATGCCTGGGCAGAGTTTCAGAGAAACATGTGGTGCCCAAACGACATGTTCCCTCTCTCAGCCTTGCCTTGTCTTCTCCAGAGGAATGGGTAACCAATACATCTGGAACAAGGTAGGCTGCGCAATTGATTGAATATAGAAGATGAAATTAGGGATGTAGTTTACAGCTGATACTAAGTGACATACTCACATGGTCTGGGAGGTGCCAATTTCACATGGCTGAATGTGTTTAGCAAGTTTCTTTTATGAGATACGGATCCGTAAATGAAGAAAGGATATCGTTAGACCAGCTAAGTCAAAGACCTCTGTGAGGAATGGGAAATGCCCTGCCTGTAAATCAGCCTAGTACAAATGGGGTTAACAGCAAAAAGATCAACTTCATTGCACCAGGTTCCATCTATATGGGTCGGTCTTCTGTCTACAGAACCGCCTGCCATGGTGCACAAACTCCACAGCTCCAGTGACAGACCCCCAGGGGTCTCCACACACAAAACATTGAATATTACGAGCTGAATGACGGGTCCCAAATATACACCCATGACCTTCATCGCATGAGACAGGCAGCCTGGTGACTTCACCATGAAGACCTCCAAGTCTCCAAGTCTAGCACTAGAATATACACACATGACCTTCATAGCATAAAATGAATAACAAGAGCATAAATACCTCACAACATTGGAGGTGTTGTTGCGCAATAAATTTCCTAAATTATCTATGTTTATTTCATCAACCATTCCACCCTGTTATGGATTCCAGCGTCGTACTGCCGATGCTGCCAATCTAATTCTATATAAGTTTTGTAAAGACTACAACATTAATTTCATTAATAATACCCCGTATTTTACATATCCGTCCGGGGCTCCTAAGAAAAAACTACACAGGGATCAAATACATTGTTCCAAGCTAGGAAGTAGTATACTACCGAAGAACATAATATATCCCGAACGTGCACAACAACCAGCACCAGTGACAGGAGTCAACCGAGCTTCACCTCCATCAACAGCCATCTCGCAGTGTTCAGAAAACACTTCCTCTCTTCCTACACCAGATTTTCCTACACCACAGGAACACAATGCCTTGAATAACTCATGCTCCAATCCCAATGTTGCTAACTATGATATTTTGTTTCCTCTTTTGCCCGTAAAGCAATCTCCCTCGATCATGTCAAAAGGGACACTGTTAAACAATGGTTCTGTCCCCCCAACCCCACCCCGATGCCTGCTTCCAATGTAGGCACTTCCAGTAACACTCATAGCAGTCGTCCCTCTTTAGACGGTAATCTTCACTCCTATTAGTGGAACCGTCAACTTCAGCAGCTAATACAGTACAACCCAGCAGTCCTGCACCAAGCTTTCATGATGTCACTCCAACAAAGACATTTTGCTATCCCCTCTAATAGCCCTAACTACAACTAAATAAAGTTTCAAAAACCGTGTAATTTATAACACAAGCGACATCTTACTTTCATTATGTAATGTTCGCCAATCACGATCAGTGGCCCAACAAAAATTGTCTATATAAAAGTCCACTCAACATCTTTTATCTGCTCAATAAATTACCTGGGCTCTCGGTAATACTGTCTAAACAGTTCCATGTGTTTGGAATCACAAAAAGTAATCTTAACGGCAAAATAACCGACACTGAAATCTCTCTTAAGGGGTTTAAAGTAATTCGGAGAGATTCAAATAAAACATTAGAGATAGGTATTGCTGCATACATTTCCAATTCCCTCAACTATTCCCGTAGAAGTGATCTCGAGACCATAGGGATAGAATGTGTTTGGTTAGAGGTGAAGCCAGCCAGCCACAACCGTTTCTCATTGGATATCTATATAGGAACCTTTGTGCCGGGTACAGTTGGTATGACTGCTTTACTACAATGATGGATAGAGTGTTTACAGCAGGTTGAGAAGTTATGATACTAGGTGACTTCAACATAGATATTAGTAAATCCAACCTGACCTGGGACGATATCATTCTATCCTACAATTACAAACAACTAATAAACCGTCCCACAAGGGTTACAGACACCTCCTTAACTGTAATTGATCATATATATGTTACTTGCCCAGATAATATTATTGAATGTTCTGTTCTTGTTTGTACAGTTAGTGACCATTACCAAGTATGTTGTACATGGTCGAAAATTGGATTCAAAATTCTTAAAAATAAACATTTAAGCAACAAATTTAGAAATTTTAAAGCTTTCAACCGAGATTTATGTTTGCAAGACTTAAAAAAAAAGCAGCCTTTGATCATGTTTACTAACTTCCTGACCCGGACGATACATTAGCTTTCTGGATGAAGAGAGTCTACAATGTGTTCCATAAACACGTGCCAATCAAAGAAGTCCGAGTCAAAAATCAACATAAATTCCCATAGGTCACTAGTGACGTTCTGAAAATCATGAGAGAGCGAGATACAGCACACACAAATAAAGACTTCATCAATTACCGCAGACTAAGGAATAAAGTTAAATATGAAATTCGTAGGATAATTTTTTTTTTTTTTTTTAAATTTGATTGTAGACAATTCAAACAGCACAAATATATGGGAGGCTATCAACCTGCTAAACAATAAGAAACGCCCTACAGAATCAGCAATACCAAATACTATAACATGATATGATTTCAGTTGTTTCTTTCAATCAGAAATAGAGAATCTAAAGTCGTCAATACCAGACTCAGAATTAATTTAAGATCACTGTCATCATTCTGTGAGAAGTGCACCAGAAATATTCCCGTTGAGATTCCCTTAATGCATGTTGCAGAAGTATATAATATCTCTTAAACCTCAAAGCAACAAATTCACACGACCTATGTGATATCAGTAATAGAATTCTTCGCTGTGCAGCTCCAGTCATTAGTGAGTTCCTAACGTTCATATATAACCAGTGCCTGGCCAAAAACTCATCTCCATCAGCATTAAAAGTTGCTAAAGTGTATCCTCTACTTAAAAATGGCTAAATGGATAATAGCGTTTTGGGTAAATATAGACCTATCTCATAACTATCGTCGGTATCAAAGTACTCTCGTGTGTTGCCGGGGCCCATAAAGGAAGCAAAGAATAGCAACACTGCAGCCTACCACGCATGTCGTAAGAGGCGACTAAGGAGGCTTGATGGTTCCGTCGCCCTGCTACTGAGTGAATGCGTGGCGCGACACTGTGAGCTGTGAGTTTCGTGTGAAATGCTTTTGAATCCGCCCGAGGTCTTTTGGAACGTGACTGCATGTTCGGAGCGATGGCAGATGGCTATGTCCCAGAGTTGACCGGATTTTGCCTTATGCAGAAATGCGTGGCTGCTGGGCATCTGGTTGACTGCCACTGCCATCAACGATGAACTGTATTTTCGTGGACTGTGTGGGTGAACATCTAGGAAACATCCAGATGGGAAAATGACTGCTGATTCCATCAGAAATGAACTGGGTGTTTTGTGGGGGACTATTTTGTTGACATTCTGGTGGCGGCATTATGCACAGTGTATCTGTGCGGGCTGTTATTTGTCGAGACTCCTGTCTTTTCCACTTTTCACATTGGGCAGTGGGGAGCATTTTGTGTGATATTCACTGGCACAGGAACGGAGCATAATGGGGACGACCCGTTGCTGTGAAGTTGGAACTGCGACTAACTAACTAACTAACTAGCTATCAAAGTAACTAGAAAAACACATACATAAAATAACGTTACACCATTTAATTAACATCATCATCATCATCATCATCATCTTCCACTTCTGCCGTCAAGCGGCGTGGGGAGGAATAATTTGCGTTCCAGCGCCCGGTGGACGGCACTGGATAGTGTCATTCCGTGAGGTTGTACAATGTCTCTGATGTCGTCAATCCATTTTCTTCTTGGACGTCCTCGTGGTCTCGTCGCAGATGATCTTTGATGTAAGGCCAGTGATGGTAGTTGCTGATGTTGCATTCTAATGACATGGCCAAACCACTTGATCTTCTGTCTGTCAATAAATGTGGCACAAGGTGTTGATCCCTCAGTCTGTCTGATAGTAGCATTTCTTACTCGGTCTCGGATTGTTAAGTTGGCAGCTCTCCTCAGGCATCTCATTTCGCAGGTGTTGATTTTGCGAAGGTGTTATTTGGATAAAGTCCAGGTTTGAGATTGTTAATTTTTTATCTTTTTTTTATTTTAAAATTATTTATCTGTATATTTAGTGGGCCTGGCGATCTGCTAACTTGCATTACTTCGGTTTTGGCTGTGTTTATACTCATATTGTATCTGCTGCAGGTTGAACTCAGATTAGTAATATGATTTTGTAGTCTGCCCTCATCGCTGTAAAACAGGCACTGATCATCTGCAAATAGAAGTTCATTTATTCCCTGTGGGTCAGTTGTTTCATCTGGAGTAAAGAGTTCTAAATTTTCTGAATCTGGTCTGTCGAGACTTGCTTCTTTGGAAATTCTGTCCATGTAGATATTGAATAGCAGGGGAGAGAGCACACATCCCTGCCTCACTCCTGTATTGACTGTGAACATATCTGATATACCTTCCTGTGTTCTCACTGCACTTTGGCTCGAGTGGTACATGGCTATGATGTTTTCTAGCAGTTGCCCTTCTATCCCATAGTCTTCAAGGATGGTCCATAATTTGTATCTGTCTACTCTATCAAAAGCCTTTTCCTGATCTACAAACACAATATTCTGCTGGTCACTATATTCAATAGTTTTTTCACAAATTTGTCTAAGTGTAAATAATGCATCAGTGCAACTTTTACCTTTCCGAAAACCGAATTGTGCTTTGCTTAACTGTTGTTCAACTATTGGTCTAGCTCTTTGTTCCAAAAGTTTTGCATACATTTTCCCTATATGGCTTAGGAGTGATATACCTCTGTATGTTTCGCACTCTCTCATATTGCCTTTCTTTTTCCATATTGGTACTATTATTGCCTGTTGCCAATCATCTGGGACTTTTCTTTCTTCCCATGCTATATTAAAAAGTCTTGTTAGCCATTTAACTCCTGTTTCCCCACAGGCCTGAATAGCTTCTGTGGTTATTCCATCTGGACCTGGTGATTTGTTCTTAGGACTTTTCTGTATAACTGCTTTGACTTCTGCAGGTATGAAATTTGGTTCTTGCTGTCCCTGGCTTTTAGGCACAAAAGTGAGGTTTCCTATGTTATGTGTGGGGTTAAGTAGTTCTTGAAAGTATTCTGCCCATCTTGCTAGTCTTTGTTGTGGATTAAATATTGGTATACCTCTTTTGCTGTTTATGATGGTGATTGGGTTGTAACATGCATCTCTGTTTCTCATTGTGGTGACACGTTTATAAAATTCTCTTGGGCAGTCTTTGCTAAGGGTCGCCATCTGTTCACCGTATATTCTCCAGGATTCATCTGTAGATGCTCTAATTGTTCGTTTGGCATTACGTCGTGCTATTCTATAAGTAATATAGTCCTGTTCAGATTTAGTTGTGATCCACTTTTTGAATGCTACCTTCTTTTTGAATATGCTATCTTTAACTTCGTTGTTCCACCAGGCTGTTCTTAATCTTTTGTCTTGCCCTACTTTCTTTGTTCCACATTTATTTTTCAGTGTGTCGAGCATGGCAGCCTTGAAACATGTCCATTCCTTATCTACGCTTGAGTGGTCATCAGGGATGTTCTTATGTAGGTTTTCTTGATTGAATTCGTCTGTAACTGTATTTTCCTGCAGCCTCCTATAATTGATGACATGTGTTGTTACTTTTTTGTTTCTTATTCTCCTGTGTGGTGAAATCTTTTTTATTATGACTGGTTTGTGATCAGTATCAACATCTGTATTTGGGAGTGCTCTTGAATCTAATAGTAGCCTTCTGTCTGATTTCCTAATTAGAATAAAGTCAATTTGGGATGCTTGGTTTATGTCATTCCATTTATACCAGGTTTTGGTGTGGCTACGACGATGTTGAAAAAAACTATTTGCTATTATTAGTCCATGTTCCGAACATATGTTGAGTGGATGTTGACCATTGCTGTTACAATCAGTCTCTGTGTCGCTGAATGGCCCCATGCAATCCTCCCACGGTGTTCTTCGTGTGCCTATTCGTCCGTTAAAATCACCCATCACAACTAGTTCATCTGTCTCCTTGACATTATTTAACGTGTCTGCAAGTTTATCAAAATATTCGTCTTTGTCTTCGTCGCTGTAAGTGTCATTTAATTAACAACGATCTAATAATTGACAGTCAGTCTGGGTTTTGACCTAAATATTCTTGCCATAGTGCTCTAACAATAATGACCGATAACTGGCACTTAAACATCAGCAGCAGCAACATTTGTGGAGCGGTGTTTGTAGACTTTAAAAAAAAAGCTTTTGATATGGTAGATCACGATATTTTAATTAGAAAACTAATACAAATGAAGACAAGCACAAATATGGCGAACATAATTACGTCATATCTATCCGACAGCAAGTCGTGTCCTTCAACAACTGTCTATCAAGACCCACATAGCTTATATTGGTGTGCCTCAGGGTTCAATACTAGGTTCGCTGCTTTTTGCAGTTTATATTAATGATCTTCCTTTATATATCAATACAACTTGTGATCTATTTGCAGACGACTTTACTATATATACTAGACAAGAAATCCGTAGTGAATTAGAGAATTATTTACAAAAGGAACTTGATAATCTTACTAGATGGAGCAATGAAAACCGTATGCAAATTAACATCGACAACACCAATCCATGCTAATAACGACCAGACAAAAACCACAGACACTAGCCATAACTGGAGCACTGTTCGAACTCCGCATAGACACGTTACCTATAGTTAATGTGATGAACATAAACACTAGGTCTTTTAATTGACAGCCATTTGAGCTGGAGCTCTCATGTTCACGTTCTTACCAAGAAAATAGCTATACATACTATTTCCAATCACATCTCGATTATTGTTCTACAATTTGGGATGGTTGCCGTAAATCTAATTTGAAACGACTGTGCTCTCTACAAAACCGTCCATACGTCTAGTTTCTGGTATAAAGCCCGTTGAAAGTAATAATTTGTGCAGTCATCTAAGGCTTCTACCACTTCGAAAGTGCTTCCTTTTTAACAAAGCCGAAATAGTATATAAAATTATATCTCAAAATATCCCAGAGTATCTTCTACCGTTGATTCAATCTAATGCAATGATTTTTTTCTTGCCCACAGTTTATACTTCGTATGGGTGGAGAGTGTCTGTGTAGGATGGGTGCGAGGGGGTGTGTAAGAGTGGGGGATATGTGTTGGTTGATGGAGAGTGTGTGGATGGTTGGGGGCAGTATGTGGTATGTGTGGGTGTGGATTGGGGATATGTGTGTGGTGTGTGGTTGGGGGTTTTGTGTGGTGTGTGAGTGGGGGTATGTGTGATGGGTGTGATAGGATGTGTGTGTGGGGGGGGGGGGGGGGGTTGGGTGGGGGATGTATGTGATGGGTGCAGGGGATGTGTATATGGGTGGGGGATGTGTGGGAGGTTGCTGGAAAGTATGTGTGGATGGTGGTGATGTGTGGGTGAGGGATATGTGGGTGAGGGATGTGTGGGTGGTGTATGTGTGAGTGGGTGAGGGATGTGTAAGTGGGTGAGGGATGTGTGTGTGGGTCGGAGCGGCTTGTTTGAATGGGTGAGGGTGTGCTGGTGGAGATATGTGTGGTCAAGAGATGTGTAGTTAGGGGATGGGTGGTTGGTGCGTGGGTGGTTTGGGGTGTGTGGGTGGGTGGTGGAGGGTGTTTGGGTGAGTAAATGTGTGTTGGTTGGTGGATGGATGGGGGATGTGTGTGTGTGTGGGTCGGGAGATTGTGTGGTGTGTTAGTTGGCGATATTGTGTGGTGTGTGGGTGGGGGTATTGTGTGGGTGACGGATATGTGTGGTGTGTGGGTGCGGGATATGTGTGTGGTGGGGATGTGGGTTAGGGTATTGTGGTTGGGTGGGGGATGTATGTGTGGGTAGTGGGGTGTGTGTGAATGGACTGGGGATGTATAGGTCTGTAGGGCCATGTGTATGTGTGTGTGTGTATTTAGGGAGATGTGTGTTGGTGGAGATGTATGCGTATGGGTGGTGGATGTGTAAGTGGATGATGGATGTCTGTGTGGGTGAGGAATATGTGGGTTGGTGGGGGGTGTGTGTGGGTTGGGAATGTGTGGTCAAGGGAGGTGTGGTTGGGGGATGGGCGGTTGGAGGGGTGTAGGTGGGTGGGTAGAGGACGTATGGGTTGGGGATGTGTGGGTAGGGGATGGGTGTGTGTGTGTTTGGATGTGTATTTGGGTGGGAGCGGGATGTGTGGGTTGGTGGGGTATGTTTGTGTGTGTGTGGGGGGGGGAGTGTGTGTAGGTTGAGGGAATGGGGGGAAGTGAGTGTGTGGGTGGGGGATGTGTATGGGAGGGGGATGGGTGGGTTGGTGTGGTATGTATGTGTCCATGGGTGTGTGTGTGGGTGGGGTTTTGTGGGTGGGTGGCATGATGTGTTGATGGGTGGGAGAACATGGTAATTTGCATTTTTTATGTTTACTACATTCATTGGACAATTTTTTTTCCCTCTATGAATGTATCATGCACTATTGATGAACGAAAGATGAGTGATTGGAAGGGCCGAACGTAATACGGACCTGCGTGCCCAATTGAATTGAATCTATCTATCTATCTATCTATCTATCTATCTATCTATCTATCTATCTATCTATCTATCTATCTATCTATCTATCTATCTATCTATCTATCTATCTATCTATCTATCTATCTATCTATCTATCTATCTATCTATCTATCTATCTATCTATCTATCTATCTATCTATCTATCTATCTATCTACCTATCTATCTATCTGCATGTCTATCTACATGTCTGTCTGTCTGTCTGTCTGTCTGTCTGTCTGTCTGTCTGTCTGTCTGTCTGTCTGTCTGTCTGTCTGTCTGTCTGTCTGTCTGTCTGTCTGTCTGACCTTGTACAGTCCGATTTGTCCGTACGTCCATCCGATCCTTCTTCTTCTTCTTCTTCTAAATCTATGATATTCTTATCTCCAGAACTTTGATCTCGACAAGAATGGAGACATCAGCAAAGAAGAGTTCAAGAATGTCATTGGTGTCATTGAACCTGTGTTTGTTGGTGAGTCTCGTTGTCAAATTACATATTGTCTACTTGTGTAATTATGTCTTTCCTTTTTATTTACATTTTCTCTTCTTCGAGATCGTCTTCTTGTTATTCTTAGTCGTATTCTAGTTCTTTTTAGAGATCTTCTTCTTCTTCTTCTTCTTCGTCGTCTTCTTCTTTTGCTGCTGCTGCTGCTGCTGCTGCTGCTGCTGCTGCTGCTGCTGCTGCTGCTGCTGCTGCTGCTGCTGCTGCTGCTGCTGCTGCTGCTGCTGCTACTACAACAACAACAACAACAACAACAACAAGGTGTCAGGTCTTCGTCAGATACGACTGAGGTATCGTATAACAGTAGTCGGTACTACCTGCTTTGTTTAGCGCCTAATGTTGGGTGGCGCTTACCAAACCCGACACCCCACATTGTGCCAATGGCCTCGGATTGAAGAGCGCAATTGGGAGGGTTCAAGCCTTATCCTGGTGCGAGGAAATGCAACCTAAAGACAAAATGTCATGGCAGAGCACACAAAGCCCTAAGCCTTGGTTAGCATCTGGTCTAGGATCGAAGCTCCGCCAGACGGACAGTTAGAGCATTGCTTTTCTGATCCGACAGCTTCTGCAGCTTGTCTTGATCCAGGTGTAGAGGTGTTACCTTTCCCCTGGAGTGAAGTAGGCAGGTTAAGAGTGGGATCATGCTTCATGAGCAACACAGTCTCTATATTTTAGCCAAGGCTTTTTGCTATGGAGAGGTAATAACTCCATCCCTGATCTTAACGGCTCTCGAAATCAAAGCGAGAGGCAACTGTTACGGGTTATACGTCTCTGTCAATTGGCGTAGACATGGGGCGCCACGCGTTGCCTCTGACGGTGGGAGACACCTACAGGTGTCACTGATTACCTATCACCCGCCTCAAGCTGGGCAGTCCCCGGCCAAATTGGTGTTGATTCGACACAGCCTGCCTGCTTCAATGGGGGATTGGTGCTAGGACAAAATCTGATCCGCATGCTGTAATACCAATCCACCAAGTACTAATAAAAAGAAAAATAGAAACCTCAAGCTACGGCTGGCAACCTGGAATGTAAGAACCATGTGTCCAGGATTTTCCACTGACTTGACAGATATTGACGATGTGCGAAAAACGGCTTTGATTGATGCCGAACTCAATCGTCTTAACATTTATATTGCTGGCCTGCAGGAGATTCGCCTCGCTGAGGAAGGGTCACTTAGGGAAAACACCTATTTTTGGAAGGGTAGAGGGAAGGCAGAAAAAAGGCAACATCGTGTGGGCTTTGCATTGAAGAATTTGCTACTGGGAATGATTGAAATTCCAGCAGGAGGTAATGAAAGATTATTATCCCTGCTCTTGGCAACCTCTTGTGGTTTCGCCACCATCATCACTGCATATGCGCCGACACTCGATTCCTCTGATGATATAAAGGGTTCGTTCTGTGAGGCATTAGACTCCATGATCAAGGCAGTTCAAAAATCCGACTACATTAATATGCTTGGTGATTTCAATGCTCGTGTGGGCAAGGACTCGAGTTCATGGCTAGTGTGCATAGGAAAATGGGCAAAGGCTGCTGGAGCATTGCACCAGAAATGACCTATGCATTACAAACTCCTTTTTAAAAACAGAAGAGCTGCATAAGGTCACATGGAAACATCCAATATCCGGCAATTGGCACCAGCTGGACCTCATCATCACACGGAGACAACATCTGAACCATACATCATTGACTCGAAGTTACCAGAATGCTGACTGTGACACGGATCATTGTTTGGTTGTTGCAAGGGTTAGACTGAGACCAAAGAGAATCGACACAGCTAAGCACAAATCTAGCCCCAGGATTAATATAATAACACTTACGATCCTAATAAGTGCTTTGAGTTTCAACAGCGACTTGAAGACGCTTTCACTGATACACCAGAAAATTGTACAGTAAGTGAAAAGTGGGGTAAACTTAAGAAAACTCTTTATAAAACTGCCGAAGGGGTCTACGGCACTGTGGATCATAAGAGGCAGGACTGGTTTGTGGCAAACAGCCAGACACTACAGCCCTTGATTGATAAGAAGAAGATAGCTCTCTTAAGAAACAAGGAAAGACCAACGAGTAACACTCTGAGTGAGCTGAAGCAAGCTAAGAAGGATGTCCAAAAGGCTGCCAAGCAGTGTGCAAATGACTATTGGATCAAATTATGTGAGTCCTAGATCCCTGGATGCACACAAAAGTAAGCTATTTCAAAAACCTGGTCAAGGTGGTTAAAAGCGAAAAATGGACAAAGGTGTGTCAAAGAGTAAGCACAGACAAGTCACTGAAATTTCTGGCGACTACATAAAAGCATGTGTGGTGTAGTCAAGAATAAGAGCATTTCTGACTTCCAAGGTGCTGACCTCATCTGGCAGAGGACTGACGAGGACAAGGGTAAAGCCCTCTTTGAACGCTATCTAGTGCAGAGCATCCAGACATGGGAGGCCGAAATCTGGCCAAGGAGGTCACCTTAGACAGGTCCAAGGCCCAGAACACTTCGGATGAAGACACAGTGACAGTGAAAGAAATCAAGGCTGTGCTTGGACGATCAAACAACAGCGCTCCAGGGCATTAGATACGAGGACATCAATAGGTGTACCGACAACGAGCTAGAGAAACTAGCAGACACGTATAACAACAGTATAGGGAGTGCTAGCATCAAGTAGGAGTAGTTACACAGCTATCTGATTCCCTTGCCGAAGCCTGACAAAGACCACAACAAAATTCAGGGATATCGAATTATAACCATGCAGAATACAATAGGCAAGCTTCTGGAGAAGGTAATTGCCAGGAAAATATCAAGCCAGCTAGAGAGGCAAGGTGTTTTTCCGCCTACACTGGGTGGGTACCGTCCAACGAGAGAAACCTGGACCAATGCAGCAGTTTTTGCCCATGAAGTCTATGAAGGTTTCCACTCAGGCATTGAAGCCTTTGCTGCAGCGATTGATCTTCAGGACGCGAACAACAGAATACCATTGGGTATTTTAATGTTTCAGCTTCTTGAACTAAAAGTAAGTCCATTCCTCCTTAGTTGGATCGCTGTAGCCCTCTTCCAACGGAAAGTAGTTTTTAGATGTGGCAGTTGGACTTCGGAACCAACAACAATATATCCTGGCCTACCACAGGGATCACCATTATCTCCGGTACTGTTCAACGCCTACACAGTGAGAATCACCAGTGAGCAGATCACTGGACCTGGCAGGACATTGTCATATGCCGATGATGTTTTAGTGTATCGTCAGGGTAAGGATAGAGAGCAGGTTGCTGTGGAACTACAAACCGAATTCAATCGCATAAGTACTTGGTGTGATGAAGCTGGGGCAATGGTCAACCCAACAAAGGCAACAGTGACTTGGTTCTCGTTGAATAATCATATTGTCAACACTCCAACACCAACTGTAAAGCTGTGTTCAGAGACGGTGGAAAGAACGCAGGCAATGAATTACCTGGGGATACAGTTTGATCGAAGCCTTGCTTATAATGAGCACATAGACCAGGTGAAACAAAGGCTAAGTGGGGTTTGGCTGCGATGCGGGTGATGGCGGCAGGGAACTGTGAGCAGCGCTATCTGTCTTCTGTATGAGGGGCTGGTCATGTCTGTTATTGAGTATGCAATGGCAATCCTGACTCTCAGCCGTAAGCAGATAGAAAGGATGGAAAGGATACAGAATGAAGCTATGCGCATTATTCTTAGATGTACAAGAGATACAGCGTGCAGGGCGATGCGCCACCTTCTTGATTGTCCAACCATTGAAGACAGAATACAAGTTTGCAGAGCACGCGCCTACCTCAGAGTTAACGCAAACACACAACATCCACTGCATAGTGAAATTATGAAGGAGAAAGGCAGCAGGTTAAAAAGAGGACGGTCGTGGATGGGTCAAGCCGAAGACATTCTTCAACAGGTGTGTTCACTTGAGGACTGAGAACCTGGCGAGGAGTGGGTACAAGTGCCAACAGATTTCTGCACATCCTTTTCAGTTTGCATCCAACTAGATAGTAAATGCAGACAAGAAAATCCGGCTGCTGTGGAGGCTGAAGTACAAGCGTTGATTTTCGAGAATTCGCTAGACGGTGATGCTGTCATCTACACAGATGGGTCGGTCGTCCGACATGTGAGAAGCTCATGGGCCTTCACGGCTCGGGTTGGAGGGAGAATTGTGGAGGAGGACTCTGGTGCTTTCACTGAAACCACAAGTAGCCTGACTATGGAAGTCATGGCAGTAAGTACAGCAATAACATCGCTCGAGACACAGGCATTCACTAGGGCATGTTTCCTTAGCGACTCAATGAACATGATCAAGAGGATAGAGGAGGGGTCGATCCGAAGAGAATGGTTGCTGCCTCTGGAGCGGTCTCGGCTGGCAAAGATTAGTTTCATCTTCATGCCAGGGCATGCAGGAGTACAAGGAAATGAGCGGGCTGACAAGCTCGCAGGTGAGGATACTATGGAGATCGGACGCGCCATGGACCAGGCTAACATTCTGAATGCTCTACGAGAAGTAAGACTTTTGCGTGAACCAAGTGATGACTGTGAATCTACAACCATGGCCAGACTGCGAGAACAGCAAATTAAAAGAGGGGTGGCCAAACAAGAAGACTACGCAGGAAGCCAAAGAAGATTGATAAACCAACACAGAACTGGCGTTGTTAGCCGCTACACGCTGCGGGATTTGCTGAGGAGGGGATCCGAGCACGTATGGACTGAATGGTTCGATGTGCAATGAGGATGATCTGTCGACTAACTAACTAACTAACTATGTGAGTCCATTCAAAATGCAAGTGATAAGGGACACATCAGAAGCATGTATGAAGGGAAAAAGAAAGCCGGTTGTCCAATGATCAAAAGAAGTTCACCATTGGAAACCTTGACTGGAGAAATCATCACTGATAAGAAACAGCAGATGGACAGATGGGTAGAGCACTATTTAAAGCTTTACTCAAGTGAGACCAAACTAGCGGATGATGCCCTCAACGCCATAGAGGCTCTACCAACTCTTGACCACCTGGACACACTTCCCACCATAACAGAAGTTAACTGTGCTATAAATGAACTTGCACCTGGCAAGGCTCCAGGTATGGATGGGATTCAAATAGAGGTTATCAGGAGTGGGCAAGACACACTCACTCTACAGATCCACCAGCTAATAGAGCTATGCTGGCGAGAAGGACAAGTCCCACAAGATTTCAAAGATTCAAGCATCATAACACTATACAAGAACAAGGGCGATCATAGCGACTGCAACAACTATAGGGGTATTTCACTTCTGTGTATTGTTGGTAAAGTATTTGCCAGAATTGTTCTGCGCAGACTTCAAGTCCTAGGAGATCAGGTATACCCCGAATCACAGTGTGGCTTTCGAAAGAACGGGTCTACCATTTATATGCTATTCTCATTGCGACAAATGCAAGAAAAATGCTGTGAACAGAATCAACTACTGTTTATTGCCTTCATCGACCTCACAAACGCATTTGATTTGGTCAGTCGTGAGGGTCTGTTCAAGGCACTAAAGTAAATTGGCTACCCACCAACTCTTCTGTCCATTGAGGAATCGTTCCACACAGGCCATGAAGGGCACAATCAAGTTTGATGGTGCAACTTTAGAAGAGTTTGAAATTAAGAGTGGAGTTAAGGTACTGTTTATTGCCTTCATCGACCTCACAAACGCATTTGATTTGGTCAGTCGTGAGGGTCTGTTCAAGGCACTAAAGAAAATTGGCTACCCACCAACACTTCTGTCCATTGAGGAACCTTTCCACACAGGCATGAAGGGCACAATCAAGTTTGATGGTGCAACTTTAGAAGAGTTTGAAATAAAGAGTGGAGTTAAGAAAGGTTGTGTACTAGCTCCCACCCTCTTTGGAATATACTTTTCACTTCTACTGAAATATGCCTTTCGTGATCAGGATGCTGGGATATACATTCACTCACGCTTAGATGGTGGCCTCTACAATGCTCAGAGATTGAAGGCCTGGACCAAAATTAGGAGGGTACTGATCAGAGAGTTGCTTTTTGCAGATGATGCTGCAGTTACGACCCATTCTGAGGAAGAATTAGAATTACAAGGTCTACTATCTGCATTCTCCAATGCTTGTTCCGAATTTGGTTTAACAATTAGCAAAAAGAAGACACAGATTATGTCAAGGTGCAAATGGGGTACCATCAATCTTTATTGACGACGCCAGATTAGAGATAGTATACCATTTTACATATCTAGTATCAGTGGTAAATAGCAAATTATCCCTAGATCAGGAACATCCGGATTGGTAAGGCAGCAACGACAAGGAACAGGTTGAACAGGAAGCTTACTGCCAAAACAAAGGTCCTTGTCTATCAAGCCTGTGTCCTTAGTACTTATCTTTATGGCAGTGAAGCCTGGACAACTTACTCACATCAAGAGAAACGTTTAAACACCTTTCATATGCGGTGTCTGCGAAGACCATGTGTACACATGCAACCACTGCGGACGAACATTTACAGCGCGAATTGGCCTTATCAGTCACATTCACTACCGCCATGGGTAGTAGTTATTATGCCTTTTTTAAGCACAAACTATCGTCTGTCAAGACGGCAAGGTGCCAATGAACACTACTAATAGTATTATTATTAGCACTATCACTACTACCACCATTTCATCCTCTTCTTATTACTTGGGTACGCTGTTATATACCAGTCTGTGTATGCAAATTGCAATCCATATCCCCATTTCAGACACTCAGTGTCCCGTTCTATATCAAAATAGGCCCAGTGCTCTACTTGTTATATTGCACAGTGTACAACATTCTAACGGTAGTTCCATTGTAGATAAATGGCGATGGGACATGTTAGACCATCTTCTGTGCATTTGGGCAGGATAGTGCCTTGGGAAGACAAAGAAGCATTGCAATTAGATAGTTGTATTGAGCCAGGGGTTCCGAGAATGGATAGCTGGTGTTACAGAAGTGCTAATGCAACATCTGATAGAAGATAACGGACACGTGTTGTAACTACATACACTTATAGATCTGTGGTAAGAGCTGAAAATAGTGGGTGGGGTTTTAATGAATAACTCTGTGGCGAAAGAGATTCTAATGCAATTCATAATCCCGCACACTATGTATGTGTATCCCGAAACACACCTGCAAGCGATTTGGAGGCCGGTTGCCTCGTGTTGGTTTGTATGAGAGCCAGTCGTTCAGAAAGTAAAGGCAAAATACTGAACGTAAACTTGCCTAGACATGACAAACAGTCAAAAAATATTGGAGTTGACTGTGCCGTCCTGTAAAGGATATGCAAGTATCTTTTTCTCTCACACCTGTAGGCCACGAGGAGGCGCTGTACAAACTTCTGGACAGAGATGGCAACGGGAAGGCTGACAAAGCTGACATTGATGCTGTCTTCCTGGAGACTGACTCTAACAAGGACAGCCTCATTGATAAAGCCGAGTATCACGTGTAAGAGTCGTCGTCGTCATTATTATCATCATCATCATCATTGTCATCATCGTCATCATCACCATTAGCATCAGTATTATCGTCATTATCTTCATGATCAAGATCAGTGTCATCATAACAATTATCATCATCATCATCAGCATCATCACCATTATTATCAGCATCATCGTCATTATCATGATGATCATCGTCAATATCATCATGAAGATCATCGGCATTATCTCCATTATCATTATCATCAACATCGTCATCATCGTCAGCAACAGCATCATGATGATCATCACCACCGTATATACATAAACGAAGAAATCGGTCCAGTCAACGCACATGACATGAGAAGAGGACAGTTGGAGTATGTCGTTAAAACTGGAGGAGACAAAGAAAGAAGATGATGCTGGATAGTTGGTCTTCATTTCATGGAGGAACATCAGAAATGATTCATAGCAAAACAGACAGAAGGCTGAGGACAGACGTGATCACCAGTGCTACACGACATGGACTGTAGATTCACAGTCACAGTTCAGTTATACACATGTTCTGTCCCTCTCTTTTAAAGCCAGCGAGAAGATCACATGGTGATTACTTTAGCAGTTTAATTAAAAATTCGCCTTGTATTTCCTGCCTTTCCGCTTTGAGTATCGTCCGGACATACTACTCTCTCTCTCTCTCTCTCTCTCTCTCTCTCTCTCTCTCTCTCTCTCTCTCTCTCTCTCTCTCTCTCTCTCTCTCTGTGTTTCTATCTCTTTCTTTCTCTCTCGCCCTCTCTTTTTCTCACTCTCCCTCTATCTCTTTCCATCTCTTCCTCTACCTCTTCTCTCTCTCCCTCTACCTCTTTCTCTCTCTACCTCTCTCTCCTCCTCTCTCATTTTCTCACTGTACCTCCTCTCTCTCTCTTTCTCTCTCTCTCTGTCTGTCTGTCTGTCTCTCTCTCTCTCTCTCTCTCTCTCTCTCTCTCTCTCTCTCTCTCTCTCTCTCTCTCTCTCGGGCAGAATGTCCAGTGATGATCATCGTCATGCCGAATTTTTAACCCTTTGAAAATAAAGTTTGTTCATTCGTTCGTTCTCTCTTTCCCTCTCTCGTTTCCTCTCTATACCTCTCTGCATCTCCCTTCCTATCTCTTTCTTTCTCTCCTTTTCTCTCTCTTTGTCTCTATCTCTTCCTCTCTCTATCTCTCTCTCTCTCTCTCTCTCTCTCTCTCTCTCTCTCTCTCTCTCTCTCTCTCTCTCTCTCTCTTCTAGGCACTACGTCTATTCACGTGCATTCTCCACTCAGTTCCATTGAACCTTCATCACAAAACATTTTCTTTGAAGTAGCTTTCTTAACCTAGTGGATAATTTGAAATACCTAGGGGCATTTATACCATCAGATGGAAGGTGCACAGCAGAGTCTAACAGCAGAAGCTTAAAAGTATCTTATGCACTTATTCACTATCACTGAATATAAGAAAGAGCATCCTGAAGTACTATATAGAACCTGTTGTGCTGTATGGCGGTGAATCTTGGAATGTAAATGAACAAACTGGGAAGAACTTGGAGGCAACAGAGATGTGGTTTCTGAGATGAATGTTGCGTATTCTTTGGACTACCAGAATAACTAGCGACTATTGCCTGAACGCGGCTATTGATATTTGAATTGTGCATACAACAATAAGAAAGAGACACAGCTTTCGTTGTCATGTGATGAGAAGAGAGGCATTAGAAAATATCCTGACGACGGAAAGATCAAGGGAAAGAGAGGCAGAGATCAACTAAGAGAAATGATGCTGGATGGATTGAGACGGTGACATGGAGGAATATCATTAGCAGAGGTGATCCGGAACACCAGTTGAGTTGAATGGGTTGCGCTAAGATCCGACATCACTGCACTCATGATATTCCTATCCGAGCTCCGTCTCCTCTTTCAAAAGCCAGCGAAGAGTCACACTACTAATGTTCCCAGCGCTACCTGATTGAAAGTTCTCCTAGTCTTCCCTCTGTCTTGAGATTCGACCAGGACCCATGTCAATCCCCGGCAATCTCATCCTTTCTGCATACGGGTTCTCAATCTGTTCCTCCACCTGGTCCCACAGGCGCACGACCATCTCCCTCTTGTCCATAGGTAATATACCACCAAGAGGTGCATTCCCTGCCAACATATCAGCCTGTTCAATGCTCCGCACTCTCGCATGGCCAGTGCAGAAAATCAATATAGTTCTCACAATAAGTGACCTCTGAAGCGAGGTGAGCCATTCCACACGAAACATTCCTTTCTCCACCTTACTAAGCATACCCCTTGAGTCCGTGATGAAAACAACGTGTGTTACAGTGGTCTCCTCTAAATAACTGAATGCCACGGTGACTGCTTTCACCACCATTCTCATGCTGGAGGTCGTAGCCTCATATGCCAGACGCTCCTTTTTCAAGAATCGTCCATTAGCCTTCGCAATGAAACCCCAACCACTACGTCTATTTCTCACCACTGACCCGTCAGTATAGATCACTAACTCACCCTGATGTGTATTACTCTGGATCAGTTGTTGCATCTAAAACTGTGCGGTCTGCTGCCCATTCTCTGCAATCGCTACCCAGTGTTACTATTACATTGTGCCAGTCCGTCCTGTCTGCCGGTACTTCACCCTACTCTTGTTTACGATTGACGGTCTCTAGATCATACACCTGACGTATAGATATTTGTGCCTGTGCCATCCAGGACCTGCCTTGTCTTAGTCTATGATCCTTAACTATATCCATGGTTTCATGTAGGGGGTGATCTCTGTCTGCAACAACTCTCATGTATCATTTGGCTTGAAGGACAATGTGCCTATCCGCCATTGTTGATAGCGCCATGATATTCCTCATGAATATAATTGGTGTGTCATCCGAGCACCCCAGAATCACCCGCATGACAGAAGTTTTGTATGCGCTCCAACCTTTCAGGTTGGCTCGTTGATACTATCAGGAGCCTCAAACCACAATCGATAACAGAAATTAATAACAGTTGAAAGAGCCTGTAAAGCATCCTCTTCTCTACCCCGGTTGCTGATATCGCTCTCAATGCAGTAAGTTCCCTACAAGCCTTCAACACCAAAGCCTCCACATGATCTTTAAAAGACATACACCTGTCAAAGGTGATACCCAAGTACTCTACTAAGAAGACACCCATTTATTATAATTCATGGGGCATCTGTCTTCACAATCTGATTATTCAGGGAGAACCATACAACCAATGCCTTTACTGGGTTTATAACGGTCCCTGCGTTCCTGCACCACTTCGCCACCCTGTTTACTGACATCTGTAAGTCTGCAGCCAAACTTTCCCTCTCTATGCCTTGTCTGTACACCGGCACATCATCTGCAAATGTCAAGATTGTACCAACACCCGGTGTTTCAATAGCTGCGACTTTGCTGGTGTAGACATTAAAGAGCAATGGGGACATGATAGATCCCTGTGGCAACCCACGAGTAATCGTACAGAGGTCAGAAGTCCAGGAACCCATGCGCAGTGCAATCTTACGCTCATAAAGAACTGCTGCAACCCATCTGACAAGGCAAGTGCAGACCTCCAAGTCCATCAGAGTGTATATTATAACACCAAAGACCGAGATATGTGGAGAGACAACGATCCCTACGCCAGCTGGTAAGGTACTTTATGAGCTCTACACTCAAAAGGTCAGGAGCAGCTAATCTATCGGCCGGTTCTTTGCCCCACACATCGTATGTTGCCAAAAGTAAGACTACATTACTGGAATACTACTGGTATTAACAAAACAGCGTATTTGATTTCATGTATTTGTGTGTTTTCACAGCTGTCATCATCACATTCCCTAATAATGTTACCTGTGTATTTGTGAAGCCTTTCCAGGCATGTTAAAATTATCTTTTCACAGAGTTTTCAAGAACATTTTGAAGGCGGTTGGTCGAGATTTTGACGGAGTTTGACGGATGCACCGGCACTTGCCAGGCCCCAGTGTGGGGAAACTGGGTCGCTTTGTATTACAATAGTTAAGTTAATTTGTGCTTTTAGGTTACATTACTACATATACTTCAGTTGTATTTATTTTGCAGCAAACATGACTAAACATAGTTGATTATTTAAGCTTTCAGAAAATATTACTAAACGTAGTTGTTGTTGTTGTTGTTTTTTTTTTTTGCTTTCAGCAAATATTAAACATTGTTGTTTAATTTATGCTTTCAGCAAATATTATAAACTACTGTTGTTTCATTTATGCTTTCAGCAAACATTACAAAACATAATTAATATTTTTTTGTTTTCATAAAACATTACTAAACATAGTTGATTATTGATGCTTTCAGTGAACTTTACTAAACATAGTTGATTATTCATGCTTTCAGTGAACATGACTAAACATAGTTAATTATTTATGCTTTCAGTAAACATTACTAAACATAATTGGTTTATTTATGATGGCACTACTAAACAGAATTGTTTTACTTATACCACCAATCGTGTTAGCTTTGTTTGTGCTTTTCAGCAAACAATTACGTAATTTTGGAGTTGTAAACTTCAGTGAATAAATCTACCAAACTTGCATCCTAATCTGCGTTCATTATGTAATTGCAATTTTCAAATAAGTTTGTTTTCACCATTATTATTATCAAATTAGCTGAGTGTCAGAAAGAAGAATTGTGTTGATGAATTATTTTTGTTCAATCATTCTGAACTTTAGCGTAGTCCACACACGTGCTAGTACTATTATAGTGCGTTCACAAATGTTTGACCCTTATAAACATCCATAACTTAGTAACCAACAGAGGGAAAAAGAGATCTAGCAAATAACCTTATCATTATGTACACGAAACAAACACTATTGTTTTGGAGAATGCAAAGCAGATCTCAGTATATGTTTATATGCCGTATATAATTTACGGGTCAGAGATGACATGATTATTATGAAATGTATTACATCTTCACACGGAAACATCAGTGTTCAATAACGAATGTTCTCCGTGGTGTACGAGAAATTTCTTATGGGAAGCACGTCACATAGTGGAACGGACATGTTCAGGGGTTACCCGAATTGATGTGTATTACTGTAAAACAATTTTTTTGCGTTAATTCAACATATTTTCGCCAATACATCGACATTTCGTCGTTTTCCATCATTTTAGTAGCCTTTGGACCTATCAAGGACATATACCTTATGTGAGGATACAGATAAGACGGCAGGAAAAATTTCATAACTACGCAACAGACACTTTTTTACAACAAAACTTACGTGAATGAGGACAACATTTGTGAACACATTATAGTATTTGTTATTAGTTATTGCACGCTTGCGATGATCAGTCTTTAGGCGAACCATAATGTACTAGGCACTTTTAAAGAGTTAGTTTGCCGTTGCTTTCCTCTATGGCAGTGACCATACTGGCCAGATGACCGCAACCATTGTCTCTCGAAAGTGATCCTTTGCCTGCCGTCGCGAAACTTGAGACCATAACCAACAAATATCTGTCGGATGCCCTCAAAGTTTCATCCATCACTTGCCTTCCGTGGCTTCTTTTGAACACTTCCAATAAACGAATACGAAATGACACCACATAATCCACAGGAAAACATTAAACAGCGTAAAACACTAAACAGAGTCTCCAAAGAATAAACGATTCACGTCGTCGCCATTTGTACCGGAATCGCCTTGGCGAAAGTAGCCTTTAGTGAGATGAAAAACATTCTGACCAATAAAAAGATGTCAATTGAAACGAGGAAAAGAGTGTTGAGGTGTTACATAGAGCCTGTTCTTTTGTATGGATGTGAAAGTTGGACAATGTGCAGTCAAGCTGAAAAACATCTGATGGCTGCAGAAATTTGGTTTCTGGGGAAAATGCAAAGAATACCATGGACAGATAGAAACACCAATGACCAAGTACTACAGGAGACAAATGAAACTCGTAAATTGATTAGAGAAATTAGACGTAAACAGTCAACATTTTTTGGACATGTTATCAGAAGAAATGGATTGGTACACATAGTGACAACTGGCAAGATCGAAGGGAACAGACCAAGAGGAAGACGGAGAGGAAAATACCTGGATGGAAAATACCATGTCATGTGGCCAAGCCATCCAGATATTTACTTCTCTGCCTTCCTCTTGCTCTCTTCCCTCGATCTTTCCAGTTATCACCAAGTTCTCTAATTTATTTATTCTCATAATTTGACCAAAATATTGTGACTGTCTATGTCTAATTTATGTAATCAGCGTACGATTTTCATTTGTTTCTTGTAGGACTTGGTCATTAGTTTTTCTGTCTCTCCATTGTATTATTTGCATTTTCCTAAGAAACCACATTTCCACAGCCATCATGTGTATTTCAGCTTGTTTGCTCATTGTCCACACTCTTCACATCCAAACAAAAGTATAGGTTCTAAGTAGCACCTCAACACTCTTTTTCTCGTTGCACTGGTCGGATATTAGCATTTGCTTTCCTTACTCGCAATGTCCTTCGCCATCAGACAGTTGAAATTTACATCCCCAAGTCAAGGACGAAAAGACAACATTTTAGTCTAACAGACGGGGGTAAGGTTTAAGTCCACTACACCACCATCAGTCCACCAGAAATTTAAGTGCGTATTTAAGTGGTATGTATTGTTTCGAGCATGCCGCCCTCCAATGACGAACTGTTGCATCTATTGTGATATTCTCCAAACTACTGATTAGTAACTCTGAACGTATTTCCCATGCGACTGAACTCTGAACTCGTTATAATTCGGTTTAATATTGCGTGAATTTATTTAGAGTTTAATTTATCCCAATGGAAGACTACATCATCATCATGTGCCATGCCGATAAGCGTGGGTGGCCGTGTTTTGCCACCTCATGCGATCACCCGAAATGGAAAACTTACTGAACAATTAAAAAGATGTCAATTGCAAGGAGAAAACAAAGTGTTGATGTGCTATATAGAACACATACATTTGTATGGATGTGAAACGTGTATAATGAGCAAACAAGCTGGAAAATAGCAGTGGAAATGTGATTTTCTGATGAAAATGCACAAAATACCATGGACAAAGAAACAAAACACAATGAGTAAATCCTACAAGAAGCAAATAACCACCTTAAACAGATTAGAGAAATTAGACGTTGTCAGTCAACATTTTAAGGCAGGTTATGAGAAGAAAGAAACACTAAAAGAACTTGGTGATAAACGGCACGTTTGAGGCCGGGGGGGGGGGGGGGGGAGAGAACAACAGAAAGGCAGAGAAGTTAATATCTGGATGGCTTGTTTTCGTTGAGACAAGAACATAGAGCTGATCCACAACTCTGGTGATCGTGTGAGAGGACAAAAAGTGACCGGCTATGCTTACAGGCATGACTGATGATGATGATGATGATGATGATGATGATGATGATGATGATGATGATGATGATGATGATGATGATGATGATGATGATGATGATGATGATGATGATGATGATGATGATGATGATGATGATGATGATGATGATGATGATGATGATGACATCCCAATGTGACTTACGTTTCATGCACCTCAAAGTGCGACCATACGTACGATGGAAGGATTGGCTTTTCCAAAATACAGCCGACCTAACATGATAATCGAACATAAAACTAATCCCCTACAACGGTCTGAAACAATTAAATGCATTAACTATTTCGGTTCTTGCCCTGAAACACTAACAACCATGACGGTGTAATTGGAGCGAGTTCCTGAAAGGGACTTGCTGAATGAACGAACGAACGAATGAACGAACGAACGAACGAACGAACGACCGACCGACCGACCGACCGACCGACCGACCGACCGACCGACCGACCGACCGACCGACCGACCGACCGACCGACCGACCGACCGACCGACCGACCGACCGACCGACCGACCGACCGACCGACCGACCGACCGACCGACCGACCGACCGACCGACCGACCGACCGACCGACCGACCGACCGACCGACCGACCGACCGACCGACCGACCGACCGACCGACCGACCGACCGACCGACCGACCGACCGACCGACCGACCGACCGACCGACCGACCGACCGACCGACCGACCGACCGACCGACCGACCGACCGACCGACCGACCGACCGACCGACCGACCGACCGACCGACCGACCGACCGACCGACCGACCGACCGACCGACCGACCGACCGACCGACCGACCGACCGACCGACCGACCGACCGACCGACCGACCGACCGACCGACCGACCGACCGACCGACCGACCGACCGACCGACCGACCGACCGACCGACCGACCGACCGACCGACCGACCGACCGACCGACCGACCGACCGACGACCGACCGACCGACCGACCGACCGACCGACCGACCGACCGACCGACCGACCGACCGACCGACCGACCGACCGACCGACCGACCGACCGACCGACCGACCGACCGACCGACCGACCGACCGACCGACCGACCGACCGACCGACCGACCGACCGACCGACCGACCGACC
>OY992876.1:219634215-219704215 GCA_963921405.1 Cepaea hortensis | reverse complement strand
TCTCATGATGGCTATTTTTCCTTCTGGCTTTTGCTATGCTTTTTTATGATGTTTTTTCTCCGTGTCAGCCTGTCATCAAATGTTACTCCAAGGTATTTGGTTCTTTATCTTCTCTTAGGGGTGTTCCATTTATCTTGATGATCCCTGCCTTTTGTTTCGGAGGGTAAACAGAGTGGTGCTACACTTGTCAGTGTTTATGCTGACATACCATATATCAGCCCATGCAACAAAAGTATCTACAGCTCTTTGTAGCGATATGGTGGCCACTGCTGCATGTTCATTTGTGCTCTACAAAACCAGGTCATCAGCGTACATTGCCGCTTTAATTCCATGCGGTAGATTAGCAACAGGATCATTGATGGAGATTAGAAAACGTGTGGGGGACAAGATTCCACCCTGGGGAACACCGTGACGCAATAGTACTTTCTTGCTCTTGAGCCTGTCTATCTGTAATCGGTTCTTCTGTTGTGCAAGTATGCTTTCACCCATTTGTAAATTCTTCCATTGACTTTACAGTTTCTCAGTTTCTTCATCAGACCTTCTTTCCAGACTTTGTCAAAGGCTTTCTTCAGATCCATCCTTACCGCAAGCACCAGCTTCTTCTCTTGGAATGCATCCTCAGTTTCTTGAGAGAGGTAGGTTGTCTGCGAGCACCATAACATTTTCAGTTGTCGACATATTTCATGGCGTAATTGCGTGGCAGCCTGATTTCTGTGGTGTGCCTCCTGGTTGGCTTGAGCTGAGAGGTATCGGCTGCAGCTGGACATAACAAGAGGAAATAAAAATAGTTAGGTATTATTACCCCCTTTGAAAAAGTGAGAGATGCTATACAGAACAGTGTACACCAACGTGGGGCCCACGCCCCATAGGGGGGCAATTGGATTGTTAAGGGGGGAAATTCGAAAATGGAAGAAATAGGCTGGATATAACAAAACGGGGAGACTTGAGACTGAAGTTAACTAAATTGGAACCTGACATAAAATCTCTTTGCAGCAAGCATCAAGCGCAAGGACCTCACTAAATTTAAAAAATAAATAATTACTAATAATTAAAATAATATAGAAAAATCTTTCATTAAAATTATTGTGTACTTGAATTGCAGTTATCCATTATCTTCTTCTTCTTCAGCATTCCGAGCCATTGAGGTTCTTTGCTGCAGATACAAGCCGTCTCCATTCGTCTCTCTGGTTGATCTCCTCTTGCAAAGCCGCTGATTCCAAGTGCTTGTAGGTCTGTATATATACTATCTCTCCATCGTCTTCTTGGTCTACCTCGGGGTCTACGGTCATTTATTTCCTGAGTGTAAGCGAGTTTTGTTTCCCTATTATCTTCCATTCTTTCTATATGCCTCAGAAATTGCAGTCTATTGGCCTTCATGATACCAGTGATTAGCGGGGACTTAAGCAGATCATAAATGTCTTTTTTGCTTCTTCTTTTCCACTCACCACTTTGTGTATCCCTAATGGGCCCAAAGATGCGTCTTAAGACTTTGTTCTCAAAGGTTTGTAACAAGGTTTCGTCTCCTTTAGTTGTACTCCAGGTTTCAGAGCCATACAGCACAACTGGTCTAATCAGTGCTTTGTATATTGTAATTCTCCAATATATGTTTTGAAAATTTGCTTACTGTGTTTGCTCAATAATTTCCTAGTGATTTCTTCCTAAAACCTATCATTCAAGTTTCTTAAGTGAACATTCCAATTTTTGAATATTAAAAATAATGTATATGTGGGGGGGGGGGGGGGGGAATAAGAATTTTAGAAAGGCTTAGGTGGGGCATAGCACAAAAAAGGTTGGGAAACACTGGTGTACACACCTTACAACGACCTCGACTATACCAAACTTAAATTACTTGGGGTGGTTGTGGGGGGGGGGGGGGATTTATGATTATATCAATCATCATCATCATCATCATCATCATCATCACCATCATAATCAAATACCTTGCCGGCTGGCGTAGGCGTTCACGACTTTCCACAGACCTCGGTCATTGGTTTTCTAGATCAATTCCGCGGAAGATATTCCTCTATGCCACCTTCGCAATCCATAGAGCATCAATTTCTCTTGGCCTGCCTCTGCCTCTCTTCCCCTCGATCTTTCCCGTTGTCACAATGTTCTCCAATATATCAATAAACAAAGAAATAATCAACTACAAAATAAGTTATGCTACGACACGACTAATCGACGTTTCAGTTCTAATATTCTTCTTAAGGAATAACACAAACAGATCTAAAGAGAAACATGAAATTATAAATTTTAATATTAAATTGACGACTGGAAAGATCGAGGGGAAGTGAGGCAGAGGCGGTCGAAGAGAAATAATGTTGGATGAATTTAGACAGTGGCATGGAGGATTATCAGCATCAGAGTTGATCCAGAACACCTAAGACCGTGATATGTAGAGAGACATGAACGCCTACGCCAGCTGTCATGGGACTTGATGATGATAAATATTAAAACACAAACAGGAAAAGTCTAATTTTATGATTGTGTGTTCATATTATTATTATAATTTTTTTTTATTTCATGTTTTTTCTTGATGCATATCTGTGCATGTATATCGAAACTGCCGATGAATATCTGTGAATTTATTTCGAAAACTAGTCAATGCGGATAAAAATAACAGTCTAGATTATGTAAAATGAACTGAGGTTTACGCTGCTTTACGGATGTCCGATCAACATCAGCTAAGTAACGTTGTTACATTTTTATGCATCATCATCTATTTATTATTGTATGCTGACGAAGACGCGAGCCGCAACGTTCATGCTGTCACTTATCATTGTGTTCTTGTAAAGCTGACGAATACTACATCCCGTTTTCATTGATTCTCTCTTTGGCCTTTACAAACAAAAAAGTTAGAATCACATGATTATGAAAATAGCGATGACATTGTTTAGCTTATCGTGTCCGTGTGAATTACCAGATTGTGAATTTGAGAGTCACACGATCAAATTATATGAGTAAATTTAGTATTGTTTGAGCTTTGCAGTGGACAGATTCGGTCTTGTGAATTGTGAGTAGACTAACTATAAAGACACGTTTGTAAAGAAAGTTATACAAATTGTATTATCATTTCATAATTGGCACATTGCAGTCTTTCAAGACGATAGTTTGTTACATTGTTCTTCAAAAAAGGCATAAGAACTATAACCCATGGCAGTAGCGAATGTGACTGATCAGACCAATTCGCGCTGTAAATGTTCGTCCACAATGGATGCATGTGAACAAATGGTCACTTCCACCATCACACACCATCTTACGTCACACACGATCAGGGCGTGACCTTTCTGCATTTTCTGCATTTTCTCCTTTGTCTTTATTCCATTTATGATCTTTTCCCTCCATGCAAGACGAACAGCGACGACTTGCTCCCAATGTGCAATATACATGTCTGTTTCAATCATGTCCCACTTACAACAAAACGATGTATCCTAGTAGAGGTCGTCCTTGAGATCTATTACCCATCTGTAATTCACCAAACAAGATTTTCTTTTAGTATTAGTAGTATTTTTTAGTATTTTTTATAGTATTATACCATCATCCATCCTCCTAATGTGTCCAAGCCATCTAAATCTACGACGATTGAGAATAGAACAAACCGTCACACAACCTGATCTTTCCAATACTTCAGTATTTGTGATTTTGTCTTGGCACTTAATACCAAATATTCTTCGTGGACACCGCATAAGAAAGTTGTTTAAACATTTCTCTTGGTCTGAGTAAGTTGACCAGGATTCACTGCCATAAAGAAGAGGGCTAAGTACACAGTCACAATAGACAAGAATTTTTTATTTGGCAGTAAGCTTCGTGTTTTCCCAGACTCTTCTTGTTATCCTGTTCATTGTTGTTGCTGCCTTACCAATCCTGATGTTGATTTCCTGATCTAGGGATAATTATACCTTTCCATACCACACAGGATATTTGGATCGGGAGGAGAGGAGGGCATACATATATGTCGCGTATTGTGTGGAAAGATATGAGGATGTAGTGTGTGATCAAAGGATTGAAGGAGAGCTATCTTCGTTCCAATTCCAAGGAGGGGAGGCCTGGGGTTGTCATAGTGGGAGGACTTCCTGGGAAAATGGAAGGGTAGATTAACGTGGTTCAAGCTGGATTTGGACAGAGAGGGGAAACGGGAGACCACATGCTCAACCTGCGTTTGGTAATGGAGGGGTGCAGATAATGTGATGTAAACCTGTTCTCATGTTTTGTGGTTGGTTCAGGGGCATTTGACTGTGTGCGACATTGGAATCGTTAGGCGATCATGGGGAATGTGGACTTTCCATCGCATGTAGTACAACTCGTGAAAATGCTTAGTCTGGGCCAACTGGTAGCGGTTGGAATTGATGACGAGGCATCACATTGGTTTGGCATTGGGCGAGGGGTCTGTCGGGGCTGTGTGATGTCACCCTGTTTGTCTAGCCTGTACTCCGAGAGTGTAATGAGAGATGTCGGAGATGATATGGCCAGGGAGCAATGTGATGTCCTGGAGGTTGGTAGTTATGAGGTGCCAGAGATTCTGTGTGCTGGTGATGCGGTGTTGCTGTTCACGTCACGGAATGGTTGGGAAAACCTAGTGACCTCAACCCAAAGAAATAGTGAGGGTCGCAGCTTATATCTTGATAAAGCAAAGTCAGGGATGATGCATGAAGATTGAACTGCTATGGAGAAAGAAATGTATGTTAATGGGGAGGGATTGGGGATGGTGGAGAGTTTCAAATGTCTTGGGTCATTCATTGCCGACAGTGGTGACACAATGAAAGAAATTAAAAGACGACTAATTATTGCTCTTCAAAAATTAAAACAACTGAATATATTATGGAGTGGGACAGATAGAACTACAACCATTAGATGTTTAGGGATATGCATCTTTCCCATTGCAACTTACGCCTGTGAGACCTGGACGCTTACTGAGCGGGCTAAGCAGCGCATAAATACCCCTGAATATAAATGCGGTGGACGGATTATAAGTTTGTCTTGGGTAGGGAAAAAAACTAATGCATCCATACTTAAATAACTGAATATTGAGGAGGGTTGGCTATTGGAGACGATAAAACAAAGAAAATTGATATACTTTGGTCACTTGATACATCATGCAAGTTTGGAGAGAACAATAATGGAGGGGTATGTGATTGGGAGGAGAGGGAGAGGAAGGCTAAAGAGAAGATGGGTGCAGACTATGGTGGATTATCTCCAGCAGATGGGTGTATCGGATGATGGACATCTTGCTTATGATCGAGAGGTTGTCTAGAAGGTTGTTATGGGAGCAAGGTTCTGCAAGGGACATGCTTCTGAATGAATGAATGAATGAATGAATGAATGAATTAATTAATTAATAGCACACAGCCTGGGCAGAACTGTAGAGACCACGTGTTGCCTATGTAGCATGATCCCTCTCTCGGCCTGCCTAGTTCACTTCAGAGGAAAGGTCACACCAATACATCTGGAACAATAGAAGCTGCAGAAGCTGTAACATCAATAAAGCAATGCTCTAACTGTCAGTCTGTTGAAGCTTCCATCCTAGACCAGTTGTCGGCCAAGGTTTAGAGCCTGGTCTGCCCTGCCATGACATTTAATCTTTAGGTTGCATTTCCTCGCACCAAAATAAGGCTTGTACCCTCCAAATTGCGTTCCTTCCGCCCAGAGCCGTTAACACAATGTGGGGTGTCGGGTTTGGTAAGTGCTACCAATCATTCATCGCTTACAAAAAGCAAGGAGTACCGTCTAAGGTTATACGGTAGCTCAGTCATATCTGACTAAGACCTAATCTGCAATTTGTATTATATTGTGTAGTACATCATTTAAGGTAAGGCTAAGTAGTTAATATATGGGTTTTCTGTCCTGGTCATTCGGGAGCGCGGGGTAATGAACAGGCTGATTGGCTGGCAGGGAATACATCTCTTGGTGGTAGATTACCTATGGACAAGGAGGCGGTAGTCGGGCGCCTGTGGGACCAGGTGGAGAACGTTGTGGAGCAGACTGAGAACCCGTATGTGGAGAGAACGATATGGCTGGGGATCGGCATGGGCTCTGGGCGAATCTCACAAGTGAGAGGGACAGACCAGGAGCACTTTCAATCAGATCGCTGTTGGAACCCGTAGCAGTATGACTCACAGCTGGCTGTTAAACGGTGTGACGGAGCTCCTGTGTGAATGAGTGATGCCGTTTCTTAACTATCCTCAACTCAATTCAACGCTGTTACTATACGTCAGACAAAGAGTTAAGGCTAAAATACAAAGACAGACGGGAGATCTGGGTTTCTAATCCTCGGTATGGTGACGCAATTTTTTTTTTCTGTCGGGTGATAAACAGAAAAACCGTAACCTGCACAGTTCACGACGACTGTACTAACTGGGTGGACTTAATTCCTCAGGTTCAAGTCCTCACCCCCGTCTCTAACCCCAAGCACTATAGACTGTAACGAAAGCGTATCAAGTAGAAGAACTATAATGATATTCTGTAAGATTTCAATATGGAGGTCAACTTGATCATACATTGTACCATATCTCGGCAAATGAAACACTTTGGCCTTCAAAGTGTTGCACAGACACAACAAGTTTGGATATTGTGTTCGTGGCAGTAACTACAGCAATATTCAGGCTGGAGACAAAGACTTGCACCCAGGTGTGTTTTCATGTTGACTCAATGAGTGTGCCCATGAAGATCCAGGTAGGCTGTGCTCGAAGACAGTGGATGCATCTTTGAGGAAGTCATTGATATATGTTTCATGTTTGTGCCAGGGCATGCGGATGTAAGAGAAAAGTAGCGAGCAGACAGGATTGACTGTTAAAGGGAGTGGATGAATAATGGACATGGTTGACATCCTGATCGCCAGCGTGGAGACAGGACTAGTAAATGACTCAAGTGACGGCTGTGATTCTGCAACTTTGATCAGACTAAGTTCATTACGTCACATGGGGTCCAGCTAGACTAGAGCGCAATGCGGAGGCCAAAGAAGAATAGTAACCAACACAGAACTGGTGTCGTCAGTCGCTCCTCGCTGTAACATAAAAGGTGAGACTGGCTTCCTACATGTCAATACACATTGTAAGGAACCTCTCTGGCCAGTCAAGTTATCACTGTTCTGATAACCCAACAATTCATTGGACTGCTGTCCCATACAAAGTAATTAATTTACTCCTACTCTAGACAGGGATATTACACATGAGAATTCAGAACACTATAAACTGATTTAATCTACGCACTTCAACAGTTACAGGGAAATAATACAAATAGATATGAGAAATACTACACTGAATATCCTGCAAGAAGGGGATATAGTCCAGTCAAGATTTCAGGTATAATGATTATCAGTTCATCATTGGCTTTCACTAGTCACTGTCTGTGTGTCTGTAAGTAGCAATACTATCATCCGGCAGGATCTGAGCTCTTAGAGGTAACAGTGTGATGGTCAATGTGGATACTCTGTTGACTAACTAAGGAACTCAAATATATGCCTAATTTTAACTGTTCTTTGTAAAATGATTTTATTATGGACATTTGCAAGACAAATCAAATAGTGATATCTCGTAAATTTGTACTTCTTCTTCTGCTTCTTCTTCTTCAATACCAGGATCACAAGAAGCCATGCTTGCCTACATGTTCCTGTTCCTTATGCCGGCCCTGACCTTGTGCGACGCTCCCTCAGGGGAACAACTTGGTCAGGTTTTGTTCATCGCACTGGATGCAAATAAAGATGGCAAAATTGTGCCAAGTGAAGCCGAGACGTTCTTTCTGGTAAATACATTGTTTTACTTGCTAATATGCTGTAAGTTTTAACTGTCCGTTATATTATATACTGATAGAGCTAAAGTTTATACTTCACCTCGACACCGCAAGGTACAAGAGGAACATGATGAGATGATATGAGATGAGAGCTAAAGTCATATTTTAAAGTTTAAATTACCCCGGGTTTGATCTCATACTGCTCGGTCTCCTTCCGCAGGGTAGCCTGCCAAAAGCGTGGCACAAAGAACACATTTCGTAGCTCCAGCGACGACCCCTCCCAGGAGTCCCCGAGAACATTGCACTCATGAATCTAAATATGTAGGCCGGAACCCACATCCTTACAAGCCATTAGCAGGCGTTACTTCACCACAGGGACTCCCTTAATGTGGTTAAACAGAGCTTACAGCACAACAGGCTGCGTCTGTGGGATATGAGTTAGTGAACACAATTTCCCAATTCCCCCAACATACCGAGTGAAGGGTTCAAACCTAGCTTCAGCTGATTTGGAAGCCGATCGCTTTGCGTTGGTGTCAATGGTATGAGAGTTCATAAAGAAATGGCAAACTACTAAAAGTAAACTTGTCTTGTAAATCACAAACAGCACAATAAATGCTGGGGTTGAGTGCCCCGTTCAATCAAAACAGACAAGCATCTATCTCTTTGTTGTAGAACACCAGAATACAAATACAAGTAAATATGTGAGAACGGATATCTTGACTGTGTTTTGGCAACATAAGGATGTTAATAATGGACTAGTTCACAGCCATCTACGAAAGAAAAAAAACGAACACTCTTGAACTGAAAATTTGTGCCTGCACCTATGTGAATCTAGGAGAACAACATCATGATGATGATGATGATGATGATGATGATAGTGGTGATGCGGATGCAGCTGCTGCTGCTGGTGATGACGATGATGATAGTGATGACAATAATGATAATGATGAGAATGATGATAAGGAGGCAGCTGATGATGATGATAGTGATGTTGCTGTTGATGATGATGATTTGTGTGGAAATTTTGATGATAGTGATGATGAAATAAAATTAGTCCTGTCACTGTCTAGACCTGGCAACACTGGTGACGAGAAAGCGCCAGGCTATCTGTGAGCAGATCGCTTTGCGTTACGTTTTGTTTTTTTTAATAATGGTCTGAGTATCGATCGTTCAGAAAGCAATGACAAACTACTTAACTTAAAATTGTCTGATCACAACAGTCAATGAATAATGTGGCTGATTGTGACGTCGTGTAACATAAGGCATGCAGTTAACTGTGTGTGTGTATGGAGGGGCCAGGACTATAATCTACAGGTTGAAAACAACAACAGCATGCCGCTAACGTGACGCTTCTTGTGACCACAGCCGTAGTCGGCAAAGTGTATCCCCTAATCTTTACTTATATGTACGCCAGGCAATCCACTCGTGAACTCGTGCATTTTTCAGGAGACTCTTAGGAGCTACGGAGTTCGTGCTTTGTGCGGCGCTTTCGGTGATTCGCCCTGCAGAAAGAGACCTAGCCATGTGAGAAAACGCGGTCAATGAAGTCTTTCTGGTGACTGCCGATTCCAACGACGATGAACTGTAATTTTCGTGGATGACTTTTGTGTTGGCATTCTGGCGGCGGCATTATTCACAGTGTACATGCGCGGGCTGTTGGATTGCCGAGACTCCTGTCTGTTCCACTTTTCACATTGGACAGTGAGGACCACTTTGTGTGATAGTCACTGGCACAGGAACGGAGCATAATAGGGACGACCCATTGCCGTGAAGTTGGAACTTCGACTAACTAACTAACAAAATAATGTCAGTCAAAACGTGTGTATTTGTTAATGATCTGTGTTAGCGGCCTCAGAGGTACATCATTTGATATGTCTGTGTATTATGTATTCATTAATTCATTTACTAACTCATTCATTCATTCAGTAGTATGTCCTTTACAGAACCTCGCTCCCATAAGAACCTTCTGGAACACTTCTCGATTATAATCAAGATATCCCGCTTCCGATGCACCCATCTGGAGATCAGCCTCCACATCCTGCACCTATCTTCTCTTTGGCCTTCCTCTTCCTCTCTTCCCAGGCATATACCCTTTCATTATTGTTCTCTCCAAACTTGTATGACGTTTCAAGTCACCAAAATATGTCAATTTTCTGTGTTTTATCGTCTTTAGTAGCCAATCATCTTCAATATTCATATCTTGTTTTATGGATGCATCTGTTCTTTTCTGTATCCAATATATTCGTAGATCCCATATATAAAATTTATATTCAGAGGCATTTATGCTATGTATTATGTATTACTTTTGCCATATAGGAAAAGAACAGCGATATCTCTTATTTAAATATTAGTTATTACTAGACACAACATTACGGTTCGATGTGTGTGTGTGTGTGTGTGTGTGTGTGTGTGTGTGTGTGTGTGTGTGTGTGTGTGTGTGTTTGTTATTTGACATATGCAGATTGAAAATAACATTCTGAGACTTATGGTGCTATTTCAATGGTTATATACGAATTGTGTCCATATTCCATAGTTGTGAGTTCAGGTGTATGATAGACCTGGCTAATGATGATACTTTTTGTTGGATGTCAAGTTGGTAATGCATCGAAGAACACTGTTCTCGCAGCGAGGCACTGTCGTCATCTGGAGGTGGCAGTTTCGAATCCTGGATTGGATTTATAGCTTTCAATTTATATTTTGAATAAAGTGCCCTCTAATCTATACTTCTTTTTCTATGAGCGACAATCAATGCATGCGTATCTGATTATGAGCTGTCGCAGTGGCCGCGTCGTTCTTTAATTGATATGTCTGCGTATTAAGCGCAATATCAAATTTGTTACGTTATGTAGATGTGGTGGCAACATGGGTCACACGATAGAGGAGAGATTGTGGGAAACAAAGACACTCCAACATGCATGTTCCTCTTTACCACGAACTCACAGCGGTCGTCACAGAACCACGGTGTTGGTCACATACGTACAGTGTTCATCACAGAGTGAGTCTACGTCCCAGATTCACAAAGTTCGATACAGACTCACAGTATTACACAGAGACTCACAGTGGTCGACACAAACTCACAGTGTTCGACAAATACGCACAGTTTTAGTCACAGACACACAGTATTAGTCACAGACTCACAGTTTTAGTCACAGACTATAGTCACAGACTCACAGTTTTAGTCACAGACTCTAGTCACAGACTCTAGTCACAGACTCTAGTCACATACTCAGAGTTTTAGTCACAGACTCTAGTCACAGACTCACAGTTTTAGTCACAGACTCTAGTAACAGAATCACAGTTTTAGTCACAGACTCACAATTTTAGTCACAGACTCTAGTCACAGAATCACAGTTTTAGTCACAGACCCTAGTCACAGACTCACAGTTTTAGACACAGACTCTAGTCACAGACTCTAGTCACAGACTCTAGTCACAGACTCTAGTCACAGACTCTAGTCACAGACTCACAGTTTTAGTCACATACTCTAGTCACAGACTCTAGTCACAGACTCTAGTCACAGACTCTAGTCACAGACTCTAGTCACAGACTCTAGTCACAGACTCACAGTTTTAGTCACAGACTCTAGTCACAGACTCTAGTCACAGACTCTAGTCACAGACTCACAATTTTAGTCACAGACTCTAGTCACAGACTCTAGTCACAGACTCACAGTTTTAGTCACAGACTCTAGTCACAGACTCACAGTTTTAGTCACAGATTCTAGTCACAGGCTCACAGTTTTAGTCACAGACTCTAGTCACAGACTCACAGTATTAGTCACAAACTATAGTTACAGACTCACAGTGTTCGACAAATACGCACAGTTTTAGCAACAGACACACAGTATTAATCACAGACTAACAGTATTAGTCACAGACTATAGTCACAAACTCACATATTTTAGTCACAGACTCAAAGTATTAGTCACATAATCCAATCATAGACTCACAGTATTAGTCACAGACTCACAGTTAGAGTCACAGACTCTAGTCACAGACTCACAGTATTAGTCACAGACTCACAGTATTAGTCACAGACTCACAGTATTAGTCACAGACTCACAGTATTAGTCACAGACTCACAGTATTAGTCACAGACTCACAGTATTAGTCACAGACTCACAGTTATAGTCACATACTTTAGTCACAGACTCACAGTATTAGTCACAGCTCACAGTATTAGTCACATACTCTCATTATTAGTCACAGACGCACAGTCTTCTACCCTGACTCACAGTATTAATCACAGATCAACAGACGAGGAACATAGACACTCCAAGTGTAAGACTAATCAGCTAGTACGAATGTACTGTGTTGAATTCTGACCATGACACTTCCAACAATGCCACTCAGTGACACACAAACACACACACACACACACACACACACACACACACACACACACACACACACACACAAATATTGAACACGATACACATACTTCTGCACTGACATAAAGAAAGAATCAAGATTGCCAATGAGAATGGCTTACAATCGTGCCCTTTAATCAGCAAGAAATGATAAGACATTGGAGGCCATCGCCAGCTGTTGGAAATCCCATTAACTATCAGTCTAACGTTAAATCTAATACAGGGCAATGTTCAACCGTTGAAACACATTAACTGAAAGTTTAACATTAACTCTAATACTGGACAGTGATTTAACGTTTAAAAAACACATTAACTATCAGTCGAACATCAACTCTACTACAGGACAGTGTTTAACTTTTAAAACACACTTTAACTATAAGTCGAACATCAGCTCTAATAAAGGACAGTGTTCAAGTTTTAAAATGCACATTAACTATCAGCTCTAATAAAGAACAATGTTCAACTGTTAAAGGACGAACGATCAACCCCAAGCCCAGGTTGATTGTGTAGGTGTTAGGCAATTTTACTTTCAGTAGTTTGCCATTGCCTTCTGAACTAGAAGTCAAAGTTGACGTCCAACAGACTGACCAGTGTAGGGATTGAACTCCTTACCCACTATCAGCGCCACGAAGTTTAACCTCAGGCCCATTAAGCCCTATGGCCACGTAGACTTCTGTTTATTTATTTATTTATTTATTTATTTATTTATTTATTTATTTATTGTAAACGTCACATTACAGTTTCGCGCTATGGGTCAGTCATGTGATTAGGCCATCAACGTGACATAGGCCTGACCGTACAGAGGAATTAGTGGTCAGTCTTACCATGACTTAGAAGGCGATGAGCCCAGGCGTCGACCTTTAACCCGACCGTGCTCATGACATTAGCAGCGCAGTTCTCTGTCAACTTCGCTAACGTGACTGCTAACCGTCATAAACATAACACGTCTACAATCGCTGTGATGTTCAGTCTGTTGGCAAAATGTTTAGTTCTCTCCATCAGCTCCACATCAGTGATTCTGTCATATCTTCTTCTTTGCGTTCATCTGGAGTGTTTTTTTCAGATGTGATTGCGGTGTGTCTGGTTAGGCACCCTTTTGTCGAAACCCTTAGGCCAACACATCCGACTTTTAGCGTGCATTTTTGACCAGGTTAGCATTCATGGGAGACTCTCACTTTTGTGGTACTGTCCACCTCCCAGCTGGTCAAGTTGGAACAGTCGAAGACTGCACGGTCCTCCCTCAAATGAAGGCAGGGACAGTCCATTTCCGGCATACATTCACTGCTTAACGAATGTTTCAAATGTATCAGTGTTTGTTTTTATCAGTGATTATTTTTATCAGTGATTGTTTTTATCAGTGATTACTTTTATCAGTGATTGATTTTAATCAGTGATTGTTTTTATCGTTCTCCATATTTCTAATCCAAACACCAGTTTTGACTTGACATCAGTATCTTCACGTGTTCTAATGTTTGGTCTTATTAGCCAAGAGGATAAGTCGCCTGCCACAAGCTATCAGTGTCATGGGTTTGTTTCTTGACAGTAATTCGGTCTCCGGTAAGTCTATTTTCCCCCGAAGATTCCCGCGATACGTCGCTGGAGCTACTGAGCTCAAGCTTTGTGCTACTCTTATGGTAGATCACCCTGTGAAAAGAGTCTGAGTTATTTGGGATCAAACCCGGTGCAATAAAGTACGTCATCTTGCTTTTAAAGCTTTTAACTGATTAAGTGCAGGAGGTTAGTATATCTCCGAATTTGACCTACCATTTAGATATATCGTCATACTAGGGTCTGTGTTATTTGTTTCGATTCGGCGCATCTTCAACAGTTTTAATGCGTAGTTAATGGAATTTACATTATAACTCTTGTCCATTTGATTGTGTACCATGTTTGGTCTAAACCTACTTTTTTGTTTGGCACTGAATCATTTAAAACATTTATTGTTTACATGGTTATTTACGTGTGTGTGATCATCTTCTTCAGGGCTTTGACATTAATGGCGACCAAGCGGTCAGTTACAGTGAGTTCACTACATCCTTAAATAAGCTGGACTCCGCATTCAAAGGTCAGTGAGGCAAACATGTGGCGATAAACACGCTTCCATATTATACAACCTTCATGTCTATTCAAAATGTGGCAAATAGCTGGCAAATGTAGCTAAGATGAGTTGAGCTGAGTTGAGATGAATTGAGTTAATTTGAGTTGAGCTGAGTTGAGTCAAGAACCTATATTACTGAATTCAGAATATCGCATGTGCTCCGTCCTCATCTTGCCAGCTCCATACCGAAAATGTTACGGACGCAGTTCGTAATCCCGCATACCTGTGTTCAAAACACAGCTGCGGGCGATTTGGCAGAAGACCATCTTGCATTGGCCTATCTTACGAAATAGTATTGATGCCACTCGTTCAGAAAGCAATGGCAAACTGCCGAACGTAAACTTGCCAAGAGATCACAACAGCAAAATTGATGGTGTTGACTGCGACGCCATGTAAAGGATATGGAACTAACTAACCTCATCTTTAACAGCCAGCGAAGAGTCCTGTCAGGGTCTTAAACCTGGCTCGTTGTACCTAACATATGTGAGACAAGTACAAGTACAAACTGATTGGACTTGACACACAATGACACTAAGTTCAATGGATTTATTCACAATTCACATGCAAGACAATCTAGTTTGGCATGTGATGATCATTACAATACATATACAATACATCAGTACACTTACAGACAAAACCTACAGCATCACAGTCTATCTCACAAGATATACAAGCACTCGACTTTCGGGCACAGAAACGATACGAAGCCTTTCTCAACCCACACGTCTTGTCTTGTCCGAGTCCCCAAGCAGTCTGCCGGTTTTCTCACACAGTGCTTGCCCTGTGGACTGGCTTCACGAGGACTGCGTGCGTCCTGCTTTGTCCTTGCCTGACCGCTGACGATCGCGTCAGCCCGCAACCTGTGGGCAGGTAACTGGTACTCGCCTGGCGGCCGTAACGATGTTACTGCATCCCGGCTGGCGACTATTCGCCTGGCGGGCGTAACGATGTTCCTGCATCTCGGTTGGAGACATAGAGATTCTGACAAGTCCCAATACTAATGGTAGCAGTCGCAATCTGAGCATATGTCCGTGTGACTTTCCTTAGGATTACTGAGTGTTAGTGTGACCCTTTGGTCGCTCCTGGCCGCACCATTCTCTATAGGTCATGATGATCGGTCTGTTCTTCCACACTAAACACATAGATATACACAAAGGGCCCTAACCACGTCTGCCTTTTCATAAACCAATACCTCACGTAAGACCTAGTCTGTCCGTCTGCTCGTTTCCCGCCACATCAGCATATCCAGGAGTAAAGATCCAAAGGATGCCCCCTCCCACCTGACGTTGATTTTTTGATTGAGGCATACCATCCTTCACGAAGCATGCCAGTAGTCACCCTGGTCAGAATGTTCTGTGAGTCTGTAATAATCACGATATGAGAAATCCATTGTTGTGACTGCCTCCACCACCATTCTCAGACTAGATGTCATGGTATAATAATTTAATAAATCCCCGGTATTATCTGATTAAGTTGATGATGGCATGTATTGTCCAGCTGCGTATGATTTCCATATCCATCTTTCTCTGTCTTCCCCTGCATCTCTTACCTAGTATTATCCCACGTAAGGCTAAATCTACTCCACATCATTAAGCCGCATACATTTTATTTGTCTTTTGCCTATGGTTGTGATGGGTAATCTTATTACATTTGTAACATCCAGAACAGAATCAATCGCCGTCTAAATATTAGTTTCCTTTGTGGGCTTTTATTATATTTATTTTATTATATTTCGTTTTATATATATATATATATATATATATATATATATATATATATATATATATATATATATATATATATATATATATATATATATATATATATATATATATATATATTAAATTATACTTTTATGTTTTTAATGTTTTTATTATGTTTTACATTTTATTTAATTTTATGTTATTGTATTTTTAACTTCGTTTAATTTAATTTAATTTAATTTCTTTTATTTTAAATTTAAATTATGATGATTGACATTGAGCCCGCATGTTACCAACGATGGATCAAGCCGAAGACATTCTTCAACAGGTGTGTTCACTTGAGGCCTTAGAACCTGGCGAGGAGTGGGTACAAGTGCCAACATATTTTTGTACGTCCTTTCAGTCTGCATCCAACTAGACAGAAAATGCAGACCAGAAAATCCGGCTTCTGTGAAGGCGGAAGTACAGGCGTTGATCTTCGAGAATTCGTTAGAGGGTAATGCTGTCATTTACTCAGATGGGTCGGTAGTTCGTTCGATGAGTGAGAAGTTTAGAATCCTTTACGGCTCAGACCGGAGGGAGAATTGTGAAAGAAGATTCTGGTGCTTTTGCTTTGGCCACAAGTAGCCTGACTATGGAAGTCATGGCAGTATGTAAAGCAATAACATGGCTCGAGACACAGACATTCACTAGGGCATGTTCCCTTAGCGACCCAATGAGCATGCTCAAGAAGATAGTGATAGGGTGCATCCGAAAAGAGTGGATGCTGGCTCTGGAGCGGTCTCGGCTGGCAAACTTAGTTTTATTTGCGTGCCAGGGCATGCGGGTGTACAAAAAATGAGCGGGCTGACAAGCAGGAAGGCGGACGCGCCATGGACCAGGCTGACATTCTGAATGCTTTACGAGAAGTAAGTCGTCCGCAAAAACCAATTGATGACTGCGAATCTACAACCATGGTCAGGATGCGAGAACAGCAAATTAAAAGAGGCGTTGCCAAGCAAGAACACTACGCAGGAAGCCAAAGAATATTAATAAAGCAACACAGAACTGGTGCCGTTAGCCGCTACACGCTGTGGGAGTTACTGAGAAGGAGATTCGAGCACTTATGGAGTGAATGGTTCGATGTGCAATGAGGATAATCTGTCGACTAATTAACTAACTAACTAATTACCAACGATTACATTCGGAGATGCGAGCTGAGGTCGCTCACTGGACGGCGTGCTTGCCTGCCGCTTGCATGCCGGCCTATTTATCGTGTAAAAGAATTCCCCCGCGAATCAGATATTTGAAACTGGCATTGGCTTGCAATTTGATCCAGCCTACAAAGAAGACCAGAAACTGTCCTGGGCTTGCAAGTTGACAAGCTACAATGAAGACCACAAACCCACTTTGGTTTGCAAGTTGACCAGCTAAAGACCACAAACCTTCCTCTGCTTGCAAGTTGACCAGCTAAAGACCTGATACCCCCCTTGGCTTGAAAGTTGCGCAGCTACAATGAAAACAAGACACCCTCCAGGGCTTGCACGTTCACCAGCTACAATGAAGACCAGAAACCCTCATGGGATTGCAAGTTGACCCTGCTACAAAGAAGACCAGAAACCGTCGTGTTCTTGCAAGTTGACCGAGATGCAAAGAAGACCAGAAACCTCCTGCTTTTGCAAGTTAACCCAGTTACAAAGAAGACCAGAAACCCTCCTGTTCTTGCAAGTTGACCCAGCTACAAAGGAAACCAGAAACCCTCCTGTTCTTTCAAGTGTACCCAGCTACAAAGAAGAAGAAGACCAGAACCCCCCCCCCCCCCCCCCCCCCACCTGTTCTTGCAGGTTGACACAGCTACAAGGAAGACCAGAAATCGTCCAGGGCTTGAAAGTTGACCAGCTTCATTGAAGACCAGAAACCCTCTTATTCACGCAAGTTGACCCAGCTACAAAGAAGACCAGAAACCCTCCTGTTCTTGCAAGTTGACCCAGCTACAAGGAAGACTAAGAACACTCCTGGTCTTGAAAGTTGACAAGCTACAATGAAGACCAGGAACTGTCCTGCGCTTGAAAGCTGACCAGCTACAATGAAGACCAAGAACCGTCCTGGGCTTGAATGTTGACTAGCTACAATGAAAACCAGGAACCGTCCTGGGCTTGAAAGTTGACCAGCTACAATGAAGACCAGGAACCGTGATGGGCTTGAAAGTTGACCAGCTGCAATGAAGACCAGGAACCGTAATGGGCTTGAATGTTGACAAGCTACAATGAAGACCAGGACTTGTCTTGGGAAACATAGCCTGCCGGTGTGATATTGACCACACTACCCATCCATTGCTCTATACACTTGTGGGGCAGAGACTATATACCTACAGCATCCCAGCACTGGTTGAAGTGCCCTGTTACTTAACCTACATAGTATCCGGAGATAGGGAATCTACGTGGCTAAGTGGTTACAACGCTTGACTCGCATTCCGAAGGTTGAGGGTTCGTTACCAGGCTACGTCGTTCGGTTCACGAGCGCAATATTCCCGGAGGACTTCTGGGGCGTATGTTCGTGTTTTGTGCAACGTTTTCGGTGGTCTCTCTTAATGAAAGAGACCAAGTTATATGGGATAAAAACCGATGCAATGAAGTCGATAAGCTTGCCTTTTCAATCATTTGTAAACATCAGACGATACTGGGTGGGATGTATGTAACTATATGATTATTAGAACCAAAAGAACAACATATACTATGTGGCAATGATGAACCATAAATCGATACTAGGTGAGATGTATGTAATTATATGATTATTAGAACCTCAAGGGCAACATATACTATCTGACATTGATGTACCATGACTCGATACTAGGTGGGATGTATGTAACTATATGATTATTCCAACCCCAAGGACAACGTATACTATCTGACAGGGATGCACCATAAATCGATACTCGGTGGGATGTATGCAACTATATGATTATTCCAAGCCACAAGAAAAACATATACTATCTGGCAATGAGGAACCAAGAAACGATACTAGCTTTGATGTATGTAACTATATGATTATTCCAAGCCCCAAGGACAACATATACTATCTGGCAAGGAGGAACTATAAATCGAGTTTCTGACATACAACACATCATAGACCACTTAAGAGACAGCCGCACAGGATCAAGCTACAGCTCACTCGAATGTTTGTATATTATCGTTCGTTGGGTTTGAACTCGAGCTAAAGGCTACTACTGCTAACACTTTCTGCTACCAGTGAGCCGATGGATTGATGTTACATGGGTGTTAGCTTTCCCTATTACTAGTCTCCCTCACCATTAGGAGAATCCTCTGCGACTTGTGAGGTATTTGTAATTTGATTGAACATTGCAGCCATTGCTGGACAAGTGAAATTTATCACTTCTAGGCATTAAGTCTTTTGCGATAACCCATGTGCGGCTGATATAAGAAGGCTGCGGGTGTTAGGCACGTGCATGTATCACTTAATTTCATTAAAGTGTGTTCGATAAACAAGGTTCGGCTGAAATAACTAGGCAGCAGATGTATACATGCATGGATCACTTCATGGAAATGGCTCAAGGGCCTGAGTCTAGATGCAGCTAGGCAGACAATAATTGCGCGCACGCGCACACATACACACACACACACACACACTATCAAGATTCCGCAACTGATGATCCATCCCGGGTGAATACATATGTTTATTGCTTTTACTACAGGTCATGAACTACCACTCTTCAACGTGTTTGACTTAGACATGGATCAGAATGTCAATAAACGTGACATAGACACCGTGTTCGGGATCGCTGACATTAATGGTGATGGCGTAGTCACTGAAGAGGAGTTTGATAAGTGAGTCCAGTAATATGTGTCATCATTATGGGTCCTTCCAGCTGGCGTAGGCGATCATATCTCTCCATAAATCACGGTCTTTAGTGTTCTGCATCAAATCAGTTGATGATGCTCCTACATACCACCATCTCAATCCTTCCAGCATCACTTCTCTTGGTTTGCCTCTGCCTCTTTATCCTTGATCGTTCAAGTTGTCACGATTTTCTCCAGGGTTTCTCTTCACATCACATTACCAAAGAAAGTTGTTTGTCTCTTTCGTATTGTATAACATGTTCGAGATGCATTGACCTCTTTTAAGCAATCGTTGTTAGGTACTCTGACAATCCAATAATTCGCAATTTCCGTCTCCTAAGCAACATCTCTGTTGCATCACAGTTCTACCTAATTTGTTCACTTACATTCCTTGATTCACAGCCATACAGTAAGTCTTAACAGATATGATACTTGTAAGGAGTCAACCAATCTTTACATTAATTCTAGAACCTAGATGTTGTGAGTCGGCATATATATGTGCTGTGTTAGTGGGGGGAAAAAACTTGTAGAGAGTGAATATATTAAGCCAGTCTGTAAATACACACAGAGAACCAGTATGTACATGAAATGCGTCAGTAGACCCATAGTGTGAGTCAGAAAAGCTTTCAAGTGTCTTAATGAATATATGTAGTTTGTCAGTGCATATAACTGGTACATTGCCGTCTAAACAGACGATAGTTTGTAAAACAGAGTTATACTTCTGCATAGTACAAAGCATGTTCTAACTTAGAGATCAAGTGTTACCCATACAGCAAGATCATTCTCTCGACCTGCCAGAGAAAATGCAACACCAATACGCCTGGATCAAGACAAGCTCCAAAAGTCGCCGGATCAGCAAAGCAATGCTCTAACTGTCCGCCTGTCGAAGCTTCGATCCCAGACCCGTTTCAGACCAAGGCTTAGTGTCTGGTCTGCCCTGCCATAACATTTAGTACTTAGATTGCATTTCCTTGCACTGGAGTAAGTCTTGTGCATTCCTAATTGCGCTCATCCGCCCGAAGCCCTTAGCAGAATGTGGGGTGTCGGGTTTCGTGAACGCCGCCCAACTTTAGGTGCTAACAGAAAGCAGGTAGTATCGTCTGCTGTCATACAGTAGCTCGGTTATATCAGACTAAGACCTGACTTTCATCAGTGTATATGTGTAGTGAGTAAATGCATGTCAAAATACAATAATCAGTATGCAATAAATGCAGTAAGTCAATCAATGTAACTATCGAGTCAGTAACAAAATGTACTGAGTCTGTAAATAAATATAGTGAATCAGTAAATAAATGTATTGAGTCACCAACACCACACGACATGGACTATAATAAGATTGGCAGCACACGTAACAGAAAGCAGTGGATGGAAATGATCACCAATGCCACACGGAATGGACTATAAGAAAATTGGCAGTAAACGAGACAGAAGGCCGAAGACAGACAGGACCACGAACGTCACACGGCATTGACTATAAGAAGAAGAAGCACGTTTTGTACGTAGTGTCTCATTTGGACAAATCGATTTCGTGTTGGTCCTTCAACTCCCATATTGGATAATTACCCAACTATCTCCTACATGTTAGGTGATGCTATCATTTACACAGATGGGTTCGTCCGACATGTGAGAAGCTCATGGGCATTTACCGCGCGGGCCGGAGGGAGAATTGTGAAGGAGGACTCTGGTGCTTTTGTTGAGAACACAAGTAGCCTGACTATGGAAGTCATGGCAGTAAGTAAAGCAAAAGCATGGCTCGAGACACAGACATTCAATAGGGCATGTTTCCTTGGCGACTCAATGAGCATGCTCAATAGGATGGTGATGGGGTGGATCCGAAGAGAGTGGTTGCTGTCTTTGGAGCGGTATCGGTTGACAAAGATTAGTTTCATCTTCGTGCCAGGAGTAGTATAGTAACGTGGTAAGCCGCTCGTTTTGAGGTGCACATTGCTTTTGCACCTCAAAGGGCGATAACTCCCAGAGCCCGAAAGGGTGATAACTCCCAGATACCGAAAGGGCGATAACTCCCAGATCCCGAAATGGCGATAACTCCCTGAGCCACAAAGGGGCGATAACTTTTTTTTTCTTTAAAAAATGTAGGGGTGGTCAGAGTGGGTGTGGTGGCCAGAGTGGGTGTGGTCTAGTGACACTAGGTACTATAACAACATAAAAAATACAACATTCAAAATAACAAACGACTCAAGTAAGGTATATGTTTTTTTTTATTAAACCATGTATAGACAATACAATGCATATTAAATAAGTAGCGGCATAGTGGGAAAAGTCTGGCAGGTAGTACCGGGGAGTTATACGTCGGCAAGTGTGGGAAAATCTCCAGTGGGTGTGACGGTGGTCGGTTCATAACAGACGTGGAGGGGTGCATATGGAAAAGTCATTAAGTAACGGGTTGTAAAAACGGGGGTGAGTGGTATGTTAAAGTATTTTGAACTGTTAGCACATTGGCGGTGTACATTAGTACGAATAAAAGGTGCGGTGGGGATAGTAGTGGGTATGGGTTAGTGCAATTAGTTGATAAGGGTGGTTATTAGTGCTATGTAGATGTTCATAGTAGCTTATTCACTAACATCACACGTGTTACAAATGAAACCTTGAAAGCTAAAGATCGTTGATTGCAATGGATATGGTGTAGTGTCATTCGGTGGTAAGGGGTGGGTACCAGGTATTAGTGGTCAAGTAGTGGTCAAGCAGTGGTCAAGTAATGGTCAAGTGAGGACATTTTAGGGGAAAGTGGTTGTAATGATATGGTGACAATTAAAGAGTGGTAAATTAGTGGTCAAGCAGTGGTCAAGCAATGATCAAGTGGGTCAAATGAGGAAATTTTAGGGAAAAGTGGTTGTAATGATATGGTGATGATTAAAGGGTGATAAATTAGTGGTCAAGTAGTGGTCAAGTAAGGGTCAAGTGGTGGTCAAGTGAGGAAATTTTAGGGAAAAGTAGTTGTAATGATATGGTGACGATTAAAGAGTGGTAAATTAGTGGTCGAGCAGTGGTCAACCAGTGGTCAGGTGGTGGTCAAGTGAGGAAATTTTAGGGGAAAAGTAGTTGTAATGATATGGTGATGATTAAAGGATGGTAAATTAGTGGTCAAGCAATGGTCAAGCAAGGAAAATTTTAGGGAAAAGTGATTGTAATGATATGGTGATGAATAAAGGGTGATAAATTAGTGGTCAAGTAGTGGTCAAGTAGTGGTCAATTGAGAAAATTTTAGGGAAAATTGGTCATAGCGACATGGTGATGATTAAAGGGTGGTAAATTAGTGGTCAACCAATGGTCAGGTAGTGGTCAAGTGAGAAAATTTTAGGGGAAAAGTTGTTGTAATGATATGGTGATGATTAAAGGGTGGTAAATTAGTGGTCAAGCAGTTGTCAAGCAAGGAAATTTTAGGGAAAATTGGTCGTAGAGACATGGTGATGATTAAAGGGTGGTAAATTAGTGGTCAAGTAGTGGTCAACCAATGGTCAGTAGTAGTCAAGTGGTCGAATGACCACTTAAATTGTAGGGGACGATGTCCCTAAGATTATTGTAGTGGTTAAAGGGATCGATGACGTGGTCAAATAGCGGTCAACCAGTAGTCAAGTGGTCGAGTGAACACTTAAAAGGTAGAGAAAAGTACGTATATTGAAACGGTGATGGTAAAAGGGTCGACGACGTAGTCAACCAGTGGTCAAGTAGTGCTCAACCAGTGGTCAAGCGATCAAGTGAGAAAATTGTAGGGTATGGTACGTGTTGTGAAACAGAAATGGATAAATTAAGTAGTGACGTTGTCAAGTAGTGATCAAGTAGTGGGCAAGTACTGGTCAAATAGTCGAGTAACCACTTAAATTGTAAGGGAAAGTACGTGTAGTGAACCTGTGTTGGTTAAAGTGATCGATGACGTGCTCAAGTAGTGGCCAAGTAGTGGTAAATGGTCGAGTGACTACTTAAATTGTCGGTGAAAGTAGGTATAGTGACATGGTGATGATCAAGAGCTGGTCAAGTGGTGTTCAAGTATTGGTCAAGTAGTGGTCAAGGGCCAAGGGGTGGTCAAGCGACCCCTTAAGTTGTAGGGTATGGTACGTGTAGTGACATGGTGATTGTTAAAGTGATCGATGACATGATCAAGACGTTATGCCGGCTGCTAAGTTCAGAAAGTAGTGTCCTTAGTATTGGTAATTTCCTTTACAGGAGCGCCTCGAGCACTGATTTTGTATTGATCAATAGCACCTAGTGGTACAGTCGACACACATGGATAATAGATACAGCCGGTCAAAGATGGCGTCGCACCCTATCACACATGGGTAATTGCTACAACCAAACTACGTCTCATTCACTAAAACTGGTCAAATATGGCGTCACATCCGGTCACATGGGTAATGGGACATCTGAGACACGTGGTTAAGAGGGAAACTATAGAAAAAGGGTGTCCTATCGGTTGTCGAGTCAGGGAACCTAACTTATGATGATCACTGTGTATAGGAGTTAATACACTGCATCATCAACACTCCATCCAAAGGGTAAAATGGTCACCCCCTTCTCTCTCTTTTTCTATAACCGTGTAGTCCTAGTGTTATCCGGTTACACCAAAGGACACCCGGACATCAACACAACAAACTGCCCCGATTCAACCTTAGGCAATGCACGTAACATGACAGGTCACATGTCCGCCGTCATAACCAGCGACGTTATCACGTATCAAATTAGACATCCACACTTTCATTTCCTTTCTATGTGGCCATAGTGTCTTTACATCTTTCTCCAGAAAGCCATTTCCAAGACCAATATATGTTTTTTCAGTGTACCTGCTCAGTGCCACACTTCACAACCAGACAAAAGTACACCTTCTATGTACCACTTCAACCATCAAATAAAAAAATATGTTAGACAAAATATTAAAATTATTGGTCAAATACAGAAATATCTCGTCCAAACTTATAAAAAGTACGAACCTTTGTTAACCTATTGGGAAAAATATCAATCAAGTAGGAAAGTTTGTTAGTCAAATAGAAAAAAATATTGACCACGTAACGATATATCTTGTCCACACTTATGAAAAGTAGGGAAATTTGTTAGTCAAATGAGAAAAAAAAAAAAAAAAAAAAGATTGACCAAGTAACGAAATATCCCCACCAAACCTATGAAAAGTGCGAAACTTTGTTAAGCAAGTATGAAAATGTATCGACCAAACAGAGAAATATATCACCCAAACTTTTAAAAAGTAGGAACATATGTTAACCAAATGGAAAATATCTTGGCCAAATAGGAAAATTTGTTAGCCAAATGGGGAAAATATTGTCCAAGTAACGAAATACATCGTTCAAACCTACGAAAAGTAGGAAACTTTGTTAATTAAATGTGAAAATTTTGGCCAAATTTCAACCAAACTTATAAATATTTCAACTAAACTTATAAAAAAGTAGGAACATTTGTCAGCCAAATGGGAAAAGGGTCGGCCAAATACAGAAATATCGCAACCAAACTTATAAAAAGAAGGAAAATATTGACCAAGTAATGAAATATCTCGTCGAAACTTATAAAAATGTAGGAAACTTAACCAAATGTGAAAAAAAAAAAAAAAAAAAAAAAAAAAAAAAAAAAAATATTGATCAAGTAAAGAAATAACTCCTCCAAATTTATGAAAAGTACGAAACATTGGTACCCAAATGCGACAAATATAGGTCAAATACTGAAATATTTCGTCCAAACTTATGAAAGGTAGAAAATTGTCTTAAACAACTGGGGTAAATATTGCTCAAACTAAGGAACATGTCGACCGAAGTAGGAAATTACGTGAACCAAAGTAATAAAATTGTTGGCCAAATAGGAAAAAGTATCGGTCAAACTTATAGATGTCTCGTTTAAACTTATAACATGTATGAAAATTTGTTAGATAAAGGTGAAAAATATTGGCCAAGTAATGAAATATCGCATCCGAACTTATAAAATGTACGAGTTAACCAAAGGCGAAAAGGCCAAAATACGAAATGTCTCGACCAAGCTTATAAAAATCTAGGAAAAAATATTACAACTAAAAGGTTGATCAAAAATTATAAATCCAAAACATTATAAAAATAACCAAATGTGTAAAATATCGTCCAAAGACAAAAATATTTGAACTAAACTTATGAATAAGCCACCAAAAGGGAAAAGGTCAAGTACAGAAATAGCTATGGAAAAAGAAAGTCCACAAAACTAAGGGGAAAAAAATGTAACTTCTGTAGTGAAATGTGTCTTGAAGTTTTATCTGAAAAGACATTTCACAATACATAATCAGCACCACTTTCCTTGTTTTACGTTACCGAAGGCCTTCACCGTATCTGGTATAGAAACCCTTATACTTCACTCATCTCTCCACACTCTTGGTTTCTTTCTAATACAAAGTGGTCACATCACCAAGAATTTCAAACCTCCATTGTACACGTGCTCCATTGAAACACCCATGACAGTTAACAACATGTATGGCCATGTAATCTGTGAGTCCATCGGGGATAGTTCATCCGAGTATTCGTCACCAAAGATCCATTTCCCATGGCTGACGTCTTCAACTTGCTATACCAAATCTTATTCTAACATATACTTTACATGAAATTTCCCAAATTTGGGGATCTATTAAAGAATACGTAATGAGATACACAAAGACACCAAGAACATATCAGACAAAACAACTCACAAGCCAGACTTAGAACTAAAACTTAAACCATATCAGATGAACCACCCAACAAGTACTACTAGAACTCAAAACATAACGATATTAAGGAAACGCATACTTACACATTGTCAGACATTGGATTTAAATCCCCTACTACTAACATATCACTGGTGTCGAATCCCCGTTTCACAAAACACCCTCTTGTCAGTTGTTAGTGAAAACCATTACACCAGTCCAGAATTGTGGCTCGTAGAATCTACACTCACACAGGATCTATTAAAGAATACGTATGAGATACACCAAGACAACAAAACATATCATACAAAACAATTCACAAACTAAAACTTAAACTATATCAGATGAACCACCCAACAAGTACTACTAGAACTCAAAACATAACGATATTAAGGAAACGCATACTAGTTTATTTCTGTTTATAACTATTTTAATATGGCATAGAGAAACATGGTAATTAGACTATATCTGCCTTCTTCACTGCTGTCCATTGTTCGATGACTTTTCTTCTGTGCTTGTCCTTCAGGACTGGATTTAAAAAAAAAAATTTTTCAAGTCTTGAATACGCCTTTCAAAAGGCTCACGTTCTCTGATTACATGGTGCCAGTTACCATTGCGTTCTTCGGTGCCAACAGTATGGACTGTCAAGAAGTGAGGTTCTGGTGCAAAATTAACCTTTGGACGTAAATAAAACACATTGAAAATTACAAGACGGCCACACATACTACTTCACTAAAGAAAAAACAGTAAATAAATTCATGATGAGAAGTGGTAAAAGGAATCAAAAACATACTGTCGAAATTCTATTGGTCACGTCTTGAGAAAAGGTAAAGGTACAGTCACTGATGGTTTGTAGTATAGAGAGATGTACATAGAAAACATGTATACGAGCTAGGTCTTCTGTATTAGACATGTTTACAAAAATACACATGTGAACTATGATCATTACTACCAATACACACCTTATTCGTTGATGACGAACACCTTCGGACACCGACAGTAGGATAGTTTTCGTTCCACAACACATTAATTTTCTTGAGAGACTCTGGGGCATGACTACTATCCAAAAGGTCAATATCTTCATCTGAAGACGAATCATCACCCCAAGCAAAGGTTGTCTCTGGTACATCTAAAGCTGGCTGGGTGCCACGAGTAGGTTTCTCTCTGCCATATTAAAACAGTTATAAACAGAAATAAACTAGTATGCTTTTCCTTAATATCGTTATGTTTTGAGTTCTAGTAGTACTTGTTGGGTGGTTCATCTGATATAGTTTAAGTTTTAGTTTGTGAATTGTTTTGTATGATATGTTCTTGTTGTCTTGGTGTATCTCATACGTATTCTTTAATAGATCCTGTGTGAGTGTAGATTCTACGAGCCACAATTCTGGACTGGTGTAATGGTTTTCACTAACAACTGACAAGAGGGTGTTTTTGTGAAACGGGGATTCGACACCAGTGATATGTTAGTAGTAGGGGATTGAAATCCAATGTCTGACAATGTGTAAGTATGCGTTTCCTTAATATCGTTATGTTTTGAGTTCTAGTAGTACTTGTTGGGTGGTTCATCTGATATGGTTTAAGTTTTAGTTCTAAGTCTGGCTTGTGAGTTGTTTTGTCTGATATGTTCTTGGTGTCTTTGTGTATCTCATTACGTATTCTTTAATAGATCCCCAAATTTGGGAAATTTCATGTAAAGTATATGTTAGAATAAGATTTGATATAGCAAGTTGAAGATGTCAGCCATGGGAAATGGATCTTTGGTGACGAATACTCGGATGAACTATCCCCGATGGACTCACAGATTACATGGCCATACATGTTGTTAACTGTCATGGGTGTTTCAATGGAGCACGTGTACAATGGAGGTTTGAAATTCTTGGTGATGTGACCACTTTGTATTAGAAAGAAACCAAGAGTGTGGAGAGATGAGTGAAGTATAAGGGTTTCTATACCAGATACGGTGAAGGCCTTCGGTAACGTAAAACAAGGAAAGTGGTGCTGATTATGTATTGTGAAATGTCTTTTCAGATAAAACTTCAAGACACATTTCACTACAGAAGTTACATTTTTTTCCCCTTAGTTTTGTGGACTTTCTTTTTCCATAGCTATTTCTGTACTTGACCTTTTCCCTTTTGGTGGCTTATTCATAAGTTTAGTTCAAATATTTTTGTCTTTGGACGATATTTTACACATTTGGTTATTTTTATAATGTTTTGGATTTATAATTTTTGATCAACCTTTTAGTTGTAATATTTTTTCCTAGATTTTTATAAGCTTGGTCGAGACATTTCGTATTTTGGCCTTTTCGCCTTTGGTTAACTCGTACATTTTATAAGTTCGGATGCGATATTTCATTACTTGGCCAATATTTTTCACCTTTATCTAACAAATTTTCATACATGTTATAAGTTTAAACGAGACATCTATAAGTTTGACCGATACTTTTTCCTATTTGGCCAACAATTTTATTACTTTGGTTCACGTAATTTCCTACTTCAGTCGACATGTTCCTTAGTTTGAGCAATATTTACCCCAGTTGTTTAAGACAATTTTCTACCTTTCATAAGTTTGGACGAAATATTTCAGTATTTGACCTATATTTGTCGCATTTGGGTACCAATGTTTCGTACTTTTCATAAATTTGGAGGAGTTATTTCTTTACTTGATCAATATTTGTTTTTTTTTTTTTTTTTTTTTTTTCACATTTGGTTAAGTTTCCTACATTTTTATAAGTTTCGACGAGATATTTCATTACTTGGTCAATATTTTCCTTCTTTTTATAAGTTTGGTTGCGATATTTCTGTATTTGGCCGACCCTTTTCCCATTTGGCTGACAAATGTTCCTACTTTTTTATAAGTTTAGTTGAAATATTTATAAGTTTGGTTGAAATTTGGCCAAAATTTTCACATTTAATTAACAAAGTTTCCTACCTTTCGTAGGTTTGAACGATGTATTTCGTTACTTGGACAATATTTTCCCCATTTGGCTAACAAATTTTCCTATTTGGCCAAGATATTTTCCATTTGGTTAACATATGTTCCTACTTTTTAAAAGTTTGGGTGATATATTTCTCTGTTTGGTCGATACATTTTCATACTTGCTTAACAAAGTTTCGCACTTTTCATAGGTTTGGTGGGGATATTTCGTTACTTGGTCAATCTTTTTCTTTTTTTTTTTTTCTCATTTGACTAACAAATTTCCCTACTTTTCATAAGTGTGGACAAGATATATCGTTACGTGGTCAATATTTTTTTCTATTTGACTAACAAACTTTCCTACTTGATTGATATTTTTCCCAATAGGTTAACAAAGGTTCGTACTTTTTATAAGTTTGGACGAGATATTTCTGTATTTGACCAATAATTTTAATATTTTGTCTAACATATTTTTTTATTTGATGGTTGAAGTGGTACATAGAAGGTGTACTTTTGTCTGGTTGTGAAGTGTGGCACTGAGCAGGTACACTGAAAAAACATATATTGGTCTTGGAAATGGCTTTCTGGAGAAAGATGTAAAGACACTATGGCCACATAGAAAGGAAATGAAAGTGTGGATGTCTAATTTGATACGTGATAACGTCGCTGGTTATGACGGCGGACATGTGACCTGTCATGTTACGTGCATTGCCTAAGGTTGAATCGGGGCAGTTTGTTGTGTTGATGTCCGGGTGTCCTTTGGTGTAACCGGATAACACTAGGACTACACGGTTATAGAAAAAGAGAGAGAAGGGGGTGACCATTTTACCCTTTGGATGGAGTGTTGATGATGCAGTGTATTAACTCCTATACACAGTGATCATCATAAGTTAGGTTCCCTGACTCGACAACCGATAGGACACCCTTTTTCTATAGTTTCCCTCTTAACCACGTGTCTCAGATGTCCCATTACCCATGTGACCGGATGTGACGCCATATTTGACCAGTTTTAGTGAATGAGACGTAGTTTGGTTGTAGCAATTACCCATGTGTGATAGGGTGCGACGCCATCTTTGACCGGCTGTATCTATTATCCATGTGTGTCGACTGTACCACTAGGTGCTATTGATCAATACAAAATCAGTGCTCGAGGCGCTCTTGACCAGCTCTTGATCATCACCATGTCACTATACCTACTTTCACCGACAATTTAAGTAGTCACTCGACCATTTACCACTACTTGGCCACTACTTGAGCACGTCATCGATCACTTTAACCAACACAGGTTCACTACACGTACTTTCCCTTACAATTTAAGTGGTTACTCGACTATTTGACCAGTACTTGCCCACTACTTGATCACTACTTGACAAGGTCACTACTTAATTTATCCATTTCTGTTTCACAACACGTACCATACCCTACAATTTTCTCACTTGATCGCTTGACCACTGGTTGAGCACTACTTGACCACTGGTTGACTACGTCGTCGACCCTATTACCATCACCGTTTCAATATACGTACTTTTCTCTACCTTTTAAGTGTTCACTCGACCACTTGACTACTGGTTGACCGCTATTTGACCACGTCATCGATCACTTTAACCACTACAATAATCTTAGGGACATCGTCCCCTACAATTTAAGTGGTCACTCGACCACTTGACTACTACTAACCATTGGTTGACCACTACTTGACCACTAATTTACCACCCTTTAATCATCACCATGTCTCTACGACCAATTTTCCCTAAAATTTCCTTGCTTGACCACTAATTTACCACCCTTTAATCATCACCATATCATTACAACAACTTTTCCCCTAAAATTTTCTCACTTGACCACTACCTGACCATTGGTTGACCACTAATTTACCACCCTTTAATCATCACCATGTCGCTATGACCAATTTTCCCTAAAATTTTCTCAATTGACCACTACTTGACCACTACTTGACCACTAATTTATCACCCTTTATTCATCACCATATCATTACAATCACTTTTCCCTAAAATTTTCCTTGCTTGACCACTAATTTACCATCCTTTAATCATCACCATATCATTACAACTACTTTTCCCCTAAAATTTCCTCACTTGACCACCACCTGACCACTGGTTGACCACTGCTTGACCACTAATTTACCACTCTTTAATCGTCACCATATCATTACAACTACTTTTCCCTAAAATTTCCTCACTTGACCACCACTTGACCCTTACTTGACCACTACTTGACCACTAATTTATCACCCTTTAATCATCACCATATCATTACAACCACTTTCCCCTAAAATTTCCTCATTTGACCCACTTGATCATTGCTTGACCACTGCTTGACCACTAATTTACCACTCTTTAATCGTCACCATATCATTACAACCACTTTCCCCTAAAATGTCCTCACTTGACCATTACTTGACCACTGCTTGACCACTACTTGACCACTAATACCTGGTACCCACCCCTTACCACCGAATGACACTACACCATATCCATTGCAATCAACGATCTTTAGCTTTCAAGGTTTCATTTGTAACACGTGTGATGTTAGTGAATAAACTACTATGAACATCTACATAGCACTAATAACCACCCTTATCAACTAATTGCACTAACCCATACCCACTACTATCCCCACCGCACCTTTTATTCGTACTAATGTACACCGCCAATGTGCTAACAGTTCAAAATACTTTAACATACCACTCACCCCCGTTTTTACAACCCGTTACTTAATGACTTTTCCATATGCACCCCTCCACGTCTGTTATGAACCGACCACCGTCACACCCACTGGAGATTTTCCCACACTTGCCGACGTATAACTCCCCGGTACTACCTGCCAGACTTTTCCCACTATGCCGCTACTTATTTAATATGCATTGTATTGTCTATACATGGTTTAATAAAAAAACATATACCTTACTTGAGTCGTTTGTTATTTTGAATGTTGTATTTTTTATGTTGTTATAGTACCTAGTGTCACTAGACCACACCCACTCTGGCCACCACACCCACTCTGACCACCCCTACATTTTTTAAAGAAAAAAAAAGTTATCGCCCCTTTGTGGCTCAGGGAGTTATCGCCATTTCGGGATCTGGGAGTTATCGCCCTTTCGGTATCTGGGAGTTATCGCCCTTTCGGGCTCTGGGAGTTATCGCCCTTTGAGGTGCAAAAGCAATGTGCACCTCAAAACGAGCGGCTTACCACGTTACTATACTACTGCCAGAGCATGAGGGAGTAAAAATCAAAATCAAATCAAATCAAATCAAATCAACTTTATTTTAAAAGGGTCACAAATTGGGCACGCAGGCCCGTCTTACATTTGGCCCTTTCAATCACTCATCTTTCGTTCATCGAGAGCTTTATACATTCACATAGGAAGAAGAAAAAACATTGTGAAATGAATGTTGTAAACATAAATAATACAAATTACCATGTTATGAGGCCTATCTCCCACCTACCCACACATCACCCCACCTACACATCACCCCCACCCACACACACACCCCCACCTACCCACACACACCCAGGGACACATACATACCCCACCAACAGACCCATCCCCCTCCCGCACATCCCTCACCCACACACACACTGCCCTCACCTGTTCTCCCAACCCAAACACACTCGCCACCCACACAAACATCCCCCACCAACCCACACATCCCGCGCCCACCCACATACACATCCTAACCCACACACCCATCCCCCACCTACATATCCTCTCCCCACCCACACCTCCAACCACCCATCCCCCAACCACACCTCCATCGACCACATATTCCCCATCCATGCACACACATCCCCAACCAACCAACTCATCGCACATCCACTTACATATCCCCAAAACATACACACACATACCCACCAACTGACATCTCCCTACCCACACACACACACACACACACACACACACAAACACATATATCTCCCTAACCACCTATACATCCCCAATCCACTCACACACACACCCCACCACCCACACATACATCCTCCACCCACCCACAGTTGCCCTAACCCACATCCCCCACCACACACTTCCCCCACCACACACATCCCCCACCCGCACATCACACACATCCCCTACCACACAATATTCCCAACTCACGCGCCACACACACATATCCCAGGAAAGGGATACAAAGGAAATGAGCGGGCTGACAAGATCACAGGTAAGGCTAATGTGGAGAGTGGACGCGCCATGGACCAGGCTGACATTCTGAATCCTCTACGAGAAGTAAGACTTATGCGAGAACCAAGTGATGACTGTGAATCTACAACCATGGCCAGACTGCGTGAACAGCAAATTAAAAGAGGTGTGGCCAAACAAGAACACTACGCATAAAGCCAAAGAAGATTCATAAACCAACACAGAACTGGTGTCGTTAGCCGCTACACGCTGCGGGATTTGCTGAGGAGGGGATCCGAGCACTTATGGACTGAATGGTTCGATGTGGAATGAGGATGATCTGTCGACTAACTAACTAGATAACTTGTTAAGTAAAAAGTATCACCCGTTGAAAAGTGATAGCCTTGGAAGTCTTGTACGGCCATACATACCGAATAAAGATCGTGAAAAGAGTTGAACTTATTTTCTTTTCAGAATCTTCTCCGCTGTTATAGCCATTATTGGCTAAATCCGTGCAGTGATGGCGACGATGTATGTACATTCACCTATGTCACCACAAGAAATGGCCGCGTCATCGTAAAATCTGGCAGAGTCAACAAACATGTTTACCGAGTCACCAATCTGACTAGCTAAGTGCGTTAATGAGGAGCACCATTAATGCTATGTATTAATGGTGCATGGCATTTGTAAAATAAAGAACTTGGCGTAATGTAGTCTTGTATATCCAAATAACAATGTTCCTTAAATAAAAGGCGTTAATTATGAATGGCATCTTCATTTATTACAGGTATGTCCCGTATTACAATTTTCACAGTTACTAACAGTGACTACGACTACGACTACGGCTACGGCTGCGGCTGCGGCTGCGGCTGCGGCTGCGGCTGCGGCTGCGGCTGCGGCTGCGGCTGCGGCTGCGGCTGCGGCTGCGGCTGCGGCTGCGGCTGCGGCTGCGGCTGCGGCTGCGGCTGCTGCTGCTGCTGCTGCTGCTGCTGCTGCTGCTGCTGCTGCTGCTGCTGCTGCTGCTGCTGCTGCTACTACTACTACTACTACTACTACTGTCAACAACCTAGTTTAGACAGGCATACAGGGATTCTTCATTTGTACCGCACGAATATCAACATGTAGGTGTACAAAGGGTAAATTCGCTTTATTGCGCACTGATTACAATTGGCTCCACGAGTCCACGAGCTCACATGAACATACATATATCATCAACACATCATCACATTCATTCAATACATTTATTATACTGCTAAGCACAATCTCTATCTATCCTAGTGTAAGTCACTATACTACTGTGCTATACAATGGTCAGGGCAAATACATCGACCTGTCTGCTGAGCTGTCCAGTCTCGTCTGGCTAAACTTAGCAGCATTGTCCAGCTGCGGACTTGTGTATCTTCGTGCGCCAGCACTATTGCGTGCTCGGTTACCTCGCACGTAGTTCAGTAGCCTGTACTCTAGCTAACGCTTTTTACGTGTACTTCCAGTGTTTATTGTCTCCTTCTCTAATCTGGGAGTAAATCCCTGTCATGTCCTGCAGTGTCCTACTTATGACACGTGCGTGTCCTGTTGGATAACTGCTTAAGAGTTCTATCTTCTACTTCTGTCCCTTGAATCTCTATTCCCTGTTCAGGGATGTTATCTCCACCCTATCTTAGTCTTATCCCTAACTTATATTCTTCTGTTACTTCTGTCCTAAGCTTCTTGACATACTCTCCTCCCCTCTGTGTTGCGTCTCCAACTTTAGGTTATGGGTGTGACCAATGTGGTTATCTTAAAAATTAGGCTGTCTTATTTTGTCAAGAGCTGGTTGAGGTTGCTAACAATGTTCTAGGTATATTGACTGACTACTACTGTCTGATGTCACACTGTTGTATGCATCCAGATTCTAATAATTATCACAACACATCTGTATTGTTGGCCAGAGCTACCGCTCCTCATTCACATTTCTGGGAGCTGTGTGAACCGAAGCCGTTGTCTTTTAAGACCTGCTTCTCATATTGCCAAATAACTGACAACCCGGACAAATTGTCCCTGTTATGGGTACAATACATGACTAATATTCATGCCCCCCCCCCTCGATATAATGTTAATCCAACTCGTTTACATGCTGTGTGTGGTAGTTTTTCACCTATCTAACTTCCGTTTGTGAAAACATCTTTCAATGTTATACCAGAGTTTCGTGAGTCTGTGATGTCCCCTGTTTAGAGTTAAGCCCCTTTCCAGTGACTGCTGTCTGCATGTTTATCTGAACGTATTCCTGGTTGTTTGCGTGTTTGTTTATAATTAAAGTATGTGTAAATTACAAACATGTGTGTATGTCTATAATTTAGTTGAGTGTTATGTTTTAAGCGCCATAAAACGGTTTGATGCAGTCACAAATGAGTGCGTATGTCTGATTCATGACTGCCGTGCCGGTTTAGGAAGCTTAAAATATGTTTCCTTACATGCAATGTATTTGTGGCTATCACACACATAAAAATAGACAACACGTGTGTTACACAAATGGAACGAAGACAAATTACAAAAAGTTGCGTTGTGCGGAGAAATGTCGCACTAATGTTTCGTTCATGTGTTTTTAATCCTTTCACTCGATTTCTTTCTCTCTCCTTTTTATCACACATTCACTCCACATTAGTTTAAAAACAAAATGTCATTAAAATATTGTTGTCAAAAGAAATTGAATGCAAAAAATATTTACACTAACTTTGGGCTCAGTTTACAGAGTTATAGAGCCGTATGACTGTGCTATGTTTTCGCACTAGTCATGGTATGTACAAAAATTATATACATGGTTGCAAGGATTGTTTGTAATCAATCCTGGGTATGATGACTAATCTACCTATTATATTCTACTTTCGTGGGCTGAGTTAAGCTAACTAAGTGAATGAACTAAGCTAAGGGAACTAATCTAACTAAATGAATTAAATGGGGTAAAATGTGTTAATTACCTTATTGTATTTGTAAGTATGATGATGTAAGTTTCAAATAATGGTCTAAATTTAAGTGATGATTTATTTAACTAACTTATTTTAAAATGTATGTACTTAAAGATGAATTGCTAATGTACTTATGAAATTAATGAATATGGTTTCGTAGTTTTAAATGTATCATTTCTTAACTGAATGTAAATGAAATTTAAAAAGTAAATACTATTAATTTCCTATCACTAAGTAAAATGGGGATGTTTTTATAAGTTATGTTACTCTAACACAGATTTCAAACTATATGCAACTGAAATAAAAACATATTATAATACTTATCACAATATATTTCTAACTAATTCCAGGTTTGATGGTAAAGTCGCGTTCCTTGAAGTTGAATATTACTCTATTTCACAACGTTATTTACAAAGTTTGATCTTCGTGATGATGCTGGGTTTAGTCTCTATATGTTGTGTCGAGTATAATAAATAACGGCGTAGCAAGATCATGATGTGCTTGTCCGTTTTAATCCATAATGACACAGTTCTATGCACAGTTCTCTTTATGGCGACACACAAATCTATGAGCACTATAGTTTCTGTAACACACAAGTCTGGACACAGATAAATTATAATGTCACTGACTATGGTGATGTTGGCTCATTCCTCTGCGTTACTTCAGGTATGTCGACGTCAGAGGGTCTGCTCAAAGTGTCAGCAAGTAAGTTCATTCTACCCTTAATGTGCTTGATGGTAAAAGAGTAGTTTTGGAGAATCAGAGACCATCTATAAATACGGTTGTTTCTATGGACTCCTGACTCCATGACGGTGAGTGGGGAATTATCAGTCTCGATGACAAAATGTGTCCCTGCCAAAAACCTATGAAGTTTACGGACACAGTAGATGATACTTAACCCCTCCAATTCAGAGACTCCGTACTTCGCCTCTGTAGGTGTGATCTTCCGGCTCACGTAGATGATTGGGTGGAAAATCCCATCATAATGTTGACCTAGTACGCCGGCGATGGATACAGTACTCGCGTCTGTCCTAAGAGAATAGGTGAGGTTCGGGTTAGGTAAGCGTAATATTGGTACATCGCTAAACATTTGCTTAAGTTTTGATAAAGCGTTTATTAACTCAGCATCTTTTACATTGATTTTTACAGAAGCTTTCAATAAATTTGAAAAAATGCTGGTAATCTCAGCTAAATTTTGGATGAACTTGTTATAATAGTTCACTAGCCCGAGTAGACTTCTCACCTGCTTCTTGGTGGTTGGCATGGTGAGGTTTAACATTTTTGTAACACTTTTATTATCTGTTTTCAGTTGGCCTTTTGTGATGGCATGGCCAAGGAAGTCAATTTCTTCCAGACACAACTCCACTTTTGTTGGTTTCACTGTGAGACCGAATAGTTTTATTCTGTCGAAGACATGTCGTAGTTTCTGTAGATGTGTGGTCCAGTCTGCAGTATGGATACAGATGTCATCTATATATGTCTCTGTATTCGTTACTCCTTGTAGTAGATCTCTAGTAAGGCTAACAAATGTGGCGGGCGCATTCCGAAGGCCAAAAGGAAGAAATAGCCACTCATAAAGACCTAGAGGTGTTGAGAAGGCAGTTAAATGCATAGAATTTTTGCTCATTGGGACCTGTCAATATCCTTTCGTGAGGTCAAGTTTAGAGAAGATCATAGATGTAGACATGTTTAGGATAAGATCTTCGCAAGAAGGGATAGGCTCTGCGTCAACCTTGGTGACTTTATTTAATCTCTATAATCTACGCAGAGACGGATGGTAGAGTCCTTCTTTTTCACTATGACAATAGGAAAAGAGTATTCCGACTGAGACTTCTGAATCATTCCACTCCTTTCCCGAACAAGAATTTCCTTATCTAGATTATGTCTATAATTAAAATGTCGGCATTTTATAGGATTGTAGTCGGATAGAAGAATGGAGTGTTCGATTCTGTCAGTCCTGCCTGGAATGTCAGAAAAAATTTCTTTGTACTCCGTCACTAATGCTATTGTCTGCTGTTTCTGCTCGTCTGTTAGTTTTGGTTCTATCTGTATGCTGTCAATTGTCGCTGTTATGTCCACTGTTGGAACTTGTAGTTCCATGTCGTCGTCTTCTACTTGGTTAAGTACTGTGGTGGTGCTAAGTGCGTATTCTGTTTGCTGATTAGGTGTGGTTGCGTTGTCGTCGTCTTCTGTCAAACTAATTAGTGTAGTTGCGTTATGTTCGTCTGTCGTCCGATTGATTGGTTTAGATGCATCCTGTTCGTCTGTCGTCTGTTCCTCTCGTCTTGAAAAATACGGTTTCAGCATGTTGATATGGAATATCTTTAATTTTCGGTTTATCGATATTTCATAGTCGACATCTGATATTTTTCGTACCACTTTGAATGGCCCTTGCCATGATGTTAATAGTAAGTTACACCTCTTGTTCTGGTTCGAGGTGTAGGGTTTTGGCACCCTTGTTTGCGTAATGGCGGTAGATTTGTCCTTTTCTCTCCAAAGATGATTTAGCTATTACACACGCTTTCATGATCTTATTGCATGTTTCTGTCACCATTTCATAAGGTGATACTGGTGTTGGATTTTCTGAGGTGTTCGTAATCAACTGATGGTAAATTGTAAGGGGTCCATGTCGGTTAGCCCCGTACACTAATTCAAATGGGGAGAAACCCGTACTTGAGTGCGGAATTTCTCGATAGGCGAACAGCACTGTTGGTAACAGTGTATCCCAATCAGATGGGTTCTCTGCTGTCACCTTAGCCAGCATGTGTTTTAAATCACCATTAATTTTCTCTATAATTGCATTGCTGGCTGGGTGGTAGGCCGTGGTGAACTGTTGTTTAATCCCTAGCAATTTTGTAAGAGCTTGCGTAGCAGCTGATATAAAATGCATTCCGCGATCCGATGTAATGGTCTGAGGAAATCCGAACCGGGAAAACAGGTGCAAAAAGACGTTGGCTACATCTTTGGAGGTGACATTTTTTTAGGGGTACCACTTCTACCCACCTCAAACAGAGATCTACCAGGGTTAAAATAAAACGGTTTCCTTTGCTCGAGACATGATTTAGGGGTCCAACAATATCGACCGCTACAATTTCAAAAGGTCTAGAGGCCAATGTTGATGGTTGAACCTCTGCTGTTACATGCTTTCCCTTTCTTACCAACTGTTGACAAATGGTACAACGACAAAAAGTTTTAATATCACTACAAAATGTTGGCCATTAAAAGTGGGCTAGAATTCTGGCTCTAGTTTTGTCGTAGCCTAAATGTCCAGCAAACGGTGAGTCGTGTGCAATTTTCAACACGGTTTGTCGGTGTTTCACAGGTAACACCGTCTGCTGAATTTCATGGTTATTTGTGGTATAATTTTTCATGAGAATACCGTTATGGAGTTTAAAGTACCATGAAGCATTTTTGGTGACTTTAGGTTTCTCTCCCAGAAACTTTAAATAGGGTGAGATAGTTGGATCAGCGCGTTGCGCCTCTATGAAATTTTGTCTTGTGGTGTTACTTATCGTACCACAAGGTGTTACTAATTGTAGCATTTCTTCCTGCAGGTCATCTTGTTGTTTCTGCGTTTCTGACCTGGTCACTGCATTAGCCTTATTGTTTTCTTTCCAGACTAATACTTCTTCTGTAGTGCAGTTTTTCAGCTCTGGTAGGCACCCAAGAATCAGGTCTGTACACGGTTTGTGAAGAATGGCGCATGTGAATGTGCCGGAAAGGAATGGGGTGTTTATACGGGCTTTTGCTAGCGGGTACTTTTCAATATTACCCGAAAAGGTACGGCATTTCACAAAGCCGCCCGTATAATCCTCTGGTTTGGCCAGTTCTTTCCCCAAACCGATTAATGTACTTCCGCTGTCCAGTAAACATTTGCATGGCTGGTCATTAACCATTGCATCGTGGAACACTAACTTGCCTCTGGAGGTTATGGCTGCGTTGGCGTTCTCGCTAGAGAACGGTACAGAGTGCCCACATTTAAGTATCCCATCTTCGTGGAATTGGTGACAAGTATTACATTTATCAAAATTTAAAATATCAACAGCAGCTGACACACTCTCACACTGATTGAATGGTAACACTTCCTCACTCTCACTTTCGTAAATGCTCCCACTTTCAGACGAGGTATCAATAAGTAAAGCATTGCTGGCTCTCAATCTCTGCCGTCCAGGGCATTTAGCGGAATAATGTCCGTAAGAAAGACAAAAGAGACATTTAACGGCACATCTAAACTTTGTTCTTTTGTTCTCTTGCTTCTTAATCATCATTTCCAGGTGTGACGGGTACGAAGGATTTTTATCGCACATAGAAAATTCATGATGGAAAAAACGACAATACATACACTGTGGTGGCTTTGATTTTTGCCTATCTTTCATTTAACATGGTTTTTGACTAGGAGTTTTTCTTATTTGACTTTTTGCAAAAGCTGCAATTTCTGACTCCTCTATTGATGTCTTAAAAACGTCTCTGTTAGAAGAAAAATAAGCCGAACCACGTTTTTCGAGTTGTCGGCTTGTTGTAAGAACTTCGCGAAGGGGGTTGGAACAGTGGAAATAATTTTGTCCATTACCATTAAATCCATTAATTTCTCAAAACTTGTCCCTATCTTTGCCCCGTTAAGCCATTTCTTGAAAATACTTTGGACATTTGAAACATAATCTATGAAGATTTCTGTAGCTTTTGGTCTTAGCTTGGAAAACTGAATCTGATATCCTGGAGCGTCAAGCAAATATTGTTTCATGATGCGGTCATGTATGTATTGGTAATTATTTCTTAAATCAGATGGAATTGACTCTATTACTTTTAAGGGCTCCCCAGAAAGATTCTTCATATAGATCATTTGACTATGTGTTGAAATTTAAATATTGAGCACAATCCACTACTGGCAACGCCGATCGCACTCTGGTATGAACCTAAGGCCTATCCACGTCAATATGGAAGCACTATATGGAAGCACTATCTCCATATTGACGTGGATAGGCCTTAGGTTCATACCAGAGTGCGATCGGCGTTGCCAGTAGTGGGTTGTGCTCAATATTTAAATATAGATCATTGTCCAATCTTCTAAAGGTACCTTCTGGAACTTGAGTTGGAACTCGACATTTTCAGTCCATGCGGAGATGGAATCCCCTTGGCAATAGGGCTTCACTAACCCTTTATACTTATTGATTTTGTTCTCTTCCTCGTGACTCTTTATTTTCGTCGTAGCAATCTGAACATGTGAGTCAATTTCCATTTCTTTCATATTTAATTGTTTTTGTAACTATATCTCTTTCTGTTCGGTGGCTTGACTTAACTCTATCTCTTTCTGTTTGGTGGCTTCACTTAACTCTATCTCTTTCTGTTTGGTTATCTGAGCTATCTCTTTCTGTTTGGTGGCCTCATTTAACTCTGCCAGCTCCTTCTGTTGTCTTTCTTGTGCCCGTTCATCACTCTCAGCATCTTTTGCTTCCTTATACTTTCGTTCTGACCATTCTTCTAATTGTCACCAGTCAGTCCCATATCTTTCCCCGCTTTGATAAATTCACTGAGTGTTGACATTCTTACTGTTTATATTTATACACTGATGGCAATGAGAACACGAATATTTAATTATATACACAAACTTACAGTACAATCTGAAACAAAATAAGATGCTTCGTTAATATACTTAATCAAAACTGTAATTGTACTCATCTGATTTCGGTGTTTGCTTGATTCCTTGGAGTGTTTCACTCACTCTCCGTTCGTAATGTACTTCTGCTCACTAGCAGCAACAATTAATACACAGTATATACTAGGAAATACACGATGTTATTTATGTCTCAATTCCCTTAGAATGGAAGACGAAAATGTGATACGAATGATATGAATGATATGCATGATATGAATGGTTGCATGAATAATTGAATGAATCGTCGTTGTCTGTCTTATGTCGTTTTGACTTCAGCTTGTCGGTTACAGACTGCGTTATACCTGTAAGGGAGAATCTCTTAGATTTCGACAATTTTAATCACTTCTTAGTGGTCAGTTGACATAACCACTTTACTTTTGCATATCATGGGTGATTACTCAACAAACATTCTGATTGTGCTATTATATTAATTGCAATGATTGTTTCTCGTGGGTAATTTTCAAATAACCTTTATAGTAACACTTCCGATATTACAATATCAATGTCGCGGGTAGTAAAGAAGCCACGCTATGACACCATAATGTTACTATAATTATTATAGAATATATCAGTCGTAATATGGGTTGGTTTAACAACCACTTTATAACACCAAAATAGTTCAGAATATTTCCGTGGGTACTATGGATGGGTTCAAAGACCACTTCCTGACACCAGAATATTTCAGTGGGTAGGTTCAAAGACCACTTTCTGACACCAGAATAATCCCGCCTGTCAACAACCTAGTTTAGACAGGCATACATGGATTCTTCATTTGTACCGCACGAAAATCAACTCGTAGGTGTACAAAGGGTAAATTCGCTTTATTGCGCACTGATTACAATTGGCTCCACGAGCTCGCAGGATAGCGAAGCCTAACTGCTCATACCATCTATTTTTAGATATTATCTATTGCGACTTAATTAGCACTTAAAAAATGGACGCTAATTACATAATAATAAATAAATTACCTTATGCATTATTAATGTTAGCTTAAAAACCTATCATGATGTTTATTTTATTATGCAGAATGGTGCTACAGACCCAGTGGTTACTTCCCTTTTTTTTTTGATAGGATGTTCAGTGACCTAATTAGCAATTAAAAATGGGCGCCAGTTAATTATTATTCATTAATTACTAATTATAGATGACGAATAGTGATATATGGCTGCTAAGATTATTATTTAAAAACAATCAAGTTATAGTAGCAAGAAGCTCATTGAGTGGATTCCAGAGTATTTCTTTGGTTAAGATAACAACACTCAATATCTCCGCTTAGAATTGACAATCAGGCTTCATTGAAGTACACTTGGACCCTATTGGGTTGGTTCAACATAACGAAGCGGCATGGAAGCCGCGCAGGGAGAAAGAAGCAAGGTAAGCGTGGTGGTTTGAGACGTTTTAGACTCAAGTGTCACCGTCTAGGACTCAGGAATGTCCGTATTCTATATTGGAACTGTATATCCCACTTCTGACAAAATTATTATTTATAGTCAGGTCTTAGTCAGATATGACTGAGCTACCGTATGACAGTAGACGGTACTACCTGCTTTCTGTCAGCGTCGAATGTTGGGCGGCGCTTACCAAACCCGACACCCCACATTGTGCCAACGGCTTCGGGCGGAAGAGCGCAATTGGGAGGGTACTAGCCTTATCCTGGTGCGAGGAAATGCAGCCCAAAGACAAAATAAGTCATGGCAGGGCAGACCAGGCCCTAAGACTTTGTTGGCAGCTGGTCTAGGATCAAAGCTCCGACAGGCGGACAGTTAGAGCATTGCTTTGCTGATCCGGCAGTCTCTGCAGCTTGTCTTGTTCCAGATTATAGGTGTCAACTTTCCTCTGGAGTGAACTAGGCAGGCCGAGAGAGGGATCATGCTGCATGGGCAACACATGGTTTCTTTATTTTAGCCCAGGCTTTGTGCTATGGAGAGGCAATAACTCTTAACCGGTCTCGGAATCAAAGCGAGAGGCAACTGTTACGGGTTATTAGTCCTTGTCAGTTGGCGTAGACATGGGGCGCCATGCGTTGCCTCTGACGGTGGGAGACACCTACAGGTGTCACTGATCAGCTACCGCCCTCCCCAAGCTGGGCATCCCCCAGCCAATTGGGTGCTGATCCGCCACAGCCTGCCTGCTTCAATGGGTGCTTGGGGCTAGGGCAAAATCTGAATTGCAGGCTGTAAAAACAATGCACCAGGTACTAATAAAAAGAATAGAAACCTCAAACTACGGCTTGCAACTTGGAACGTGAGAACCATTTGTCCAGGATTTTCCACTGACTTGACAAATATTGACGATGTGAGAAAAACGGCTGTGATTGATGCTGAACTCAATCGTCTTAACATTGATATTGCTGGCCTGCAGGAGACTCGCCTCGCCGAGGAAGGGTCACTCAGGGAAAACAATTACACCTTTTTTTTTGGAAGGTAAGAGGGCAGGCAGAAAAAAGGCAACATGGTGTGGGCTTTGCAGTGAAGAATTCGCTACTGGGAATGATTGATATCCCAGCTGGAGGTAATGAAAGAATATTATCACTGCGCTTGGCAACCTCTTGTGGTTTTGCCACCATTCTCACTGCATATGCACCGACACTCGCTTCCTCTGATGATGTGAAGGATACGTTCTATGAGCAGCTAGACTCTGTTATCAAGGCAGTTCCAAAATCCGACTACATTTATATGCTCGGTGATTTCAATGCTCGTGTGGGCAAGGACTCGAGTTCATGGCCAGTGTGCCTTGGAAAATACATCATGGGTCGCATGAATGATAATGGGCAAAGGCTGCTGGAGCATTACACTAGAAATGACCTATGTATTACAAACTATTTTTTTTTAACAAAAGAGATGCATAAGGTCACATGAAAACATCCAAGATCCAGCCATTGGCATCAGCTGGACTTCATTATGACACGCAGACAACATCTGAACCATACATCATTAACTCGAAGTTACCACAGTGCTGACTGTGATACAGATCATTCTTTGGTTGTTGCAAGGGTTAGACTGAGACCAAAGGGAATCTACACAGCTAAACACAAGTCTAGCCCCAGGATTAATATTACTAACACTCACGATCCTGGAAAGTGTTTGAATTTCAACAGCAACTTGAAGACGCTTTCAATGATACATCAGAAAATTGTATAGTAAATGATAAATAAAGTAAACTTAAGGAAACTATTTATAAAACAGCGGTAGGGGTTTACGGCACTGTGGATCATAAGAGGCAGGTCTGGTTTGCGGCAAACAGCCAGATACTGCAGCCCTTGATTGATAAAAAGAAGATAGCTCTCTTAAGAAACAAGGAAAGACCAACGCGTAACACTCTGAGTGAGCTGAAGCAAGCGAGGAAGGATGTACAAAAGGTTGCCAGGCAGTGTGCGAATGACTATTGGATCAAGTTATGTGAGTCCATTCAAATCGCAAGTGATAAGGGAAAGATCAGAAGCATGTATGAAGGGATATAGAAAGCCTGTGGTCCAATGATCAAAAGAAGTGCACCGCTGAAAACCTTGACTGGAGAAATCATCACTGATAAGAAACAGCAGATGGATAGATGGGTCGAGCACTATTTAGAGCTTTACTCAAGTGAGACCAAGCTAGCGGATGATGCCCTCAACGCCATAGAGGCCCAGCCAACTCTTGACCACCTGGACACACTTCCCACTATAACAGAAGTTAATTGTGCTATAAATGAGCTTTCATCTGGCAAGGCTCCAGGTAAGGATGGGTTTCCAATAGAGGTAATCAGGAGTGGGCAAGACACACTCGCTCTACAGATCCACCAGCTAATAGAGCTATGCTGGCGAGAAGGACAATTCGGCTTCCGTCAGAACCGGTCTACAATTGATATGATATTCTCATTGCGACAGATGCAAGAAAACTGCCGGGAACAAAATCAGCCACTGTTTATTGCCTTCATCGACCTCACAAAGGCATTCGATTTGGTCAATCGTGAGGGTCTGTTCAAAGCACTAAAGAAGATTGGCTGCCCACCAACTCTTCTGTCCATTGTGGAATCGTTCCACACAGGCATGAAGGGTATAATCAAGTTTGATGGCTCAACTTCAGAAGAGTTTGAAATCAAGATTGGAGTTAAGCAAGGTTGTGTACTATCTCCCACCCTCTTTGGGATATACTTTTCACTTCTGCTGAAATATGCCTTTCGTGATCAGGATGACGGTATATACATTCACTCACGCTCAGATGGTGGCCTCTATAATGCTCAGAGATTGAAGGCCAAGACCAAAATTAGCAGGGAGCTAATCAGAGAGTTGCTTTTTGCGGATGATGTTGCGATTACGACCCACTCTGAGGAAGAATTACAACATCTACTATCATCATTCTCCAATGCTTGTTCTGAATTTGGTTTAACAATTAACAAAAAGAAGACACAGATTATGTCACAATGTGCACATGATGTGCCATCAATCTTTATTGACGACGCCGAACTGGAGATAGTAGACCATTTTACATATCTAGGATCAGAGGTGCCGGCTTCGTGGCTTAGAGGTTATGACTTTTCTCCGTAATCTCGTATACTATCGTGGGTTAACGTGATGACGGTAAGAATCAGCGGTGGTTCGAATCGCATCAATAACTTGCGGGGTATGTGAGCCGGCCGCTCAGAAAGCAATGGCAAACTACTGAGCGTAATCTTGCCAAGAAATCAACATACAGCTGAAAGATGCTGGTGTTGACAGCAATGTCCTGTAAAGGATATGCAAAAAAAAAAAAAAAAAAAAAAGGATCAGAGGTAAATAGCAAATTATCCCTCGATCAGGAAATCAACATCAGGATTGGCAAGGCAGCAACAACAATGAACATGTTAGCAAAAAGAGTCTGGGAGAACAGGAAGCTTACTGCCAAAACAAAAGTCCTCGTCTACCAAGCCTGTGTCCTTAGTACTCTTCTTTATGGCATTGAAACCTGGACAACTTACTCACGCCAAGAGAAACGTTTAAACAGCTTTCATATGCGGTTTCTGCGAAGAATACTTGGTATTAAGTGGCAAGACAAAATCACAAATACTGAAGTATTGGAAAGATCAGGTTGTGTGACGGTGTATTCCATGCTCAGTCTTCGTAGACTTAGATGGATATGACACGTTAGGAGGATGGATGATGGTAGAATACCAAAGGACATCTTTTTTGGTAAATTACAGATGGGTAGGAGATCTCAGGGTCGGCCTCTACTATGATACAAAGATGTGTGTAAGCGGGACATGATTGATACAGGCATTGATAATGCACAATGGGAACACGTCGCCGCTGAACCTGTTGCATGGAGGGCAACTATCAGAATTGGAATAAAGACAAAGGAGAAAATGATTGCAGATAAAGCACACACAGAGCGTGAGAGACGTAAGATGGTGAAAAATGGTGGAAATGACCATGTTTTCCCATGCACCTACTGTGGGCAAACATTTGCAGCAAGAATTGGCCTTACCAGCCTCACTCGCCACCGCCATGGATCGTAGTTATTAAGCCTTTTTGAAGCACAATGTACCAAACTATCGTCTGTCAAGACGGAAAGGTGCCAATGACGAGCTCACATGAACATACAAATATCATCAACACATCATCACATTCAATACATTTATAATACTGCTAAGCACAATCTCTATCTATCCTAGCGTAAGTCACTATACTACTGTGCCCTGAAAACTATAAAATGGTCAGGATTTGTGAATCTTCGTGCGCCAGCACTATTGCGTGCTCGGTTACCTCGCACGTAGTTCAGTAGCCTGTACTCTAGCTAACGCTGTTTACTGGTACTTCCCGTGTTTATTGTCTCCTGCTCTAACCTGGGAGTAAATCCCTGTCATGTCCTGCAGTGTCCTACTTATGACTCGTGCGTGTCCTGTTGGATAACTGCTTAAGAGTTCTATCTTCTACTTCTGTCCCTTGAATCTCTATTCCCTGTTCAGGGATGTTATCTCTATCTTATCTTAGTCTTATCCATAACTTATATTCTTCTGTTACTTCTGTCCTCAGCTTCTTGACAACTACTACTACTACTACTACTACTACTACTACTACTACTACTACTACTACTACTACTACTACTACTACTACTACTACCACTACTACTACTACTACTACTACTACTACTACTACTACTACTATTGCTGCTACTGCTACTGCTACTATTGCTGCTGCTACTACTACTACTGCTATTGCTACTACCACTATTACTACCATATCCAATACTTTAGCTATGTCTACTACTTCTTCAGTTATCCCAGTACCATTGCTACTAATCTGTTTATGTAGTAACAATTGTCACATATATTGCTCCCCAAAACGTTGACAGTATTCCTATTTAATCCCGCAGTTGCGTAATAACTGGTAGCTCAACTTCATAAACCAGTGATCCATGTTCAACACTCATTAGTGTTAAGATTCTATTTTTGTCATCAATACAGATCTGGGTTCGGCTCCGCCTAACAACATTAGCAACGGATAGATTTCAGAATGTCTTGGGCTTTGTCAGTGTAGGAAATGCACAGAGCAATGTGCGATAGCATAGTTAAGTAAGATATAAATAATAAATGTTTTGCGTATCCTTTTACAGGACTTAGCTGTCAACAGCAGCATCTTTCAGCTGTCTGTTGATCTCTTGGCAAGATTACGCTCAGTAGTTTGCCATTGCTTTCTGAGCGGCCGGCTCAGTATCCGCAAGTCACGAGCGGGGGTCGAACCACCTCAGTTCTCGCTCCGCTGCGAGACTCTGCGTGATAAACGGGATTACAGAGAGAAAGTGTTGTAACCCCACAGCCAGAGAGACCGGCAAGTAAGATATAGTAAAGGCAAAGAACAACGTGTAATAGCACAGTTATGTAAGGTGTTGGAAAGGCAAAGAGCAATGTATGAATACATAGTTAAGTAAGATGTGGAGGGATGCTTTCGATTGCCTACATTATAACATTCTTGCAATGGTCTGTTTGTATTCTTGACAGTCTTGGGAGTCTCTGTGGCGTAGAAGGCTGTGGGTTCGATTCCGGGCCGCGTCTTTCGGTTTACAAGTTAAATGTTTCAGAGACTCCTGTGGGTCGTCGCCAAAGCTACGGAGTTAGTGCTTTGTGCGACGCTTTCCGTACTGCGGAAAGAGACCGAGCCATATGGGATAAAACCCGTTGCAATGAAGTCGACCCTGTCGACTTTTAAGCGACTTTTAAGACGACATTGCCATTGAAAGAATGCTGCTGCAAGAAGTGACCTTTGGACCTGGCCGACACTCAGTACTCCGAGGAAAGACCAGACAGGCATATAATCAGATTGCCCTTAGTACCATTAGTATTGAGCATCTTCACTTGTTGTTGGAGATGGAAACGGAAGGCGTATGGGAATGTCCCAAGTGGTGTTACGTCGGTTCTTGACACAACTCAACTCAATCTCATTACGTTTAAAGCGGTCCGTTACTTTATTTACTACAATCCGGTAATTTAATACAATGTTGATGAATGTAATAGCAGAAATAACAATCTAATATAATCTTGTTGGATGTGCTAAATAATCTAAGAGTGACCAGGGTATCTGGCCGACACTCAGTACTCAGAGGCGAAGAGGTTACGCATGCATTTTTTAATCTCGCATACCTGCGTTCGAAACACAACTGTGGATAATTTGTCAGCAGGCCGAGTTAGGCTGGATTATTATTAAATGGTGTGGGTGCCGGTCGTTCAGAAAGCAACAGCAAACTACTGAATGTTACCTTGCACAGGAATCGCTAATAGCCAAAAAATTATGGGATTGACTGCTACGTCATGTAGAGGATATGCACTAACAAATACAATTTTGATGAATGTAATATCAGAAATAATCATCTAATACAAACTTGATGAACGTAATAACAGAAAGAGAGAGTCATGCCACACTCTTACCATGAGGTAATAGCATGAGGCAGTAAATGCAGTGCGAATGGGAAACAACTTTGAAGTGCATTAGGAAAAATACAGATACAAGATGGCATTCGCGCAAATAAGTAATTGAGTTATCTTGTTTTTTGACAGGGTTCAGTGGGACTGGCAGAAGGCCTTTTTCTCACTGCCAGATAGAATCGTGTTTGATTGCTCAAAGTGCTGACGTCAGCACTCCGTGGGTAATAGTTGTACCAACGCCAGAATCGTGATTGGCTTTAATTGTAGTTTACACTTCTTTAAGAATCGACACATGGTCGATCTGTTTGCTTCTTTCTTTCTTTCTTTCTTTCTTTCTTTCGTCTTACTTTCCTTCTTTCTTTCTTTCTTTCTTTCTTTCTTTCTTTCTTTCGTATCGTCTTTCTTTCTTTCTTTCTTTTTATCTTTCTTTCTTTCTTTCTTTCTCTCTTTCTGGCTTTACGTCTGTCTGTCTGTCTGTCTGTCTGCCCCTGTCTGCCCCTCTGCATGCATGCCTGCCTGCTTGCCTGACTGCCTGCCTGCCTGCCTGTCTGTCTGTCTGTCTGTCTGTCTTTCTTCTTCTTCTTCTTCTTCTTCTTCTTCTTCTTCTTCTTCTTCTTCTTCTTCTTCTTCTTCTTCTTCTTCTTCTTCTTCTTCTTCTTCTTCTTCTTCTTCTTCTTCTTCTTCTTCTTCTGCTGACTCTACCTCTTTCTCTGTTTATTTTTCTCATCCGTCACATCTTCACCCTTCTCCTGTCCCTAATCTGTCGAGTCCACCTCTTCTTCCTCTTATTCTTCTTCCTGTTCTTCTCCTTCTGCTCGCCTCCTTCTCTTCCGCTTCTCTTCCCACTCCTACAATCCTTCATCCGTTATTTCCGCCACCACCCCCCTCTTCTTCTTCGTCGCCTTTTTCTTGCTTTTCTCCTTCTTCTAGTTACGTCTTTAAATATTCTAGGCAACGACATGCGAGTCCTGTGGCCACTTTCCTTCCTTTTCACAAATCCTTCCCATACAATGACTAACAAATTTGAACATTGTCTGGACCCACTTTCCCGAGGCTGGGTCATAACATTGCTGTACTGGCAGGAAACACCACCTAGCGTATCCTATAGGTTGAACCTGGATCGATGTCTCTGCGGCCGAATACACTAACCACCAGACCAAATAAATTAATTGTGGTCATCATCATCATCATCATCATCATCATCATCATCATCATCATCATCATCATCATCATCATCATCATCATCATCATCATTGTGATATATTTTATTTTCACAAGCGTAACGTGCGGTAAATATTTCCCGTCGACAATTAAAGTTTGACACCGCATCAGGGCTAGTTTGTTCCCCGCTGCGATAAATCCTACTTTTTACATCGACTCATTGTACCGCACAACCGGAGGGAACTCAAATAAATGCACATGCAAGGCTGAAAACAGCCTATTTGTTTTACCAAAAGCCAGCATGAGACATGAAGATCTGAAATAGCGGAAGGAGTGAGAGAGTTTCGAAATCAAATTCATGAGAAAAGAAAATCCTCAGTCTACGACATCGCTTTTGAGAAATTGCATCTTAGTGAGATCATGAAACGTATCGACATGTTGAAGTCATTCTGATAAATAAGGTAGTGGTACTAGTGTAGATCCAGACCTGACTTTGTGAAGGTTGACTGCAGCACTTGTTGAGTGAGCACCTTCTTGAGTGATGCCCTTGATAGAGTAGAGCAGAAACGTATCTTCCTGCAAAAGTTCCATTTGTCTCATAGGAGAGGTAATCTTTATTTAAACATTTACCTGCCAAAAATGGAAGGAAAACCAAGAGTCAACTTATAATGTTCTACTCAGACCTGGAATACTAAGACTACAGAACATACAGCAATCAAGTGTTAGCCAAAGGGATCCACAAACTTGGAAGTGGAGAACCCTGGGGTGTAGACAGTTTTTTTTTTTCCCAGATCATCCATGCCAGTAAAAGATGAGCAGTACAGGTCATTTTTAAAAAAAAATATAGCTGGAAATTTACACTTTATAACTGGCCCATCCATGCTGTATAGTTAAAATTACATGTATATGTCCTACTTGAATTTCATAATATTGTCAATTTAGAATGCAGTATTCAAAATTCAAGTTTATGTTTATTAAATTATAAGTTGAGTTGAGTTGCGTCAAGAACCGACATCACTGCACTCAGGACATTCCCATACGTGCTCAGTCCCCTCGTTCAACAGCCAGCGAAGAGTCATACTACTAATCGTTCCCACCGCTATCTGATTAAATGTTCTCCTGGTCTTCCCTCTCAGTTTTGAGATTCTTCAAGAACCCCTGCCGATCCCCCGCAACCTCATTTTATCCACTTATAGGTTCTCAATCTGTTCCTCCCCCTTCTCCACTTGGTCCCACAAGCACACGACCACCTCCCCCTTGTCCATAGGCAAGATACCACCAAGAGGTGCATTCCCTGCTAGCCTATCAGCCTGTTTATTCCCCCGTACACCCGCATGGCCAGGGCAAAATATCCTTACAATTTTCACAATCTGTGACCTCTGAAGCGACGAGAGCCATTCCACACGAAACATTCCTTTCTCCACCTTGCTAAGCATATTCTTTGAATCCATAATGAACACCACGAGTGTTGCAGTAGTCTCCTCTAGCCACCGGAATGCCGCTGTTACTGCCTCCACCTCCATTCTCATGCTGGAGGTTGTAGTCTCATATGCCAGGCTCACCTTTTTCAAGATTCGCCCATTAGCCTTAACAATAAAATCCCAGCCACTACGTCTGTTTCTCACCACTGACCCATTGGTGTAGATGACTATGTCACCTTGATGTGTGTTGCTCTGGATCAGCTGTTGCACTTCACACTCAGTGCGGCCCGCTGCCCATTCTCTGAACTCACGACCCAGTGTTGTTATTACATTGTACCAGTCCGTCATGGCATCCGGAACTTCAACCCACTCTCCTTCACGATTGATGGTCTCTAGATCACACACCTGACTTATAGAAAGTTCTGTCTGTGCCATCCAGGACCTGCCTCGTCTTAGGCTATGACCCTTTACCATATCCATTGCTGCATGCAGCGGGTGATCCCTGTCTGCGACAACTCTCAGGTACCATTTGGCGGGAAGGACCCTATGCCTATCCGTCATTGTAGGTAGCGCCAGGATATGCCTCATGCAGATAATTGGTGTGTCCTTTGTGCACCCCAGTATTAACCGCAGGGCAGCATTCTGTAAGCACTCCAACCTTTCAAGCTGACTTTTTGATACTGTCAGCAGCCCCAAACCATACTCAATGACTGAAATTATTAACTTTTGAAAGAGACTGTACAGCATCCTCTGATCTACCCCGGTTGCTGCCATAGCCCTCAATGCATTAAATCCCCTACCATCCTTCACCACCAAATCTTCCACATTATCCTTAAAAGACAAACACCTGTCAAAGGTGATACCCAAGAACTGCAATTTACTCTCTCGACTAAGAGGACATCCATTCAACATAATACATGGGACGTCTGCCTTGGCGATCAGGTTATCCAGGGAGTACCACACAACCGATGCCTTATCTGGGTTTAAAATGGCCCCTGCGTCCCTGCACCACTCCGTCACTTTGTCTACCGCCACCTGTACGTCTTTCGCCAAACTGGCCCTGTCTCTGCCCTGTCTGAACACCAGCACATCATCTGCGAATGTCAAGATTCTACTGACACCTGGTGTCTCAATAGCTGTGATTTTGCTGGTGTGGACATTAAAAAGCACCGGGGACAAGGCAGATCCCTGCGCAACCCTGGTGTAATAGTACAGGGGTCAGAAGTCCAGGTACCCATGGCAACCTTACGCTCATAAAAGACTGCCGCAACCCATCTAACCAGGCAAGGGCAGACCTCCATGTCCAACAGTGTGTATATTAACCGATCATACCTAACCCTGTTGAATAATAAACTGATGTCATGTCATGTATTGATTGTATTTTTACTTGTCATAGTCAAATTGTTTTAAACTACCCTAGATAGAATTAATTAGTTCGTAGAGGAGAGGCAAGGAACCACTTAAAATATATTTTGGGTATAAAGGGAATAAAACTTTTTCAGTTATTTCCTGAAGGTATTCCTTGGTTCTCTAAAACTCTATTTCTGGTCTAAATCAATTGAGTCAGTACAGCTAAATTAATTAAACGGGCAGGATCACATTGGGAAAAAGGACTTTGCGTCCTTTCTCTCTTTGGGGTTGAGCTGTCAGTCTCTACGTATCCGACAATCATCATCATCATCATCATCATCATCATCATCATCATCATCATCATCATCATCATCATCATCATCATCATCATCATTATATCATCATCCGCATTATCATCATCATCATCATCATCATCATCATCATCATCATCATCATCATCATCACCACAAATCCTTTCCTTGTGGTTATCATCTTCATTATCCTCATCCTCTTCATCATCTCGTCATCATCCTCATCAATATCTCTGTCATCATCTTCGTCATAATCATCACCATCATCATCATCATCATCATCATCATCAACATTACCTTCATCATCGCCACATCACAGTCATCATCTTCACCACCATCATCTTCACAATCATCATCATCACCGTCATCATATTCAACATCATCTTCATCACCATCACCGTAATAATCAGCATCATCACCGTAATCATCTTCATCATTATTATCATCATCTGAATCATCTTCATCATCATGATCTTCATTGTCAACATCATTATCATCACCGTCATCATATTCATCATCATTATCTTCATCTACATGGTGATGATTATCATCACCATCATCACCATCTTCATCGTAATCTCCATCATCATCATCATCATCATCATCATCATCATCATCATCATCATCATCATCATCATCACCATCATCATCGTCATCATCATCATATTCTTCATCGGCATCATCATCATCAACATCATCATCACCGTCATCAATACCATCATCATTATTATCACCGCTATCTTCATCATCATCATCTTCATCATTAACATCAATATCATTATCGTCACCGCCATAATATTCATCATCATTTTCTTCATCAACTCGCATCGCAGCCAAACCTCTCTTGGGCTTTGTTATCACCTGGTCTATATGCTCATTGTAAACAAGGCTTCGATCAAAACGTAACCCCAGGTAATTCATTGCCTGCATTCTTTCCAGAGTCTCTGAACACAGATTTACGGTTGCTGTTGAGTGATGAACATATTTTTATTCAAAGAGAACCATGTCACTGCTGCCTTCGTTAGGTTGACCATTGCCCCAGAATCCACACAGCAAGTGCTTATTCGATTTAGTTCTGTTTGTAGTTCCACGGCAACCTGATCTCTATCCTTACCCTGACGATACACTAAAACATCGTGGGAATACGACAATGTCCTCCCTGGTCCTGTGATCTGCTGGGTGGTGATTCTCACATTGTTGGTGTTGATCAGCACCGGAGATAATGGTGATCCCTGTGGTAGGCCAGGATATATTGTTGTTGGTTCAGAAGTCAAACTGCCAAATCTAAAAACTACTTTACGTTGGTCGACGTCTCATCTTCATCTTCCAATTTTGCTGTCAATCTTGGTGAGGAGAAATAGTTCTCGCCCCAGCCCTTGATGGGTGGTACTGGATAGTGTCATTCCGTGTGATTGTAGAATGTCTTCGATGTCGTCAATCCATATTCTTCTCAGGTTATCCTCTTGCTCTTGAGGCAGATCTTCTTTGACGTAGGGCTAGTGCTGGTAGTTGAAGGTGTTGCATTCTAACAAGATAGCGGAACCATTTGATCGTCTGCCTTTCAATATATGTGACACAACATGTTGATACCACTGTCTGTCCTATAACATCATTTCTTAGTGGTCTCGGATAGTTAAGATGGCAGCTCTCCTCAAACATCTCATCTCACATGTGTTCATTGTTCGTAAGTGTGATTTGGATAATGTCCATGTTTGTCACTGGAAGCATAGGTTGTTATGAATATGCTATTTATTATCTGTCGTTTTGCGGATATAGATATACATGGATGTTTCTGCATGGGTGATGGTTGTTATATATACGGTCAATTAATCAATCAATCATGTGCCATGCCGGAAACCGTGGGCGGTCATGACTCGCCATTTCACTCGATCACCATCAATACATACGGTACACATACTAAAACAAACAAACAATCAAGAAAACAACGCAAAAAAACTCAAATAGTACCTATTGTATTTCGTGATGACGTAATTCCTTCAACAAATCTACAAATGCCAGTAAAAATTGTTTAAATCATCTCGCAATTTCGAAATAATTCCGATTAGGTATATCTGATATTGAGATATCATTGAATTCCTATCAAGTAAAATCTACCACTGAAATATCAACTAATTCAGATCTGATAATATCTGCAATTGAGACATCAACTAATTCCGATATAGTAAATTCTACTACTGAAATATCAACTAATTCAAATCAGGTATTATCTACAATTGAAATATAACTTTGAAACGACACAAATAAGCACTATATTAATCTGAGACATCAAAGATGAAGGTTGTTGTGTTTGCTAGTGTGGTGAAGTTACAGTATGTTTGTCCGCCCTCTTCAACATGGATTAGCCCAGGGAGTCAAAAATGACGTTAAAGTACCTGCAATAAGAAGGTGAGAGTACATGTAAACAATTCGGTAATAATATAGCAAAGGTGAAAGTTTATAAATATTATGAAGTGTTCATTTGTTATTCAGTGTCATCTGCGCATTAATTGATGTCCAAGATGTTCAGTGATTTATTTAGGTTAGTCATTCTACCAGACTCTACTCTGCCTATATCGCAATCGGGTATGACAATGTATATCTTTGACTGTTTTGATCTCTTGTACCTCAACCGTTTTCCCTTACTATTGTAAATTTGTTTTTCTATTATCTTTTTAATGGTTATATTTGTTATAATATTTAGTGTCTGTGTGGAGATCAACATCGTTTTGAACAAAGATAGTGTCTCAGAATTAATCTGACATGGACAAGGCCCAAGGTTCGTACCTGATTACGATCATCATTGCCAGTAATGGGTTGTGCTCAATCTTAAAAAAAATAGTGTTCACTGACAAAGAAATGCATGCCAAACACTAATTCATCATTATCAAGTGCCCTTCCCGCTTATATTGTTGGTCATGTCTCTCCACAGATCTCTGTCTTTGGTATTCTGCATCAACTCTGCTGATATTGCTCGATCTCGGTCCATTAAGAATAATTTCTCTTAGTCTGGCTCTGCCTCTTTTCCCATTGATCTTTCAAGTTGTCACAATATTCTTCAATGCATCATTACCACTAATTAAAATCAGCAATATACTGTACACGCATCTTGCCGTCTTGACAGACAACAGTTAGTGTGCTTCAACTAAAGGCATAATAACCTCTCCATAGCACAAATCCTGGGTTGAATTACAGAGACCATATGTTGCTCTTCCAGCGTGATCTCTTTCTCGACCTGCTTAGTTGACTCAAGAGGAAAGGTAACATCAATACATCTAACATAAGATTATCTGCAGAAGCTGCCGGATCAACAAAGCACTGGTGTAAATGTCCACCTGTCGGAAGAAGAAGAAGAAGAAGAAGAAGAAGAAGAGGAAGAAGAGGAAGAAGAGGAAGAAGAAGAAGAAGAAGAAGAAGAAGAAGAAGAAGAAGAAGAAGAAGAAGAGGAAAAGAGGAGGAAGAAGAAGAGGACGAAGAAGAAGAAGAAGAAGAAGAAGAAGAAGAAGAAGAAGAAGAAGAAGAAGAAGAAGAAGAAGAAGAAGAAGAAGAAGAAGAAGAACAACAACAACAACAACAACAACAACAACAACAACGACTACGACGACGACGACAACAACAATAATAATAATAATAATAATAATAATATTAATAATAGTAAAAATAATAATAACAACGACAACAACAACACATCTAAATATTGACCTAACAAACTCTCCTTGGTTGACGACACCATTACTACTGCTGTCGATCTGGCTGAAGAGATTGTCGAAGTCCGCGTGGGTCAGGTGATTGTCATTGTCGAAGTCGAAGAAGCTGTACAGCCGGACGTCGTAGGCGGACAGATCCGGGTAGTGCGTGAAGATATACTGACTGAACTCTTGCTGAGTGATACTTCCATCTCCATTGAAGTCATAACCCTGGGAAAATAGTAGAGAATGTCGGTTATATGAAGTTTTAAAAGAATAGAGGGGTCAAAATCATTGCACCGGGTTTTCTCCCATGAGGTTCGGTCTCTTTCCACGGTGGTGGCCTGCCGAAGGCCTCGCACAAAGCACGAACTCAGTAGCTTTAACGTTGACCCACAGAAGTCGCCGAGAAAAATTTCTCATGAAAAACACAGCCTGGAATCGAATCGCCATTGAGAATATACATGACATGCGAGGCATCTAAAAAGAATGTAGTTTGCCATTGCTTATCTTCTTTGTAGTGACCATAGTGGTTGGTGACAGTAACCATATTCTCTATAAAGAGATCCTCTGCCTATCGTCGCCAAACTTGAGACCATTACAATTATCCGTCGGCTGCTATTCAATTCAATCCTCCAACTGTCCTCACTTCTTCTCGTGACCCTGATTGTGGGGATAAACTGGCATTCCATCTCCAACGGGAGAATATTCTTGAACGTCTTGTGTCATGACACGGAAGGGAGTCTGCACAGACACTACAACAAGCCACTGAAGATCGCAAGATACAGAGAAGCATGATCGCCCAAGCCAGTCGGCGATTTATATGTAAATGACCTTTTAACGCCAAGCTGCTGATTGGCTATATAGCCCTAGCCTATAATTCTTAACAGGTCGGTTATTTGCTACGCCTTGTATATGGTGGTCTGCTCTTCTGACCTTTGTCTCCCGTAGGGATATAGGTCCTCAAATGATCCACTCCAGCTGTTCTATATTTTGCTATCCCCTGCATTATATCCTCTGGAGTTTGTTGTCACAACGGGAAAGTTGGACAGGAAGAGAGGCAAATGGGGTCTGAAAGAAATTATGCTTGCCAGTTTCACATCATGACATGGAGGAACAACGGTGGCAGTACATGAGACAGACAGCTGAGGGCACACGTAAACAACAAAACTACACAGCATGGACTAAACGAAGACATCACACCGGCAACTTACCAAAAAGTACTGGTCAACTTCAGTCCTGGTCACTTGTCCATCAGAGTTCCTGTCAACGTCATGGAAAAGCTCCAAGGACATTTCAAGTGAAGGCCTTAAGCTGACCTGAGCAAAGGTCACCAATGGTAGGAGCAACAAGATGGCCACGTGTAACGGCGTCATGGTATCTTCTAGTCAGGATTAAAAATGGCTATTTAAAATATAGATAAATAGCTGTATTGTTAATCTGGTGGTTCAGCTTAATAAGATAATCGCTATGGTTCTACAATGTCTTGCAGGATATTCAGCCGTTAGGATGGAGAGGTCTGTTTTAAACATGTCATCTCTCCATAATATGACAGCACCAGAGATTATGTGCCTTAGAAGAGCTGTGGGAGTAACCGTGAGAGATAGAATTATGAATGAGGAAATTAGGAGACGAATAGGTCTGTGTTGGAAGGCGTGTTGGAAGTGTTGCACTTTATTAGAAGACAACAGATTAAATGGTTTGGTCACCTAACAAGAATGTGGTGGTACTATCTGATACAAAGAGTCACGCTGAAGAAATATGATAGATACAGAACAAGGGAAAGACTGGGAAAAAAATGAAGTGATAGTATCAAGAATACTCTTAGAGGAATGAATACCAACAGAGCATTAAAGAGAGTGCATATAACATAAATAGGGAAAGGGAAGAAGATTTCAGCATAAATCTAGCAAGATGACTGTGCATAAACTAAAACCTTGGAAACTAATGTGATGGTCTCCCCTAGATTACCAAATACTCATTAGAGACTTCCTGCTACATAGATTTAGGTCTGGGTATTTTACCTCTAGAGGTGCTCGTCAACGACAGATACTGGCGACTATATCACCCATAACTCTATCGGCGTCTGTTAGCCCGGTTGCATTCCAAGCAGTGGTTGCGGGCTAGATTCCCGGTTGACAACAACTGTCTCCATGTGAATCCTTGGTGGCCTTGTGGCTAGATGTTCGCCTGTCGGCCTGATGGCCATTGCCTGAAATTCTCATCTGGGATTTTTTTTTAAATTGTGGGATATTTGGAAACAGACAGCTTTGTGTTAATTTTTTTGAAAGGAGACGTCGACAGTTCAGAAAGCAACGGCAAACTACTAAACTAGTATTGGCTAGTAAATCTCAAACAGCCAATACATGCTGGGGTTGGTTGCGACGTTATGTAAAGAACATGCTACCAACTTTAAATTTAGGTGTAAGATTTGAACATGAAAAATAAAAATGATTGAAACACCTCCAAGTTTCAAAACAGACATACGTTGATAACATTAAATGTCGCAGGGGCTTAGAAAGGACAGTCTTGGGAAATATGGTTATGGAAAAAGGGGAGGCGTGGAACTGCACGAAGCTGGAGGCGGGACATTAAAGACACCGGCAGCAGCGGCAGATATGAGGCAGTGGAACTATAAACGATGAAGGATTCTTTCTTCCCTCGGTGTACAGAAATGAGGTCGACTTTCTGGAACATGGTGATCATAATGATGATGATACCGATGATGATAATAATGATGATGATAATGATGATGATAATGATGATAATAATGATGATGATGATGATGATGATGATAATGATGGTGATGATGATGATGATGATGATGATGATGATGATGATGATGATGATGATGATGATGATGATGATGATGATGATGATGATGATGATGATGATGATGATGATGATGATGATGATGATGATGATGATGATGATGATCCACACACTGTTGCTGCGTTCCATGATATGTCTCACTGTTTGGATATATTATAGTTTCAATATGTGTCTCCCAGCTCTCCAACGAACCATCAGTTTCTTCGGGATATTCAGACTGTTTGGCCTTGTGTTGTGTTTTTGTTCTGTGTGTTGTCAATCCCAGGCCACAGATTAACCTGATACCGACGTATTGTCGTCTTCTTCTTGGATTTCTTAACCATATAACGGAGGTTTAACACTCTTTGTTGTTTCTTTGATGATATGTTACGTTATGTCGAAGGACGCAACTGCACACTTGACATTCAAATGAGTGATCGGTCCTCAGATGCAGCATCCATCCCAAAGTATGTCTGCTCACTGTTCCTATGAGGAGTTGATTATGGTATCTCCTCTCTTTCTCTCGAAGGCGGCATTAACGCGCTTCACCAGGCTTTACTCCTAGTTCTGCAGACAGGCTAGTGTTCCGTCGGTGTTCTGACTGTATCAGCCATGTCCATGCTTCTTCCCGCTTGCTTTTGTTTGATAGAGTTATAGCGGGTGTGTGTCTAAATGTATGGGTGTGTTTATGCGTGTGTGCTTGGTTCATTTTGAGAAGATACCTGTTAAACAGTTCTCAAAGTACAGTACGGAATCTTGCATATGTTTATTTGCATAAGTTTTACATTCGTCTGAAGCCTGCATAGACACTTCATCTGCTCACAGGGAATTCTGGACATGTGTATGTTGTGCTACAATTGAATTATAAGTATATGTAAGGGTTGTTGGTAAAGAACAAACTTGATGACGTTCTCCATAGTCCATCATCAATCAATATGCAGCGAATGGCTGCCGTCTGCTGGAATAATTCTTTAAGGTTTCTATAAAGATAATGTGTAAATCAATAGTGTAGGCAATTGAGGAACTGAAAGAAGCAATTCGAATTACCATTCAAGAAATAACTAAAACGTTGCAGAAATTAGTTGACAATATGAAGAGTCGTAGAGTCGTGTACAGTCATGTCTTGAAGCCCGTGGTGGACATTTCCAACGACTATTATGTACGTTCCAAAACAACGTTAGACCATAGCAGTGATTATTGTAAATAATTTAATTAACACATTAGCACATTTCTCGATGACATCTGAACATTTTCATACGTGTTTTTTATGCAAAGAGTATTGAGACGTTACAAACACCATATGGATGTATGTATGTATGTATGTATGTATGTATGTATGTATGTATGTATGTATGTATGTATGTATGTATGTATGTATGTATGCATGCATGCATGCATGTATGTATGTATGTATGTATGTATGCATGCATGCATGCATGCATGCATGCATGCATGCATGCATGCATGCATGCATGTATGTATGTATGTATGTATGTATGTATGTATGTATGTATGTATGCATGCATGTATGTATGTATGTATGTATGTATGTATGTATGTATGTATGTATGTATGTATGTATGTATGTATGTATGTATGTATGTATGTATGTATGTATGTATGTATGTATGTATGTATGTATGTATGTATGTATGTATGTATGTATGTATGTATGTATGTATGTATGTATGTATGTATGTATGTATGTATGTATGTATGTATGTATGTATGTATGTATGTATGTATGTATGTATGTATGTATGTATGTATGTATGTATGTATGTATGTATGTATGTATGTATGTATGTATGTATGTATGTATGTATGTATGTATGTATGTATGTATGTATGTATGTATGTATGTATGTATGTATGTATGTATGTATGTATGTATGTATGTATGTATGTATGTATGTATGTATGTATGTATGTATGTATGTATGTATGTATGTATGTATGTATGTATGTATGTATGTATGTATGTATGTATGTATGTATGTATGTATGTATGTATGTATGTATGTATGTATGTATGTATGCATGCATGCATGCATGCATGCATGCATGCATGTATGTATGTATGTATGTATGTATGTATGTATGTATGTATGCATGCATGCATGCATGCATGCATGCATGCATGCATGCATGCATGCATGTATGTATGTATGTATGTATGTATGTATGTATGTATGTATGTATGTATGTATGTATGTATGTATGTATGTATGTATGTATGTATGTATGTATGTATGTATGTATGTATGTATGTATGTATGTATGTATGTATGTATGTATGTATGTATGTATGTATGTATGTGTGAGCTTGTGTGTGTGTGTGTGTGTGTGTGTGTGTGTGTGTGTGTGTGTGTGCCCTGCCAACTGGCTTTTACTTTCATGACTCAGCAGATCTCGGTTCTTGGTGTATTGGATCAACTCTGCTTATGATATTATTCCATACCACAGCTTCAGTCCATCCAGCATAATTTCTTCTGGCCTGCCGTTCTTTCTTTTCCCCACTGATCTTTTCAATAGCCACAATGTTCTCCAATGCCTCTCTTCTCATCACATGACCGAAGAATGATGTTTATCTCTTTCTTATAGTTGTAAAAATTCAATTACCGCATGGATGGAACGTTGTTCAATCTCAGAAGCCTGAAAGCTAAAACCAAAACTACCAGCGATACTTTCAGAAAGCTCCTGTTTGCTGATGATTGCGCTCTATATGCCGACTCAGAGGCAGACATGCAACACAATGTTTCATCTTTCTCATATGCCTGTACCAACTTTGGGCTCAATATCAACTTGGAGAAGACTGTAGTTATGTACCAGCCAGCTCCAGGGATTAATCACATTCTTTCAAACATCAAAGTGAATGGTCGTAGACTAAGCGTTGTGGACTAATTCACCTATCTTGGCAGGACCATGACCCAGCTGCCACAATTGATGACGAAGTGAATGCAATAATCTCCAATGCCAGCGCGGGCTTTGGCAGACTGAACAAGAATGCATGGTACAGAAATGGAATAAGCCTGCAAACAAAGCTGAAAGTCTATGAAACAGTTGTATTATCCTCACTGCTATATGCTTGCGAAACCTGGACTAACTGTTTACCAGCGACACGCTAGGAAATTAAACCACTCCCACACAGTCTGCCATAGGAAGCTATTGAAGATTAAATGTCAAGACAAGATCCCAGACACTGAAGGTCTAGAAAGAGCTTCAATGCCCAGTATACACACACACTATTAATGAAGAATCAGATTCGCTTGACTCGCATGCCAGATCACAAGCTCCCAAAAGGAATATTTTTTTACGGCGAGTTGCTTTGCGGTAAACGCTCCCAGGGTGGCCAGAGGAAACGATTTAAAGACACTCTGAAGATCTCACTAAAAGCTATTGGAATTAATCATGACACTTGGGAAACTGCTGCCAAAGACAGAAATTCGTGGGGTACATCATTACGCAAGGGTGCAGTCACTTGTGAAGCTACCAGGACTGCAAGAGCTGTGAAGAAAAGGCGGGACAGAAACACCACTGCAGGAGATCCTTCTCCTGGAACGTCAAGTATTCTTTGCCCACATTGTAAAAGAACATTTCGAGCCAAAATAAGCCTTAGCAGCCATCTTAGAACTCACTACTCCATACTTTCAACCCCACTGGATGAAGTGAATGGTCATCATCATTCTTGATGGACAAACAACAAAACAGTTGTACATATAGTTCTAATTTTAATAGCCTCTACCAGGAAATCGTTGTTAGATACTATGGTATTACAAGGTTTTATCAGCCAAATATGACTGAGCTAGAGTCGGTAGACGGTACTACCAGCTTTCTGTTAGCACTATCAATGTTGAGCGGTGCTCACCAAACACGACACCCCACATTGTGCCAACGGTTTCGGGTGGAGGATTGCAATTGGGAGTGTACAAACCTTACCCTATTCTGACGAAATGCAACATAAATACTAAATGTCATGGTAGGGCAGACCAGGTCCTAAGCCTTGGTCGACAACTGGTCTAGGATGGACGCTCCAATAGGCGGACAGTTAAAATATTGTTTTGCTGATTTGGCAAATTCTGCAGCGTGTCTTGTTCGATTATTGGCGTTACCTTTCCCCTGGAGTAAATTAGTCAGGCCGAGAGAGGGATCATGCTGCATGGGCAACACATGGCCTCTAAATTCAGCCCAGGCTTTGTGTTATGCAGTGGTTATAAACGATCGTTTGACAAGACTGCAAGGTGCCAGTCAGTCAATCAATCAAACAGACATATATAAGAAATAGTGTAGAAGTGAGTGCTCCTTTTCCCCCACTATCTTTCCTAAATCATGTCTGGTCACGTATTTGTACTCTAGTAGATCTACATGTTACATAGTGTCTGCTCCAAGTAAACTGCCTTTCTCAGACGTCGGTTTCAGTGTTGTACCCGACTCTGTCTTGGTGAAACTTCCAGAAGATGTCTTTCATATTCTAAAAGTGCAAAATCGTGAGGATCGACTTAATTGCACGGTGATTTATCCCATATTGTTGGGTCATTTCCACAGGGCTTTCTGCCTAAGGCGTCGCACAAAGCACGAACTCCGCAGCTTTAGCGACGACCCTCAGGAGTCTCGAAGAAAATTTCATACATGAACCGAATGATAGAGCCTGGAATCGAACACACAACCTTCATAACGCGAGGCAGGCTGCTTAACCACTTCACTACGGAGATTCCCGTTTATTTTAAATAGTTTTTTCGTAATAAAATTAATTCAATCTATATCTATAAAACAGAGTGTATGTGGCTTTGTTTGTTTGTATTGGATGCGTTCGATAACGGTACATCCGATTGAGATGAAATTTTCTACACGTCTTCCTATCATTCCTGTGCAACCGACTGTAATAGTTTCTTAGTGTAAAATCTTCTACTTATTTAATAACATTAACTTTTTCATTTTTCATTATATAATCTCTACATAGCAGGGGGACTTCACTCTAGAAAAGTTATTTCAAGGGGCATAACTTTTAATAACATTTCTATGTGCTTTATAGTCATATTGTTGGACTTACTTGCACTATTGTTAAACTCTTTGTCTATAGTTATTTTTAGGCATATAAGTTATAATAAATAATTATATAATCTTTAAGGCATTTTCAAAGTTTTCATAAAAATAATGCATAATGCATAACATTGTAACCCATCTTTTTCTGCTTAAAGAACTTATCAACTGTCATGTCGGTGATTAAAAACAGTTTTCATTAAAAATAATGAATGGTGTATGGAAGGACATTCTTTTAAGTTACTGTGCGCCAGGAGCTGGGCGAAACCACGCCGGGTCAGATAGATAGACAGACAGACAGACAGACAGACAGTCGGGAACGGAAGCTTATTTGACTACTTATATGAATTAAATGACATGCTCCCCACCAGGGACTGGGTGAAGCCGGGCCGGGTCAGACAGACAGACAGATAGACAGACAGACAGTCGGGAACGGGAGAGCTTATATGACTACGTATATGAATTAAATGAGATGCTCCCCACCAGGGACTGGGTGAAGCCGGGCCGGGTCAGACAGATAGACAGACAGACAGACAAACAAGCAGACAGACAGACTGATAGATAGATAGATCCCCTCCAGGACTTGGGCGAAGCCGGGCCGGGTCAGCTAGTATTATATAAATAGCAACTGTATTAACTAGCAGCGATTGCCTGAGAGTGGTTAATGAAACTAGAACATTATAATCAACAATAAGAAAGAGACTAGCAGCTTTTTTTGGTCATGTGATGAGAAGAGAAATATTGGAGAACATCGTGACGACTGGAAAGATCAAGGGGAAGATAGACAGACCGAAAGAAATTATGCTGAATGGATTGAGACGATGACATGGAGGATTATCATCAGCAGAGTTGATCCACAAAGCGAAGGGTTGAGATTTGTAGAGAGTCATTAACGCCCACGCCAGCCAGCAGGGCAAGTAATATTCGAGCCGATACTTCAGGGAGAAGATCCGTCTGAATGTAATCCTTTTCGGGGTCTTCTAGTTGTTCTGTGATCGTTGCTGAACCTGCCACATATGTCGCTATTTGACACGGCAAAACTGACATTTTCCAGCGACGCTATCTCGTTATGTTATTGGTCCGGCAATGTATTTGTATATGTAACATTGCCCCCCCCCCCCCCTCCCCCTCCCCCCTCGGTAGCCCAGAATAAACGGGTACCACACAATATCTGGGGAAGTAAAACCGATAGGTGGGATCCTGACCACATCACCCACCGAGAGCTGCCTGGTCAATACAGATATGATCTAGCACCATATGTCCAATGTACTAATGGTGTATGAAATGGCCCTTTGCTGACTAACTGAATGACTGATTGACTGATCGCTGTCTGACTTAGTGCCTGACTGACTGATTGATTGACTGGCTGACTGGATTAATGACTGAATGACTGATTGACAATCTGACCTTGTGACTGTCTGACTGGCTGGCTAACTGAATGACTGACTGAATGACTGACTGACTACCTGCATGACTGACTGACTGAATGACTGACTGACTTAGTGACTGACTGATTTAGTGACTGACTGTCTGAATGACTGACTGACTGACTGATTGAATGCATGACTTATTGACTTACTGGCTGGCTGACTGAATGATTGACTGCATGATTGATTCAATGACTTAGTGACTGACTGGCTGACTGACTGATTGACTGACCAATTGATTGAATGACATTGTGACTGACTGACTGGCTGGCTGGCTGGCTAGCTGGCTGACTGACTGACTTGGTGACTGACTGACTGACTGGCTGAATGGCTGGCTTTATGACTTACTGACTGATTGACTGATTGATTTAGTGGCTGATTGACTGAGTAAGTGACTTACTGAGTGGCTGACTGTTGACTGGTTGACTTATTTACTGACTGACTAAGTGACTGACTGAATTACTGACGTTATTTATGTCCATAGACTTAATGGAACATTCAGAGTTTCAGTAGATGTTGCCAAGAATATTAACTTACAATACCGTGTCAATCTGGAGACAGCAAGGATACAAACCTGTGTGAATCAGCAGATATTGGACCCGACCCTCAGCTACAGATGTCTGGAATTTCTTAAATCGTGCCCTAGATAAAAAGGCGATGAAAATGTCCGCTAACAACCGGTGTAAGGTTGCGATAATCACCTACAGAAATAAGTTCCGTCAGAAAGTATTATTCTTCGTTATTAAGTTATACTTTCGGAGTGGGTTGAATGGAGTTTGGTTGAAATGTTGTTGAGTTCAGTTCAGTGAAGAATAGACATTACATTACTCCCATATTGGCAATTCTTCCCTATTTTTAACAACCAGCGAAGAATCCCAATACCAACTGTACCAGTTGTAATCTAGGCTTCACTCGAAGTTCAGACTGTTGGTCAGATCCTCTGGTCACTTCCTGCAGCACCAGTATGTCCATGACATGATGATTTGCCTGTCCTGCCACACTATTCACATAATCTAAAAGACCAGTTACCACATCGGCCTTGTACTAATTAGTATCCAACTAGAAGTCAAACCATGCCAATCTCTCCGTCTATTAGTTACTCAACACACTAGTATGTTCAATGGAAAAGATCCAGCGTATGCTCCCTTCCTTTGATATGTTTAATTGACACATGCCACTTTGCATGACTCATGCCTGCCTTCACTATTTATACTTCATATTATGCTATGTCAGTCCCACATTCGCACTGCGAGCGCTAACAAGACAAGTCGCCTTAACCAGTCAAGAAGCCTGATACGCGGGGGAAAATGTCACGTTGCAAGTCCAACAACAAGAAACACGCGGTAGCCAAGATGTGCAGTGTGGGAGCCGACAACAAGAAGAACGTGGAGAGCCTGCCGACGAGCTGTAACAAAGAACCTGAAACTACAGCTACTACTGAAGCTACCACGAGGGAGAAGATCGACAGCCCACCACAGACAAGAGCCAAACCTACTGAGAAGCAGAGAGAGGAGAAAGACACCAGAGTCGGAAACACCGACTCACCGACAAGCAAGTGGGTTGTCAAGCGTATCCAAGTGGAGCTATCAGAAGAAATCATGAAGTAGCTTCGAGAAGAGAATCAACACATCCGATTCTTGAAGGCGGAGCGGCTCCTGACCTACTCCAAGATTCCTACAATCTTGGCGGTGGTAACGACAGAGGGCAAGAGGGCAGCGAGATGCCGACCATAATATCAATCAAAAAGAGAATGCAGCAGCTAGAGAGATTCATCCCAAGGATCATCCAACGTTCCAGATGCCAGAGTGCCGGCCACAGCAGAACAGCATGTCGCAGTAAGACTGAAATCTGCCGTTACTGCGCCGATCACCACGCCTTCAAGGAGTGTCCGCTAGCCAAGCTGGACACGGACTTCCGAGCACCCAATAACAAACTAAAGTGCGCCAACAGCCCTGGCAAGCATGGAGCAAGATACTTGGGCTGTCCGTACCTGCAACGACACAGAGAGGTGCTAAAGTTTGCCATCAACACAAAGACACCATACAACGAAGCAAGGCGGAGGTGCGAGACAGCAACCTGCATCTTACAAGCTGAGAAAGAGCAACTGCAAAGCCAGATTGAAGAGTTAAAGAAGCAAGTCAAGCTACTGCAAACATCGGCACCAACCAGCGACAATGGGAAATTTCTTGCTGAAATAAAGGAGATCCAGCGGGACATTAAACAAGAGGTGAAATACATGAGGCAGATGATAAAGATAAGTGAAGAGATTCTACGAGACATCAAAGCGGTAAGAGAAATGCTAACAACTGAAAAGGAGCCAACCCAAATTAAACCAGCACAAGAAACAGAAAAGCACACAGAGAAACCGCAAGATGAAATCCAACAAGAGACCGAGCCGGAAAAGCCAGCAGCCCAGACACGACAATATCCCGCCAGACATCCGAAGAAAACCGAGATGAGCACCCTGATGACGGCACGGAGAGACCACGGAAATTTACCCTGGAGGAGCTCCGAGAAGGTGCAAGAGTGGAGGAACTCATGCGCCAAGAATTCAAAAGGTGTTGGGATGAAAGAGAAAAGAAGAACCCCAAGAGACTCAGGAGCCAGGTACATGGTTTGAACCTGCTTATGATCCTGACTACTCGTACTACATAGAAGACGGCGAGAGAAAACCATGGATGACCGCGGAGGAAAAAATCGAAAGGCAGCAGAAACTCAAACTCGAAAGTGAAAACAGGCGCAAGGAGGAAAATGGACACGTCGAAAAGCTCCTACAGAAACTACACAAAAAAGGAGACAAACAGACCAAATAGAAAGTCCTTATAAGGACTGTACCGAGACGCGCCAGAAGCCTACACCAACAAAGAGAACAACAAGTGCAGACGA
>OY992876.1:219621715-219629215 GCA_963921405.1 Cepaea hortensis | reverse complement strand
TAAGCCAGAGGAGAGCAGACCACTCATAACTACGACACCTGATATCCAAGCCAGACGGAACATTTCCATCACACCAAATCCGTACAATACGCCTTCTTACACGCAGGAGGGTGATAATTATGAAGATACGTTCCCTCTTCTCCACAGCAAGGATCAATCCAGTAGTAACAACAACGTGCCACCACAACCCCCTGTTAGCCACGAACCAGAGCCTGTAGTTGGAAGTCGTTACACACCCGTGAGAAATCAACAGTATCCACTCCATTGTAACCCAGAGTTGTTATACCTCACACGGTTTAGCCCAGCTTCACTTCGGCAGGCATTTATGATGTCGCTGTACCAAGGACCAACACAGCCTGGTATTTACTAGCAATTGAGCACAAAGCAACACCGGATCTCGGTACAAGAAAGAGCCTCTCCTAGAAAGTTTATGCGCATACTTGGTTATTGATTTATATAGCAACGTATTAGATTGTACGTGGCTGTAAAAATTGACTCGTATTGAAGTCACAGAGATTGACACTTAGATATCTTTTATAATACTTTTTATCGCCTTAATACTCGAGGGGGTCTTCACTCCCCGCTTTAAACAGAGACATTGACTTGTATAGTCATTTATTGATTCTTTTGGATAACAGTTGGTACTTAGCTTGTGACGTAGTTTTTTTCAAGTTAATTATTTGTTGTATGTTCTTTAATTCGTTTTGTTCCTTGTTTGCATTATATTCGTTGGTCTAATTAGTTATATCGTTATAATATTGTCATTTACTTATCCATTTGTATTATTGATATTTTGTAAGTTAATGTAATTGTGATTTTTTTTTTTTTTTATGATCTTGTATTTTTGCTTAACTTTGACTAATTTACACTTTCTTCATGGATGAAATGTCTGTGAAGTGGCAACACTGGCTCAATAAGTCAGGAATACGCCTTGGACACTTAAACATTTGCAGCTTATTTAACAAGCTACCAGAGTTATCTTCTATTCTTAATCAAAATTTTCATTTATTCGGCCTTAGTGAAAGTAGACTTAATGATAAAATTTCAGATGAGGACATCTCTATTAAAGGGTACAAAGTTTTTAGAAGGGATCCCTGTAGGAAACAAGAGACAGGCATAATAACCTATGTTTCTAATTTACTAAATGTTCACCGTAGGCTAGACTTTGAAACTTGCGAAATAGAATGTATCTGGTTAGAGCTAAAACTTCAAAACCGCACACCCCTGATAATTGGCTACCTTTATCGAAATCCCAGTGCTGGACACGTCTGGTACGAAAACTTCACTACCATGATGGATGTGGTTTTCGCTTCTGGGAAGGAAATTATACTACTCGGAGACTTTAACATTGACACCAACAAATCCAACATAATATGGGGAAATATAATTGCATCATACAATTTCCAACAAATAGTACAACAAGCTACTAGAGTAACAAAGTCATCTTCGACAGTCATAGATCACATTTATGTAACTTGCTCAGACAACATCATAGAATGCACCGTACCCAATTGTGCAATGAGCGATCACTACCCAATATGCTGCACGTGGTCTAAAAAAGGAATTAAAATTCCTAAACATAAACACATAAGTGTAAAATATAGAAGTTACAAAAATTTCAACCAAAGCGCATTTTTACAGGACTTGCTCGGTTCACCACTAGACAATGTTTATCAGCTTCCTGACCCGGATGATGCTCTGGAATTCTGGATGAAAACCTTTATTGATGTTTTTGATAGACATGTGCCAGTCAAGGAATTTCGAGTAAAACACCACGTCAAGCCACCTTGGATCACCCAGGAAATACTTAAAATTATGAGAGACAGAGATAAAGCACATAAAAAGCGGGATCTCGATGCATACCGTACACTTAGAAACAAAGTTTAATATAACATACGACGGGAAAAGAAACATTACTTTAAGAACTTAGTAATGGATAAAACAAATAGTAAAGATATATGGAAAGCAATTAACACCTTGACAAACAAGTATAACTTCCGAAATTCTTTACCTTCAAATCATATTACATGCGACCAATTCAGTAATTTTTTTTCAAACTGACATAGACCAGTTGAAGGCTTCAATACCTAATTCTCCTTGCAACTTATCTTTATTGTCATCGTTTTGCGAGAATAGATGCTCCCGTGATATTCTTTCCGATATACCGCTAATGACAATCACTGAAGTATTCGCTTACCTCAGTAACCTAAAAAACACAACCTCATCTGGGTTAGATGGAATCAGCAACCGGATTCTCCGTTGTGCTGCGCCAGTGATCTGTACATCACTAACCTATGTATATAATCAGTGTCTAACCAAAGGCCACTTTCCATCAGCTCTCAAAACCGCTAAAGTGTACCCTCTTCTTAAATCTGGTTCATTGGACAATGGTCTCCCGAACAATTACAGACCCATTTCATTACTATCATCACTATCTAAGCCACTAGAAAAACACATCCATAAAGTAACATTACAGTATTTAGTTCGCAACAAGCTTATTGTTGACAGCCAATCAGGATTTCGACCAAAATATTCTTGCCATACGGCCCTAACAAACATGATAGAAAATTGGCACCAGAATATAAACAACAACAGTCTATGTGGAACTGTGTTTATTGATTTCAAGAAAGCATTTGATATGATAGACCATGTTATTTTAATTAAAAAACTCGAGACAATGAAAATTGGCCTTAATGTAGTCACTCTAATATCATCTTTTCTATCAAACAGAAAGCAAGTAGTATCACATAATAAATCTGTCTCAAACCACTACCTTCAATATTGGAGTACCGCAAGGCTCTATTCTTGGCCCTCTATTATTTGCCATATATATTAACGATCTACCTTTGCATCTTTCGTCGTCCTGCGATCTATTTGCAGATGACTGTACGGTGTACACAAACGCTGAAGACTGTATTTTACTGGAGTCGTCTTTACAACAAGAATTAAATAATGTAGTTAAGTGGAGCTATTCAAACCGTATGCAAATTAACATCACTAAAACAAAAGCAATGTTATTAACAACTAGACAAAGACTTCAAACTCTAAGCTCACACACACCACTTCAACTTCACATCGATAACATGCCAGTAGAAAGTGTAATTGAGCACAAAACATTAGGCCTAATCATTGATAGAAACCTAACCTTTAATTCCCACGTTCAAGCGCTTATTAAACAAACAACGAAAAAAGTCTACCAACTCGCCAAGATTAAAAACTTCCTTGATGAGGACACAAGGAAGCTATTCTATACTTCTCATATACAGACACACTTTGACTACTGCTCTACAATCTGGGACGGTTGTTCTAATTCAAACACCAAGCGACTTTACTCACTCCAGAAACGGGCCATGAGTCTAATTTATAGCAAACATTTATCTGACAATCCTAGCCTGTATAAACGCCTTCAGTTACTACCATTCCGAAAACGCCTGCTTTTCAATAAAGCTAAACTAATTCACAAAATCCTGCATCGGAATGCCCCAAATTACCTTTTGCCTTTGTTTAAATATAATGCTAGACACAGTAAACGTTTAAATATACTACACATTCCGAAGCCTAGGATTGACTTATACAAAACAAGCTTAACGTACTCTGCAGCTCAGCTGTGGAACAATCTTCCACAAGAAATCAAAGACATCACCAATCACCTGTTCATATAATCGCAAATTATTCGAACACTATCTCAATACGGATTACCTTCCCCCTTAATAATTGAGATAATAATAATAATAACAAAACCCTAGTATAACAGCCAATCCCCTTTTTGTAGGCCAGTATATTCCACATGGCTAATAACAAGTGTCAGACCATTATCTAGTATTACTGTGTCGTGTATTTTTGATGTTTGCATTTTGCCCATGCCTTTATAATGCATATCTTTTATATTGTTGCTGTTCTTTGTTAGCCTTGAATGATGTATGAATGAAATAATGTATGAAAGAGAGTGATAGAAGAGCAGAATGTTAGACGAGCCTGCGTGCCCAATTCTTAACCCTTTGAAAATAAAGTTTGTTCGTTCGTTCGTTCTGTCTGTCTGTCTGTCTGTCTGTCTGTCTGTCTGTCTGTCTGTCTGTCTGTCTGTCTGTCTTCTTCTTCCGGTTTCCGGTTTCGAGAGGACGTGTTTTCACAGCTTCTCCCGATTTGTGAATATTTTAACAAGTTTACTCAATTCAATCGCGATGCTGTGTATATCATTGTGTTCGTTCTAAACTGGATTTACATACTACTCAACAGTTCAAGTCTATGTGACTGTTTATTTAATGAAATGAGTGTTTCTTTATTTTATGTGGCCGTAAGAGCACCAATTTATGAATGTTACCAATTATCGATTCACGACAACGTGAGAATTTGCCATGCCTGACTAACAAGTGATAAACACCACGCACCTTCTACAGAAAGGCCTGAGCGTATATTTACTCCATCATTGTGTTAGTTTTAAAGCTGGATTTACATACAACACAAAATGTCAAGTTTATGTGAATGTGTATTTAGTTAAGTGAGGATTTCTGTGTGATTCGTGACGATAAGATCACCCATTTTTGAATTTTACCAATTATCGATTCACGACAACGTGAGAATTAACTATGCATGGCTAGCAAGTTAAACGTCACGCACGACCTACAAAAAAGCCTGCAATATTATTTTATTCCTTGCCTTATCGAGCTGCCTATATTGCCAAAATGTCCTCCAACTTGCGAACTTGCGGTCATCAACTGTGTCCAAGCGGCACAATGTAAACAAAAACAAGACGGGACAAATGTTGACGAGCACGCCAGCTCAGCGAATGAATCGATTATCTTCATCACCAACCTCAATCGTGTTGTCTAGTGAACAATCAGACACTGAATTCCAGCTGGACATACAACAGAATTCACCAGCTCAATCTGAACAAACCAGTACATCACATTTAAGCACTCTTTCTTCGGCCGAACAACAGAGCCACAATGATTGTCGTGAACTAATTCGGGCTTTGGAGATGAGGTTAAAAGATTTTATTACCAGCAACACCACCAATATTATTGCTATGCTTAAAAACGAAAACCTTCTTCTTCGAGACGAAATCCGCCTCCTTAGACAAGAGAAGGAAACTTTCAAAGCACCCATACATGCTTTAAAAGTAAAAAGTGCACAGTCATTTAATAAAAGTGCACAGACAGAAACTATCCTTGGTGTTGTAGATGCGTGTGTTACCAGTGAATGTTCGTCGCATAATGACATACAGACAGTTTCTACAATCAACAAAACTACTTCTAAACCTGTAGAACGCACACCATCCATCTACCCCATTGATGTGCATATCAGCAGCAGGTTTCAGGCCTTAAGTGTGGACTCTACAGCAGCAGACCAGGAGTCACAAAGTTTAATCGTTACCACTACTGGGCATCAAAAACCAACGTAAGCAAGCTATAATAAACAAGAACACAAGAAAGACCACAGTGGTCAGTGGCAACAACAGCCCAAGCGGACACGCCAGCAGCGTGAAATAACAATAGATGACAGTGGAACTCATGTTATCATTGGAGACTCCCTGCTGAAAGGAATCTATAGTGATCGCATGTCATCTACTGACAGCGAGTCAACTTCAATCTTCCCTCTACCAGGCGCTGACATTGATAGGTTTACCGCTATACTGGGAAAATTCCAAGTGAATGAGAGAATTTAAAAAGCGACAGTCCATATTAGTGTCAATGACATAATGGATAATAACATCATAAGCACCTCACAACTATCTACGCTGGAGGTACTGTTACGTAATACATTTCCTAACTCATCTATGTTCATTTCATCCATCATTCCACCATGTTATGGATTCCAGCGTCGGACAGCCGATGCTGCCAATCTAACCTTGTATAAATTTTGTAAAGACAATGCTATTAGTTTTATTACTAACAATCCGTACTTTACTTCGTTGTCCGGGGCTCCTAAGAAAAAACTATATAGGGATCAAATACATTGTTCTAAGCTAGGAAGTAGTATATTAGCGAAGAACATTAAATATCCCGATCGTGCACAACAACCAGCACCAGTTACAGGAGTAAACCGAACTTCACCCCCGGCGACAGCCACCTCTAAGTGTTCAGAAAACGCTCCTTCTCTTCCTGCACCACCATAGCCTATACCCCAGGAATACCCCATGCTCCAATCCCAGTGTTGCTAACAATGATGTTTTGTTTCCTCCCTTGCCCATAAAGCAGCCTCCCCCTATTATGTCAAAGGGAACACCGTTAAACAATGTTGCTGTGCCCCCGATGTATGCTTCTAATGTAGGCACTTCCAGTAACTCTCACAGCAGTGGTCCCTCGTTGGATGGTAATCTACACTCATATCAGTGGAACCGCCAACTTCAACAGCTAATGCAATACAATCCTGCAGCCCTGCATCAAGCTTTCATGATGTCACTCCAGCACAGAAATTTTCCTACCCCATCTAATAGTCTTAACTACTGCTAAATAAAGTTTCAAAAACTCTGAAATTTTCTACCGCAAGCAACATTATCCTTTCACCGTGCAATGTTCGCCAATCACGATCAGTGGCTCCACAAAGATGGCCTACGTATAGGCCATCTCAACATCTATCATTTGCTCAATAAATTACCTGAGCTTTCGGTAATACTGTGCAAACAATTCCATGTGTTTGGAATTACAGAAAGTCGTCTCATCGACAAAATAACCGACTCTGAAATCACTCTTAAGGGGTTTAAAGTAATTCGCAGAGACGCAAATCAAAAATTAGAGACAGGTATTGCTGTATACATTTCCAATTCTCTCAACTGCTCCCGTAGAAGTGATCTCGAGTCAGTACAGATAGAATGTGTTTGGTTAGAGGTGAAGCCAGCCAGTCAGCAACCATTTCTCATTGGATACCTATATCGGAATCCGTGTGCTGAGTACAGTTGGTATGACTGTTTCACTACAATGATGGATAGAGTGTTTACAGAAGGTAGAGAAGTCATGATATTAGGTGACTTTAACATAGATATTACTAAATCCAACCAGACATGGGACGATATCATTCTATCTTACGATTTCAAACAACTAATAAACCGACCCACAAGGGTTACATGCACCTGCTCAACTATAATTGATCATATATATGTTACTTGTCCAGTTAATATTATCGAATGTTCTGTTCCTGTTAGTGCAGTTAGTGACCATTACCCTATATGTTGTACGTGGTCGAAAACTGGGTTCAAATCTCCTAAAAATAAACATTTAATCATCACATTTAGAAATCTGAAAGCTCTCAACCAAAGTTTATTTTTAGACGACTTAAAAAATGCAGCCCTTGAACATGTTTACAAACTTCCTGATCCGGATGATGCACTAGCTTACTGGACAAAGAGAGTCTACAGTCTGTTTGATAAACATGTGCCAGTTAAAGAAGTTCGAGTGAAGAATCAACATAAATCTCCATGGGTGACTCGTGAAGTTCTCGAAATCATGAGAGAACGAGATACAGCGCACAAAAATAAAGATTTATCAATTACCGCAGACTAAG
>OY992876.1:219436715-219609215 GCA_963921405.1 Cepaea hortensis | reverse complement strand
TGACTGTCACACATCTTCTATCTGATGTCATGGCTGTCACACATCTTCTATCTGATGTCATGACTGTCACACATCTTCTATCTGATGTCATGACATTCATACATCTTCTATCTAATGTCATGACTGTCATACATCTTCTATCTGATGTCATGACTGTTAAACATCTTCTATCTGATGTCGTGACTGTCACACATCTTCTGATGTTATGGCTGTCATACATCTTTTATCTGATGTCGTGACTGTCACACATCTTCTATCTGATGTCATGATTGTCACACATCTTCTATCTGATGTCATGACTGTCACACATCTTCTATCTAATGTCATGACTGTCACATATCTTCTATCCGATGTCATGACTGTCACACATCTTCTATCTGATGTCATGACTGTCATTCATCTTCTATCTGATGTCATGACTGTCACACATCTTCTATCTGATGTCATGACTGTCACACATCTTCTATGTGATGTCATTATTGTCATACATCTTCCATCTGATGCCATGACTGTTATACATCTTCTATCTAAAGTCATGACTGTCACACATCTTCTATCTGATGTCATGACTGTCACACATCTTCTATCGGATGTCATGACTGTCACACATCTTCTATCTGATGTCATGACGGTCACACATCTTCTATCTGATGTCATGACTGTCACACATCTTCTATCTGATGTCATGACTGTCACACATCTTCGAACTGATGTCATGGCTGTCACAAATCTCCTCCCATCTGTTATCATAACTGGTACAAATCTTCCATCTGATGCCATGACTATCAGAAATCTGCCATCTGATGACTGTCATCCCATATGTGAATATATTCATTACATTCAACATTTTTACTTACTGAAAGTTAGTTTTCAAAAGTTGGATGGGACGCAGAGGTGTTTCCAAGGCATTAGGGCCGGGTTATATACTGGCCAAGACCTATTGACGCGTCCTCGTCGAGCGTCCTGGGCAACAGGTCCCTTCGGGGTCCTGGCTAAAGTCAGTAGGATCGCCGATTCCTCCGAAGTCGGAGAGTGTCTGTCTGTACGGCGAGGAACCACCAGTCTGCACACTAATAAGCCAGACATGGGACAACGGATACTCACGCAAAACTCAGGTTCTGTATGACATCACACTGATGTTGGACAACAGGATGCCTTCATCCGACATACAGGACTTCGCGTTGGAGCTCAAGCCAAAGAACACAAGCAAGCAAGCAAAAGTTGGATAAAACAGGAGATAGCTGTGTGAAATACTAATGTAAAGAAAAGGTGGTGTGGTTTCATAAAAGTACATTACAATTTATGGATGGAAAGGTGAGGGTACAGGTGTTACACTGTGGTCCAGGGTAAGGCGAGGGTATAGGTGTTACACTGCGGTCAAGGGAAACGTTGAAGGTACAGGTGTGTCAATGTAGTCAAGAGAAAGGTTGAGGGTACAGGTGTGTCAATGTGGTCAAGAGAAAGGTGTAGATACAGACGTTACACTGTGCTCAAGGGCAAGGTGAGAGTACAGGTGTTACACTGTGGTCAAGGGCAAGGTTAATGTACATGTATTGCACTGTAGTCAAGGGCAAGGTGAGAGTACATGTATTGCACTGTAGTCAAGGGAAAGATGAGGGCACAGGTGTTACACTGTGGTCAACTTCAAACCTAATATGTGCCCACAATGAAAGCCCAGGACAGATACTGAAGGACGCCCGATGTTGTCACGTTTTTACTAGTACAGTCACTGCCCAGAACGAAAGCAACGGCAAGTTACCTTCTGCAAAACTTGACAGGAAAGCCTAGTAACCATGAAAAAAAGGCATTCACAACATAATTCCAAAACAGTGGATTAGTGTAAACATGCAATCGGCTTGCGTAGAGTCACAGAGAAAAGATTAGTACTGGTTTAGCTTTTTTATTCATTTGCTGTTGATACAGGGAAATGGTCTGTTCGATGCTGTTGCTACTCGAAAGTAGTAAAAGTCTGGAGCAAATGAGTTACATAACAACGTTATAAGACAGAAACAGTTATATAACAAATTGGATGCTTACATGGGATACAATAAGACGTTCCCTGCAGCATCTTTTATTCGAAGTATACTTGTTCCTGCAGTGAGGTGCTGTCGTCATTTCGAGGTGACAGTTCGAATCCTGGTCGGTAATTATAGCTTTCAATTTTTGTTTTCTTTTCCAGTGCGTCCTCTAGTCTCTACTTCTTTTTTCTTTCTTCTATGAGCACTAAACAATTTACTATGTGTGTTTATTTATGAACTGCAACATCTTGAAATGACATACAACGGTTTTTATCATAACTGGCATCTGGTCGTCTGGACAGACGCTTGTTTGTGCCATTGGGCTTCCAAGATGGATATAATAACCTCTAGATGGCACAAAGCCTGGGCTAGATCAATAATCATGTGCAGTGCCGAACTGAGAAGGCGTTTCGTTTGCTTGCTAGTAAATGTAACTGTGAAACTGGTAAAATTGCAGCTGAACATTGTCTGCAGGAGTGTTCAACATATGCAGAACAGAGACAAGTATATTTGCCTACACCTGCTCCATTTGAGGAAAAACCCTATGGAAATAGCAAGCTTAAGTTGACTGCTGTTTTCTTTGCGTTGTATTCATTCATTTTGACTTTTGGCGTTGAACGAAGACGAAGAAGGAGGGGAAGGAGGACAAAACAAATTAACTAATGAGCTGCTAGTAAACACAATGCGGGTTTCATCGGATTGAACAGGGTACTGTAAATGAATAAAGTAAGGTGGGTTTCATCGGGGTGAATGGGGTATTGTAAATGCACAATAAAGCTAGGTGGGTTGATTCGCTTTGAATGGGGTATTGTAAACGTACAATAAAGTAAGTTGGGTTGCTCCGGATTGAATAGGGTATTAAAACTGCTTGGTACACACACTTTAGACGTGACGGACTTTGATTTCTGTAAAAGTGGCACTGTGAGTATAACTAATCCCCTGCCAGATGACACCCCCCTCTTCGTTCTTGCCCCAGATCCCATTCAGGTTGGACCTGTAGCAGGAGTTATACCACCAGGCCGAAGTATGATGTTGGGCACAGTTCCCAGAATCCCTGTCGTGGTCCCGGTCCATGGTGGTGAACATCATACCGTTGTGGTAGGCCAGACTGTCCCCAGCATTGCCGCTGTAACTGCTGACGGTCAGTCTGTAGTTCAGCACCTCGTTGTCCACATTGAAGACGGAATAATGAGCGAAATAACTGGCTCCATTGACTACCAAGTCCACTCGGAGTTCATTATAACTCTGAAATTATAGATCATGGAATAATGTCACAAGTTAGCTAAATTTAGTTCAGTGTATTTCACATGACGGTGCAATTAACCACAGCATGTATTGTCTGTTTGTGGTTTGCTACACAATGTTATGTTCATTGGTTTGCTATTGTGAGACCTGGAAATTTACTAAACAAGCTGAACAGCGCATACATGCCTGTGAATATACATGTTATATACGGGTTCTAAAAATATATTGGATACAGAAAAGAACAAATGCATCCATACGACCTGAATATTGAAGAATGCTGGCTATTAAAGACGATAAAACAAAGAGAACAATAATGGCGGGGGGGGGGGGAAGAGCTTGGGAAGAGAGGAAGAGGAAGGCCAAAGAGAAGATGGGTGCAGGTTGTGGCAGATGATGTCCAGATGGTGTATCAGAAGCGGAGACTCATACTTATGGCCGAGTAGTTATGACCGATTGTTATGGAGGCGAGGTTCTGCAAAGGACATGCTATTGAATGAATGAATGAATGAATGAATGAGTTTGCTATTACATTCTGAACGGCCAACTCCTCAAACCGGGACAATCAATACAAAGCGTTCTGCTTCCAAAATTGCCCAAAACGGATATCGAACCCGCGACTCGGTATATATGAGAATTGTGAAACTAGGTTTCACTAACCACTAAGTTCCAGACGCCATTTAAAATGTGCTCCATTGATGGGATATATATATATATATATATATATATATATATATATATATATATATATATATATATATATATATATATATATATATATATATATATATATATATATATATATATATATAAGTAGACACCTTGCAGTCTTGACAGACCAAAGTATGTGAGTGGAATGTGGCCAATATTCCAACACAATGTCTGGGCAGAGCTTCAGAGATCATGTGATGCCCAAACGACATGATTTCTCTCTCGGCCTAGTCTTGTGTATTCCAGAGGAATGGGTAACCAATACGTCTGGCACAAGGTAGGCTGCAGACGCTGGCGGCTCAGCGTCAATCCACCGAGACCTCACCACCACGAGCCGGTGGCGAGTTATGGCCAGACCCTGACACCCAAGGGACCCGGCTCAGAGGCGTTCAGCCATGTCCCACAGGTGAGGGCCTTGTACGAGCCCGGACCATGAGGGCGCGCACATCTGTCAATCACAAGTGTCCGGACCTGTGTAAAGCGTGCACTATCGTCAGACTCCCCACCTGACTTACGGCGGTCCCCGCGACCAGCGGGAATAGGCCCGCCATAGCTACCGCAGGAGATATTGCCTGTCTATTTGCAAGCAAATCTCCCATACTTCCACTGTGCGGATCTCGCGACCAGCGGGAATAGGCCCGCCATAGCTACCGCAGGAGATATTGCCTGTCTATTTGCAAGCAAATCTCCCATACTTCCACTGTGCGGATCTCGCGACCAGCGGGAATAGGCCCGCCATAGCTACCGCAGGAGATATTGCCTGTCTATTTGCAAGCAAATCTCCCATACTTCCACTGTGCGGATCTCGCGACCAGCGGGAATAGGCCCGCCATAGCTACCGCAGGAGATATTGCCTGTCTATTTGCAAGCAAATCTCCCATACTTCCACTGTGCGGATCTCGCGACCAGCGAGAATAGGCCCGCCGGAGATTATGCTCGTCTGCTGCGAACAAATCTCTACCGAGAGACTGAATAAGTAAAGAAACGATAAAAGTAGTGGTATTTCAATTGCGCTTGCGCTCCCACCTATGCTACACCCTTCATGTGTCTTCACAAAGTCGGACTAGAGTCAAGCTCATCAGGGTCTTCTTTCCCCGCTGATTCTACCAATCTATATATATATAGAGAGAGAGACAGAGAGAGAGAGAGAGAGAGAGAGAGAGAGAGAGAGAGAGAGAGAGAGAGAGAGAGAGAGACACACACACACACACACACACACACACTGTCGTAATATAAGTAACTGAGATATGAGATATTAGGTCTGTATATAGTCGGTCGTGAAAAGGTAAATAGAGACTTGAGAAAATAGAACTATAAACAATTGTAATAAATGTAATAAAGGTATGAGAAAATAGAACCATATATAGTCACAATAAAAGTAATAGAACTGGAAAAATAAAACTGTATACAGTTGTAATAAATATAATAAAGATATTAGAAAATATACTGATAGAGTATTATTATGAAAGTTAATGAAATTTCAGAAAATTACATTATATATTCCTGTGAAATAGATAAAAGGGCGCGAGTTAGTAGAACAATTAGTCCTGTTCTAAAAGTGATCTAGACGTGAGAAAATGGAATTACAGTATACTTAGTCGTAATGAATGCAAAATGGACTTAAGAAAATAGAACTGTATGTACAGGCAGTAAACAGGAAAAACATAAACTGCATATGGTGGTAGTAAAAGTAATATGAATATAAGTATTTGTACCAGCTGCAAACACACACAGATTTTACCAAATCACTTACCTGTGATGTGAGATTATGGATGACCTCATTTCCGATCCAAAAGTCTGTATCGGGAGTTCCAAATCCATTCTTATACACATCCCAGTCCTGGTAAAAGTTGACATCTCCGTGGGTTCGTCTCTGGGAGGAGTGTGATCACATGATAATCAACAACACACACTGTGGTAATTTGTGTGAATTTAAGTGATTCGATGTATGTATGACGACAAAACAAATGGGAAGCTAACATCAAGAGGTGGACGAACAGCAGTCTTAGAGAATGTAAAATCAAAGCGAGAGAGAGAGAGAGAGAGAGAGAGAGAGAGAGAGAGAGAGAGAGAGAGCGAGAGAGAGAGAGAGAGAGAGAGAGTGTGTTGGAGATAAATTACAGCCAACCTTCATTGTGGAGACGGACCCTGATTAATTGAGTGCAAGGATGATTTTGATCAGACCGGCTTGCATGTAAACTGCAATGAAATTCGTATCATTGCCATGATAACTATGGATTTGCAGTGGTTAGTTAGTTAGTTAGTTAGTCGAGATTCCAACTTCTCGACATGTAGTATCCATCCATCCATCATGTGCCATGCCGGTAAGCGTGGGCGGTCATGTTCTGCCATCTCACTCGATCAACAGAGTCGTGGATCAGTTCCGTGTTTTTGTCTCGACCATGCCACAAGGCCAAGCCATCCAGATACTTGTTTCTAGGTCTTCCCCTTGGTCTGTTCCCCTCGATCTTACCAGTTGTCACCAAGTTCTCCAAATCATTTCTTCTCATAACATGCCCAAAAAATTGTGACTGTCTACGTCTAATGTCTCTGATCAGTTTACGATCTTCATTTGTTTCTTGAAGGACTTGTTCATTGGTCTTTCTGGCTGTCCATGGTATTCTTTGCATTTTCCTCAGAAACCACATTTCTACAGCCATCAGATGTTTTTCAGCCTGGCTGCTCATTGTCCAAGCTTCACATCCATATAAAAGTACAGGTTCTATGTAGCATCTCAACACTCTTTTTCTCGTTTCAATTGACATCTTTTTATTGGTCAGTATGTTTTTCATCTTGCTAAAGGCTACTTTTGCCATGGCGATTCTTGTTCTAATCTCTTCAAGGCATCTCCCATCAGATGTTATTACTGTTCCGAGGTAATTGTACCTATTCACTTGTTGAAGAATATTCCCATTTACTTGTATATTACACTGTGGTATTTCGTTCTTCTTAGTGACGACCATAATCTGTGTCTTTTTACAATTTAATTCTAACCCTTGTTGTTCACTGTGTGTAACAACCGCATCTACTAAATTTTGCAGGTCCTGTTCATTGTCTGCAATCAAGACTGTATCATCTGCATATCTAATGTTATTGATGCATCGTCCCCCAATGTTGATTCCTTCCATATTTTCAATATTTCTGAAAATATTTTCACTGTACAGGGAAAACAGATCTGGAGACTTTACACATCCCTGTCTCACACCTCTCTTAATAGGCTGATATTGGCTTACTTCATTATCAACTCTTATGGCAGCTTGTTGTTTCCAATATATGTTTTTTACAAGTCTAAGGTCTTTCCCATCAATTTGTAGTTCTTCAAGCATCCTTATCATGTTGACATGTCTCACTTTATCAAAAGCCTTTGTGTAGTCAATGAAGCAAAGGTGTAGATCTTTGTTTACTTCTATAGAACGTTCGATTACGGTTCTCAGTATATACACAGCATTTACTGTACCCTTGCCTACTACAAACCCACATTGTTCTTCTCCTATTTCAGGTTGTATTTTCCTCCTAACTCTTTGCATGATAATTCTTAGCAAAATCTTCGTGATGTGACTCATTATACTAATTGTTCGATGTTGATCACATTCCAAGGCTCCTGATTTCTTTGGGATTGCAATAAATACAGAATTACATAACTCATGAGGTATGTTTCCAGTATCATATATTGTATTAAGCAGACTGGTAACTTTATCTATTCCATATTCTTCTAAAGCATTAATCATTTCTGTTGTGACGCTGTCTGGACCGGGGGTTTTGCCAGATTTCATATGATTAAGAGCATTCTGAACCTCCATCTTCAAAATTGCTGGCCCTTCATTGTTATTTTGAACAATATATTGTTCGTCTCTGCTATCGTCATAAAGGTTTTTCACGTAATCTGACCATACATGTAAAATCTGATCTTTTTCTATTATGACTCTTCCATCTTTTGTCTTTAGGCAGCCTGCTGATGTACGTGTTCTTTGATTAGTAATCTCCTGAATTCTTGTGTGCATTAGTTTTGCATTTTTACTGTTGTGTTGTTTTTCAATTTCTCTGCAATTTTTCTCAAGCCATGTTTCTTTAGCCTCCTTACATAAGGTTCTGACTTTTCTGTGAATTTCTTCATATTTGGCAGGATTAGTTTTGTTCTGTCTTCTTGTTTCCATTAGTTGTAAAATTTCTTCAGTCATCCATGTGTTACGGCCAACTTTCTTTACTTTTGGAATAGTTTTTTCTGCTGCACAACTGATTGAATACATGTAGTATAGTCTAATTTATTTTATCTCGAACTCTTCAGAAACGTTTCTACTCCCCATTTCAAAAGTCTATGTCGAGTACATGAATTATGTTAGCTTACTGGTTAGGGCATTTAACTACTAAAGACAGTAGCCGGGGTTTAATCCCAGAAGTGACGGAATTCTTTAGTTTTTCCAGCTCCAGGTTTTGCCTAGCCTCGCAAAGCTGGTCTCAGGTAATTGTCCACATTTCCAAGGAATTATCCAGGAAGAAAATGTGAGGGTTGGAACTGACTACCTTATATTATTATGCTATGGTCTATAGTACACAGAATGTGCAATCAATGTACCCCTAGTACAGGGGGCTGGATGGTCTCAAGGTATGGTGTCCGCCTCGAGTGCTGGAGTGATTCAATAAATTAGTTTTAGTTTAGCGAAGGGGTCTAGACCCGGTGAGGGCCTGGATTTTTTTCACATGGACTTCTAGTAACACAAATTTCCCCTGGTCTCTGGGTAATGATATCAGACGCCCGTGTGTATTGTTGCGCACGTAAGAAAATCCCTTGGCAGCTGGAAATCGAATAAGAGTAACATTACGGCGATGCCCTTGCAAAAAAATCTACACAAAGTATTTCTGGATTCTCGCTGGTGCTACGGTGTTCGTGCACTGAGCTGATATTCTCAGGACTCAGGCTTGAGTTAGGAGTAGAACGGGGCACTTATAGATTACACCCGTGTGTCGTGATGTTGATCCGTCGACTAAACTAACCTAAACTATTCTATAGAACATAATGATGTAACACTCCACAAAGAGGAATCTTTTGTGTTGGCATTCTGGCAGCAGCAATTTGCATAATATACCTGTGCGGGCTGTTGGTTTGTCCAAGCTCCTGTCTGTGCTACTTTTCACATGGGACAGTGAGGAGCATTTTGAGTGTTATTCACTGACACAGGAACGGATCATTATGGGGCGACCCTTTGCCGTGAAGTTGGAACCGCGACTAACTGGCTAACACTCCGCAAACTAATGGCCGTTCCCATATCGGTTTTAGCATCCATTTTACATCAATAGTTGAACCACGCGTGTGTTTTCCTTGTGCGCTGTCCTACAAGATTAATCGGGACTACGAGACGAATGTACTAGATATTCTTCTTCTTCTTCTTCTTTCGTTCGCCTGAAATATGCTTATAACTGCAATGTTGTCTCTTGTATGAATCCAACAGTCTTTTTTAGTTCATTCAGCGGTCCATAGAGTTTATCTTCCACTGTTGTCTCTCTAGGCCAGAAGGTTCGCCTGGATATGTTGTAGTTTGGGCAATCCTGGAGTATGTGCTCTGCTGTCTGCGACGCCAAACCACATGTGCACATGGCTGAGTCACCAATCTTGAATTTTGTATACATGTGGTTGCGTAATCTAGTGTGTCCTGTTCTGAGGCGCAGAAGAATGACCTGTTCTGGTCTGTCCATAACGTGGTAGTCGTCTTGAGTAAGGTTTGGTGGCCTTCTGACTGATTTGATCATTCTTTTCTTTTGGTGGTATGTAATAGGCACATCAGGTTGTTCTTCTTCTGCTCCTTCCTTAGCCAATCGATCAGCTCTGTCGTTTCCGGGGACTCCACAGTGGGATGGTATCCACTGTATGGTGATCTTACGCTGACTGCTAAGTTCAGAAAGTAGTGTCCTCAGAACTGGCAATTTCCCAGACTGGAGCGCCTCTATTACGGATTTTGCATCTGTCAATGTCACCACAGGTTGTGTACCATGGTTGGTATTTTGTAATTTCTCTGTGGCTATCTTGATTGCCTCAATTTCAGCATCATAGTTATGGCAGTACTTTCCTGTTGGAATTCTGGCCGTGTCTCTAGTATTATTTGGGTATTCTATGTACACTCCCGCTCCTCCATTTCGAACAGCATTTTGTGCTGACCCATCTGTGTAAACTCGGATCCATAGGTCCTGTGGGTATTCGTCATCAAGGAAGCTGAGAGTGGCTGTTCTGCGCTGTACACTGTTCTGTTCTTCCTTGTCAAATATTCCTCTCACTTTTGACTGGATTTGTAGCGATATTCTATGTTCATCTTTCCACGGGGTTCGCTCTGGAATGGTTGTCAGGGGGATACCAACTGTGGGAAGATCGATGGTTTCTCTGCAGAGTTGTTTGGCCTGGTGGATGAAACTACTTCTTTTCAACCGCCCCATAGCTAAGTTTTCAAATCTGTTCTTCATAGGGTGGCCTGGCAAGCTGAGAAACTTTTCTGCTTGTTTGAGTGTTTTTGTATCTCTGCGTTCTCTTAAAGCTTGTGTCCTCCCCATTTTCTCCATTGCTACTATAGGGGTTGATCTCATCCCTCCTGTGATGACTCTAAGAGCTTGATTTTGCACCTTGTCCAGCTCCTGCAATGTAGTTTTTGATGCTGAACACCCCGCAGTTGACCCGTATTCCAAGTGTGGTCGTATGCTCTGTTGATAAACTTTGCTAAGTTTTCCCCAAGTGGTTCCAGTTAGCTTTCTCAGGATGGCAATTTTCCTTCTGGCTTTTGCTACTGCTTTTTTTATGTGTTTTCTCCATGTCAGCCTGTCGTTGAATGTTACACCAAGGTATGTTGGTTCCTTGTCTTCTCTTAGGGATGTTCCATTTATCTGAATGCTCCCTGCCTTTTGTTTCGGAGAAAGGATAAATAGAGTGGTGCTGCACTTGTCAGTGTTTATGCTGATACACCATCTATCCGCCCATGCAACAAATGTATCTACAGCTCTCTGTAGCAATATGGTGGCCACTGATGCATGTTCATTTGCGCTCCACAAAACCAGGTCATCAGCGTACATTGCCGCTTTAATTCCATCGGGTAGATTAGCAACAAGATCATTGATGAAGATTAGAAAAAGTGTTGGGGACAGGACTCCGCCCTGGGGAACACCGTGACGCAGTAGTACTTTCTTGCTCTTGAGACCGTCTATCTGTACTCGGGCTCTTCTGTTGTGCAAGTGTGCTTTTACCCATTTGTACATTCTTCCATTGACTTTACAGTTTCTCAGTTTCTTCATCAGACCCTCTTTCCAGACTTTGTCAAAGGCTTTCTTCAGATCTATCCAAGCCGCAAGTACCAGCTTCTTCTCTTGGAATGCATCCTCAACTTCTTGAGAGAGGTAGGTTGTCTGATCTTCCGTAGAGTAGCACTGCCTAAAGGCAGCCTGTTGTGGCACAAGGATGTTTTCACTTTCAATGTACCACTGTAGTCTGTGATTGATGACGCGTTCCATTGTTTTGCAGAGACAACTGGTAAGGCTAATGGGTCTGTAGCTGGAGGCAATGGAACTGTCTTTCCCAGATTTTAGGAGGGGTATCATGATTGCTACTCTTCAGACTTGTGGAACACTGCCTAAGGTCCATGTATTATTAAAGATCTGTAGCAGCTTTGCTTTGGCCTCTGTTCCTAGGTTCCTGATCAGTTCATTGGAGATACTATCAGCTCCTGGTGATTTTCTCATTTTCAGTTTTGATATGGCTAGCTCCAGTTCACTGAAAGTGATAGGTGTCTCCATAACCTCATGTATAATTTCCTTCTGTCCTGTATTTTGCCATTTCTCTCGAATCTCTTGTTGTTTCTCTGGACTAATTTCAATATTGTTATCTTGTGCGAATGAGTCCGCAAAATGGTCAGCAGCTTTCTTTCCTGTTAAGATATTTCCGTCTTTATGTAGCGCAATTTTTGAGTTTCTCCCTGTGCCCTCATCGTTAAGCTGTTTTATTAGCCTCCATAACTTCCTTGTGTCTCTTTCAAAGTTCAGTGACTCTGTTTTCTCCTGCCAGCTTTTCCGTCTAGCTTGCAGTTGGGCCCTTTGAAATTTGGCTTTTGCGTGCTGATATTTATTGTTGTGCTCTTGGCTGGGATTGGCCTCTGCTTGTTTTCTACATACATCCACATCATTATGCAATTGTTCCAGTTCACTATTCCAGTAGGGTTTATAATGTTTACGGGCTCCTCTTGGTATTGTTTCTCGTGCTGCCTGTAGTATGCATTTCCCAAACTCTTCAACTACTTTATTTATGTCCTTCTCAGTGTTCAGGTTTCTAACCAGTAGGCTGGTGCGATGCTTGTACATTGCCCAGTCTGCTTTCTTGTAGTTCCACCTCGAGAGGGTGCTGCTTTCACTTACAAGCTCATTTTCTACAGTTGGAAAGACTGGCCAATGGTCACTGCCACCAAGTTTTTTCCCAACAATTCGTGTAATGTTCCACTCCAGATCTGGTGAATGAAACGCCAGGTCAGGTGTAGTTGTAGAGTGCCATGATCTCGAGTAGAAGGTATGTGTGTCAGACGGCTTGTTAATCAGGATGAATCTATTCTCATCCTGCCAATCTTCCAATCTCTCTCCTCTCTGGTCCAAGTGATCATAGCCCCAGCTCTGCGAATGGCTGTTGAAGTCGCCACACACAATCATTTTTCCTTTTAATGGTAGTGTGTCCAGTGCCTGTGGGCGGTCATTTGGACAGTAGTAATTGATCAGGTGAAAGTCTGTATTGTCTGTCTTAAGTTTAAGTGCCTGATACTCAGTACTAGATATAATATCTACAGCGGCTGGAAAAGAGATGCATCTTCAGCATCCAACCAGTTCTTTGCTGAACATTGCTAGCAGCACGGCCCTGGGAGGGAGTGTCGATCGGTGGCTATATCTCCCGCATGATCATCCCCAAGATGTTTTTAACATCCTGTGATCATCAATTTATTGAACGGCTTGACCACTTCGCCACGAAGACTCCCTGGGGGATAAGTTGCTGAGTGGTTTAGAGTTACGGTGTCCGCGTCGAGTGCTGGAGGTTCCGAGTTCAAGCCCCAGTAAGGGCAGGAATTGTTTCACGTGGACTCCTAGTAACAGATTTCCCCTGTTCTCTGAGTAGTCAGATCGGACACCAGGGTGTATTGCTGCGCACATAAAAAATCACTTGGCAGTTGGAAATCGAAAAAGAGTAGCGTAACGGCGCTGACCGGGCAACATTTCGAGATAAACATCTACCCAAAGTATTTCAGGATCCTCGTCGGTGCTACGGCATTCGTGCACTGAGCTGAGATTCTCCGGACTCAGGCTTGAGTTAGAAGTAGAACGGAGCACTTATGGTTTACACCCGTGTGCCGTGTTGTTGATCAGTCGACTAAACTAAACTAAAGCTAATTTATTGAAGATCGCTGACAGGCCTTCCGGCTACCAATCCTTGTACTAATGTACGTTGTAAACCCCTGTGGTTTTTGGAAAAGTTATGTGCATGTTCGTTACCTGACATCGCAGTCAACCCCAGCATTAATTACAATTTATGATTTTCTAAGCAGTTTTACATTCAGTAGACTTTCTAAATAACCAACACTAATACCATTATGAAAATAACGGAAAGCTTTCTGCTGCAAAATCGTCTACGGCTGATTTCGAAACCGATACGTCGTAATTTTGAAACTGCCACAGACAACGTGATGTATGCTGTAGCTAAAAGACATCACTTGTATTATCATCATGTGTATGCTGATAAGCGTCATCTCACACGATCACCAGTGTCGTGGTAAAGCTCTGTGTTCTTGTCTCGATCATACGACATGGCAAGCCATCCAGGTATTTACTTCTCTGCCTTCTCTTTGTTCTCTTCCCTTTGGTCTTGCCAGTTGTCACCAATATCTAAAATTGATTTATTGTCAGAGCGTGTTCACAATTTTGTGACTGTCTACGTCTATTTTCTCTAATCAGTTTACGTTTCTTATTTATTCTTGTAGGGTGTAACCATTTTTTTTTTTACCATGGTATTCTTTGTATGTCCCTCAGAAACCTCATTTCCACAGCCATCAGATGTTTTTCAGCTTGACTGCTCATTGTCCACGCTTCGCACCTATACAAAAATACAGGTTCTGTGTATCACTTCACCAGTCTTATTCTCGATGCAAACGACATCTTGTTACTGGTCAATATGCTTTACCATCATTACATTCGGAGACATAATTCTGATCCGCAGACATTTGATGTTCACACATAGCAGAATGTCATACTTCTGGCCTTGAACCAAGATATTCTCAGAAATGTCCTACAACGGATAAGTTCAAAAGCAGCGTGCAACAATTATGAAAAATAAATTACTGATTCTGTGCCAAACCAAAAAGTATTTTTAGTTTTTTTTTTTTTTTTTTGGTGGTTTTAGTCGACGGATCAACATCACGGAACACGGTTTAACCCATAAGTGCTCCGTTTTCCTCCTAACTCAAACCTGAGTCTAGAGAAACTCAGCTCAATGCACGAACTCCGTTGCATCGGCGAGGATCCTGAAATACTTTAGGTAGATTTTTAACTCGAAATTTTGCCCGGGCAGCGCCGTTAGGCTACTATTTTTCGATTTCCAACTGCCAAGGGATTTTTTACGTGCGCAGCAATACACACGGGCGTCCGATCTCACTACCCAGAGACCAGGGGACATTTTATTACTGGAAGTCCAGGTGGATTTTTTACATGAATCCCGGTCCTCAATCCCGGGGCCTGAACCCGGCACCTCCAGCACTCGAGGCGGATACCATACCTCGAGACCACTCAGCCCCCCAAACAAAAAGTAAATTTGGACCAAACATGGTGCACAATACAATGAACAAGTAGCATAATGTGAAGTTTCGTTCACTCAGCATTGACATTGTAGAAGATACCACGAAACAAAACAAATAACAGCATGACTCTAGTATGGCGGTGTACCGTCCTTCTGTCCAAATGGGAGCACGCATTTGACGATATTTAATCCTTAGGCACTGAAAGAGGCACTCCCAAAGTAGTCACAAGAAAGGTGCACGTTGTCAAAATGGTAACTGTTAATTGTTCAGTAGATACCTGACAGTGAACAAATAGAAGATTACCTGAATGATAATCCAACCTCCTCCATCGGTTTCGGTGTCACACAGCGCCGGGATTTTGTCCCATAGTAGAAATTTTTCCCTGGAGTTTGCGTGCGACGCTCCTTTTAAACATGCTGATGATGTATGGGTGGTGCTCTTGAAATAAACAATAGGACAATAAAAATGTGACATTAATGGTTAATGAAAAGCTAGATCATATTATAATAATCAAGTGGGCATTAGAAATATGACACCAATTGTTAATCGAGAGCTACAGAATGTTTGTGAAGTCTTACTACACTTTGTATGCAGAACAAATTTGAAAAACAAATGAAGCACTGACGTCAACAAAGAATGTGCTAACAAATTCATTAAATTAGTTACAATAGTTACTGCTATGGTCTAACGCTTTTTGGGGAAGCTGGGAAGAATAAATGAATTATTCATTATAACAGGGTTTGGAAATATCCACCACGGGATTCAAGACACACCTGTACACTATCTCTTCATATTTTCAAAAACCTTCTGCAACGTGTGTGTTGTTATTTCCGTGTGTATCGACTGCCATTTCGAAACACTTATTCAAGCATACAAATTCTTTCTTACGTTAACAACACCTTTCTGTTTGGATTGCATTGAATTACTCCAGCAGACGACAGCCATTTGCTGTATATTGCTTCACGATGGACTGTGAAGCATAAATTTATATGACGTCATGTTTTTAGTTTCTAAAATGTGTTATACATACACAGTTTAGTGAGACTTTACTAACACGCTGTAGAACTTCTTACAATGAGAAAATAGGCATTAGCAATGTGACTATAACAATAGTTCATGGAGAACTAGTACATTTTAGAATAGACAAGCGGGCAATAGGCATGTGGCATTAATGATTAGTGAATACTATGAATATATTAGCGAGCATTAGACACGTCACATTCAAGAGGAAATGACACCTGATGAACTGGCAGTGCAAGCTAGAGATATCTTGATAACTGCAGGCAAAGATTTAATTCCGACCAAGAAAAAGCAACATAAGCCATGGATTACATCAAACACCTTGGAATTAATAAAATAACGAAGGGAACTGAAACAGACAGGATTTGAATGCGATAACAGCAGGAAAAAGTATAAATCTGTAACTCTAGAAATAAGAATGAACACACGAAAGGACAAAAACCAATATATGCAAGATCGATGTACCGGAATAGAGCAATATCATAAGACTGGAAGAGATTACCATTTGTTCAAATAAATGAAGTTATTGATAAGAAATATTAAACCTCAATTAAATGGTATCTGTGACAAGATGGGAAATACCTTAACAGAACCTAGCCAAATTCTAGAAAGATGGCAGAAGTACTGCAATGGAATGTATGATATGAATGACAGTGAGGATATGAATGAGGTACATGAACCAATGATAGCAGAGGCAGAACCTGAACCCTTTTTAGATGAAATTGCATGGGCAATAAAGAACCAGAAGAATGGTAAATCACCTGGATATGATGAGATACCAGCTGAACTAATTAAAGCGGAAGGAGAAGAAAGCATACAAATATATCACGCATTATTTAAAAAGATATGGAAATATGGTATATGGCCAAAAGAATGGAAGAGAACTATCTTTATTCCAATACCAAAATAGGGCAACCTGAAATTATGCACCAACTATAGAACTGTTGCCCTCATCAGTCATGCAAGTAAAATTCTAACAATAATAATGGGAAGACTTCGTAAGAAAATGAAAGACGAAATTAACCAAGTTCAATCTGGATTTAGACAAAGAAGAGGAACAAGAGATAACATTCTCAACATGCTTAAATAATAAAGAAGTGCAGAGAATTTAATGTAAACCTGTTCTTATGTTTTGTGGATTATTCAAATCATTTGACTGTGTACAACATCAGAAACTGGGAAATCGTGAGGAATATATTCTTTCCATCACATGAAATACAACTCATCAAAATGCTCTATCTAGACCAACGGTTAGAATAGATGGCGAGGCATGAGATTGGTTTGACATCAAGCAAGGAGTCCCTCATGGCTATGTGCTGTCCCCATATTTGTTTAACCTGTACAACAAAAATACAATGAGAAATGTCAGAGAACGTGTAAACAGGGAGCTATATGATGCCTTAAATATCGGTGGTCATGACATACCAGAGATTCGGTATGCAGATGATACAGTATTGCTATCCGCAGCACATAATTTCTAGAAAATATAAAAGCCTCATCAAAACTGAATAGTGAAAATGACAACTTATATCTTAACATAGCAAACAACTAAGATAATGCATACAGGTGAAACTCCTTTGGAGAAAGAAATATATGTCAATGAGGAAAAATTGGAGGTGGTGGAAATTTTTTTTATATCTTAGGTAATTGATTACCAACAATGGTGACACAATAAAAGAAATTAAACGACTAGTATCAGGTGCTCTTCAAAGACTAAAATCACTGAATAAATTATGGAATAGGACAGATATAACTATATAAATTAGATTTTTGAGAGCATGCATCTTTCCCATTCCAACATACGCCTGTGAGACCTGGACACTTACAAAACAAGCTGAACAGCCTTTGAATATAAATGTTATAGACGAGTTCTAAGAATATCTTGGGTAAAGAAAAGAACAAATGCATCAATACTTCAAGAGCTGAATATTGACGAATGCTGGCTATTAAAGACTATAAAACAAAGGAAATTAAAATATTTCCGTCACTTGAACCTCACGAAAGTTTGGAGAGAACAATAATGGAGGGGTATATGCCTGGGGAGAGAGGAAGAGGAAGGCCGAAGAAAAGATGGGTGCATGATGTGGCGAATGATCTCCAGATGGGTGTATCGGACGCGGGACATCTTGCTTATGCTGGAGAGGTTTTCAGGAAGGTTGTTATGGGAGCGAGGTTCTGCAAAGGACATGCTAATGAATGAATGAATGAATGAATGAATGAATTAGGCACGTGATAGTAACGTTTAAAGAAGAATCAAATTGTCTTAGAATAGATAAGTGGATATTAGAAATGATCTTCTCCATTGAGTGTTAGGTCTTCCTCTATTTCTTTTGCCCTGTGGATTCCAGACAAAGGTTATTCTAATTATATATATATATCTCATGTTCTCTGTATGTATCTGTCTGTGTGTGTGTGTGTGTGTGTGTGTGTGTGTGTGTGTGTGCTATCCTGTAACAGAGTCGTCTCTTCACATACTGGTTCACTGGTATTGATCTAGCTATCCTGAGTGTTAATGGTGCCCTACGGGGGAGCAACGAATATCACTGAACATGCCATGCATGCCGTAAGAGGCCACTTGGGAACATTCCGCCTGTATGTTACCGGAACACTAACATGAAGCAAACAATAGTACCATCATGTAACCTACCATACATGTCATACCAGACGTGGAAGGATGGTTGGGTGTGAGGCTGGTATTCCCATTCATAGACACACATTAGCAGCGAAATCCAGCCAGTTATGTTCTAAATACTGACGCCCTTAAAGCCAACAGATCAGCTTGCTTGTTACATCGCACTCCAGCATGGAACTGACAGTGAACCCATGTAACCCCCGCTAATTGAGAAGTGCCCACGCCTAGTAGCTACTCCTGCTACAGCTGGGAACTTTACGTTACACGGACTGAAAATAAACCATGGTGACTTAGGTGGTGATTTGAGAACGAACAAACTTTCAAAGAATTAAGAATTGGACTCGCAGGCCCGTGTGACACTCTGCCCTTCTATCCCACGGTTATCATACATTATTTCATTACTACATCTCTTACGGAGCTAATCTTAAACAACAATGCCAACAACAGAAACAGTATATGCATTACACACGCGTTGCAAATTTGCAAAAACCAATTTACTAAAACACATTTTTTGACATGACAATTATAAAATAGTTATAAGAATGTTTATTATACGCATTGTTCTTTGGAACTTAGTAGCAGCAGCAGCAGCAGCAGCAGCAGTAGTGGTGGTAGTAGTAGTAGTAGTAGTAGTAGTAGTAGTAGTAGTAGTAGTAGTAGTAGTAGTAGTAGTAGTAGTAGTAGTAGTAGTAGTAGTAGTAGTAGTAGTAGTAGCAGCAGCAGTAGTAGTATAGTAGTAATGGTGGTGGTAGTAGTAGTAGTATGTAAGGTTGGTGTTCTAAGTACAAAGATAGTGTTTACATAGGTTGTGATTGTATGTATATGGATTGTTGATGTCTTTGATTTGTTGTGGAAGATTGTTCCACAGCTGAGCTGAGGAATACACGAAGCTTGTTCTGTGTAATTCTATCCTATTCTTAAGGGCATGACGTATGCTATGTGTTGTGTTATATGACAAACGCAGCTTCTAGTAACAGCCAGCCACTTCAAAGCTGCAGTAATCACAGCCATATCCACCTTCACACTTGAATCTGTAGTCCTGTAGTGTCCACTCAGCTCATCATTGAGTTGACCATTGACTGTAACCTAGAATGACCATCTATATGTCTCGTTACGATGTTGCACTATTACCATGTCAGTTAATTGAATGGGATGATTTGATTGACTTTTTTGGTGACCGTCAAATAATACATTACATTTAATAAAGAGCCTTTATTTCACTGCATAAGACGTATTGAATAAAGGGTGCTAAACCCACACTTACATACACCGATCAGCACCAGATGGGTGTAGTGGCCAATATCACGCCGGCAGCATTTTCTTCAGTGAACATTTTTAGAGTACCAATTTTAAGTTTGGTCGTTTTGTGAGCCTGGCAAATTTTAAACAATCCCCGCCTCGAGAAGGATTCAAATTCACGACCACCGCGTTGGCGGTCATCCGTGCTAGCCGATGGGCAATAGGATCTGTCAGTAAACACGGCAAAAAAATTAATGTGGTTGTTTCCCGTTTACTGTCGCAAATTTAGTGGGTATTGCATCTAATAATCTCGAATTTTTTTTTTTTTTTTTTTTTTTTTTTTTAAAGTATATCATTTACAGGACTTAGCTGTCAACACCAGCATCTTTCAGCTGTATTTTGATCTCTTGGCAAGATTACGCTCAGTAGTTTGCCATTGCTTTCTGAGCGGCCGGCTCAGTATCCCGCAAGTCACGAGCAGGGGTCGAACCGCCTCAGCTCTCGCTCCGCTACGAGACTCTGCGTGATAAACGGGATTACAGAGAGAAAGTGTTGTAACCCCACAGCCAGAGAGACCGGCTGTTACTAATTAGAGGTAGAAAATTGGAAACATGTTTGATTGGAATTCACAAAAGAAACCAAACAGAAACAAACGAATTTGGATATATAACATACATTGGACAACCGAGTGTTGATGCTTCCGTGTTGCTTGTAATACATGTTGATGCTTCCATCATAAGAACCCTACATGAAATTATAATATGATTAGCTTACACTGAGTTTTGATTCGGGTGTCCATCTGGCGAAGTGATCAAATCGCCTAGCTAGCACTCTAAAGGTTTGGGTTATTTTTATTTTTTATTAATTCCGTAATACCGTTTAAGGGTGAAATTGTTTCCTGAGATCATTGGAGGAAAAAAAGAGGGGGGGGGGGGGTCTTCAAATACAGCTAAGGATTTCTTTCTCTGTTCTACATATTAGCTGGCTAGTTTGCGGAAAGAGACCCAGCCGTATAAGATAAAACCCAGTGCAATAGCATGGGATATTTTTGCGTTTACACTTGTTCATCTTTTTGGAATGTTGGCGCTGTCATCAAAATACACCTATGACCTATAGTTTGGTTACTGGTTCATCTAATTGATACTTTAAGCAGGTAATGATAAAATGACTCGACAAGGAGCTGACGGAATGAAGAGCCACAAGAAGACAGAACAAGGAAACCTCGCCAGCTGACGTCACAGGCATGAAACCTGTTATACGGAAAATCAAAGCTTCCGCGACACATAAGGAAATAATTTAAAATTGCAAATCCACGTACCCCAATTATAAACGACACTGTAAAATCAGGTTGAACGAGGCAGATTATTTTTTCTAATGGCTGCTACACACTTCGAGGGCGTGTGTTCGCTTCCAGGTAGTCCTGGGAGACCGAACAAAACTATCCTAGCCTTTCGCTACCTGGTGACTGCAAATCCTTGTTCCTTACCTCTGAAAATAACATTTTGCAATGTACAATTATACAAACATCCAGCCACTACCTGGTGACTGCAAACCTTTCCTCCTTACCTCCTAAAACGTCACTTTGCAATGTACTATTATACAAACATCCAGCCAATACCTGGTGACTGCAAACTTTTCTTCCTTAACTCCGAAAACAACACTTTGCAATGAACAATTATATAAACATCCAGCCACTACCTGGTGACTGCAAACCTTTTATCCTTACCTAAGCAAACAACACTTTGCAATGTACAATTATACAAGAATCCAGTCACTACTTGATGACTGCAAACCGTTCTATCTTTCATCCGAAAACAACACTTTTGCAATTTAGAATTAGGCTACACACAAGCGCGGACATCGTATTGAAAAGAAAGACACATTTGATGATCATAATAACAAGAAAGACGTGGCCACGAACAGACATCTAAGTCCAACCTGTGTGGTAGGCGCTCCAGTCACCACGCTTGTGGACGAGTAGTTGAAGACGCTCTGAATGACGGAAATCTGTTGTGAAAGAAAATCATATCTGCTCTCCAGCAGATAGTTCCACTGCTTCAGAGCTGCCAACTCGGCCTCGATGGCAGTCTTGTTCTGTCTCAGACCGGCTATGTCTGTCTCCATGTCTCCCACACGGCTCTGCAGCTGGGACACTTGTGATGCCAGGGCCGCTATAGAAACAGTTGTAATGACATGTTTAAATGTACCCATCTATTCAGTTAGTCACTTTAAAAGTTCATTCATTCATTCATTCATTCATTCATTCGTTCGTTCGTTCGTTCGTTCATTCATTCATTCATTCATTCGTTCGTTCGTTCGTTCGTTCGTTCGTTCGTTCATTCATTGATTCATTCATTCATTCATTCATTCATTCATTCATTCATACATTCATTCCGTTATTCATTCGCTTAACCTCTGTATCGATGAAATAAGCACATTCATTCATATATTGATGTATTAATCAATTAACTCTTTCATGTAACAAAAAACATTATGTGTATCTCAATGTAACAAAAAAACAACGTGTACACTAACATGTAACAAAAATCAAAATGTATATCTAAGTGTCAAAAACTCGCTTACAATCATGACATAAATGACCGTAGACCCGGAGGTAGACCAAGAAGACGGTGGAGAGATAATATACATACAGACCTACAAGCACTTGGAATCAGCGACTGGCAAGAGAAGGTCAACCAGAGAGACGAATGGAGGCCACTTGTATCTGCAGCAAAGAACCTCAATGGCTCGGAATGCTGAACAAGAAGAAGATATCTAAGTGTAACAAAAAATAAAATTTATATCTAAATGTAACACAAACAATATTGTCATCTAAATGTAACAAAAACAAAGTTGATATTTAATGTACCAAAAACAAACATTGATATCTAAATGTATCAAAAACAATATTTATATCTAAATGCAACAAACACAAAATTTATATCTAAATATAATAAAAACCAAATTCATATCTAACTGTAAGGAAAAACAAAATGTATATCTAAATGTAACAAAAGCAACATGTATATCTCAATGTAAATGAAAATGTAATCACAAACAATAATACAAAGTTAGTTAGTTTAGTTAGTTAGTTAGTTAGTTAGTTACTTAGTTAGTTGGTAGGTTGGTTGGTTGGTTGGTTGGTTGGTTGGTTGGTTTGGTTGGTTGGTTGGTTGGTTGGTTGGTTGGTTAGTCGACAGATCATCCTCATTGCACATCGAACCATTCAGTCCATAAGTGCTCGGATCCCCTCCTCAGCAAATCCCGCAGCGTATAGCGGCTAAAGACACCAGTTCTGTACTGGTTTATCAATCTTCTTTGGCTTCCTGCCCTGTTCTCGCAGTCTGACCATTGTTGTAGATTCGCGATCATCACTTGGTTCTCGCAAAAGTCTTACTCCTCGTAGTGCATTCAGAATGTCAGCCTGGTCCATGGCGCGGCCGCCCTCCACATTAGCCTTACCTGCGAGCTTATCAGTCCGCTCATTTCCTTGTACTCCAGCATGCCTTGGCACGAAGATGAAACTAATCTTTGCCAGCCGAGACCGCTCCAGAGGCAGCAACCACTCTCTTCGGATCCACCCCGTCTCTATCCCCTTGAGCATGCTCATTGAGTCACTAAGGACACGTGCCCCAGTGAATGTCTGTGTCTCGAGCCATGCTATTACTTTACTTACTGCCATTACTTCCATAGTCAGGCTACTTGTGGTCTTAACGAAAGTACCAGAGTCCTCCTTCACAATTCTTCTTCCGTTCCGCGCCGTAAAGGCCCATGAGCTTCTCACATGTCGGTCGACCAATCCATGTGTGTAAATGACAGCATCACCGTCTAAAGAATTCTCGAAAATCAAGGCTTGTACTTCCGCCTCCACAGCAGCCAGATTTTATTGTCTGCATTTTATGTCTAGTTGGATGGAAACTGAAAAGGACGTACATAAATCTGTTGGCACTTGTACCCACTTCTCGCCAGGTTCTAAGTTACCTATAAGAGACTAAGAGACCGATAAGGAGTGACCTCAGTCCATCGAGGTCAAGTTCATCAATAGAGGCTCCCTACAAATAGGAACGTCTTCGCTTTCCTTACTACTGCCATACACTACCAGTCCAGCATGAAGAAATGCGTAACCAAACCGTAGCCACAAGCATAAAGATTACATAATCTTCAGAGTTCAACTGCTTATCCTCCAAGTTTGGGACCGGAACATTATGTTTAAATGTGGCTTGCAAGTTCATTGAATGACTATGTGAACAAACCTGTCTATCCACCAATGACCCCGTGTTATAGAAGACCCATACTTTAAATAGAACTAAAGTTCAGAGGGTGAGCTTCATTGCACCTGATTTAAACCAATATTGTTCGGTCTCTCACTGAAGAACCACAAGCCACTTTCTGAGAGCATCTTACAAAGTTCATTTAGCTTTTCCACAATTTCAATGGCAAACATAAAGTCTAACTTCCACTCTTTATTGACAATGTTAGTATTAAAGTCACATTCAATGCCCTTCATCTCTAGCAACATCACTATTTCTTCCCCCAGTTCCACACTCGCCTCAACACCTTGCAGGGACTCAGCCATCGAACACTGGTGTGGTACAGGACATCGGAATGTTCAGTTTCCAAATCGTCAAGTAATGCCTTGAACTGCCTGTGATTAAGTCTTCTTGATCTGATGAGGTTTATGACACTGACAAAATGGTCAATAACATGCTTGATATTCAAAACAGTTTTACACAAACTTTTTTGATGAATCACACAGTGATGTGGTAATAATGTGTGGTCTGGATATTCAGCTTTAATCTTATCACTTACCAACTTTACCAGACCTAAATTTTTTTCAGTCAAAGCACGAGCTCCGTCAGTTGTAACACTTGCCATCTTGTTACAAACCAACCCAGTTCTTTCAATACAGTTAGTAACATCATTGAATATATCATGGCCTGTAGTTGTGTCTTTGAGTGTCTCAACACTCAGTAACTCTTCAGTGAGTTTGAAAGAAGCGTTTCTTCCACGTATAAATATCAATAATTGGGCAGTATCATTTACATCGGTACTCTCATCAAATCCAAGAGAGTACCACACAAATTGTTTACTTGCATCTTGAAGTTTATGCATCAAATTGTCACTTATCTTGTCAACACGTCTGACCACAGTTCTCCTTGATAAAGTAATGTTGTCAAATCTGTTTTGTTTTTTTGTTTTGTTTTGTTCTGGACATATAATGTTTGTTGCATTTGGCAAACATTCATTGATGAACTCGCCATCAGAAAATGGCTTGTTCTGTTTTACAATTCTGTGTGACAGCACAAGACTAGCTTCAGTCGCAGCATCTTGAATTGAAGACTGTTTAGTGAAAACAGTTTGCTGTTTCTCCAAATTTTTCACCAAATCAAGGCATTTCCTTTCCCTCCCTCCAGTTGTTAAATTGTATCCGAAATCGGAATGTTTTGTTTGATAATGTCTTTTAAAATTGTACTCATTGAAGACAGCCACTGACTCACGACACAACAAGCAAACTGATTTGCTACCAACTTTTATAAAACAGTACTTAGTTGTCCATTCATCATTAAAAACATGACATTCGTCTTCAATCTTACGTTTGTTATTGACACTCATTGTTTTAATAAAATTCGAACAGTTAGAATTGTACAAAACTTTAAAATGGAAATGAAACAAAACCTACTTCCGACTGTGTGTGAAAATAAAATAATCGGAAAACAAGTAGTAAACTCAGAATAAATTTCAGAAATATATCAAGAATACTACAACAAATACATTAATTTGAACATTGTAAATGTGGAAATAATTTATAACAGCAAAAGATCTTTTTAATTTAATATTTTCTTGCAAAATAATTCATTTTATTCACCTGAGAAATATCAGTTTTTCATAAAATCATCCTTATTAAATCTTTACATGTCAATAAATATTCCTGTATATGAAAATCGCAGTCATGTGTGTGCGTGCCTACACATCTAAAGTCGAGTAAGACCACAGTCTGCTCTAGCAAAGGAAAGGTGCTGAAGACGGAGGCAACCAGCCAGGAGGCACACCACAGAAATCAGGATGCCACGCAATCACGCGTAATGCGTCCTCCAGCCACTGGAGGTCCTTCTTAGATGTCCTGTGGAGCTAGGGGACCAGAGAATAGAGCGTCTGGCCATACCAAACCAAAAAAAAAAAATAATGCACTGGAATGCGGAGGGAGTCAGCAACAAAAATATAGAACTATAAAACATCTTGAACCAAGAAAAGGTAAGCGTATGTTGCCTGCAAGAAACTCACCTCAAAGAAAACGAAATTGCCAGTACTAAGGACACTACTTTCTGAACTTAGCACTCAGAATAAGGTCACCATTCAGTGAATACCATCCAACTGTGGAGTACCCGGAAGCGATAGAACTGATCGATTGGCTAAGGAAGGAGAAACAGAAGAACGGCCTGATGTGCCCGTTACATACCACCAAAAGAAAAGAATGAGCAAATCAGTCAGGCCACCAAGACCTGCTCAAGACGACTACCACGTTATGGACAGACCAGAACAAGTCATTATTCTGCGCCTCAGAACAGGACACAATAGATTACGCAACCACATGTATACAAGATTCAAGATTGGTGAATCAGCCATGTGTACATGTGGATTGGCATCACAGACAGCAGAGCACATACTCAGAGACTGCCCAAATTACAACATGTCTAGGCACACCTTCTGGCCTAGAGAGACTGTCAGATGTCGGGGTGCCCCACCGGCTAGATGAATGTATTATTCACTGGCGAGCAACCCCAGATAGTCAGAAACTGACTAGGGACAAAATCTATATGGCTGAACTACAGATTAAGCCCTTGAATATCCAACGTACAGTTCCTAGTGGCTCGTTACAAAATGAAATGAACTGTGCTGAATATTCGCCAAGGAACAGGAAAGAGAAGTTTAGCTGAGATAGATGTTTAAGTCTAAATATATGAATATAGACGACTATTCTCAGTACAGGTTTTTCTCCCTGACTGCTCCCTTCCTTGGTGTGTAAGTGAACCCCCACCAATGTACACACACAACACGTATGCACAATTGGAATTAAAAGATAACGACAGAACTATGGGTTACAATACTACAACATTTATTTACTAATCATAATCATAGACATCTGATGGTTCAAGATGAGGATGATGAAATCATATACATATTGATATTGATGACAAACATTACGTAACTTTACTTGTTACTTCATCTATCTGGAACTGTAGTCCAGATCCTCACTCTCCAGTAGACTCAAAAAAGAAACAGCTTGCCGGTATTCTGAGGTCTGTCAGTCCTAGCACTACCTAGTTAGTAGTCTCGAGTCTTGAGATCTATAACATAGGTGCTCCTTGTGAGAGCTTGAAAGAAAGTCAAAAATGTGTTATATCAGTTCTACATCAGCGCAATCCTAATTAAAACATATCATAACACAAACATATACAATGACCAGTCTGGCCAAGTTTATCTTCCAGCTCTACTGTGTTCACCATCCTCCTTCTCCCTACTGTCTTTAGTCTGGGACGGGCTTTTCAATTGTCTCACACGCCTGTAATGATTACATTTCTGCCGCCCCATGTCCATGTCGCTAATACAGAAATTCTGTGTCGTACAGCCGCTCCGTCCAATGTTAGTTTAGCAGCTCACAGGGTCGGTAAGTGTATTATAACAATGCCAGGTCATCCAGGCTTACAAGCCGTGACCAGTAGCTGTGCCAGGTTTCCATGCATTACCGTGGACGCACGCCCACAATACACTGAGAAAGTTTAGCACCATATACCCTATACTACCAATTGTGGGTAATGTCTGTACCATTACACCTCTGCTTCCAACACAATCATTGGCCAATGTGCCAATGCGCAGACAATAGCATAACACTTCATATTGGTAGGTTTGCATATGACAAATCAATATATCAAACATCCACTACACATAAACATATTGATTAAACTAGACGTATTATGATACTTTAACATCATAGCATAATGCACTAGTTAGTTTATGAAATTACATATACATACATCCAACATATCCGTAAACATTATATTACTTCAAGATGGACATCTAATAATACTCACATAATAGCATCAGGCATTATTAATGAGTACTAATATTGTATAGCTACAAAATGAGATATACAACAAGTCTGATGACAACAAAATTGAAGTGACCAAACAGACCAGCCATATTTGCTGAGCTGCCCGGTTTAATCACAACTCAGTTACTGCGGTTGTAAGAATTAAATAAATAGTCAGTTGACAATAATCTGTACAACAAATGCACACACCAAAAAGAGACTAGTCTAGTTTACAAAGAAATGGCAAGCATCTGCAACGACACCTCAAGTATATCTAGACAAGACCTGCCTTCCATAAGTTTCTACTTCTCAGAAGAGTAGCACTTACAGCACAATTATATTGAACACAGAACTCAGAAAGAACACTCAAGTAACCTATGACAATGATAGTTCTTGCAATAACCTAGATCAGATATAGACTGAAAATCACTAACTAAGAAATAACTTTTGTAGTGAAATCTAACATAATAATCATGCATATGACTACAGAACATTGAGATAGTTCCTACCTGTTCTGAAGTCAGACTTAATCTAAAAGGAAAAGGTCTATCGTGGGTTTTTATACCTAGCCTAGCAGTAGACACTTATCTCCCAGGAATCCCATTCCTAAATTCTTCTTATCTCCTCCTGAAGTTAATTGCCTCTAGTCTCTACCAGATGGGGTCAGCCATCGCGGTTGGGCGATTTCCTAGCTATTCTTATCAGGTGTCATGTCAAGGGAACAATTAGGTTCTCATGGTCAACAGCCAGTTTACAACTCTGTTGCGTCATGCCTGGTTGGTTTTAATTACTATTCAGTCCCCTGAGTCTGCCCTCCCGTCTGGTTGGATTGATAAGACTGTGAAACTGATCTGGGGGTGACCGGTACTGGTGTCAACTTAACTTCCCAAATAGAAAGCCATTCCTGGTGGTTGTTTACTTGCAGGTTTTGCAAGCTTACGTCAAGACAGTATAGCCTTGAATATAGAGAAAGCAGTTTTGTTCGTCTGTTGATCCTCTACATGGCTCATCAACAGTGAACCGAAAATTGTTCTGGGAAGTAAAGGCTGCCAATTCGTGACAGAGCTTTCCCCTTAAAAAAAAAGTTTCTGCCAGAAATCTTTTGTCAAAGTACGCCGTACATCCCAGAATAATGCCTAAGCACTCTCCGTTCTGTATCTGCCTAAAGGTTTCCAATATTCCTTGTGGCAGTGGGTTGTCCTGCATAAAGACGTCCCATTTCCATAACCCAAAGATACTCTGGATAGATCCTTGTACCTGGTTTTCGGCCGGGATTCCATGCAATAGCTTGGTAAAATCCGGTAATTGTCAGGAGGTTGTAATTTTACCCCTCTGGGAAAGATCACAATCAACGGGATTCTTCTACGCCTCTGGGCAGCAATTGTTTTACACCATTCACTCACGTGATTTACTCCTTTCAGCGGAGGATGTACCCGTAGTGAGGTCTTGCATAAGCTGGCCACAGCAAAGCTTGTCTCCGCGATTTTCCTCCGTCCTTTATAGACCCTTAACAGATCCATCAATAGCTTCCTTTTGAAAGGAATAATGTTACACATCATGGTCACATGATATAAATTCAACTGGCGCTTTCCTCCTTCAAAGTTGGGCGTAACAATCTTCCCTCCTCGGTGTCGCGGTTTCTTCCCCTGATAATCAGTTAACGGGCTGAGTTTCTCTGCATTAGAGTTTCGTGTGATAACCGTGCTAGAAATTGGAAATTTAGTGTGCCAAGTTGTCCTGTCTTGAGAAATAACATAGTTACTCCAGGGCGATAAAGTGGAGTTACTTTTGAATAAAGTATCCACAAATAGCTGATCTACTCCTATCAAATCGACCTGACTGACGGGTAGATTGAGTCCTAAGAGTGTTGATTCCAAACCACTCTTGACTTCTGTTACTTCAGGTTCCTGTTGCTGGAATTCCCTGATAACTTCAGCTAATGAGATGATAGGCGTTTCTTCCTCCATCTTGTGCAAAGAATTTTCTTCTTTAGCAACTACAGACAATGTTGTCTGCACAATATCAGAGTCCATATTCTGGCTCCTAACAATTCCCTGTGTTTCCTGAGTCTCCGAACTGGTATACTGTGAGATAACAACTGGAAATGTTTCCTGGTCTGGATGTTCCTCTCTGGTCCTGCTTTCATGGGCTAAGTCCAGTTGAGGTAAATCCTGTGGTGGGCTGTCTAAGCAATCCATCACACTAGGTAAATGATTTGAACTGAGATCTAGTATCTTGTCCTGAGCTGCAGCCTCAAGATCACAAGGGGTTCCGGGTCTTCCTTCATCCCTCTGTCAGTCAAATTTAATCCCACTTCATCCTCTCCTGAGCTGAAGGGAATAATAAAGTCGTTTACCTTTCGATCTCCGACCTCCTTAAAAGATGTCCTCGGGTCATCTTCCTCTTGAGTTTCACCTCTCGTTGAAGTAGAATGAGTTTCCTGGGAGTCTTGTACTGGCGGACCAGTTAAATTATCTGAACTGATAATTAGTGACTCTTCCCGCGTTGCAGCAGTGAAATTCACCTGGGATTCTGTCCCTTCCTTCCTCCCTATTTCAGTCAGATGTAATTCCACTTCGTGATTCTATGACCAGAAGGGAATGTGAGAATCGGCTAGGTCTCCGCCTGCGACCTCATTAAAGGTTGTCTTCAGTTCCTCTTTCTCTCGGGATTCATTTCTCATAGAAGTCAAGTGGTTTTCCTGAAGGTCCTGTACTGTTAAACGACTATTGCCGTGGTGCAAACAGTTATCACGTTTGTGACTGTTTGAAATGCCCTTGGCACGTTTTTTCTTCCCTCTTTTCCGTTTAAGACTGGGTCGAATGAGAACCTGTAGTTCCCGGTCCACTACCTCTGATTCTGCGGTGGGTGGCAAAGATGTCCCTTCCTTCCTGGTTGGGTGAGCATCCATATCTCCTACCTTATGTTCCGCTAGAAAGGTTAGCTTCTCTGCATTGACTACTTCCATATGCTGTTTATTAATCTCTGCTTCTTCAGTTTTGCTACGCTCTTGTGCTCCAAAGAACTCATCATTTTCTTTAAACATAATTTCTTCTTCTTGGTCCCACCATTCTAACTCAGCTATGATATACATTTCTAGTTGCTCCCCCTTTAAGCCTTTTCTTATGCTCCACCCTTTCGCGGACTCTGAGAAATCTGCGCGCGCCTTCATGTCCTCTTCGGGATTCCGGTAACGTAAGGCCATAATTGCTAATGACTATATTCAGGTAAGCTCCTATGTATATATCAAAAATCAGATCTAAGCTAGAAAGACAAGAGTTAACTACTGACAGTCTACGCTATCCAATGTTTATAGTTTAGCCTCAGCAGTGAAAGACAACTGAAAATAATATTCAAGTAGTACCTGGCGACAGCAGTGAAGTAAGTGTGAGAGATATACTACACAGTAATCAACAGTAATATTTATCTAAATAAACATTAAAATGCACTGCATACATGTCAAAATGAACATGGAATATATTAACATAAAATTGCAAATCAGTCAAGCAGTTAAATCATCAAACACATCAATGTAAATATGATTAAAGTGTTCAATTATCAATAAATGATTAATGGTAACACTAAATGATAGATGATGGTATTTTTCTCATAAGTTCTTATCTGTTATACTTTTGAAAAGTTATATATGTACTCTGAAACTTCCTCAACTAAAAGTAGCTACATTTGATGATAGTCTATTTTGATGACTGAAGATTACAAGAGTTAACTTTTTAAAAATCGTATGTCTAGGGTCTAGTACCGGAGTCTATTGAAAGCGAGAAGTCCGAATTCAAATACCGTACGAGAAGCCCAATCTGTCAGATGTCGGGGTGCCCCACCGGCTAGATGAATGTATTATTCACTGGCGAGCAACCCCAGATAGTCAGAAACTGACTAGGGACAAAATCTATATGGCTGAACTACAGATTAAGCCCTTGAATATCCAACGTACAGTTCCTAGTGGCTCGTTACAAAATGAAATGAACTGTGCTGAATATTCGCCAAGGAACAGGAAAGAGAAGTTTAGCTGAGATAGATGTTTAAGTCTAAATATATGAATATAGACGACTATTCTCAGTACAGGTTTTTCTCCCTGACTGCTCCCTTCCTTGGTGTGTAAGTGAACCCCCACCAATGTACACACACAACACGTATGCACAATTGGAATTAAAAGATAACGACAGAACTATGGGTTACAATACTACAACATTTATTTACTAATCATAATCATAGACATCTGATGGTTCAAGATGAGGATGATGAAATCATATACATATTGATATTGATGACAAACATTACGTAACTTTACTTGTTACTTCATCTATCTGGAACTGTAGTCCAGATCCCCACTCTCCAGTAGACTCAAAAAAGAAACAGCTTGCCGGTATTCTGAGGTCTGTCAGTCCTAGCACTACCTAGTTAGTAGTCTCGAGTCTTGAGATCTATAACATAGGTGCTCCTTGTGAGAGCTTGAAAGAAAGTCAAGAATGTGTTATATCAGTTCTACATCAGCGCAATCCTAATTAAAACATATCATAACACAAACATATACAATGACCAGTCTGGCCAAGTTTATCTTCCAGCTCTACTGTGTTCACCATCCTCCTTCTCCCTACTGTCTTTAGTCTGGGACGGGCTTTTCAATTGTCTCACACGCCTGTAATGATTACATTTCTGCCGCCCCATGTCCATGTCGCTAATACAGAAATTCTGTGTCGTACAGCCGCTCCGTCCAATGTTAGTTTAGCAGCTCACAGGGTCGGTAAGTGTATTATAACAATGCCAGGTCATCCAGGCTTACAAGCCGTGACCAGTAGCTGTGCCAGGTTTCCATGCATTACCGTGGACGCACGCCCACAATACACTGAGAAAGTTTAGCACCATATACCCTATACTACCAATTGTGGGTAATGTCTGTACCATTACACCTCTGCTTCCAACACAATCATTGGCCAATGTGCCAATGCGCAGACAATAGCATAACACTTCATATTGGTAGGTTTGCATATGACAAATCAATATATCAAACATCCACTACACATAAACATATTGATTAAACTAGACGTATTATGATACTTTAACATCATAGCATAATGCACTAGTTAGTTTATGAAATTACATATACATACATCCAACATATCCGTAAACATTATATTACTTCAAGATGGACATCTAATAATACTCACATAATAGCATCAGGCATTATTAATGAGTACTAATATTGTATAGCTACAAAATGAGATATACAACAAGTCTGATGACAACAAAATTGAAGTGACCAAACAGACCAGCCATATTTGCTGAGCTGCCCGGTTTAATCACAACTCAGTTACTGCGGTTGTAAGAATTAAATAAATAGTCAGTTGACTATAATCTGTACAACAAATGCACACACCAAAAAGAGACTAGTCTAGTTTACAAAGAAATGGCAAGCATCTGCTACGACACCTCAAGTATATCTAGACAAGACCTGCCTTCCATAAGTTTCTACTTCTCAGAAGAGTAGCACTTACAGCACAATTATATTGAACACAGAACTCAGAAAGAACACTCAAGTAACCTATGACAATGATAGTTCTTGCAATAACCTAGATCAGATATAGACTGAAAATCACTAACTAAGAAATAACTTTTGTAGTGAAATCTAACATAATAATCATGCATATGACTACAGAACATTGAGATAGTTCCTACCTGTTCTGAAGTCAGACTTAATCTAAAAGGAAAAGGTCTATCGTGGGTTTTTATACCTAGCCTAGCAGTAGACACTTATCTCCCAGGAATTCCATTCCTAAATTCTTCTTATCTCCTCCTGACGTTAATTGCCTCTAGTCTCTACCAGATGGGGTCAGCCATCGCGGTTGGGCGATTTCCTAGCTATTCTTATCAGATGTCATGTCAAGGGAACAATTAGGTTCTCATGGTCAACAGCCAGTTTACAACTCTGTTGCGTCATGCCTGGTTGGTTTTAATTACTATTCAGTCCCCTGAGTCTGCCCTCCCGTCTGGTTGGATTGATAAGACTGTGAAACTGATCTGGGGGTGACCGGTACTGGTGTAAACTTAACTTCCCAAATAGAAAGTCATTCCTGGTGGTTGTTTACTTGCAGTGCTTGAATATAGAGAAAGCAGTTTTGTTCGTCTGTTGATCCTCTACATTGCCCATCAACAGTGAACCGAAAATTGTTCTGGGAAGTAAAGGCTGCCAATTCGTGACAGAGACGACAGTGGAAGATAAACTCTATGGACTGCTGAGTGAACTAAAAAGGACAGTTAAATTCATACAACAGGCAACATTGCAGTTATAGACATATTTGAGGCGAACGAAAGAAGAAGAAGCATTACATTACGGAGGTAAAGGACTGCTTACAAAAATAGATAATTAGAAAGAAATTTTATCAAAACTGTTAAAACAATCATAACGGTACATGAAATTCTGTAAAATTCAACACAATAACTTAGAAACGAAGTGAAAAAGTTTATTTCTTAATGCCCTCGCGGGCCGCATAAAATCAGTTAGCGGTCCGCATGCGGCCCGCGGGCCGTAGTTTGCCCACCCCTGGTCTACATGATGACAGAAAGCATACTTACAGCATGAACATCCAGAGTTGGATGGGACAGTACTCTGACGAATGTGATCGACTGCACCGTCTGTGTTCACAAACTCCAGTTCACACATGAAGTTCCCGTACGTACAGTCAGCATCATTACGAAAGCTCAAAGACAAATTTGCATTGTACCTGGAGATACTTCCGCTTCCGCTGAGATCCGGGATTTGTGATTGGTTAAGGTACAGACCAGCCGTATAAGCGGACATGGAAGCTAATTTAATAGGGGTATCTGGCTGTGAGACGTCGTAGATGGAGACGGATGTTGTGCTGAAGATATTCCCATCTGGTGAAACATTGTTCCAACATTGAAGCTGTCCACAAATATCTTGGCCAGGAAGTCTTTGCATGGTCAGTTCTAAACCTGAAAGGTGTATAAGCATTTATCAATTGCGAAATTGTTTTATGTATTCTAATAATGTTAATGATAAAGATGTGATGGTTATAATGATAATGATGGTAATGATAAAGATCTGACTTTGATAATGATAATGATGAGATGGTGATATTGATAATAATTGTAATGGTAAAGATGTGACTTTGATAATGATAAAGATGTGACTTTGATAATAATAATGATGATAATGATAAACATGTGACTTCGATAATGATAACGATGATATGGTGATAATGATAATGATGGTATTATAAAGATGTTACTTTGATCATGATAAAGATGACATTATGATAATGATAATGATGGTAATGATAGAGATATAATGATGATAATGATCAAGATGGCGATGAAAAAGATGTGATAATAATGATGGTGATTATAAACATGTGGAAATTATAATATTTCTAGTGTTGAAGATGACATATTCTTTCAACATCATTAAGAACTCATACCTTCAATAGAAACTATCAGCCCACAAAGAATGACACTTAGCATCATCTTTGATTGTATGGATTTAACGGAAGCCCACCTGGTGATGAGTAATTTACAAAGTTGTCACAAGCAATCATATACCAGATCAATGTAACACCATCACACACACAGAGATTTGGACAGCAAAGTGTTAGACCTTCAAGTATACTTGGCCGAGACATTGTTCTACGGTAGTGTGTGATTGTTTGGAACTCACACATGGTATAGCATGGCGAGATCGCTAGCTTTAATCCATACGTCCTATCTGTTCAAATTTCCACACACACACGAAAAGCCAACTTTTCAACATAACCAAGTTGCGCTTTCTGGCGGATGTGTACACTACAAGAGCACATTGATATGGCACATTGTCGCCCGGATATGTCCACCACATAGCCACATGGATGTGTCCACCAGATGGTCGCATAGATATGTCCACTACAAGGTCACATGTATATGTCCATCACATGGCCTCATGGCTATGTTAATCATATGGCCGCATGGATATGTCCACAGCTTGGCCTCACGTACGTCCACAAAAACCACGAGATATGAGCTAGCACATTCTTCTACAGTCTTGCACCGAAGACAGATCAGCGAAAAGTGGAGATAAGCGTATCTACATCATTATATTCATTTTTTTAAAAATATCAGTACATCCTGGTCGTTACGTGAATGCAACACTTATCGTGTATTACTGTAATTCCACAACCTACCATGCGATGGAGGATGAAGAGTATAATGAAAGATGCATTCTGTGTTCAGAACTTTCCAAACATTGTATCAGAACATGTACAGGCTTAAAATTATCGTACATCTGGAAGCTGCAGTAGCGCCTTGGATAGAACACTTGCCTGCCAGTCCGACTGTCACGTGTTCAAATCCCAATGAAAGGGAATTTCAAATTTAACTTGCGTTCTCAGGTTGAGCCAACCTTAAATGAGTACCAGGAAATTACATTGGAAGTAAAGGCTTTTGGTATGGGATTGGTCATATTGTCTGTAGAGTACCGATTGATCTGTAACAAATATACTAGGGTCAAATGCCAAATAGTCTCTTAGGTGTGAATAAGGATCTATTGCTAACCCCGTGTGTAGAGGATTCCCCTTTCCTTAATAATACCTGCCCATAAACATGGGAGTATTAGTTAGTTATCTGTTGGGGTGTTACTCTTGCACTCCGGACATGTCTATGGGTGTTTAGACCCTCTCCCAACATATGCATCAGCGTCCAGCTGCTTAAGGTGCTAATTCTGTCTTGACTGAGGAGGTCCCTCATTCTCTCGATGTGCTTTTCGTGTCTGGCCTTGCAATCCTTACTCCCAACTTATTTGGGATTAACACACTGCAAAATTAGGTTGTTGGTCCCTTTCGTGCTTACCATTACCAGAATATATCGCCCTGGCTGCGTGGTATTCAAGTCTGTTAACTAATCCTTGATGATGAGACGCATTGCTTGTTTCGACTTGTCCCATTCTATATTCAAGTCTGTCTTTGTTACATCTTAGTATGTGAGCGAATTTATCCCCCATGAGATGCCATCACTACGTAACTTGATGTCTCTCAATGAATATAAGATATGCATTACGTCTTGAACATTCTGACCACATCGTTTTGCACTGTCTCTTCTGGAAATATTCAATCAATGCAGTGGCATATTTGCAGTAAAGATTGTTTGCAGTGTGTTTCCAACACATAACCTGCTTCTAGTTCATATCTTGATGCTGTCCACACACACATGTAACGTTCTCTTCCAGTCCATGCCTTAATGTTGTCCATACACCTGTAGTATGCTGCATGGGCAATACATGATCTCATATTTTAGCCCAGGCTTTGTGCTATGGAGAGGCAATAACCCCATCCCTTACAAATTATCGTCTGTCAAGACGGCAAAGTGCCAATGATGATGACACCTGTAGTATTGTTTTCTAGTCAATGTCTTGATGATGTCAATACATATGTTATGTTGTCTTCCTGTCCATGCCTTTTGATGTTGTCCACACACATGTAATGTAGTCTTCCTGAACATGTCTCGGTGTTGTCTATACATCTGTAATGTTGTCTTCCTGTCCATGTCTGGATGTTGTCTTTACGCCTGTAATGTTGTCTTCCTGTCCATGTCTGGATGTTGTCAATACACCTGTAATTTTGTCTTCCTGTCCATGTCTCGATGTTGTCTATACACCTGTAAAGTTGTCTTCCTGCCCGTGTGTTGGTGTTGCTCACCTACATGTAACGCTGTCTTCCTGTCCATGTCTTCATATTGTCCACACACCTATAAAGTTATCTTCCTGTCCATGTCTTCATATTGTCCACACACCTATAAAGTTATCTTCCTGTCCATGTCTTCATATTGTCCACACACCTATAAAGTTATCTTCCTGTCCATGTCTTCATATTTTCCACACACCTATAAAGTTATCTTCCTGTCCATGTCTTCATATTGTCCACACACCTATAAAGTTATCTTCCTGTCCATCTCATGTTGTCCACACTCCTGTAACTTTTGTCTTTTTCTGTCACACTTTCCCTACATCGTTATCCCAGCACATCCTAGAATCATTACGTCACTATTAATACAATAAAAAAGTATATAGAGTGTATAATATAAACATCATGTATACATTAATGCAATAACTAAACACTATACTACACATGCATAAACACTTTAAATTATTGCATTTCGTTAATATGCAAACTGGCATTCACGACGTACCTGCAACTGTGGATTCTAACGATACCTCAGAATGCTAAGGGACTGCGCAATCACAAGGGACGATATCATATCAGTCAAGTGAATGTAGGCTACAGAACGTAGTATCTTGTCAAACATGTATTCAAACAGATATCATATTGGCCAGAAAGTAGATATTGAGGCAGGGATGTCAAGTGTTAGTCCCTCGTAGTTTCTGGGCAATGGTGTAATGATGCTAGGGGATCAGTGGTCTACCTTGCTGACTCGCCAAACAAACAACGGAACATTTTTAAACATTATCAAGTACCAATATTTATGAAGCCTATCGACCCCAGAGGTATAATTGATGCTTTCTTTGTCGCCTCTCCTTCCCATGCAGTGTCCAGATAATTCGGGAAAGGATCAAGTAACCAGTTTTATTGGCAGATCCCAGGACCACTCTATCCAGAAACATAGACCTGCCGCTGCTGTGAATTTAATCAGGAACACTGCCATAGTAAAAGGTAACTTTTACTGGTCACGGAGTGATGAGTTATGGATTAGGAATCGATATCACTGCACTTAGAACACTCTGTCCTTTTGTTCAACAGCCAGCGAAGAGTAATACTACTAATCGTTCCAACTGCGATCTGATTGAAAGTTCTCCTTTTCTTCCCTCTCAGTTTTGAGATTCGTCCGGAACTCCTACCGATCCCACGCCATATCATCTTCTCAACTTACGGGTGTATTTCTGTCAGCCTTTCAGCCTCTTCATTTTCAGTAGTGCCCAGGGATTTCTCCATAAGGGCGCCTGTCTCCTCCCATAGATCAAGTATTAAGAAACGCATCACACTGCATAGACTGTAGCCACAGCTAGGATTCAGGCGTTTGTTTACCAGATTTTCACATGCTATACATATTGCTCTCGTGGGTAGTTGAAAAGTGGACGGTACTACGAGCTATCTGTTACCGCCGAATATTGGCACCGACCACCAAATCCGACACTCTACATGATGCCAATGGCTGCAGGCGGAGGAGCGCTATGGGGTGGGGGGTGGGGGGTGTGCAAGACTTATTCTAGAAGGAGGAAACGCAACCTAAAGACTAAATTTCATTGCAGGACAGATCAGGTTCTAAGCCTTTGGGGAAAATGGTCCAGGATCGAAGCTCCGGCGGTCAGGTAGAGCATTACTTTACTGATCCGGCAGCTTCTGCAGCTTGTCTTGTTTCAGTGTTACCTTTCCTCTGGAGTAAACTAAGCAGGCCGAGAGAGTGATCATGCTGCATGGACAACACATGTTTTCTAAATTCAACCCAGTCTTTTTGTTATGGAGAGGTATAACTCCATTATACAAACTATCGTCTACCAAGACGGCAAAGGCGTTAGTCAGCCAGTTCAAAAGATATGCTCTGAGTCAACATTGTCATGTTTTTGTGTTGGCATTCTGGCAGCGGCCTTATGTATAGTAAACCTGTGCGGGCTGTTGGTTTGTCAAGACTCTTGTCTGTTCCATGATTCACATGGGGCCGTGATTAGCATTTTGTGTGATATTCACGGCACAAGAGTGGAACATAATGGAGCGACCCTTAGTCGTGAAGTTGGAACCGCGACTAAGTCTGTACATGTCGGTCTGTGTACTCCAGCTAAGCTCATTTCTGCTGTTGTGTTCGGGCCTTTAGTTGTTTTCTTTCCCCAAACTTGTGTTCATCGATCGTGTTCATAAATTGTTTTATTGGTGTCCTTGCCTCCCTACAGCTCTGAGACAGACATGGCCGCTCGGGGTTTCCTTTAGCCTTGACCAACTGGTCGTTCTATCAATTTTCAGCAGTACCGCAGTGGACCTTATGAGCTGTGCGGGTTTGTCTTTGTGATGTATGGGGTTCTACTGGTACCAACATGTAAGTGTCCCATTGCGCAATGAAGGTAGTCCACACAAACAACGTCAGTCAATGCGCCAAGAGATGATTTAGTAAACGTAAGTGCTGATACGTACCCATAGATGCACAACAACACATACATGCACACACAGACCCATGTACAATCATATATGTGCAAATGTGTGTGTGTGTGTGTGTGTGTGTGATGTCTATGCTGATACGTGCCCATGGATGCACATCAACACACATATGCACACACACACACACACACACAGAGAGAGAGAGAGAGAGAGAGAGAGAGAGAGAGAGAGAGAGAGAGAGAGAGAGAGAGAGAGAGAGAGATCCATTGATAATCATGTAAACGTATGTTTGTTTAAGATATCTCTGAATGATATAAACTGTAACGCTGGGAGAATATTATCACAGATACATACTTTAACCCTCTTTCGATCTGATATTCTTCAAAGTGTATTCGCACTGTAAGTAACAGCAAGTAGATCAATAGTACAATTCGTGAGTGTGTGTGTGAGGTCGTTTTGTCCTCTGTGGTCCCCACGATCATAGTCGGCTTTCTCATTTCTGAAGCAAGTTGTATTCAACAGTGCAGAGATTCTTATAACTTCAGCTTTCTAGTTGTTGGTGATTGCAATAATTTCTGCATTTTTGTTGTTGGTGACTGCAATAATTTCTGTTTGTATTGCTGGTGATTGCAATAAGTTCAGCTTTTTTGTTGTTGGTGGTTGCAATAAATTCTGTCTTTGGAATTGGTGATTGCAAGAATTTCTGTCTTTGTTGTTGGTAGTTGCAATAATTTATGTTTTTGTTGTTGGTAATTGCAAAGATTTCTGTTTTAATTGTTAGTAATTACAATAATATATGTCTCTGTTGTTGGCGATTGCAATAATTTATGTCTTTGTTGTTGGCGATTGCAATATTTTTTTGGGGGTAATTCCAAAGATTTATGTTTTTATTGTTGGTAATTACAAAAATGTCGGTTTTTATTGTTGGCAATTACAGTGATATCTGTCTTTGTTATTGACGATTGCAATGATTTGTTGATGTTGTTGGTGGTTGCAATGATTTATGTCTTTGTTGTTGGTGGTTGCAATGATTTATGTTTTTGTTGTTTGTGATTGCAATGATTTATGTTTTTGTTGTTGGTGACTGTAATGATTTGTTTTTGTTGTTGGTGATTGAAATAATTTATGTTTTTGTTGTTGGTGATTGCAATGATTTATGTTTTTGTTGTTGGTGGTTGCAATGATTTATGTTTTTGTTGTTGGTGATTGCAATGATTTATGTTTTTGTTGTTGGTGACTGCAATGATTTGTTTTTGTTGTTGGTGACTGAATTATTTTATGTCTTTGTTGTTGGTGATTGGAATAATTTATGTTTTTGTTGTTGGTGATTGCAATGATTTTATGTTTTTGTTGGTGGTGATTGCAATAATTTATGATTTTGTTGTTGGTAATTACAATAATTTATGATTTTGTTGTTTATTATTACAAACATGTATGTTTTTATTGTTGGTAATTACAACGATTTACGTCTTTGTTGTTGACGACTGCAACGATTTGTTTTTGTGTTTGGTAATTGCAATGATTTGCTTTCGTTGTTGGCGCGGCTCGTGCTGTTGTTATTGTTACTGTTAGTGCAGCTGTTACTGCCGGCGTGGATGTCGCGGAAGTTGAGATAATGATATTGTAGCTCCTGTTGTTGCTAGCATTCCTGTTTGTGATCCTGATGTTATTGTTGTCGCTACTTGAGTTGATGCTGCAAGTATTGTTACTGCTGTTGCTTTTGTTGATGCTATTGCTGTGTGTGTTGGTGTTGTTGATCTTGCTGTTGTTGTTGCTGGTGTTTTTTTTGTTGTTATTTCTGATCTTGCTATTGTTGTTGTCGAGTGTAGCTGTTCACTCCCGACCTTGTTGTTGCTTTTGTTTTTTGCTGTTGCTGTTATAATTGCAGATGCTGGTGTTTTGCTGTTGTTGTGGCTTTTGCTGTCGCTTTTGAATATAATATTATGTGGTGACGTGTTTGTTCCAATGACTTCTAGTCTGATTTTAAACTTCAATGGAAAACGAACAAACTAACAAACGAATTTATAATACACTTTGAAACAAACAGGATATATTGCAAGACAAAACTAACAACATCATTTTGTATTTGCATATGAGGGAAATTTATTATTTTAAAACCAGTAAACATGTCAACAGACTTACATACAACTAATTCCTGATGTAAACTCTCTCTTTGCCACCTAGCCAGCATATTGTAGTGTGTGTATTTTTCAGAAAGTTTAAATTGTTCTATATTGCCTGCATTAGTGTGTTATTGTTAGAATGTTAACACCATTTAGCATGTTTACAATATATTAGAATACTACCTATTGGCTTATTGAAGTTACTTCTCAATATCTTAATATCTGTTTATGAATTCCACAATAGATGAAATGCTTTTCTCACATTTATCTGTCAAACTACACTATCATCATCATTATTATCGTCATCATCATCATTATTAGCATCATCATCATCTTGCAGGTCGCAAGCAGAACTTCATTCACTCTTAAGGAGTCTCAGTGTCCCAGTCTTAACTGAGATATCATTGTTGTAACGATTGATTTTATTGTTGTAAAGATGCATTTAATAGTTGTAAAGATTAATATGGTTGTGAAGACTAATTTCAGTGACAAAATGCAACAGTATCTTGTTGATTCTTACTTGGATCATAACAAATAATATATCAAATTAAGATTACACATGAAAAAGACATTTCATAAATTCTCTCACATTGCACCATTTTAAAGATTGCGATGTGTTACTTAAATTTACGAACTATATAATTCATCAACATCATCCCGTGTCTTGTTCTGGACAGAGCTTGATCCTCAACAGTCTTTCTCCATAATTTATTTGACTTCTACACTAGTTTTCTAGACATCTGTAAAGAAGTTAGTTTGTAATTGCTTTCCCTCTTGGCAGTGGCCATACTGGTAAGTGAATGTAGCCATTGTCATTATAGAGGTTCTCTGTCTACCATCAAGAAACTTGAGACCATAACCGACGACTACATGTCGGCTGCTCTTAAGTTCTAATTGCATCCATAGATCATGCTAATTCTTTATATTTATATCCACATATAATCTTAGTTTAATACATTTTTAGCAGATTCAAATGTGTACATAAATATATAAAGCGGAAAAGGGCATTCCATAAACTAAGATGTTTACAACTGTTCATATATCAAAACGAATGTGGTTTGAGGTCTAATGCCGTAAAGTGAGAATATAGTAAGGTATTCCATACGTCTACATTTGATTTAAATATGTAAGTCTGCCTCCATGTAAATCTGTTTGTCCATTACGTTTACCTACAATATATATCTTCGCCGTTTTCTGTAAGAGTTAGTTGTACCCTTGTTCGTAGTTAACGTTTCGTACCTTAACCTCCAAGTATGTTACGGGTTTATCTTCACCGAGGGTTGACCAGACAATACCGTCAGGGGTGGCGTGGCCATATATGCCGTCCAAATTAGCGCGATAACAGTCCTTGTACCACCAGCCGCCGCCGCTGCTTTCGGCGCAGTTTCTGGCATCATTATCATGGTCTCCATCGCGTGTGCTGAATCCCGCCCCGTCGTGGTACGAAAGGCTGTCTCCGGCGTCGCCACTGTAACCTTTCACGTTCAGCTTGTAGTAGGAATCCTCGCCGTCAACACTGAATGTGTCATAGTGGGCAAAGTAGTCCTTCCCGTCCACTTTCAAGTCCACTCTAAGCTCATTGAATCCTTGCTAAAAAGACATCAGGTAATGGTCATTTAGATCACATGCAATACAAATCATGTCAATAAATATTTAATAATTAAAAAAAAAACAGAATTCCCTTAGTGAATTTAAACACAGAAGCCACAAACAATCTGTTGCATGATTTATTGCCTGGCATATTTCGCTGCATCTAATTCAGGTGTATAATGCGTATATATCATGTAATGTATAGGTAGGTGTATGTTTAATGACTGTGCAGTGTTTGACAGTCACGCTGGTCCAAGTTTTGCATTTACCTATTATGTTGCATAAACTTTTCAGAGGGTGAATACAAAACTTGGACCGGCAATAGTTTCAAACACTGTACAGTCATTAAGAATGCACCCTATTTATATCATTTGAAGTGAATACATTAATTATACATTAGCTGAAATGCGTACAATTCATAGTCATTGATATTCTTAGAATGTGACGTATTGTTTTAACAATGTTGTAGGCCCTTTGCATTACGTTGCGTTACCCACTCCCATGGTAACTGCCGATCTAAAATGTTGTACATGCTCATTTACAAATGCCCAACATTGGACACAATGCCAGCGAGGCTAACAATACTACGTGTGGTTACCATTCAGAGATTCGGTGCCAAACAAACATTAGGCTTGGACCAAACAACATTAGATGGCGGAAAGTGTGAAGTAGGGGTATGTCACAGTTATGACTTTAAAGTTGTTAAAATGGTAGCAGACATGTTGTATTATATATCAACTTAAACAGGGTTGCATAGGGAAATATACTGTATATAAGCCCATGGCAGATACGGGATGTCGCTTAAGACGATTAATCATCCCATGGCACTTGATCAGTTAAAGTGTCATTGTAGTCTCATCATCTCATCCCATCTCACCTCATCATGTTCCTCGTATACCTTGCCGTGTCGAGTTGAAGTATAAACAGCTGGAGAGTGCCCGTTTATGGGCTTCATGTATCGAGATTCCAGTGGACTCTGTTGTTCCTCTGCCCATCGAATACGCGGTCGGACTCTTCTTCTGCTTCCATCTGGTCTGTACATCATTGCTTGTTGTGGCATACTGTTAGTTGGTAACCTAGTTGCATCGCCAAACCATTTAACTTGCTTTTTTCTCATGAAATCTAGCGTTGTAAAATCCACACTTTAGTCCGGATTTCTTCATTTCTGATTTTCTCTCTTCTTGATGCATGGAGTATTCTTCTATTGAAGAATCTCATTTCTGTTGTGTGATATTTCTCTTCGCTTTTTTCTGTCATTGTTCAGGTTTGGCATTGGTATGCAGCCGTATATTAAAATTGGTTCTATGTTAAATGCACGAACTCTTTTTCTAACTTTCAAGTACAAGGATTTTGTGCACGAAATGTTTATCATTTGATAGAATGCGGTTTGTGCTTGTCCTATTCTGTTCTTGATCTCTGTGGTGCATCTTCATTCTGATGTCCTGTTATGTTCTTGATCTCTATGATCCATCTTCCATCCGATGTCCTATTCTGTTCTTGATCTCTATGAGCCATCTTCCATCTGATGCCCTGTCCTGCTCTTAATCTCTATGATGCATTCTCCGTCTGATGTTCTTTTCTGTTCTTGATCTCTGTGATGCATCTTCCAATTATACACAAGTCTAAAGATTAAGAGAAATAACAATAATCAGTCTAATCAGAGGAAAGGAGGGTCTTCTAGAAGAGATATAACCCTATGAGGAGGAAACCGCACGGACTTCAGATCACGGTTGTTTATTTTCCCCTTTAAAATATGGAAACTTATAGGATTGGCACGCGTAACGCATAAAAAAAATCTTTGTTGCGTATCCCTTACGGGACGTTGCAGTCAGCACCAGCATTTTCAGCTACTGTTGATGTACTAGGCAAGTGATACGTTCAGTAGTTTGCCATTGCTCTCTGAACGACCGGCCCCTATACCTTTTTCGAAAAAAACAGCACCGCCGTGTTTCGAACCCGGGTATACGGGCTCACAAACCGCGTTCGCAAGCCCTTAGCCACAGAGACCGGTTACGCATAAACATGAATGAATTAGGAAATAGAGCATGTGTAGTGAAAGAGATGGAATAATATTAGAGAAATAGAGGAAGACATACAAAAGCATTAAGAAGAGAAGTGACAACGGAGATGTATATAACATGAGGAGGACATGGACAGAGCTGCATGGGCTTGCTAAGGATAAGAGGTCTCAGAGTGAGCTGGCTGAGGACCTATAGCCCATTGGGGCAAAGAGGGCGAAAAGGAAGCGGGATGCGTACTTACCATTACAGTGTTATTAGATATAAATTAGTAACTAGGTAAGTAAGCAAGTAAGTAACTAAGTAAGTAACAAAGTAAGAAAGTAAGTGAGTAACTTACCTAGTAACAATTAAGCACGTTAGTAAGTAACTTACTAAATAACTAAGTAACAAAGTAAGCAAGTAAGTAAGTAACTTAGATCCGTTTGAACATTAAAACGCATTAGTCATTGTGTTGGACTCATAGTTTTAAAGAGCAGTCTGCACTCAAACAGTGATATGGTTAATATCATGTCGGCCGCCTTTACTCACCAAGACAGTTACTAGTACCACATTTTAGCCTGGGTCGAACTGGGAGCTCGTGTCAATTATAAAAAGCCGCCTCGATGCGGATTCGAACCCACAGCTAGCTATCCGACAAGCGAGCGTTCAGATATGACCTATGCTTACCGTTGTGGTGATATTATGCAGAGTCTCAAGCCCAATAAAGTAGTTTGAATCAACTGAGCCAAATCCTTTCTTGTAGTCTGCCCAAGGTCTGTTAAAGTCTACATCGGCATTTGCACGTCTCTGGAAGCATATAAATACACATACAGATGCTACCGTTCAGTATTATCGCATTAGTCAATACAATGATTGGTCAGTCTAATGATTGGTCAGTCCAATTATTGGTCAGTCCGATGAATGCTCAACTCAATGACTACTTAGTCCAATGATTGCTCACTCCGGTGAGTGGTCAGTGCAATGACTGGTCAAACCAGTGATTGCTCAGTCCAGTGAGTGGTCACTACAATTATTGGTCAGTCCAATGATTGCTCAATCCAATTGTTGCTCAGTCCAATGACTGGTCAGTCCAATGATTACTCAGTCCACAATGACTGGTCAGTCTAATGATTACTCGGTTCAGTGACTGGTCAGTCCAATTACTGGTGAGTCCACAGTTTGCTAAGTCCAGTGAGTGGTCAGTCCAATGACTGGTCAGTCCACAGTTTGCTAAGTCCAGTGAATGGTCAGTCCAATGAGTGGTCAGTCCGGTGACCGATCAGTTCAATTACTGGTCAGTCCAATGACTGGTCAGTCCAATGAGTGGTCAGTTCAATGAATGGTCAGTCTAATGAGTGGTCAGTCTAATGGCTAATCAGTCCAATGAGTGGTCAGTCCAATACACGGTCAGTCCAATGAGTGGTCAGTTCAATGAACGGTCAGTCCAACGGTTGCTCAGTCCAAAAAATTATCAATCCAATGATTGCTCAGTCCAACGAGTCTTATTACAATTTCTGGTCAGTACAATGACTGGTCAGATCAATGACTGATCAGACCAATAACTGGACGGTCCAATAACTGGATGGTCCAATGACTGGACAGTCCAATGAGTGGTCAGTCCAATGACTGGTCAGTCAAATTATTGCTCAGACTAATGATTGCTCATTATAATGATTGCTCTGTCCAATGAGTGGACAGTACAATGGTTGGTACATCCAATGATTGTTCAATCTAATGACCTGTGTTCGAGTCACACATTAATCCCAAATGCCAAGTGGTAAACTCGCCATTGTCCACCATACTCTCCAACATACGCATTATTTAATGTTAAAACACAAATTAGTAACAGACCCATATCCGCTCCTCGAATCGTGTTGGATATATGATTGTTTAACCTCATGGGTAGATGTTTTATGGGGTGAGGGTCGTGCCTGCCGCCTTTATTTTCCATAACATGTCCAGGTACTCAATTTAGGCCGGTTCGGTATGGACACCCATATCAATTTGTGTTTAAATTCGCCACTGCGGTGGTTTTCGAACATATGACCACAGTGCTGACAGGCAAGCGTCTTGCCTACTGCACTACATCTACACCCAAGTTGTGTGTATGCACTGTACAATGAAGATTGTCTTTTCCGGACGTAGGTCATGGCTTGTGTTTGTCGAATGACCTCTTACAGTGGGCGCGGTTTTGTAACTGTTAGAATGTTACACTCACAATGGTTTGAGCAGGAGGGCTAGATGTAAGGTTCGATATCGCCTCTCGCAGTTCGCTACGGAAAGTATACGGGGAGACTGACCACCTATTTCACCTTACACTCCAAAAATGTGATGGTCTTAACGAGTCACATGCCCAGGTCAGGTTCCTGCTGCAGGAAATAGCCATGGGATTCTGAACTGTCTTCGAATGCTACAGGAATAGCCATGGGAATCTGAACCGTCTTCGAATGCTACATGAAACAGCCATGGGATTCTGAACTGTCTTCGGATGCTACAGGAAATAGCCATGGCATTCCGAACTGTCATCGGATGCTACAGGAAATAGCCATGGGATTCTGAACAATCTTCGAATGCTACAGGAAATAGACATGGGATTCTGAACTGTCTTCGAATGCAAGGGGAAATGGTCATGGGATTCTGAACAGTCCTCGATTGCTAGGGGAAATGACCATGGGATTCTGGACAGTCTACGAATGCTACGGGAAATGGTCATGGGATTCTGGACAGTCTACGAATGCTAGGGAAATGACCATTGGATTCTGAACAGTCTTCAAAGTGATCACATTTCTCTGGCCTCTCTTGTATTCTGATCTTGGTAGTCTGTGCTCATGGTTGGCATCTTACACTAGAATGGGCAGTATAAGATAGAAGAGGTTCCTCTATTATGCGTAAGACGTGTATGTGAGCCTAGACCCACATTTGTCATAGACCGGACGGCACTGAGTGAGTGATGGAGCTGTTATCATGCTTTACCTCTCCAGACATTTCCTGGTTCCCATTTAGGCTGTGTCCAACCAAGAGGTCAGGTCAGATTTTTAAAATTTGAAATCGCAGTGTGCAACATACTAATGTTCGTTTCCTGACGTCCTCAATCAGAAATCTGTTATACATAGTGTTATTCGTGTGATATGTTCCTCTCATTGCGTAGAGTATGCTGCCTTCATGTTGATTTCATTCTGTTTACATTAACCGTGATATTGTTAGAGTGCGAATCATGGACAATTAGCAGACAATTATGTGGAAGCTGCCAAGGTGCGGTTTTATAGAAGAAAGATGGAAAGAGCAATGAAGACATCTTGAAAGAAGTTAACTCAGAACGAGAACTGGTTACTCGAATTAGAAGAAGACCGCCGCATTTTTTGGATATGTTACGAGAAGGAGACAACTAGAGTATGTCGTCACAACGTGAAAACTGGAGGGAAAGGGAGGCACGGGGAAGACCAATAAAGAAGATGCTGGATAGTTTAACATCATATCATGGAGGAACGTCGGTGTCAGAACTGATTCGCTGCACACACGACAGAAGGTCGCGAGCTAACATGATCATCAAAGCCACATGGCATGAAGTATAACAAGGCAGTGCAATGCCAATACTTGGTGTAGTGTGTTCCTGTGTATTGTTACTGTACACAATGGATGCATTTTTTCGCTTGGCCTAATACATAACTAAGATATTGACAGTTAAACAGGTCACCTCGACGACCACCCAACCTCCACCGTCTGTCTCCGTGTCACATTGGCATGGAACTCCGCTCACAGCGATGGTCTGCCTGGGGGATGTATGGGCCATCCCTCTAGAGCAAGGCACAGTTTGCAGTTTCTGAAAACACAGAAACAAAACAATTTTGGCTTCAATAAGATATGAGTACCTTCAGGTAAAGACACAATGAAACTTAAAATAGGCAGTAGTTGTTATTTTTTACAATGTTGAATACTCTTCTTCTTCTTCTTCACTGGGTCATGAGTGCAGATAATGGGCAGCGGGCTCCACAGAGTTTGAGATGCAACAACTGATACATAATATTACACATTAAGGTGGCATAGTGATCTATACTGATGGGTCAATGGTGCGAAACAGGCGGAGTGGTTGGAGTTTCATTGCGAAGGCTAATGGACGATTCTTGATAAGGAGAGTATGGCATATGAGGCTACGACCTCCAGCATGAGAATGGAGGTGGAAGCAGTCAGAGCAGCATTCTGTTGTCTTCATCCCGGACTCAAGGTGTATGCTTAGTAAAGTGGAGAAAGGAATGATTCGTGTGGAATTGCTCACCTCGCTTAAGAGGTCACAGATTGTAAGAATTGTTTAGATCTTTTGCCCTGGCCATGCGAGAGTGCTGGGGAATGAACAGGCTGATAGGCTAACAATGATTGCACATCTTGGTGGTCAATTATCTATGGACAAGGAAGAGGTGGTCGTGCGCCTGTGGGACCAGATGGAGAAGGTGGAGGAACAGACTGAGAACCAGTATGTGGAAAGGATGAGATTGTTGGAGATTGGTAGGGGTTCTGGCAGAATCTCAAAACTGAGAGGGAAGACCAGGAGAACTTTCAATCAGATAGCTGTGTGAACGATTAGTAGTGTGACTCTTCACTGGCTGTTGAACAAGGGAACAGAGCACATATAGGAATATCCTGAGTGCAGTGATGTCGGTTCTTAGCTCAACTGAACTCAACTCTTCTTCTTCTTCTTCTTCTTCTTCTTCTTCTTCTTCTTCTTCTTCTTCTTCTTCTTCTTCTTCTTCTTCTTCTTTTCCTCCCTATCCCCTATTGGAACATAGCCTCTCAGCCAACTCACTACAAGCCCTCCTGTCTTTAGCTATCCCATGAAATTATGTCCACGTCCGTCTCATCTTGTCCATTTCTGTCTCTATTTCTCTTCCTATGAGTTTTAGGTCTTCTTCTATTTAGTTTCCCCTTGTAGGTTCCAGACTAATGTGTTTCTAGTTAGTCTAATCTCAAGTGTTCTCAATCTATAACCTATTCAGCGCCAAAGTCCTGTCTTCATCTCTTGGTTCACTGGTATTTGTCTAGTTCTCTCCATGATCTTCACATTTGTGCATTTGTCATATTATTTTATTACTGTTCTCTTGTGCACCTCTTATATTACACTCTATTCATCTGAATGGTGAGCTGCCCAACTGTCCCACCCTTATGTTGTCACAGGAAATACACATGCCGTCAGATAGTTACTTCAATGTCCCTTCCATGACGTTGCAATCAACCCAAACATGGACCGGCTTTTGGCAACAGTACATTCATAGTTTGCTACCAATGTCAAACATGGACAATAACAGAAAAAGAGAAAAGAAAAATCATAACAACAGAATTAAGATTGCCGAGAAGAATACTCAATGTATCAAGAAGAGATAAGGTCAGAAATAAAGACATCGGGACTAAAGTGGGGTTTATAGCAGCGCTAGATTTCATTAGAAGGCAGCAAGTCAAATGGTTTTGGCCATGCAAATAGGCTACCAACTAATATTATACCACAATAAGCAAAGATGTACAGACCAGAGGGAAGCAGAAGAAGAGGCCGACCACGTAATAAATGGACAGAGGGAATAGCTGAGTCTATGGTAATCTCGATACATGAAGCTCATAAGCGGGTACTCCCTCGCTGTTTATACTTCACAACGACATCGCAAGGTACAAGAGGAACCAAATGAGGTGAGATGAGAGTTTGCCACTGCTTTCTAGACGGCTGACGCGTCATACTATCGGCATCAAGGCAAATCTGTCTGCTTCCATATCGCCTTTAGCTGATTTAGAACCCTGGACTCGTTGTGACAGGATTCTATGAAACTATGCGTCACTATTTCCTAATCCCCAGCCTCGGTTATGCTCAAGTACTTAGTTCTGTGGCGAGGGGTTACGAACACAATTCGCAATCCCGCACACCGTGTTCGAAACCAGCTATGGGCGATTTGGAAGCAGACTGCCTTGCGCTGGTTTTCATTAAATGGTATGAGTGCTGGTCGTTCAGAAACCAATGGCAAACTACTGAACGTAAACGTGCCAAGAAATCACAAGCAACGAAAACATCCTGGGGTTGAATGCGACGTACTGTAAAGGATAACTAACATTAATTCACGTATATTTCAATCTATCGGCACCTTGCCATTCCGACAGACGATGGTTTGTTACATTTGCATAAAAGCTGAATAAAAACTACCATCTGTAGCGTGAACCAGGAATGGAGTTATAGCTCTCCATTGCAAAGAAACAAAAACGAGGCTGAATTTAGCGACCACGCTTTGCCCATGCGGCATGATCCCTCTCTCGGTCTGCCTAGTTTACTCCAGAGGAAAGGTAACATCAATACATCTGGAACAAGACAAGCTGCAGAAGCTGCCGGATCGGCAAAGCAATGTTCTAACTGTTCGCCTGTTGGAACTTCGATCCTAGACCCGCTGTCGAGCATAGGGCCTGGTCTGTACTGCCAAGACATTTAGTCTTTAGGCTGCATTTCCTCACACTAGGATAACGCTTTTTGTACATTCGCAATTGTGCTCCCCCGCCCGAAGCCGTTGACATAATGCGTGGTGTCGAGTTTCGTGAGCACGGCCCAATTAGACACGATATTATATCTGGAGTCTTACCGTAGTAGTCCTGACCACTGTTGTCACGTGGCTGGCTTTGATGTAGTGTTGGAACAAGATGATCTTTTCGTTCAGCTCGGAAAGTTGTTGCAGCAGCTGGACATTCTTCTGTGACACTGCCAGAACCTGCTCTTGAAGGCTTTTATACACCGCGCTTGTATTGCTGATTCGTGCCTGCAGGACTACATCGGTGTTACTCAGAGCTGTAAGCTGAATGCTGAATGCCACATCCTTGCTTTGCAGACCAGAAATTTCCCCAGTGATGGCATTATCAGTAGCAGAGAGATCATCAATTTGCTCCTGGATGAGTGTATCCGTCCGTTGGAGTGCTGATATTTCCAGTTCAAACCTTGCATCATTCGCAGTCAATAAACTGATTTGATTCTCCGTGACCTGATCCTTATGGCGCAGTCCAGCTACGTCCTGTTGGTATTGTTGACTGTTTCTTCGCAAGCCCAGTATCGTGGCGTCAAAAGCTGCGTTGTTTTTGGAGATTCCTTCTAGTGCTGTCTTAAAGGTGGCATCGGCTTCTCGCAGCTTGCTGATCTGGTTCACTTGCGTCTCGAAGTTGCTTGTCAGTTGATTTACAGACTGTGCCTGGTCATCGTTGGTGGATTGAAGTGCCTTGATCTCGCTGGCTTGGTTATTGTCGCTCTGGCTAAGAGTAGTTATTTGTTCTAGCAAGCTTCTATGAGTGCGTCCCACGTCGTCGATCTGGTTTTCCAATGAATCATCTTTTCGCTTTAGTTGTTGGATGGCATCGCCAAATACAGCATCGTAACGCTTCCTTACATTGAGCTCAGTTTCCACTTTAGTGTCCACCTGCCTCAGCGCAGCAATAGCGGCAGCATTAGCTTCATCTTGGCCTCTTTGCTCAGCCAGTGCCTGCTCCTGCTTTACATCATTGCTCTGCAGAGCGGCTATTTCAGTTGCCAAGAGTTCATCACTACGCTGTTGAGCAGCAATCTCTTCTTGAATATCCTTGTCATTTTGTATCTGGATATTAATAGATTCTCTCATGAGTGAGCCGGCCTGGGTGAGTTTTTCTACTGCGTTCTGCTTCTCGTTCAAGTCTTGTCTCAGGTCCCTGACCTCATTGTTCAGATCGCCATTGACTTGTCTTTGTGCAAAGATTTGGCTGTCAATCCCATTTGCCCGAGTGGTCAATGAGGAAAACTGTTCCGTGATGGTAGCTGTGAAAATGTAAGTAATCAATTTACCTTTAGTCAGTTTGTAAAGGTCACATACACGTCTTACGTGAACTGAGTTCATGGTGTCATATCCAATTTTATATACCAATAGTAATTTATTTTAAAGACGTTTAAAGTCGCTAAATATGGACAGGTCTTCTTCATTGCACCGGGTTTTATCCCATATGGCTCAGTCTCTTTCCGCAGCGCTGAAATCGTCGCACAAAGCACGGACTCCGTAGCTCCAGCGACGACACTCATGAGTCTAAAAAAATGCATTCGTGAACCGAAGGACGCGGCCCGGAATCGAACCCATAACCTTCGGAGCTCGAGTCCGATGGCTTGACCACTTCGCCACGGAGACTCCCGTACTAGATAATTCTTTTTCGACCGTCCACTCCTTAATCTACATATTACAGTATGAGTGCAGCGACATTTAGCCGAGGCACATCAAACGCGGTACAGGACCCTGGACACTGCTGTATTTAAAATGAAGGACAGGCAACAGACTTCAAATAATACATGTGTTAAATGTGGCATGTCATTTGAATAGCCGCTGGGATCAACACAGGGTTGATTTGCTAGACGATCGTACGTTCAGTAGTTTGCCATTGCGTTCTGAACGAGAAGACAACGTTTAATTCCAATGTAATGTTGATGTAGGGGTTGAACCGCCTACCTGGCTATCAGCGTACTGGAAGATTAAGAGCGACAGCTTTTATCCTTTCTACCAAGTCGAGATATGCAACCAAATTTAAATAGTGGTTGGGACTGCTGGCTTTCACCCAAGCAGGCGGGTTCGATTCCCGGCATGGGAATACGTTTACTGAGGTCAGCGTGGCCGAATGGACCAGAGCCCTCGCTCTTAAACTTCCGGAGTGGTGATGACGAGGTAGCAGGTTCAACCCCTACACCTGTCAGTTGGACTAAAATGTTGACTTCTCGTCCTTGACTTGGGGACGTAAATTATATGTACCTCTGAAGTCGGAGTGGGTTCTGTTGATGGCGTGAGACACTGGTAATAGGGGAAGCTAAACTACACGCAAAAATCAGTCCAGTGTTGACTATACTCAAGTTTAAAGCGAGCGGATAACAACAACAACAACAACAACAACACTAGTTAAAATCTAAAATGATATTTACAGCAGCTGCATTCTCCTGATTGCTCTCCGGGTATAATGGTTTCGCTGACCAATTCTTTCTTCCCTTTGACGCCGACGTACTCCATCTCGCACACGTAGGTTCCCCGCAGGCAGTCGGCTTCGCTATGGAAGTCCAAGGTGACGTCGACATGGTTCTTGGTGATGTGTCCAGTGCCGTTAACAACTTTCACCCGGTTGCTGTCAATGACCAGGTTTGGTTTGTCCAGATCGATGTAGGCCAGTTTGGTCCTGACGCCTTTATCGTTGACGTCATAGACGTTCAGGCATTTGGTGTTGAAGCTGCTGACGTCAGTGTTGACGTCATTGGTGCATCCGAGGCGTGCGCAGTAATAATTGCCAGGGCTCCGGACGATCTCAAATACCAGACCTGAAAAAGTACATGCGTAAATAAGTTTATATGGCAAAAGAATGTCAAAGAAACAGTTGGCTCGTAAATGTACAACTAAATTAAAGGATGTTGTTTTGGGGAAAGTGCAGAAATTCAAATATCTATTCACATGGATAACATCAGATGGAGGATGCGTCACAGAGATAAAGAACAGAATAGGACAAGCAGAAACTGCATTTTATCAAATGAAAAACATTTTATGCAATAAGTACTTGTCATTGGAAAGTCGAAAAAGAATTATTGCACTTTACGTAAAACCAGTATTAACATACAGTTGTGGCTCCTTGACAATTAGTAAACAGTCCAAAAACTCCCAGGAAGATTTGGAGATATGGTTTTATAGAAGATTGCTGAACATTTCTTGAGCATATGGACATTTTGAAGGAAACTAAGTCGCAAAGACAACTTATCACAAACACCAGAAAGAGGCAGTCTTCATTGTTGGCCACATTATGAGAACACAAAAACTGGAACATGTTGTGACACCTGAAAAAATTTGTGGAAAGAAAGATATAGGAAGACAGTGAGAGAACATTCTTGACGATGTTATATCTTGGCACGGAAAGGAGTTGTTAAAGATCGCACGATATGCAGAAGCATGATCGCCCACGCTATTCGGCAATGCAAATGAAGATGGTAACGATAATGTTGATGATGATGGTGACCATACTGATGTAAAATGGACAAAATACTCAGCAATATTACTACTGTCAATCGTACTTTAAAAAAAAAAGTGTAAAAATGTTGTATGCAGCCTACACTGCAAGATGCATTTGAGGCTTGGACAACATGGAGACATGTTGAGAAACATTTTTGAACTGTGGACATGTAGATTCTGAGGAAGAAATAAGTTTCTATGCAGAAAGGAAAACATACTCACCACTACAACGTATAATGGAGTGACACAAGAAGTGTCAATGTGTTATATTCAATTCAGTCTGTGGTATGAAAGTGTAGCATGGGAAATAAGCAGTTAGGAGAGAAGAAATTGCAGTCGACATGTAATTATTGAGGAAATGTCCACTGTGTCCTGGGATGATGAATCGTCTTAAGCGGCTTCATGTATCTGATATTGGCATATATATCTTCAACATGTTGTCATTGCGTTCGAATACAACATGACTACTATAACATTAACAACATTTCAGTCCGTGAGACATCCCTATGTCCGATTATCAGCCATCCATTCTTGTTTATGTCTAAATCTACATCGCTACACTCGGGACATTTCATGCATGCCTCGTCACTTCTCTTCAACCTTTCAGTGGTAATTTGATTAAAGTTCCACCTTGCTCTTTATCTACACCTTGAGTACCACCCAGTTCCACCTTGCTCTTTATCTACACCTTGAGTACCACCCATTTCCTCTGATAACTCCCTTCCGGGCCAGTCTTTCCATAAATGGATTCTCCTTTTGCTCAAAGGCACTCTCCTCCCGATTACAGAGCTCCTAGACCACATCACATCTATATCATAGAATAGCTTCCTCCAAGAGGGGCAGCAGTAGCGAATCTACCAGCCTGTTCATTGCCCCGCACACCGGCATGCTTGGCCAGACAACCCTTGAGATGATCGCAACACTTGTCCCGTCGAGCGATACACACAATCCACCGGAAACACGCCCGTCATCACTTTCCGAAGCATGCTCTGAGACCGACACAAACACGTCTTACTGTTTTGCCCATAAACCATTGGAAAGCTGCCGAGACCGCCTCACCCTCCATTCCCATGCCAGATGATGCAGGAAGCACATACAAGTAAAGGAACCTTGTACACGATCTAGGCCTTCTGGCCTTATGGCGCTAGACCTAAGTTTGTATAGAGCACACAACACCCCGTGCATGATGTGGTCAGCATCCTGCCGGCGGTGTGTACCCCCAAAGACTGTTAAAGTACCCAATATAGGTTGGTATTATCCGAGAATCGAGGACAGTTTTATTTTGTATTCCGTAAACACGGGGATTTGAACCCATGTCAATAGCACCAGCAGGCTGGTGTATGTATGTATGTATGTATGTATGTATGTATGTATGTATGTATGTATGTATGTATGTATGTATGTATGTATGTATGTATGTATGTATGTATGTATGTATGTATGTATGTATGTATGTATGTATGTATGTATGTATGTATGTATGTATGTATGTATGTATGTATGTATGTATGTATGTATGTATGTATGTATGTATGTATGTATGTATGTATGTATGTATGTATGTATGTATGTATGTATGTATGTATGTATGTATGTATGTATGTATGTATGTATGTATGTATGTATGTATGTATGTATGTATGTATGTATGTATGTATGTATGTATGTATGTATGTATGTATGTATGTATGTATGTATGTATGTATGTATGTATGTATGTATGTATGTATGTATGTATGTATGTATGTATGTATGTATGTATGTATGTATGTATGTATGTATGTATGTATGTATGTATGTATGTATGTATGTATGTATGTATGTATGTATGTATGTATGTATGTATGTATGTATGTATGTATGTATGTATGTATGTATGTATGTATGTATGTATGTATGTATGTATGTATGTATGTATGTATGTATGTATGTATGTATGTATGTATGTATGTATGTATGTATGTATGTATGTATGTATGTATGTATGTATGTATGTATGTATGTATGTATGTATGTATGTATGTATGTATGTATGTATGTATGTATGTATGTATGTATGTATGTATGTATGTATGTATGTATGTATGTATGTATGTATGTATGTATGTATGTATGTATGTATGTATGTATGTATGTATGTATGTATGTATGTATGTATGTATGTATGTATGTATGTATGTATGTATGTATGTATGTATGTATGTATGTATGTATGTATGTATGTATGTATGTATGTATGTATGTATGTATGTATGTATGTATGTATGTATGTATGTATGTATGTATGTATGTATGTATGTATGTATGTATGTATGTATGTATGTATGTATGTATGTATGTATGTATGTATGTATGTATGTATGTATGTTATAAGAATACATACATACATACATACATGCACCATGCATCCATGCTGCATGCCTGCTGCATCAGGCAGCCACCATGCATGCATGCATGCATGCCATGCATGCCTGCAGAGAGTCTGTCAGTCTGTGTGTGTGTGTGTGTGTGTGTTGTGTGAGAGTGGGTGGTGGGTGGATGGATGGATGGATGGATGGATGGATGGATGGATGGATGGATGGATGGATGGATGGGTGGGTGGGTGGGTGGGTGGGTGTGTGTGTGTGTGTGTGTATGTATGTATGTATGTATGTATGTGTTTGTGTGCGTGTGTATGTGTGTGTGTGAGTGAGTGTGTGTGTATGTGTGTGTGTATGTGTGTGTATGTGTGTGTGTGTGTCCGTCCGTCTTGGTACTATCCGAGAGAGGCCTACCTCTGCTCTCGAGAAACACGGACAGAAGAGTACAGCAAAGCAGAATCCAAGCTTGGGGAGCCATGGTTCTTGGATCCTCTCTGTTGGAAGATGCTGGAGACAAAAGTACGATTGAGAAATTTTAGACTGAGCATTTTCAGACTGAACAATCTGAGATTGAACAATCTCAGATTTAACAATCTTAGACTGAAAAATCGTAGACTGAGCAACCTTAAACTTAACACAAAGCATAACTGTAATGCAAATTGATCTGTTGAAACGAGATAATTATTCTTCTGTTTGTAGTTCATGCCCTATGGCTTAGGTGATCACGTCTGTGCCAAGCCATTATTCATTGGGGATGCACAATTATGGCCGACTCCGTGGCGAAGGCGTTACCGACGCAGTTCGTTATCCCATATACCCGCGTTGTGAAAACAGCCGCGGGCGATTTAGAAGCAGACCGCATTCATTTGGTTTTTTAACGAAATGATATTGGTGCCGGTCATTCAGAAAGCAATGGCAAACTACTGAACGTAAACTTGCCAAGAGATCACAACAGCAAAAATTGCTGGTGTTGACTACAACGTCCCGTAAAGAAAATGCAACTAATTAACTACAATGATGGCTTCCCTCTAGCTTCTGCCCATTTGTATACTTTTTAACTCTGCTAGATTTGGTCTGAAGTGACTACCCTTGCAAGACAGTAGAAAGGTTAGTTAATTAATATTTGGTGGGTTATCATCCTTGCACTTCGGACATGTTTATAGACGCGCAGATCCTCCACTCAACATATGCATCAGCTTCCGGTGGCTAATAGTGCCAGTTCTGTGTTGGTTGACGAAGCCCCTCATTCTCTCTATGTGCCTCTCTTGTCCGGCCGTGCCAGTTCTTATTTTCAAGTCTCTCATTCTCTACAACCATGCAGATTCACTGGCGTCAAAGGCCAACGCTCTCGGCATCTCTCTTAGGGCGTTAATAACATCGGCGCTATCCATGGGCTGGTCATCTGCAGTAGGTGCAGTGCCATTTAGTTTATCAGCACGTCCATGCCTCCAAACTCCCGCATATTCCGGAACAAAGATGAAGGTGACGCTACGACAAACAGACATCCGCAGCGAAGCAATCTACTGTCTGCGTACATAACCATCCTTGACCTTTAGGATCATTCTAATTGAATCATTTAGTGCACAAACGTTAGTATAATGCTGTAACTCCAGCCATATGAAAGCCCGTGATACTGCCATTACCTGCATGGTCCTGCTGCTCGATGTCATAGCATGGCCATCACTGACTTCTTGAACGGCTCGTATCTTTTCTGATACTGTACAATAGATCCGTCTGTATAGATGAGCACATCGGAATCATCTGAATGTTTACTGATAAACGCGTTGACCTCTGCATTGTCTGCATCATAGTTCAGCAGGAAAAGGAGGATATGACGCTTTTAACTCTTTGATTTTCATATCACAGAGTCTTGGGCTGTTTTATGGTTAGCTGACTTACACAACTAACTGATGTCGTCTCACTGACCATCACCTGTGATGGTCCAGGATTTCACGTGTGCGGTATTCACAGCTGATATCTGAATGTAGTTGACAATTCACAAACTGCAACCCGGTGGACTCGCCCTGCAACAGGATCGCCATTGCCCAGGCTAAAACGTATGTCTTACTTCCCGATGGCATGGAGCAATGACATGGGCAGAGTTGATCCAGATAACCATACAATTCGAGATCTGTGAAGAGGCATGAACACCTACGCCAGCTGGGAAGGTACTTGATAATGATGCAAGATAAAAGTGGAGGCCGGAGTGGCTGAGAGGTTTAAAGAGTTTAAACTGCATCAGCTGACGGCGGGGCAGTGGGTTCGTACCGCACGCTGGTCAGTTGGACTTACATTTTGGCTTCTCTTTCAGAAAGCAATGGTAACCTGCAGCAAGTAAAACATAATTCACAAATAGCTTAGATAGGTTGTTCTGAATGAAACATCCTGCCCACGACAAGACATTGTTAATAGACGCATTATTGCATGCACCCTGTAGAGTGGGGTTAGAACCCAAGAGGAGGACGTTCCAAGAGGAGGATCTCCTGCAGTTTTGTTTGTTTAGTCTTTGTTCACAGCTCTTGCAGTCCTGTTTGCTTTACACTTGACTACACCTTTGCGTAATGATGTACGCCACGAATTTCGGTGTTTGGTAGCAGTCTCCCAAGTGTCATAATGAATTCTAAAAGCTCTTAGTGACATCTTCAGTGTCTTTAAAGCGTTTCCTCTGGTCGCCTTGGGAGCGTTTACCACAGCGCAGCTCACCGTTAAAATAATTCGTTTCGGGATTCGATTTGTTTTGTGATCTGGCATGCGAGTCAAGTGTCCAGCCCAGCCAATCTGATTGTTCATTAAAGAAATTTGGATACTGGGCATGGACGCTCTTTCTAGAACTTCAGTGTCTGGTATCGCATCTTGCCATTTGATCTTCAATCGCTTCATAAGGCGGCAGACTGTGTGGAGGTGGTTTAATTTGCTACCGTGTCGCTGATAAACAGTCCAGATTTCAAAGCATATAGCAGTGTGGATAATACGACTGCTTTGTAGACTTTCATCTTGGTTTTCAGGCTTATTCCATTTCTGTCAAATACATGTTTTAACAGTCTGCCAAGAAGTCAGTGACATTCTTCTGGAAGCGTCTCCCTCTATCATTCATTATTATTTTTTTCTCAAATGTTAATACTGAAAAATATGGTGGTCAGCACATATTTCAATAGCCATGATAAAATACCAGCAACAGTCACACTGCCTAACTTTCAAACTGCCGTAACTTTAGCTGATACGACACACAAACATAGTGTTCTTACCTATTCCTGTGTGGATACTTTCACAGTTCTCCAGCAGCCTTATTTATACTCTCTGGCCGCCATGTTTACATTAACTATAACGCATGACTGACATTGTACCAAATGTAGCGAACACGTGATCATAGACATGGAAATAACATGGCGTCTGTACTGTCTCTTTCATATCACGTGACCCCCATATTTTGCAGGTAAACATGGCGGAACTGTGCAAGTGCAATTTGATGAAAAGTGCAATAGAGTACGTGTGCTTAAAATAATTGTGGTTTATTCGCCCTCTGCTCTTCTTCTTCTTCTTCTTCTTCTTCTTCTTCTTCTTCTTCTTCTTCTTCTTCTTCTTCTTCTTCTTCTTCTTCTTCTTCTTCTTCTTCTTCTTCTTCTTCTTCTTCTTCTTCTTCTTCTTCTTCTTCTTCTTCTTCTTCTTCTGCTTCTTCTTCTGCTTCTTCTTCTTGTCTATTAAAATTTACAGAACTAAGGGTAACATAACATGATAGGTCCTCAATCTCCTCAGCGAATGGCGTAAGGTGACTGCTTAGTAAAACACTGTTTGTAAATACTTGCTTACTTTAAAATAATTTAATAAAGAAAAGGGTATATATTGTTGGTATACACAACAGAATATATATATATATATATATATATATATATATATATATATATATATATATATATATATATATATATATATATATATATATATATATATATATAAACAGCTTTCATATGCGGTGTCTGCGAAGAATTCTTGGTATTAAGTGGCAAGACAAAATCACAAATACTGAAGTATTGGAAAGATCAGGTTGTGTGACAGTTTATTCCATGCTCAGTCTTCGTAGACTTAGATGGATAGGACATCTTAGGAGGATGGATGATGGTAGAATACCAAAGGATATCTTTTTTGGTGAATTACAGATGGGTAAGAGATCTCAGGGTCGGCCTCTACTACGATACAAAGATGTGTGTAAGCGGGACATGATTGATACAGGCATTGATAATGCACATTGGGAGCAAGTCGCCGCTGAACGTGTTGCATGGAGGGCAAATATCAGAAATGGAATAAAGTCAAAGGAGAAAATTATTGCAGAAAAGTCACACACCAAGCGTTTGAGACGTAAGATGGTGCATGATGGTGGAAATGACCACGTGTTCACATGCACCCACTGTGAACGGACATTTACAGCGCAAATTGGCCTTATCAGTCACACTCGCTACCGCCATAGTTAAAAGTTATGCCTTTTTAAAGCACAAACTATCGTCTGTCAAGACGGCAAGGTGCCAATGATGATGATGATATATATATATATATATATATATATATATATATATATATATATATATATATATATATATATATATATATATATTACTGGTATCAACAAGAGGATATATATTGTTGGCATCAACAACAAGAAATGTACTGTTAGTATCAACAAAGAGTATATATTGTTGGCATCAACAACAAGAAATGTACTGTTGGTATCAACAAAGGGTATATTGTTGGCATCAGCAACAAGAAATATCCTGTTGGTATCAATAAGAGGGTATATATTGTTGGCATCAACAACAAGAAATATCCTGTTGGTATCAACAAGAGGGTATATATTGTTGGCATCAACATAAAGAAATATACTCTTAGTATCAACAAAGGGTACATATTGTTGGCATCAACAACAAGAAATATACTGTTGGTATGAACAAAGAGTATATATTGTTCGCATCAACAACAAAAAATATACTGTTGGTATCAACAAAGAATATATATTGTTGGTATCAACAAAGGGTATACATTGTTAGTATCAACAACAGCATATGTATTGTTATTATCATCAAAATTATATATATATATATATATATATATATATATATTGTTATTACTAATAGAAGGGTGACGTCTTTCCTTTAATAGACATCGTCATCAGCTGATTTGGTTTACATTTATACTTGTCATGATCCCTCCTTCCTTCCTTCCTTCCATCCTGTCTGCCTGCCTGTCTGCCTGCTTTCATTCTTGCCTTCCTTTCTTCTTGCCTTCCTTCCTGCCTTCCTTCCTACATTCCTTCCTGCCTGCCTTCCTTCTGGCCTCCCTTCCTGCTTGCCTGCCTTTCTCCCAAGATTCCTTCCTGCCTGCCTTTCTTCCTGCCTGCCTGCCTGCCTGCCGGCCCTCCTTCTTGGCTTCATTCCTGCCTGCCTGCCTTCCTTTCTGCTTGCCTGCCTGTCTTTCTTCTTGCTTTTCTTCCTACCTGCCTTACTTCCTACCTTTCTTCCTACCTTGCTTCTTGCTTTCCTTCCTTCCTTCCTGCCTGCCTGTCTTCCTTCTTGCTTACCTTCCTGCCTGACTATCTTCTTTCTTGATTTCCTTCCTGCCTGCCTGTCTTCCTTCTTGCTTTCCTTCATGCATGAATATCTTCCTTCTTGCGTTCCTTCCTGACTGTCTGTCTTCCTTCCTGCCTTTCTTCCTGCCTTCCTTCCTGCTGCATGCCTGAATTTCTTCGTACCTTCCTTCCTGCCTGTCTTCCTTTCGTCCTGCCCGCTGTCTGCCTGACTTCCTTCTTGCTTTCCTCCTGCCTGGCTGTCTTCCTTCTTGGTTTCCTTCCTGCCTGCCTGTCTTCCTTCTTGCTTTCCTCCCTGCCTGCCTGTCATCCTTCTTGGTTTCTTTCCTGCCTGCCTGCCTTCCTTCCTCTTACTACTACTACCACTACAGTTGGAGGTCAGTATGGCCGAATGGATAAGAGAGTTTGTTATTAAACATCATGTTTGCTAATGCCGAGGTAGCGGGCTCAACGCCTACAAAGATATATTTTTTCGCATATCCTTTACAAGACATCGCAGACAACACCAGCATTTTTCAGCTGCTGTTGATGTTCTTGGCAAGATTACGCTCAGTATTTTGCCATTGCTTTCTGAGTGACCAGCTCACATACCCATCAGTAACCAACGCGACGCGATCTGCTACGGAATCTTGTGCAACTGCGTTACCCACGTGAATATACGGGATTACAGAGGAAGTCGTTAAACCTTAGGGCAGGGAGACCGGCTCTACAAAGATTAGGTGGAATAAAATATTGACGTCTGGTCCTTGTCTAGGGGACATAAATTAGAAGTGCCTTTGAAGATGGAGTATGTTCGCTTGATGGCAAGTCACACTGGTAATAGGCAAGGGAAAGCTAACCTACGTGCAAATATGTCCAGTGCACTAGCAGTTATAGCACGCATATGGACTACGCTTGATGTCAAAGTTGAAGTACATTTGCGATTGCGACGATTATGTGGGCCGCAGGAACACCTGCACACGCTTGTCTGACCCAGGCAATCAGAGATCGAACCCACAACCTTCACAGCGCTAGACAGAAGGAGTAGCCACTTCACCAAGTAAACCAAAAGAGAGATAGAGGTTGAGTGAGCGAGAGAAAGAGAGAGAGAGAAAGCGAGAGAAAAAGAGAGAGAGAAAGAGCGAGAGAGAAAGAGAATGATAAAGAGAGAGAAAAAGAGAGGGAGAAAGAGAGGGAGAAAGAGAGGGAGAAAGAGAGAGGGAATGAGAGATAGAAAGAAAAATAGAGAGAGATAGAGAGATAGAAAGATAGAGAGTTAGAGAGATACAGAGATAGGGGGAGAAACAGAGAGAGAACGAGAGAGAGAACGAGAGAGAAAGAGAGACAGAAAGAGAGAGAGAGGGAGAGAGATAGCGAGAGCGAGGGAGATAGATAGATAGATAGAGAGAGAGAGAGAGAGAGAGAGAGAGAGAGAGAGAGAGAGAGAGAAAGCATGTAAAGAAAGTTCTATGATCTGTTTTCTGTTGGGGTATCATCCTTGCACTCCGGAACAGTTCATAAGTGATCAGACCTCCCCCCACCCCCCACACCCCCACCCCAACATCTTCATCAGCGTCTGGTGGCTAACAGTACCAATTCTGTATTGGTTGATGAGACCCCTCGTTCTCCCGATGTGCTTCTCGTGTCTGGTGGTGCCATTTCTGACTCATTCTGGACAACGATGTGGACTCGCTGACGTCAAAGTGGCCCGCCTTCGACATCTCTCTAAAGTGTTAATGACATCGATACGATAAGTTCTATGACACGTGAGGGAATGTGCGGGGGGTTGATGAACATATGGTTATCTGATTAATGAAGTTTATAGACATAAAAATGGTGAGGGTGCGCGAAGAACAGACCACAAAGAAACAAAAACGCTTAAATTTAGCACTTTGGTAGATTGTTAAGGAGATAAACAGCTCACCTGTTGACAAGGAGGCAATTAAACGGAAAATAGATATCAAAGTGAATCAATGGTTGACTTGTTGACTACAGGACTGTGAAATAGACAATTTTCTTCAAAAGGAAACACAGATGGAAGATGTGATGTCTGGCGATAGGTGGACATTCCAGAATATTTAAGTTGTGGTTTTAGAAATCAACAGAAAAACACAACTAAAGATGGCGTTTGACATTCCGATTGGGATATAATTTGAAACGTTGAAGAGCAAAAAAAAATATATATACGAATGTTAGTTAGTTAGTTAGTTAGTCGTAGTTCCAACCTCATAGCAACGGGTTGTCCCCATTATTATACGAATGTTAATACACACGCACGATATACACACACATATACAAACATGTTTGTGTGTGGGTGTGTATGTTTGTGTATATGTGTGGCTGTGTGGGGGTTTGGGTTCAAGAATCACCAACATTGCGCTCGGGATATTCCCACACGTGGTCAATTACATTATTCCGTGGTCTGAGTCGGGTTGCTTAGTTTGTAGGACCTGTGACAGCCTGATTAAAGACCCACCTTGATTTTCCCATGTGGAGGGAGATCTAGACCTTCTGGTCACTGCCTGCTCACATAGTATAGCCAGTTGTTGATCCTCTGTCCGTGTTGCTGTCCTGTCCGCTATCCGTGTTGCTGTCCTGTCCGCTGCCCGTGCTGCTGTCCTTTCCACTTTCAGTGTTGCTGTCGTGTCCCCTGTACGTTTTGCTGTTCTGTTCGCTTTCAGTGTTGCTGTCCTCTCCTTGTGTCCGTGTTGCTGTTCTTTAAGCTGTCCGTATTGCTGTCCTGTCCTTGTCCGTTTAGCTGTCCTGTCCGCTGTCCGTTTTGCTGTCATGTCCGATGTCCGTTTTGTTGTCCTCTCCGATGTCCGTATTACTGTCATGTCCGCTGTCCGTATTTTGCTATCCTGTCCGCTGTCCGTAGTGCTGTCCTTTCCACTGTCCTTTAAACATATTGTAATAATTCATATAACAATAACATCTTTTATTTTTTCATTCTATTATAAGAATTTCTAACATCTCTTACTCTGTTCAACCTAGTATAAGAATGTATATAATCTCTTATTTTGTTCAACCTAGTATAAGAATGTCTAACATCTCTAATTTTGTTGTTTTACATTTTATTACATTTGCTCTACCGTTGCTCTCATTATCATCTTCCACTTTTGCGGTCAAGCGGCGTTGGGAGGAATTGTTGGTGTTCCAAATCCGGATGGATGGCACTTGATAATGTCATTTCATGTGATTGTACAGTGTTGTTTTATGTCGTCAATCTATTCTCTTCCCGGATGTCCTCTTGTTCTCTTAGCAGATCTTCTTTAATGTAGAGCTAGTACTGGTGTTGCATTCTAATGAGATGGCCGAACCATGTGTTCTTCTATCTTTCAGTATATGGGTCACACATTGTCGGTAAAATTAAACCCTGGATGGAAACTACTGCATATCAAAAATTACTGTTCGTGCAATTTACCACAATAGACATCGTTCTTTCTTTTGCCCTGTAACCCCCGATGTGGCAGCAGAAAGAACACATTAACCATTAATATGGACATACCGTTTAAACAACTAAACCAAAGAAACACCACATCGACCGAGTTTTCCCACTCCCCACACAAAGAAAGAAGCTGACCATTAACTTGAACATACTGTGTCAAAATCTAAACGAAGCTAAACCTACAGCAGCTATACAGCAATAATGTTTTCTCACTCATCACATAAAGAAAGAAGACGCAGAAGCTAGACAATCAACCAGTACCTCTGGGAGACACACCATGTAGTCTTGTACTTACCCACCACAGCAAGTTCAACTTGTAGCTAAAGTTACAAAACGTTTAGACAAAGGAGACAATAAAACTAAAGGCAGTGAAACACACAAAAACTGACAGGAACATCGCGAGAAACAAATACAATACTAAAACAAGCCGACACTGTAACAGTCACTCCCAATGTAGGAGGAGTACGCCTTAATATGGGAGAGATACGCCTCAATATGGAAGGGATACGCCTTAATAAGGGAGAGATACGCCTCAATATGGAAGAGATACGCCTTAATACGGGAGAGATACGACTTAATATGGAAGGGATACGCCTCAATATGGAAGGGATACACCTCAATATGGAAGGGATACGCCTTAATAAGGGAGAGATACGACTTAATACGGAAGGGATACGCCTTAATATGGGAGAGATACGCCTCAATATGGAAGGGATACGCCTTAATATGGGAGAGATACGCCTCAATATGGAAGGGATACGCCTTAATATGGGAGAGATACGCCTCAATATGGAAGGGATACGCCTTAATATGGGAGAGATACGCCTCAATATGGAAGGGATACGCCTTAATACGGGAGAGATACGACTTAATATGGAAGGGATACGCCTCAATATGGAAGGGATACACCTCAATATGGAAGGGATACGCCTTAATAAGGGAGAGATACGACTTAATACGGAAGGGATACGCCTTAATATGGGAGAGATACGCCTCAATATGGAAGGGATACGCCTTAATATGGGAGAGATACGCCTCAATATGGAAGGGATACGCCTTAATATGGGAGAGATACGCCTCAATATGGAAGGGATACGCCTTAATATGGGAGAGATACGCCTCAATATGGAAGGGATACGCCTTAATATGGGAGAGATACGCCTCAATATGGAAGGGATACGCCTTAATATGGGAGAGATACGCCTCAATATGGAAGGGATACGCCTTAATATGGGAGAGATACGCCTCAATATGGAAAGGATACGCCTTAATATGGGAGAGATACGTCTTAATATGAAAGAGATACGCCTTAATATGGAAGGGATATGCCTCAGTATGGAAGGGATACGCCTCAAGCTCCATGGGTACATTAGCAATAAAGTGAACTTGAAAAAATTGCTCAAGATTCCAAATAGGATCTTAAAACAAACTCTTCTTGGAGCAACGCGAAGCACAGAAATGAAGAAAATAACAACACTAAGCCCCTAAGACTTCATTGACAGCAAAATAGCTCACTCTGAATGCTTCTGCTTCTTCTTTTGTCCTACTGCTGTTGTCGTGAGCATCGCAGAGAAGAAACAAAGGTAATGGCGTTTTCCACTTACCTGAATGCTTGTAAACAGTAAAGGACCCTTTGTCACACAAAATGGCACATCGGGCTAGCGTTGCTAGACCAATATTTTTACAGATCAGTTGACACTCTGTGGGTGATGCGGTCAGTATCACACCGTTCTATGTTACTTCCCAAGTCATTTTTAGTAACCATTTTAGGCTAGAACGACTTGGGAGTCCAGATTAATTTGAACAATCTTGGGAGTCCAGATTAATTTGAACAATCAGGACTCAAACTCACGATTTGTTGTGTGACAGGCAAGTGTCTAGCCACTACGCTACCGAGGTTCCCTTGGTGTGTCCACTAATATCATATCTTATTTATTTAATATCTCTTTCACTCACTCTGGCCATTTTAATAGATCGTCCTCTCTTCTTGTATCCCGATGTTCTCATGCAGAAATGTCTCTCTCGCTGGTTGATCTTGTTCCATTCAAACTAAATATCCTAATAATTTAATTATTTGGTATTTTATAAAACCAATAATAAATGTTGTCCCTATGAGTGCTTTTAGTTTCTCATTTGTCTCTTCATCGGTTCTTCATTTTCGAGCTACGTTTCTTATGCATCTCATCTCACATGATGTGATTTTACATTACTATTGTCTCACTCAGTTTGACAAGATCAGAGTTCTTGCAAAACAACAGCTGCGCCCCAAACACTTCAATAATGGACCAAAGACCACACATTTAGTACAATCACAGAACATCTTGCTAGAAAACCAACAACTTCCAGAATGAACTAAAGACCGGACAATAAGAACAATTACAAAACATCTTGCTCGAGAAACCTAGACGACATGCAGCTGTACTGGAAACTATTATATGTATGTGTGAAACTCTCAACCAGAACCATGAGCAAGCAAACTGAGTCAGAACAAGAGATGTGTCATTTCGGAAGCAGCATTCCGTCTAGAAATGGTCACCTGTGTGTACAGATTACGCCTCTGCAGAGGCCGCTAACAAAGGAATGAGTGGTATCTATGTAAAACATCCCATTTAAAACTTAGAGAACCTCCCCTTGAGGGAGAAGAAACATGCATGATCTTTATAGTAGAGGGAGGAAGCATTCTTGAAGCCTAACAGATGTACAGTAGTGGCGAGAAACGTTTACAACAACTGCTGTCTTTAGAGACTCCACCTCTGTCCTCCACATGTCTTCCTTCACACAGGACGGGAATCATCGCAGAAATAAAACTTGTAACTGCTGTTACAAAACTATCAAACAAAATTACAATACACACAAACAGAACATTCCACGGTGATATCTCTGAACATGTCAATGTAGGTGAGCTTGCAAAGGCTGCAATCAATCGCGTGGACCCCGCAGAAGTCGGATGTGTTGGCCGAAAATCGCAAGTATTGCAGTTCTGCTGTAAACAGGCACAAAATAATTATGTCCGGGGGAAAAAAAAACACTTCGGGTGAACGCAGAAGAAGTGGAAGAAGAATCTCGTGGGCAAAGAATAATTTTCAGACACAGAACTCGACTTTAAGGACTCAGCGATCACTTCAATGGAGTCAGCCTCACTTAATCTGCAATTCCAAAAGAAACTCCACAGCATATAGTGTAATAATAGTATTAGTTGTTGTAGTAGTAGTATTAGTGGTTGTAGCAGTAGTTGTTGTAGTAGTTTTAGTAGTATTAGTGGTTGTAGTTGTAATAGTATTAGTCGTTGTAGTAGTAGCAATTGTGGTAGCAGTTGTTGTTGTAATAGTATTAGTGGTTGTAGTAGTAGCTGTTGTAGTAGCAGATGTTGTTGTAATAGTATTAGTGGTTGCAGTAGTTGTTGTTGTAGTAATTGTAGTAGTATTAGTGGTTGAAGTTATAGTATTTGTAGTGGCAATTGTGGTTGTGGTAGTAGCTGTAGTAGTAGTTGTTGTTGTCATAGTAGTATTAGTGATTGTAGTAGTTGTTGTAGTAGTATTAATGGTTATAGTAGTAATAGCTGTGGTAGGTGTATAGTATTAGTGGTTGTTGTAGCAGTAGTTAGTTAGTTAGTTAGTCGCAGTTCCAACTCCACAGCAACGGGTCGTCCCCATTATGCTCCGTTCCTGTGCCAGTGAATATCACACAAAATGCTCCCCAATGCCCAATGTGAAAAGTGGAAAAGACAGGAGTGTCGACAAACAACAGCCCGCACAGATACACTGTGCGTAATGCCGCCACCAGAATGTCAACACACCAGTCCCCCTGTTCATCTCTGATGGAATCGGCAGTCATTTTCCTATCTGAATGTTTCCTAGATGTTCACCCACACAGTCCACGAAAATACAGTTCATCGCTGATGGCAGTGGCAGTCAACCAGAAGCCCAGCAGCCACGCATTTTTGCATACGGCAAAAACCTGTCAACTCTGGGACATAGCCACCTGCCATCACTCCGAACATGCAATCACGTTCCAAAAAAACCTCAGGCAGATTCAAAAGCATTTCACACGAAACTCACAGCTCACAGTGTCGCGCCACGCACTCACTCAGTAGCAGGGCGACGGAACCATCAAATTGAGTAGTTGAGTAGTTGTAGCACTATTGATGGTTGTTGTAGTGGCATTATTGGCTGTAGTAGTAGTTGTTGTAGTAGTGGTTGTTGTAGTAATAATAATAATAGTAGTAGTAGTAGTAGTAGTAGTAGTAGTAGTAGTAGTAGTAGTAGTAGTAGTAGTAGTAGTAGTAGTAGTAGTAGTAGTAGTAGTAGTAGTAGTAGTAGTAGTAGTAGTAGTAGTAGTAGTAGTAGTAGTAGTAGTAGCATAAGAAGAAGACGCTTTTATTTCCCAACTCGTTTCCTTAAGCCCACATTGTATCTACCTAATGTGCTATTTGGCGTGACAACTGGTCATTTACTTCTTACAGGCAATCGGGTAAGTGAAAAACATAACATTACATTTACTTCTTCTCTGCAAAGCTCACTACGGAAGCAATAGGACACAAGACGACGCCGAGGCCTTGAGTGTGAGTGTTTTGCTGTCGATGAAGTCCAAGCGGCTCAGTGTTGTTATTTTCTCAAATACTGTTCTTCTCGTTGCTTCAAGAGCTTGTTTTACGACCATACTTTGAAACTTGAACAATTCATTCATTGTTTTGCTACTGTACCCCTGGAGCTTGAGGTGCATCCCACCAATATTGAGGCGCGTCCCTCCCATACTGAGGCGTATGCTGCCAATATTGAGAGGCGTTTCTCCCATGTTGAGGCTCGTCCCTCCCATACTGAGGCGCGTCCCTCCCATACTGTTTTAGTATTATTGTATTTGCTTCTCGCGATGTTATGGCCAGTGTTTTTGTATGACATTACTTCTAGTCTTATTGTCTCTTTAGATTAAATGGTTTCTAAGTCGGCTTCCAGTCGAATCTGGCGTGGCGGGTAACTGCAGAAATCCACCCTCCCTGATGTATCTCTCCTAGGTACTTGTTGATTATCTAGCTTATGCTTCTTCTCTCTTTGTGTGATGAGTGAAGAAACATGGTTAATCTAGTTTTTGCTTCGTTTAGTTTTTAACACTGTATGCATATGTTAATTCGCATCTTCTTTCTTTGCGTTGGGAGTGTGAAAATACGGTGGCTGTGGTATTTGTGTTTTTCAGATTTTTCACCATTAATCCAAGTTAATGGTCATCTTCTTCTTTCCGCTGCCCAATGGGAGAATAAAGGCCCGAAGCTAAAATAAAGAATGCCATTATGGTAAATTAGATGAACCATAATCGTTGATACAGTTTCCATCAACGATTTAAGTTAATTACATCCCTTCCTTTGAGCATGACCTTGTGCCGCATTTATTGAAAGGCAGAAGATCAAGTGGTTCCGCCATCTCGTTAGAACGCAACACCAGCACTTGCACTAGATCAAAGAAGATCTGCTACGAGAGCAAAAAGACACTCGTAAAGAAACTGGATTGATTGATGACATCAAAGACATCGTACAATCACATGAAACAACACTATCGCGTGTCATCCATCCGGCGCTGGAACATCAACAGTTCTCCCCACAAGACTTGACGGTAACAATGGAAGATGATAATGGCAAGCCTTCCTTTGGTATGCGAAACGGTGTAATCTCCGCTAGCATAACATTGTCAATAGGAGCAGCGGCAGAGCAGCGGGTAGCATGCTTGCCCACTGACCTTGAGGCCACGTATTCGAACATCTATTGAGGAAACGTATGTTGTGTGTTTGTGTGGGGGGGGGGGGGGAGTGAAGACTATACGAATATGCGATTTGTGCAGATTAATATGTATTCTTCGTGTCATTTCTGTCCTCACATCCCATCGCCCGTCAGGGGAGAGCCTGGATACTCAACGTTGCTCACTTTCAGCATGTGCATTTTGTGTAATAAGTTGTATTAACGAAGATTTCTCAATCTATCAATCAGGTGCCGTCTCCCCAATGAATGTTGGTTGCATTAGATCTCCAATACTGAATATCTCTCGCCTTGGTTGTACATTCTATCAGAGTTCGTCAATCTACTCATGCTATCTTCCGACTTGTATCGTTGCTTACTTACGAGAAGTCAGAATTCAAATTCCGGACGAGAAGCCCACTTTTTCAGAAGTCAAAATTTCTCAAATTGTCGTTTAGTTCTGGGTGTAGGTTCAGATCCCTTACACTCCAGATCCCAGAGAGAAAACTCGGGACAAATGTCTCTTGTATGCTGACTGAAGAAACAGTCCCAGGATACTCAAAGCAAAACAAAAATAAATTTAAAAAAAAACAAAAAACAGCTAAGAAATGGCTCGCTGAAAATATACATATGACTGCTCTTGGTACCCCCAGCAGAGAGAAAGATGAATGCCGGAATTATGTGAAACTTGCCACACATACACAGAGTGCCGAGTCTATGTGACCCTCCTCATACAAGCACACAGAGGCGGGACCATGTGGGTCTACAAACCATATACAGAATACACTTGAGGCATGAAAAAGAGCAAATTTCTCGACTTTGACTTGTATAATTTTAACTACAGGAACTGCTCTACATTAGTATGGTGAAAAGAGAGAACAATTTTGCAACCACAGAAAGTGGATCTTGGTATTCTAAGGACACTGTATGGTTCTAAATATGTGTGTTACTATGCTACCACGTGATTGTAGCTAACTACTATTTCACTGACGATGTCCTAAATTCACAATGAAATATCATACACTACAATCAAATTGCAGCTGGTACCATTAGCCTTGAGACTCTTCGCTGGCTGTTGAAGATGAGGATAGAGCACGTATTGAAATGTCCGAAGTGCTGTGATGTAGGTTCTGGACTCCACTCAACTCAAATGAAATTCGGGTAAAAGTCTGGGAATGAATTAGGATTTTGTTTTGCTCAGATTGTAAGTATTCTTGTTATACGTTTTCTTTGTGTGATAATGATTGTGTTCGAAACGATGGTTTTTGTATCTGTTTCTATATTTGGTTTGTGGAGCACACCTTTCACATCCATTTGGGTTTTACATCACCTCCAATAACATTCACTTCTAGTGTTATTATATTTAAACTGTCTCTTCTAAGAAAACACAAACAAATAAAAGGTATACTTCTACGTGAGACTTTATTTGGTATAAGTTAATTCATGGACATAAATAGTTACACACTATGTGGTGATTCAATATTACAACTTCATGGACCCATTCTTCACAAGGCAACCATCCATAGTTAAGTACCGTGTTTATAGATGTGGGTGGATAGAACTACCCAATGATAACAGTGGCTCCGTGAATGAATCTGTAAATACATGAACATAAATCAACACTGTTGATATTTCATAAAGTCAAATGGTAATGGTTAATCTTGACATATACGTGTTAGTTAACACTTGTGTTTGTAAAGAGAGTTCTCAGTATCTCTCATGACAATGTATTCTAACTATTCCCCAAATTACAGCAACTAAGAACTATCTTGTACTGTTGTTAATTAGTTGTTAAACGACTGCTGTTGTTCACGATGCATTTATTTTGCTTTTTGGTTTCCTGTTTGCGTCCTTCTTTCCCTCCATCTGTCTTATGGTCAGTTGTCTTTCTGGTATATGTTTGTGTTTCTACTATTTCTCTGTTCCACTGTCGCGGGAAGTGTGTACCACCTAATTATACAACCTCTTGTGTGACTGTATTGTTGTAGATGACGAATCATGACTGCCCACGCCTAACGACATGGAACATGATGCTGAGGATTTCTACAAAAAAAATACATTCGTTCCTTCAGTTGCATGTCCTCTGCAGAACCTCCTTCCCATAACAACCTTCCGGAAAACGTGTCTGTCATAAGCAAGATGTCCCGCGTCCGATACACCCATCTGGAGATCATCTGCAACTTCCTGCAACCATCTTCTCTTTTGTCTTCCTCTTCCTTTCTTTCGGGATATTACCCTCCATAGTTGTTCTCTGTAAACTTTTATGACGATTCAAGTGGCCTAAATATTTCAATTTTCTTTCTTTTATCGTCTTTAGTAGCCAACCTTTTTCAATATTCAGATCCTGTCGTATGGATTCATTTGCTCTTTTCTGTAACGAAGATATTCAAATAACCCATCTATAACATGTATATTCAAAGACATTTATGCGCTGTTCAGCTTGTTTAGTAAGTGTACAGGTATAACAGGCGTATGTTGCAATGTGAAAGATGCATGCTCTTAACAATCACATTTTTGTAGTTCTGTCTGTCCCACTCCACAATTTATTCAGTTATGTTTGGTTTTGAAGAGCAATGGATATTCGTCTTTTAATTTCATTCATTGTGTCACCATTCTTAGTAATTAATGACCCAAGATATTCGACATATTCCACCACTTCCAAGTTTTCCTCATTAACATGTATTAACAAGGACAAGGCCCAAGGTTTGTACCGGAATACGATTAGAGTTTCCAGTAGTTGGTTATGCGCAGTCTTCAAACCTCAAATCCAGAAACAACCAAATAAATAAATATATTCCAATATAGCAATAATGGAATAACAGAATAGTTTACACTATCTATGAAACATAATTGGCCTTCTACAAGATGGCCTCACCATTTCATTAGGCCAAAACATTGATCTTATTGCAGTCTGCATGGTCATAGACTTAATGAGCTTGAACGTCCGGTGCGTTGATGGCGAGATAGGGAGATCGTTCCAGCACCGATAAGTTGGTCTTCAGTGTTAACCTCCCGTTCAGAAAGCAATAGCAAGCAACAGAAAGTAAACTTAATCTACTAATGTACCTGGTGTTGGTGTTGATCGCCACGTCCTGCAAGGACATGCAACATTTATTGTATTGTTGTAAAGCCAACCCATACTTCGCTTCTTCCATCCGTGTTCAGTCTCACCGCTATACCGCAGTTATCCCCATCCCAGGTGTGTATATATGGTTCAAGAGAAGGACAACTTACTGGTAGAATTCGAATTCTGTCAGGTGCGTGTCGTTGTTTCTGTCGGCGGCCCTAAAAGAGTCCTCGATGTCCGACCTGGTGATGTTGCTGTCATCGTTCTGGTCAAAGAGACCGAACAGTTGTCCCTCATGCCCTAGACACGGATGAAAGCATCATCAAATCTGTTAATTTCAGATTTCATAAAATGTCGTTGTTACAGTCAAATTTGATAACATGTTATTGTTACTTTCAAAGTGGATAAATGGTTATATTTGCTTTCAAATTCTATATACTGTTATTCATTCATTCATTCATTCATTCATTCATTCAATGGTGCGACTTTTACAGAACTTCGCGTCCATAACAACTGTCCGGAAAACTTCTCGATAATAAGCAAGATGTCCTGAGTCCGAAATACCCATCTGGAGATTATCTGCCACATCATGCACTCATCTTCTCTTTGGCCTTCCTCTTCTTCTATTCTCGGGCACATACCCTTGGATTATTGTTCTCTCCAGACTTCCATGACGGTTTAAGTGACCAAAATATGTCAATTTTCTTTGTTTAATCGTCTTTAGTAGCCAACCTTCTCCAATATTCAGCTCTTTAAGTTGTTAATTAATGACCTAACATATTCGAAATGTTCCACCACCACCTATTTTTTCCTCCTCAATATATATTTCTTTCTCCATAGTAGTTTTATCTGTATGCATTATCTTTGTTTTGGTATGTTAAGATATAAATTATGAGGTAATGTTATTATTACTTTCAAATTTGTTAAAATGTTAATATTACTTTCACAGTTGATAACATGATGTTCAAAATGTGTTCTTGCATCCAGTCATAAATCAACTGTGCACATCACAAACTCACCAGAGAATCCGTTGCTGGCGTGATGCAAGGCCCGATAGAACTCAAGGTGTGAAAGCTTCTCGTCCTCGTTTATGTCGAAACTCTGACAACAAACAAAATGGTTTTGATTATTATGAACAAATGGCATCACAGCAACCTGAAAAATCTATAAGTGGTCAGTCTCTTTCAGGGGATGGCGAAGGCTGTGGGTGTTGAATGTTACAATTACAAAATATTAACTTTATTTCGGAACTTCATAGCAAGAGTGCGATTCCCATAGTACTGTTCACGATTCTTAATTTAAAGAGAGGTATTTATCTCTCCACTTTAAAAGCCATACTTAATCCTACATTTCCATGGCAATAGTCCTACACTCCCATGCACATACTGGATTATCCAATCCAACAACCATACCCGATTCTCCAATCCAACAACCATACTCGATTCCCCAATCCAACAACCATACTCGATTCTCCACAGTAACATATATAATCGATTTCCAAGTACAACAGTCATACCCGATTCCCCTCTGCAACAGTCATACTCGATTTCTCACTCCAACAGCATACCCGATTCCCCGCTGCAAAAGCCATACCCGATGCCCCACTCCAATGCCATACTGGATACTCCCCTGCAGCTACTACGTTCAACAACTTCCACACAGACATGTGTCATGACGCACACCGCTGTAATTTATATCATTGTAGTATATCCCATCTCTCCCATTTACACGGCTATATGTAGACAGACAGACAGATAAACACCGGAGGGAGGGAGGGGTGGATGGAGCGATGAATAAAGAAGTGGTTAGATAGACGGATAAAGAGAAGACAGGCACACAGACAGAGAAATTGATATACAGACAGATAGACAGACAGACAGACAGACAGACAGACAGACAGACAGACAGACAGACAGACAGACAGACAGACAGACAGACAGACAGACAGACAGACAGACAGACATGAAAATAATGAGGCTGGTACTTTTGTATGAAGATAAAAACGTTATTGCACAAGTAGCTGTGAGATAATGAACACGTAAGACAGACAGACAGACAAACTTTCAACCAGTCAAGTAGACTGATTATGAAGATGTGTAGTAAATATACAGGTGAGTCAAGAAAACAGACAGGTGGTTAGACAGGTAGTGAACAGGTTGGTACGAGAAGCACCGCACCAGGAAGTATCCATCAAACTCGACAAGAACAGCTCTATTGTCGTCGCTGACATCAATTTGGTTGTATAGAGTCTGGATGGCACGGCTGAGAACGTTTCCTCCAGGCTGTCCCAACAGGACGACTGGCAGGACGAGCAATAGGACGAACTTGAACATCTTCCTAGAACATCAAAACATCAATTTAACAGTTAGTTCTACGTGATCTTGCAGCTTGCCAATTGTATCAGAAGACTTTCAGATGGAATACATTTCCCCTCAAAATTATTATCATCAATGTGCCATGCCGATAAGCGTGGGCAGTAATGTTTCGCCACCTCAAACAGTAACCAGAGTCGTGGAGGAGCTCAGTGTTCTTGTCCCGACCATACCATGTGGCCAAGCCATCCTGGTATTTACTTCTCTAAATTCCCCTTGTTCTTTTCCCCTCAATCGTACCAGTTATCACCATGTTCTCGAATTTATGTCTTCCCATAACTTGTCCAAAACTTGTGACTGTCTACGTCTAATGTCTCTAATAGTTCACTTCATTAGCAACACATTGGTGTCAATGCTTATACACATGCTGGAAGCAGTTCTAGAAAACATTGTTGGAAATACTCTCTACAGTATTGTGTTATGTCCTCAGCAACACTAAATCTCTGTCGCGTTTGTATCGATTTTATATGTGACAAACATCTGACAATGACAAATCGGAAAATATGAGGTCATATCGTACGTTGCGAGGTAAAGCTTCACACGTAAAGATGAATGTTTTCATTATTTATTGAGGAGTCAGTCGTTAGCTACATGTATGTTATTCATACAAAACTGCCAAACCGTATATAGTTTCCTCTCTGTCTGTCGACCTATATCTGGAAAACCATAAATCTGACCGATTATTGAAACTTTCACTATCCATCTTTAATCATCATCATTATCATCGCTTACATTACAGACTGGTGTATGTATGTATGTCCCTCAACAGATCTCGCTCTCTGGTACTCTGGATCCCTTGATAATCTTCCATCTTGCCACCATCTCACTGCATTCAACATCAGCTCTCTCGTTCTCCTTCTGTTTTTTCTATCTTTGATCATTCCATTTCTCACTATCTATTCCTATGCCAATCTTCTCATCATATGGCCAAATAACTATGCTTGTATCGTTCTTATTGCTGTACATGATATTCTACTTGTATTAACCTCTGCCAGCCATTAGCTGTAAGTTACTCTGGCTGTCGAGGGTCTTCGCAACATTGGAACTTTGATGCATTGCTTGAACTTATGAACATTATGAGATACTTCAACGATATTTATCGAACTGTCTCTTCTTCTCTGCAAAATGTGTATATATAACATTTACTTCCCAATTTTAAACAGAGCCGCTGTTCATTAAAAGTACAGACACGAAAGGCATAGTTCCTTGAAACAGATGCATAGGTCAATGAGCACGAAGCTGGATACAGATCATTGCAGTCATCTTAGACCTGAAAGACGGGGGCCTGACACAATATCTCTGCACGTTTTCGAGGGCCTTGTTTAGAGCAGCGCTCTGCAAAGAACCTGCTACATGCAGACCTCACTGTAATGAGTAGTGTGCTCCGTTCTGTGCCCTGTGGTCCTGCATTCAAAGTGAACTGAAGATTGATTGTTCAAGGATTAGACTCTATACCATGTTGCAGATAGATTAGCGTGTAGTCAAGGAATAGACTAATGGTCCTGAATTCAAACTTACTTGAAGGTGGGATACTTTCGCGATGGCATTATTATGGAGAACACATAGATGCTAGTAAAGGGAAAAAGAGGTGGGGGTGGAGGGTGTAAGACCTCTTTGGAAGACTGATGACACAAATCGTCGATTGGCGTGTGGTCATGAAATAAACTTACCACCACACTACAATCTAGTGACGGTTAGTCAAGAAATAGACTTCTTTCCATATTACAGATCGAGTAGCGTGTGGTCAAGGGATAGATCATTCATCGTATCCTCAGTATTGCAAATTAGCAGGGTAATGGGTTTCTCTACCTCTTTACACGATAGAAAACGTAAATGACATTTGACACACCTTGATAGGTATCGGCTATATGGTGCTAGCCATTTGTCTAGATCAGTTGACCCTGGATGAGCGTCAGTGTTACACCGGTGGACTAGACCAATGGACCCTGGATGAGCGTCAGTGTTACACCGGTGGACTAGACCAATGGACCCAGGATGAGCGTCAGTGTTACACCGGTGGACTAGACCAATGGACCTAGGATGAGCGTCAGTGTTACACCGGTGGACTAGACCAATGGACCTAGGATGAGCGCCAGTGTTACACCGGTGAACTAGACCAATTGACCCAGGATGAGCGCCAGTGTTACACCGGTGAACTAGACCAATGGACCTAGGATGAGCGCCAGTGTTACACCGGTGGACTAGACCAATGGACCTAGGATGAGCGCCAGTGTTACACCGGTGGACTAGACCAATGGACCTAGGATGAGCGCCAGTGTTACACAGGTGGCCTAGACCTATGGACCCTGGATGAGCGTCAGTGTTACACCGGTGGACTAGACCAATGGACCCAGGATGAGCGTCAGTGTTACACCGGTGGACTAGACCAATGGACCTAGGATGAGCGTCAGTGTTACACCGGTGGACTAGACCAATGGACCTAGGATGAGCGCCAGTGTTACACCGGTGAACTAGACCAATTGACCCAGGATGAGCGCCAGTGTTACACCGGTGGACTAGACCAATGGACCTAGGATGAGCGTCAGTGTTACACCGGTGGACTAGACCAATGGACCTAGGATGGACGCCAGTGTTACACCGGTGGCCTAGACAAATGGACCCTGGATGAGCGTCAGTGTTACACCGGTGGACGAGACCAATGGACCCTGGATGAGCGTCAGTGTTACACCGGTGGACGAGACCAATGGACCCAGGATGAGCGTCAGTGTTACACTGGTGGACTAGACCAATGGACCCAGGATGAGCGTCAGTGTTACACCGGTGGCCTAGACCAATGGACCCAAGATGAGCGTCAGTGTTACACCGGTGGCCTAGACAAATGGACCCAGGATGAGCGTCAGTGTTACACCGGTGGACGAGACCAATGGACCCTGGATGAGCGTCAGTGTTACACCGGTGGCCTAGACCAATGAACCCAGGATGAGCGTCAGTGTTACACCCGTGGATTAGACCAATATGCACTCGACGAGCGATGTTGTCAGTGTCACACAGGTGGATTAGACCAATATGCACTCGACGAGCGACGTTGCCAGTGCCACACCGGTGGACTAGACCAATCACGACACGTTCTGATGCCCGTGTCAGGTTGTCTCGGACTGGGAGCTCTGGTCAGTGTCACACATCCGGCTCTGTCCGCTTCGAACTCTGGACCACTGACTGGCTGGCTAGATTGTTAGCGACTGGGCCACCACGGCTCCGTTTACCTCTTGGCTTCAGAATGATAGTTGTGGAAGATGATGCTGATGATTACGATATTAGTTGATTAAGATTAAGAAGAAGAAAAATAAGTAGTAGTAGTAGTAGTAGTAGTAGTAGTAGTAGTAGTAGTAGTAGTAGTAGTAGTAGTAGTAGTAGTAGTTGTAGTTGTTGTAGTAGTAGTAGTAGTAGTAGTAGTAGTAGTAGTAGTAGTAGTAGTAGTAGTAGTAGTAGTAGTAGTAGTAGTAGTAGTAGTAGTAGTAGTAGTAGTAGTAGTAGTCATGAAGAAGAAGAACAACAACAACAACACGAACAAGAGCAACAAGAAGACAAACCGTTACAACTATAACATAGTATGTACACCTGTATCTGTAGCGCCTGTCAAGGACCAACGTAAAATGAGAGCCTGGGAATAAAGTGAGGACACACTCAGCAATGTCCGAGTTTATATATGTTCGGAACACAAGAAGCCGTGACTAGTTCCACACGTTTTCTGGCAATAGATAACGACAATTTCTGCAAATTGACATTCAGCACAATCATGACAGAGCACAACTAAGAACACACGACTGATTCACGCGGGTACAGACTGACGTATTTTGAAAGTGCTACTTCATTTTTTACAATACCTTTATCTTTGGAATAATTTTACAACTTCGTGTAATCGTTGTGGGAAAATGAATCTACCAGTTAACTATCGTGATCAGCAAGTAAAATAACATTAGAGATAATTTTGATAGTAAAGTGTTCTTTTGGCATTGAAAGTGTATGGTCACTTAATGTTGACTCACTACCAGCATCGTGTACCGGAGCGGTGCAGTGGCTAGACATGCGCCTTCCAGCACGGGTGGCCGGTGTTTGATCTGCGCTAGTGACCACATCACCGACATTGGCCCGATTGGCCTATTCAAATATAGGTTTGGCGCCATGTGGCCAAAACCTCTTTGGGCTTGAAAAATAGTTCTTTACTTACTTATCATTATAATTTAGAAGGTTCTTTGTAGAAAGTTGTTCTCACCACGGCCTGCCGGATAGACCGTTTCCCTGCCTCATATACAGGGTGTCTTTAGCGTCCTACGCTTTGCTACGTGTTGAGCGGTACATCGGTCAATAGATAACGTGCGTGTCCTAAGGCGAGCTCGGCGATGACGGAAATCTCGGGTAGAGCAAAAGGGCAACAGTCCGCTTGATGCTTGCTTGCTTGCTTGTGTTCGTTGGCTTGAGCTCCAACGTGAAGTCCTGTATGTCGGATGAAGGCATCCTGTTGTCCAACATCAGTCTGATGTCATACAGGACCTGAGTTTTGCGTGAGTATCCGTTGTCCCGTGTCTGGCTTATTGGTGTGCAGACTGGTGGTTCCTCGCCGTACAGGCAGACACTCTCCGACTTCGGAGGAATCAGTGATCCTACTGACTTTAGCCAGGACCCCAAAGGGACCTGTTGCCCAGGACGCTCGACGAGGACGCGTCAATAGGTCTTGGCCAGTATATAACCCGGCCCTGGTGCCTTGGAAACACCTCTGCGTCCCAGTCCGCTTGATGTTTGCCCCTTCCAGGAACTATGCCATCCTGTAATATGCTTTTTAAGCCGCTGTGACCTTTATCATCGCTTTTGATTGATAAGCATCATCATTATCATCATTGTCATGATTATCAACATCGTCATAATCATTATCATTATTGTCATCATAATCGTCATGGTCAACATTACCATTATCGTCATAATTACCATTATCGTCATCATTATCATTATTATCCTCTTTATCATTATTGTCATCGTTACCATTATTGTCATCATTGTCATTTAGTCATAATTACCATTATCGTCATCATTACCATTATCATCATCATTACTATTATTGTCATAATTATCATTATTGTCATCATTATCCTCATTGTCATCGTTGCCATTATTGTCATCATTACCATTATTGTCATCATTAGCATCATCGTCATCATTATCATTATTGCTATCATTACCATTATCATCATCTTTACCATTATAATCATCGCCATCATCATCATCATCATCATTGTAACAAGTTACGTGGAGGGTCGCAAATACCCCTGTCACAATACTTCAGTATTATTCTTTAGCCCTGGCTGGTGTAGGTCTATGTCTGCCAACCCTCCTCCGTTCCCCGGACTCACTGTCACTCTCTCTTTTGACCCCAGGACCTACTCCCTGAGATGTCTTTCTGGCTGACAACAGATAACATTACGATCGTCATAGTAACATAGAACTTCCTCAATTTAATAACTTAATATGAGACATCACAGGTGGAGATTTAGGCAGTTAAAACAGGTAATTATTTGCAGACAAACAGAGGTGATGATTTTCTCAGTCCAGGCACAAAGCCTCATGATTCTATTCATCACAGGCCATGGAGTCAAACACTGTCCCGTCAGTCCACATCAACCTCACCGAGTGTGTCATCAGTTCCTTCCTTCCAGGTAAGTGGTGAGAACAACCGACCGTTGTATAACCTGCCTTCCGGGTTTTAGTGGACCTCCCTGAGTCTTCAAAGTATATTGTGCTTCAAAGCCGTTTGGATTCACCTGGCACGCTTTGGATAATAATTGGCACAAGGGGAACAGTTTGTGAATAGGAAATGGGTAGGTGCCTTTCGCCGTCACTGTCAAGGATGGTGACGACCGAGAAATCGGTGTATGTCCAGCCAAGAATATAGGGTCACTCGACCCAGTGTCAATGAGTGGACTAGCGTTGAGCTGGCACTGAGGTTTGCCCCATGTTCATGACAAGTTCGTTCCTCCATACCTTGGAGGGGACATTTGGCCTGGTACAGCTAATAACTTGAAACAAACATTGGTGAGAGCTTCTCGCTTAAACTTCAGGTACAGCAAACATGGAGACTCCTAATGGTCTCAGTATATCCGTTGGCAATAATGTAACTATATATAATATAACTATAGAGGAGACCTGAGTGAATTGGACTGACTTGTTAGGAGGTCCTTGAATTGGCGGCGTCTTTCCTAGACTAGGCCTCCAGCTTGTATAGGTCGTATCGTTTGACCCTATGAACGTTACATACTCTCTTCATACAAGATTCACTCTCTTCTCTCAAGCAATGCCTTTATTGGTACTGGGCACATTCGTCTCCTGGCTTCCCTCTCACTTACAAATTCTTCCTTTCTCAAGCCAAAGCTCTTGTGGGTGTGTGTGGGTATTTATGTGTGTGTGTGTGTGCCCCCTCCTTTAAGATGTGTAGGAGAACGTGTAGTTTGTCCATACGCAATGACCTCGGGACTCATCTTCGGTGCCCTACTTAATAACCTCTTTTGGCTGATACGGTTCAGTGGTGCCCGCCCTTACTCCCTAGGTTTTGGGCACTCAGTGATTATTTTAGTTAACCCCCTTTCTAGCTTAAAGGGTATTAGATTGGTGAATCCTCAATTTTCCTAGACATAATGCAGAGTTCAAACCGTGGTGCTTAGTTGAGACGTTCATTTTTTCCTGCGAAAAGTGCACAAGTGTGTATCCTGTGCAATGCACCCTATCGGGTTTTCCCGAAGAAAAGTATGACTTTTAATCGTTCTCTTTAATTGACTTGGGTGTAAAATTAACCCAGAGAACAATCTTCTAAGGGAGTTGAGCTGATATGTGAACTGAGAGTTCCCGAAAGGGGTTTCCCGATCCCAAAGAAGACATGAGGGCATGAGCCATTGGCCGTTTTGATATAATCATCGTAAACTTGGCGTTCATTGCTCGTCACAGATCTCTGTCCTTGGTGTTCTGAATGAACTCCGTAGATGATATTCCGCCATGACACATTCTCAGCCATCCCAGCTTCACTTCTCTTTCTGTGTCTTCATTTCCAACCTTAAATCAGTACCAGAGTATAGATCAGAAACATGGAGAGCATAGATAACTATAACAAACAAACTACAAACAATCACTAATTATAGTGCATTTACATTTGATTGCCTCCGTATGAAAATTAATATCTCAGTAACCAACTGAGGGAAAATGATGAGATTTAGCTTATAAACCTTAACATTATGACCACCCAAAAAAAAAAAAAAATGTTTGTTCTGGACAGCAAATTTCAAAGTTTTTTTTATATGCGGTATATAAATTACGGGTCAGGCATTAAGTCCATAATTTTTAATGTATTACACCTTCAGCCAGAAAATCAGCGTTCAATGTTTAATATTCTCCGTGGTTCACGGGATTGGCATTATATCAAGAACCCCGCACTGTTTAAACTGGGAGTGCTCAGAGGTGTCGTAAATGTGGGTTCTTTCCTGAAACCTGATTATTATTTTTTTTTTTTTATTTTACCATTTATCGCTAACATTGGAATGTGTGAATATTGTTCAATGGGACTGAATGTGAAATTGTGTACACTTCAAAGCATCGCTATGAAGTTGTACACATATTTTTGTCAAGAAGCTGATCGCAGGAAACTGTTTCATACTATTATAAAATAGAAATTTAGTTGCGTGTCCTTCACAGGACGTAGCAGTCAACCCCAGCATTTTTGCTGTTCGTGAATCCTCGGCAAATTTTACGTTCATTAGTTTGCCATTGCCTATACCTTTTTCCAAAAACCAGCACCGCTGTGTTTTAAACCCGGGTATATGGGCTCACAAACCGCGTTCGCAAGACCTTAGCCAGGCCACCGGCCGTACTATTTTACTATTACTATTCTATTATACTATTACACTATTATACTATTACTATTGGTACTATTCATACTTTTACAAATTCCGAAAACAAACAGTGCATGCATTGGGTTTGAGCAAACGGTTATTTCGTCGATGGGCGCAATCAGGAATTAAACCACCACGGTAGGTAGAAAGGCTATTGTAGATAGCTTTGACAAGGATGTCATAAGGCGAGCTATTATAAAAATGCTGGATGCCAAAGAAACAGTGTCTATGAGAAAACTTAGGGTTTGTTTGAGAAAGAAAAATAACATATAGCTATCCAAAACAACTTTGTGGAAAATGATAAGGGCATTAGGCTTCACCTTTAGAAAGTACAAGGGAGGTAGAAATATCCTTTGCGAGTAACCGCATTTAGGAGCCATGAAAAGCAGATACCTACGTGAAATAAGGGAAATAGTGTATTTGGATGAAACGTGGATCAATGCGCACTACACAAATGATAAGGAATGGCAATCAGTGGATGGAAAGATAAAGCGATATGTGCCCATTAGTATAAGACAGCATTTGGTCATGGCCCATGCTGGTAATACGCATAATGGTTTACTACAGAATGCTGGACTCGTGTTCGTATCAAAGCATACAGACAATAGGGATTATCATAATAAGATGAATGGTATTGTATTTAGAGATTGGCTCGAGAATACTGTGCTTCCATCCCTAGATAGACCGTCGTGTCCAATTATGGACAATGCATGATATCAATGTTGTTGCCCAAGAAGACAAAATACCTACAGCATCGAGCACAAAGGGAGCAATAAAGATACCGCTCCGAATGGAAAACATACCATTTCCAAAAACGTATTTCTAGCTAGAATTATTGTCCTTTGTAAAACAGACGCCAAAAAGCAAGAAATATCAAATCGACAAGTTGATAGAAGAGCATCGTCATGAGTGCTTGAGACTTCAGCAGAACCATTCTCATTTTAACTCTATAGAACTTGTGTGGGCTAAAATTAAAGGACAGGTGGCAGCTGACAATACTATATTCAAATTGTCTGACGTCAAGATACTAACCTATTTCGTGCTTTTAAATATTGATGCAAGTTAGTGGAAAAAATGTGAGGACCATGTGTTGAAAGAGAAGGATGACTATTGGAGAAAGGAGGGATTGAATTTTATGCAACCGAGAGCAGTCATCAACCTACTCGAATCGTGCGACACAGATTAAGGTCTGGGCAGATCGCAGACATTAATCCACATGCACACCTACATGGTTATTTTTGCTCCAGCTATTCAGAAGAAGAATTGCAGGTCCTTAACATGACAGCATCGGCACAAACAATACAACTTGTCAATAGCAACAGTTTGTATTCCACAGTGATGAATTTTCAATTCAGTAAGCCCTCAACGGTGACAAACAACTGGCATTGGAAAAAAAAGCTCTAGACGCATTGAATACCAACCGAATAGTAATATTGCGGTGGGAACTGACATATTGTGGCATAACAAGAAACGTGAGAAGAAACACGTTGTCAAATGAGGGGACAACACACGAACATACGAATAATTCTATAAACTTTAATGAAAAGAGGACCAACATCTTGACCGTTATGAAGGAAGCCCACTACAGAGACATTCACAGCTATATTCGTTGTGCAAGACAAGTAATTATGTTCCGTCTCAGCAGAGTAGACATTGCACCCACTCCCATACGAATCCGGATACGCCTTGTGTCGCCATCTGAATTGGTGGGGCATTCATTACTGTAAAACAAGTTTGTTAGCGAGAAATCACTAGTTTTTCACCAAAACATCAAAGAAATGTCGCCGCTTTCCATAATTTAAGCTGCTTTTGGACCTATCAAAGACATATTCCTTGGGTGGGGGTAAATATAAGACGGCAGGAAAAATGTCATACCGATGCAACAGACAGTTTTCAAATTAATTGATCGTGAATGACGGCATTCATTTCTGGACAGACTACAGTGCCTGTGGAAAATACAAGTAATAAAATGTTATGACAGAGTCACCAATGTGGAACTCAAGGAGAGAACTAGTTGAGTTGAGTTGATTTGAGCGAAGAACCGACATCATTGCACTCAGGACTCTACCATATGCGCTACGTCCCCTTGTTCAACAGCCAGCGAAGAGTCACAATACTAATCGTTTCACCGCTATCTGATTGAAAATTCTCCTGGTCTTCCCTTTCAGTTTTGAGATTCTTCCAGAACCCTTGCCGATCCCCTGCAATCTCATCCTTTCCACATAAAGGTTCTCAATCTGTTCCACTACCTTCTCCACATGGTCCCACAGGGGCACGAACACATCTCTCTTGTCCATAGGTAATCTACCACCAAGAGGTGCATTCCCTGCCAGCCTATAATCCGTGTTCATTCCCCCTTACTCCCGAATGGTCGGGGGGGGGGGGGAATCCACACAGAAAGAACTAGACACACGCTAGCGTATCAAGAGGTAAAAGAAAAGACGCTGGCGCTATATAGGCCATACATTGACAAATAACATAAGGATACTATAATTAGATAAGCTTCGTCTGGAACCCAAGGACAAAATAAATAGAGGAAAACCTAAAAACTCAAGAAGAAGAGAAGTAGAATCAGAAACGAACAATATGTGAGAACATGGACAGAGTTGCATGGGAGAACTAAAGATAAGGGGGTTGGAGTAAGCTAATTGAGGCATTCTGCTCTTATGGCTGATATAGGTCAAGAGAAGTAGAAGATTAAATGTGTAATGCCATGCTATCCTGGCATATGTATGGCTGTCCATTGATGGACATTGTCATCCGCTGTTTCTAAAGCGTCTGTTTTATTCGCCCTCCTCTTCTACCTCGTCATCTTCTGTACTTTTCCTCCTCTTCTACTTCTGCTACATGCTAAGAGAACTTTACTACTTCCAACTACCCGTTGCCAGATTCTATAGTGTCGGGGTCTGTGGCCAAGGGATAATGAACGCTTTTTAACATATCAGATTACGAAGACACAGGTGATTTGGAAAGAGCGCTTTGCGTTGATCCCCACCAAGAAATGAACGTCGGCTGCTCAGAAAGCAATGGCAAATTACTAAACAGAAAACTGCCTATCATATCATAAATAGCCAAATGTGATGTGAGATGTTCAAATCAAGCATTTTAAATACTGGAAAATAGCATGTGGAACCACGAAAAAACGCAAAACACGGATAAACAAAATAACAAGTTGGTGGAACGAAGAAGTAAAGAACGCAGCAAAAGACAAAAAGGAAAAATATAAAAAGTGGTTGAAGAGCAAACAGGAATGTGATTACATAGAATGCAGAATAGCGAGAAGACATGTGAGTAGAATAGTAAAGAGGGAAAAACTAAATTTCTAGGAAGGGTATGGAGAAACCCTAAATAAAAACTACACGGGGGCAACTAGAATCTTCTACAAAAAGATAAGTGGAATGCGAACCAGAGGAGAACCCATTGACCCAACTGAAATAATTAACAGTGAATATGGAGGACCAATAAGTGAACAAAACCAAATTCTAATAAGATGGAAGCAGTATTTCGAACAACTTCTCAACATCCCATCAGATGTCACAGGAATTCAAGAGACTTAAACAGATGTCACCGAAGAACTAGAACCAGACATACTAAAAGAAGAAATTATAGAAGCCATCAGATTATCCCCACTGAACAAATCACCGGGACAGGACGAATTACCAAATGAACTAATTAAAGCAGCAAGAGAAGTAGGAACAGCTTGGCTACATAGACTATTCAGCCATGTTTTGGGTAGAACAACAGACACCACGAGACTGGGGAAACGCCATAATTATCCCAATTTGGAAAAAAACAAAGGCAGCAAAAGAGACTGCACACAATACAGATTCATTTCACTGTTGAGTCATACTGGGAAAATATTTTGCAAAATTCTTGAAAAAAGATTACGAACTACTTTAGAACCCCAGCTAAGCGAAACACAACTTGGATTTAGGAAAAACAAAGGATGCACAGATGCCATTTTTGGTCTTAGACAACTTATAGAAACATCAATCGAATTCAATGAAACACTCTACTTAGCCTTTGTCGACCAAGAAAAGGCATTCGATAGAGTAGATAGAAACAAGCTGTGGGAAATCCTTAAACAATATGGAGTGAGTGCACATCTAACAAACCTATTTAGAAGTTTATACAACAGTGAATGCATAGTGAGAGCAACTGGAGGACATTCAGAACCCTTCACCAAAGATCTGGAGTACTACAAGGTTGTGTCATGTCCCCTCTCTTGTTCATAACATATATAGACAACACATGTAAAGAAACCAGCCAAGCAGAGACAGCAAGAATACCGCATGACGAGAACACAGAAGAAGAACCATCTGCAAATCTAACGATTAGAGAACTTCTGTTTGCGTACGACCAAGCACTAATAGCAAAATCAGAAGCTGAACTACAAGACAACATGAATAGTCTAAACGAAATGTGTAGGGAACGTAACATGAAAATTAGCACAAGCAAAACAGAGATAATGACTGCAACTAAAGAAGAACAAACAACAACAATTCACCTAAACGAACACCCCTTGAAACAAGTAAAGAATTTCAAGTATCTAGGAAGTATAATATCAAATGGCAGATCAGAAGACGAGATCGAAAATAGGTGCAATAAGGCAAATCAACTCATTGGACAAATGGCACAAATACTAAAGAACAAACATGTATTAATAACTACTAAGAAAGCACATTACAACACTATCTTCCTACCAACTCTATGCTACCAATGCTAAACCTGGACAATGACAGAAAAATAGAAAAGAAAATCCACAACAACAGAAATGAGCTTCCTGAGAAGAATACTCAACGTATCAAGAGGAGATAAGATCAGAAATGAAGAAATTAGGACTAAAGTGGGGGTTAAAGCAGCACTAGATTTTATTATAAAGCAGCAAGTCAAATGGTTTGGCCATGAAAGTAGATTACCAGTCAACAGCATACCACAACAAGCAATGATGTATAGACCAGATGGAAACAGAGGAAGAGGCTGACCACATAAAAATTGGAAGGAGGGAATAGCAGAGTCCATGGGGATATCGATATATAAAGCCCATAATCGGGCACTCTCACGATGTTTATACTTCACCTCGACACCGCAAGGTACAAGAGGAACATGATGAGATGAGACATGTGGTTATTTGCGATGTCATGTACAAGGTCATGCAACTAATTTGTATCCTATTCCCTTCTTGATTTCTGTTTCACTTCTTCGATCATCTGTTGTTAAATGCTCAGGAATGACAATTGGGTGGACAAAATAATACACAACGAAGTCTCTGGCAACCCAGTAAAACCTACACACCGCTAACTGCCCTCGTTGTCGATAGCGGATCAACTTTTGGAAATGGGACACGTGATTGACAGAAACAATGCATTTCATGTGCTGTTTACGGACGTATGGACGTATATTAAAGGTGGCAGAAGCCATTGCTTTTCATATAGGAAAGCCAACTGTGAGCAAACAAAAAGATATGACATTATGTTTAAAATCGCCATGATAGGCAAATTAAACTACTGTATGAATACATGTGGGGGAGCGGAGTAGGGGTATTTCCTATCAAAGGAGAGGTAAGGTGCCTCCTTCCCTCCGCTAGCCTACGGGACACCCTTGGGCAAGGTGGAGTACCCGTTTAGCCCCCTGATCAGGGTTACATGAAGCCATGTGTGCAGGTGGTGGATGAAGCTGAAGAGCAGCCAACAGATAGTTGTAGTTTATGGCCTCCAGCTTCACTACGGTAGGCAGAGGATCTCTTTTTGGGGGGGAGACAATGGCTACGGTCATCGACCAGTATGGTCACTGCTAGGAAGGAAAGCAATGGCAAACTACCTTCTTTACAGATGCCAAGAATATCATGTACTGCAGTCCTATCGATAATCAGAGAAACGGCGTAAATGAGTACTCCATAGGAGCAGCCTCGCCGGGCAGGGGTAGTCATGTGCACCAGGTGACTCCAGACCGTCATCAGGCGACTGAGTGCAACAGAATATCAACATTGAAAGTAGGAACTTGGAATTTAAGAACTATGAATGGGAATGGAAAATTTGATAACATTAAGAATGAAATGAGAAGATTAAATATTAACCTGTTAGGTATATGTGAGACCAGATGGACAGGAATGGGCATTATAACATCTGAAGAATATAGAATAAACTATTCTGGTGGGGAAAAACAACAGCGAGGAGTAGCAACTATAATAGATAAAGAGAGAACATAATCGATCAAAGGATATTGGACTGTATCAGACAGAGTGTTACTGGTGAAGTTGAGTGGATGATGTCAACGTCATACACGTTTATGCACCAACAGCAGACAGTAGTGATGACAGCAATTTTATAATGATTTAGAGAAAGCCTTCAAGTAATGCAAGAACTCTGAAGTAAATATCATAATGGTTGATTTGAATGCCAAAGTTGGGAATCAACAGGACGGATGCATAGTAGGCAAGTGTGGACTAGGGGAACAGCATGAAAGCGGTTGCAGACTTGTACAGTGGGCAAAAGAGCATGATTTGATTATTGCAAACACCTGGTATCAACATCACCCAAGAAGATTATGGACATGGAGGAGTCCTGAACGTAAGATCAGAAATCAGATTGATTACATTCTCATCAACAGAAGATTATACCAAGCGCAGACTGCAACATCGACCATATATTAATCTCATGCAATTTACATATAAAATTAAAGTAAGTCAAATATTCACCACCAAGAAACACACAATTTGATCTACAGACACTGAAGAGTGAGGAAATAAAAGATAAATTCAACATAGAGGTAAAAAACAGATTCGATGCATTGTCCGATATGCAAATATTATTTCATGACGTCAGTGACCAATGGGAAATATTAAAGAAATCAGTCAACCAAGCTTCAGAAACAACCATCCCAAAAAATAAAGATAATAGGACGCAAGAAATGGATGACGGAAGACATCTTAAAGCTCATGGAAGTAAGAAGGAATAACAAAAATAGCAAGGAAAAAATATGAAGAGATTCACAGGAAAATTAAGAAGCTATGCAAAGAGGCAAAAGAAACATGGCTTCAGGAAAATTGCAAAGAAATTGAAAACCAACACAACACCCGGAATACCAAATGAATGCACAAAATAATTAATGGCATCACTAACAAAAGAACACACACATCAACGGGTTGCCTAAAAACCAAAGATGGCAAAATCACAATAGAAAAAGATCAGATTTTACATGCGTAGTCAGATTATGTGAAAGACCTTTATGATGATACAAGAGAAGAACATGATCTTCGGAATAATAATAAAGGACCATCAATTTTGAAGATGGAAGTTCAGAATGCTCTTAACCATTTGAAGACCCGAGGTACAGATAACATCACAATAGAAATGACCAATGCCTTAGAAGAATATGGAATAGACCAAGTCACCAGACTGCTGAACACAACATACGATACAGGAAATATACCTACTGAATTATGTAATTCTATATTTATTGCAATCCCGAAGAAATCAGGAGCCTTGGAATGCGATCAACATCGAACAATTAGTATAATGAGCCACATCACGAAGATTCTGATGAGAATTATCATGCAAAGAGTCAGGAAGAAAATACAACCCGAAATAGGAGAAGAACAATGTGGGTTTGTAGAAGGCAAGGGCACAGTAAATGCTGTGTATATACTGAGAACAGTAATTGAACGTTCTATAGAAGTAAACAAAGATCTATATCTTTGCTTTATTGACTACGCAAAGGATTTCGATAAAGTGAGACATGTCAACATGATAAGGATGCTTGAAGATCTACAAATTGATGGAAAAGACCTTAGACTTGTAAAAAACAAAACATATATTGGAAACAACAAGCTACCATCAGAATTGATAACAATGTAGGTCAATATCAGCCTATTAAAAGAGGTTTGAGACAGGGATGTTTAATGTCTCCAGATCTTTTGTCCCTGTACAGTGAAAATATTTTCATAAATATCGATGATATAGAAGGAATCAACATTGGGGGACGATACATCAATAACATTAGATATGCAGATGATATAGTCTTGATAGCAGACAATGAACAGGACCTGCAAAATTTAGTAGATGGGATTGTTGCACACAGTGAACAACTAGGGTTAGAACTGAATATTAAGAAGACACAGATTATGGTCGTCATTGGTAAGACGGAAATAACGCAATGTGATATACGAGTAAATGGGCATATTCGTACGCATGTGAATCGATACAGTTATCTCGGCACAGTCATAACATCTGATGGGAGATGCCTTGAAGAGATTAGAACAAGAATTGCCATTGCGAAGGTAGCCTTTTGCAAGATGAAAAACATACTGACCAATAAAAAGATATCAATTGAAACGAGAAAAAGAGTGTTGCAGTGCTACATAGAACGTATACTTTTGTATGGATGTGAAGCATGGACAATGAGCAGTCAACCTGACAAACAGCTGATGGCTGTGGAAATGTGGTATCTGAGGAAAATGCAAAGAATACCATAGACAGACTGAAAAACTAATGAACAAGTCCTTCAAGAAACAAATGAAGATCGTAAACTGATTAGTTAGTTAGTTAGTTAGTCGACAGATCATCCTCATTGCACATCGAACCATTCAGTCCATAAGTGCTCGGATCCCCTCCTCAGCAAATCCCGCAACGTGTAGCGGCTAACGACGCCAGTTCTGTGTTGGTTTATAAATCTTCTTTGGCTTCCCGCGTAGTGTTCTTGTTTGGCTACCTCTCTTTTAATTTGCTGCTCTCGCAGTCTGGCCATTGTTGTAGATTCACAGTCATTACTTGGTTCTCGCAAAAGTCTTACTTCTCGTAGAGCATTCAGAATGTCGGCCTGGTCCATGGCGCGTCCGCTCTCCACAGTAGCCTCACCTGCGAGCTTGTCAGCCCGCTCATTTCCTTGTACTCCCGCATGCCCTGGCACGAAGATGAAACTAATCTTTGCCAGTCGAGACCGCTCCAGAGGCAGCAACCATTCTCTTCGGATCGACCCCTCCTCTATCCTCTTGATCATGTTCATTGAGTCGCTAAGGAAACAAGCCCTAGTGAATGTCTGTGTCTCGAGCCATGTTATTGCTTTACTTACTGCCATGACTTCCATGGTCAGGCTACTTGTGGTTTCAGTGAAAGCACCAGAGTCCTCCTTCACAATTCTCCCTCCGGCCCGAGCTGTAAAGGCCCATGAGCTTCTCACATGTCGGACGACCTACCCATCTGTGTAGATGACCGCGTCACCGTCTAGCGAATTCTCGAAAATCAACGCTTGTACTTCAGCCTCAACAGCAGCCGGATTTTCTTGTCTGCATTTTCTATCTAGTTGGATGCAAACTGAAAAGGATGTGCAGAAGTCTGTTGGCACTTGCACCCACTCCTCGCCAGGTTCTAAATCCTCAAGTGAACACACCTGTTGAAGAATGTCTTCGGCTTGACCCATCCACGACCGTCCTCTTTTTAACCTGCTGCCCTTCACCTTCCTAATTTCACTATGCAGTGGATGTTGTGTGTTTGCGTTAATTCTGAGGTAGGCGCGTGCCCTGCAACCTTGTATTCTCTCTTCAATGGTTGGAAAACCAAGAAGGTAGCGCATCGCCCTGCATGCTGTATCTCTTGTACATCCAAGAATAATGCGCATAGCTTCATTCCGTATCCTTTCCATCCTTTCTATCTGCTTATGGCTGAGAGTCAGGATTGCCATTGCATACTCCAAAACAGACATGACCAACCCCTCGTACAGAAGATATAGATGGCGCTGCTCACAGTTTGCTGCCGCCATCACCCGCATCGCTGCCAAACCCCGCTTGGCCTTTGTTAACACCTGGTCTATGTGCATATTATAAGCAAGGCTTTCGATCAAATCGTATCCCCAGGTAATTCATTGCCTGCGTTCTTTCCACCGTCTCTGAACACAGCATTACAGTTTGTGTTGGAGTGTTGACAATATGATTATTCAACGAGAACCAAGTCACTGTTGCCTTTGTTGGGTTTACCATTGCCCCAGCTTCATCACACCAAGTACTTATGCGATTGAATTCGGTTTGTAGTTCCACAGCAACCTCCTCTCTATCCTTCCCCTGACGATACACTAAAACATCATCGGCATATGACAATGTCCTGCCAGGTCCAGTGATCTGCTCACTGGTGATTCTTACGTTGAACAGTATCGGAGATAATGGTGATCCCTGTGGTAGGCCAGGATATATTGTTGTTGGTTCCGAAGTCCAACTGCCACATCAAAAAACTACTTTCCGTTGGAAGAGGGCTGCAGGGATCCAACTAAGGAGGAATGGACTTACGTTTAGTTGGAGAAGCTGAAACATTAAAAAATCCAGTGGTACTCTGTTGTATGCGTCCTCAAGATCAATCGCTGCAGCAACGGTTTCTGTGCCTGAGTGGAAACCTTCATAGACATCATGGGCAAAGACTGCTGCATTGGTCCAGGTTTCTCTCTTTGGACGGTACCCACCCAGGGTGGGTGGGAAAACACCTTGCCTCTCTAGTTGGCTTGATATGTTCCTGGCAATTACCTTCTCCAGCAGCTTGCCTATTGTATTCTGCATGGTTATAATTCGATATCCCTGAATTTTTTTGTGGTCTTTGTCAGGCTTCGGCAAGGGAATCAGATAGCTGTGTAACCATTCCTCCTTGATGCTAGCACTCCCTATACTGTTGTTGTACATGTCTGCTAGTTTCTCCAGCTCATTGTCGGTACACCTATTTATGTCGTCGTATCTTATGCCATCAGGACCTGGAGCACTGTTTTTTGATCGTCGAAGCACAGCCTTGATTTCTTTCACTGTCACTGTGTCTTCATCCGAAGTGTTCTGGGCCTTGCATCTGTCTGAGGTGACCTCCTTGGCCAGGTTTCGGCCTCCCATGTCTGTCTGGTTGCTTTGCTCAAGGTAGCGTTCAAAGAGGGCGTTGCCCTTGTCCTCGTCAGTCCTCTGCCAGAAGAGGTCAGCACCTTGGAAGTCAGAAATGCTCTTATTTTTGACTACACCACTCATGCTTTTATGTAGTCGCCAGAACAATTTCAGTGACTTGTCTGTGCTTACTCTTTGACACACCTCTGCCCATTTTTCGCTTTTAACAACCTTGACCAGTTTTTTGTAAACTGATTAGAGATATTAGACGTAGGGAGTCAAAATTTTGTGGGCATGTTATGAGAAGAAATGAATTGGAGAACTTGGTGACGACTGGCAAGATCGAAGGGAAGAGACCAAGGGGAAGACCGAGAAGTAAATACCTGGATGGCTTGGCCACGTTGCATGGTCGAGACAGGAACACAGAGCTGATCCACAACTCTGGTGATCGAGTGAGATGGCAGAACATGACCGCCCACGCTTATCGGCATGGCACGTGATGGATGAATGGATGAATACATGTACGTATAATGGAGTTTGACGGATGTATATCATTGCTATAATTTATGTTTTGTGCATTCTACAGTATACGTCTGACAAATAAAGTAATGACAATAGATTCTGCAATCTATTGTTTATGTCTTCATTGTTCAAACTTGTTACATGTCCTAGTATTTTTCCATTTACAGTGACTTTCAATGTTGCGATTGTTGATATTAAGATATCTGCACCACCATTCCGTTTGAGAGGCTACTTCGCTGGGACAACCACAAGACCTAGGGACAATTATAACATCAGATAGAGGATGAACAAAACAGAATCAGAACAGAATAGGGCTAGCAAATGCTGCATTTCATAACATTAAAAGTATCTGATCCAATAAGTCACTATCATTCAATGTCAGAATGCGAGTGCTGAAATGCTATATACAGCCTTTTTTTCTGTATGGCAGTGAATTTTAGAACGCAAATGAACAAATTAGAAAGACCTTAGAAGCAACAGAGATGTTGTTCCTGAGACGTTGCGAATTCTTTGGACTGCCAGAGTAACTGATGACGATTGTCTGAAAGTGGCAAATGAAACTGAACCATTATATACAAATATATGAAAGATATAAACATTATTCTTTGGTTATGTGAAAGAAGAGATGCATAAGAGAACATTGTGACAACTTGAAAGATTAATGGGAAACGAGGCAACGGCAAACCAAGTTGAATGATGGACTGTGACAGTCGTAAGGAGGAATATCATCAGCAGAGTTGATCCAGAGCACAAAGGGCCGCGATCTGTGGAGACACTTGAACACACGCCAGCCGGCAGAGCACATGAGGATAATGATTACTTCTCCCCAAGTTATGCACATGAACGTTCAGTGAGTGTCCAAGGATCGCTACGTCTAGACGGATTCCACCCAAGGTGACAGTTTCTGTCTACCGTTGCTGATTTTCTTGCATAACACGATTTTTAACGCGCACTACTAACACACGAAACCTTCAGTTTTTCGTCCTTATCCGAGAAGGCTATGAATCCAATCTCACTGCCTAAGGGATAATGGAGGCTTGTGATCTTATTAGATAAGAGTGGTTCTTGGAAGAAAATGTCAGCTCTTTGGCTGGGAACAAATCCTGTCTATTTTGAGCCTGAGACAGACACCAGACACTGTCTGACGCCACTCCACCACCAAAGGTTCAATATGGCAGGGATGAAAATTGCAAGAACTATAAATAATCGTTGGAAATGTTTCCTTCGACACTTTACATCTCAGTACACGCATTTCTGTAGTCTGCGGAACGGTGTGTTTCCACTGGTATTATACTTGAATATTCTAAGCTTTGTGCTAAGTTTATTTATTTATTTATTCTTTACTACCACACATTTCCTAGTGTTATAAAAGCCTCTCTAGCCTTCTGTAGTTTTGTTCTGATATCTTTTTCTGCTCCAACCCCTTTGTCCACATTGCTACCTAAGTAGGTGTATAAGTTCATCTCTAGAAGTTGTTTCCCCAACGGAGATAAGGTTATCATTTGCTTGTAGTAGTAGTAGTAGTAGTAGTAGTAGTAGTAGTAGTAGTAGTAGTAGTAGTAGTAGTAGTAGTAGTAGTAGTAGTAATAGTAGTAATAGTAGTAGTAGTAGTAGTAGTAGTAGTAGTAGTAGTAGTAGTAGTAGTAGTAGTAGGAACAGCAGTAGTAGTAGTAGCAGCAGCAGCAGTAGTAGTAGTAGTTGTAGTAAAGGTTGCAGTAGTAGCAGTAGAGGTAGTAGTAGTAGTAGTAGTAGTAGCAGTAGTAGTAGTAGTAGTAGTAGTAGTAGTAGTAGTAGTAGTAGTAATAGTAGTAGGAACAGCAGTAGTAGTAGTAGCAGCAGCAGCAGCAGTAGTAGTAGTAGTAGTAGTAGTAGTAGTAGTAGTAGTAGTAGTAGTAGTAGTAGTAGTAGTAGTATTAGTAGTAGTAGTAGTAGCAGCAGTAGTAGTAGTAGTTGTAGTAGTAGTAATGGTGGTGGTGGTAGTAGTAGCAGCAGCAGCAGCAGCATTTGGAGTCTTTCCCCTATGCATTATTTAAAACTAGTTGTTGTGACCTCGTATCTGGTGTTGTTAGTTTATCCTGTGTCTGATTTCATAATTCGACACTACTGGCTACCTGCGGAAATAGACCGAGCCATATGGGATCAAACCCAGTGGAATGAAGTCGACCCTCTTGGCTTTTTAACGCATTGTTTAATCCTCAGGATACCGATTTCCGACCAGATCCTCAGGTCATTCCCCGCCGCTCCATTCTCTCCAAGCTATGATAAAATATGTGTTCATCCACACTATATACATTAAACTAATCGGTGAACTAGGGTATGCCTACCTAGCATGTAAAGACAAGATTCGACAGACTGCGCGGGAGAAATCATTGATGATTCAACGGGCAAGACGGTGTTTACATGCAAAGCGTTGTGGAACATAATGAGCATGGCAAGACACATAGAGCGCCCTGGTCATCCACAGCATTGTATTCGTCTCCTGTCTTCTTGACGTGTCTTGCCATTGGGCTCAGATGGACTCGGGCGAGAGAGTGTGGTCGACGATTGCTCAACTCTTCCTCACTTTCATCCAATTAATCGCGCAAGTCATTCTTCATAACTTTCAACCGCACTGAATTAAATGAATGGTCATCAACACCACATATGATCCCAAACGGCCCTGACACATCTGCCCTATGATGTACCGATACCTCACCCAACGGTGCACATCCCGCCACAGGAATGAAAACGTACGAAGAAATTCCGAATTGTGTGTTTTCACTGCAGTTTATTTATAGTAACACATTAATTCATATCAACATACATTTATGTCAAATATCAGCATTGTAATACTGGCCGCCATAGTAGACGTACAGTTTAATATTGTACATATAATTCACATTTTGACGCTTTCTTCCAAAACCATTGTTTTGAAACATGCATTATCTTCAAGCTCATTTTAATTCTTATAGCATACGATTAATGTACATTTCACAGGCTTATTTGTTATGGTATATTTTGATCAGATAAATTCCGGTGATATTTCATGTGAAAATACTTCGTTTCTTATGAATGTGCCATGGCCAGACTAGACACTTGGTTCCAATACTCTCTGTCAACTGATCAATTGCAGTCGCTGCTGTTTATATTATATTTGTTGTCCAGGTGTTTAAGCTACGAGCATTAATCTATCTACGTCCTTGTCTGCCTCTCTCGCCTTATATTTTCCGGTATATGGCTTGTGTCTAGAATACACTTTTTCTGTCCAATTATGTATCCTAGGTTAAGTCTCATTGTTCATAAATTGTTTTGTCTCATTGTGTATACATTGTTTTGTCTCATTGTTCATAAATTGTGTTTGTCTCATCCTTGTTGTACTGATGTGTGATTCTGTAATACCTGCAACTCTCATTAGATCATCGTGTTTTTTTTTTTTTTCTGACCTCGATATTCTCAACATTCTTCTTTGTCATGATCTCCTGAAATTTCTTCTCTTACTGGATATTCTCAATATTCTTTTGTATCATTATCTCCTTGCTTTCGTCTGCATTAAAAAATATTCATATATCAAAAGACAATTTTTTAATCTATACACTATCTGTAGTGCTTGTATGACTGTCAATCGAAATTTGGTAGCGAGATAATCTGAATGTAGTGTTGATTTTTTACATTTGTCTGCCACTTGAGGGCCGTTTAGCAGATAAAGAGTTAATACATTCAGAGGGGATCATAGGATCGCTGGAAATAACATTAGCCAACAATGATATGTTATAAACTGTAAGGCATGTTAAACAAATGTGATAATTGTTTAGTCAACAACTTCAGAATGAGACAATAATTCTTCACACAAATAAGCTACTGAAGGTTTCATCAACTGACATGATCATTGTTACATGTGGAATATCAGACTTAAAATTTAAAATGAGCTTGAATTAATGCGTACAACAGGGGAGTTTATAACACTGTACAATTTAACAGGTAGCAATGAACAAAAAGTTGAGAAGACAACGATGCCTTGTCGTGAAATTCAAGATAAAGAAAAGAATAATCTGCTTACACAAATTGGGCTATTTTACAACAAACATGGCGTACAATGTTCCATTCCAACAATGAACTTGAAAAAAAAAAAGTAAAATTTAGAGAATGTTTAGTGAACAGCAAGGATCAAAGTTTAGTAACTGGAAGTGGAAGCTCGAATTTTAATCTCTGTGAAAGAGACGCACTGGTCATCACTAAGGCCCTTCCAGATGACACCGCTATCGTTATCTGCCCCCCAGGCACCGTTGAGATTTGATTCGTAGCAGTCCTTATACCACCAGGCCCCGCCCTTGCTCTTGGCACAGTTGTCGTTGGAGCCGTCGTTGTCCTCGTCGTATGTGCTGAACTGGCTGCCGTCGTGGTAGCTTAAGCTGTCGGGTGCTGTGCCTTCGTAATCAGCAACGTGTAGTCGGTATTTGGACTCTTCTCCTTCAACCCTGAATGTGGCGTAGTGGGCATAGTATGACTTTCCTTTGAAGACCAATTCGATTCTCGCCTCCGTGAAACCCTGAAAGCACACATCACATGTCAGTTAGTATTGGCAGAGGCTGTTTGATTGGGTCTTAGTCAGAGATGACTACCGTATGACAGTAGACAGTAACACCTGCTTTCTGTTAACACCGTATGTTGGGCAGCGCTCACCAAACCCGACACCCCACATTGTGCCAACGGCTGCGGGCGGAGGAGGGAAAATGGGAGGGTACAAGAATTATTCTGGTGTGGCAGCTTCTGCAGATTGTTTTGTTCCAAATATATTGATGTTACCTTTCCTCTGGAGTGAACTAGGCAGGCCGACAGAGGGATCATGCTGCATGGGCTACACATGATGTCTACAATTCAGGCTAGGCATTGTGCTTTGGAGATGTCATTATGTCTTTGTTACAGCATAATGTAACAAACTATCGTCTGTCAAGACGGCCAGATGCCATTACCAGTAGCCTAGGAAACATATTTATTAAACAGGCGTGCACAAACATGTCACTGAAGACACGCATAGAATTAAATAGAGAGGCGTAAGGCAGGCGACTATGGAACGGTATCATCAGGACTTTCACCTCTACATGTTTTTTCAGCGACTCCCTGAGTCGCGATGGGCTGGGCCACAAGGGAATGGCTTGAATCTTCGAGGACTGACTGTTATATGTTTCAATTTTGTTGCCAGTGCGCGCGGCTTGAAGAGAAAACAAACGAGCAAATTGGCTTGCGGGAATGGATGTTGTAGGAAGTGGCTGAGCAATGGACCAGGTTGACGCTATAAACGTTATTGAGAAGGCGGAAAGAGTAAATGACACAAGGGAGGGGTTGTTGACATGTAACTTTGACCAGACCGCAAGAACAAGTCAAACGGGGTCAAGCTTTGTAAGAGCGTTATGCAGAAAGCCACACACACACACACACACACACACACACACACACTCACACACACACACTCACACACACACACTCACACACACAATCACACGCACACACTATTCGACCAACACATAACTGGTGTCATTAGTTGCTAGACGATGAGGGAGATGTTGAGACGGGGATCTAATCACGTATGGTCTCATTGTTCTATGTGCAATGAGGGTGATCTGTTGACTAACTAACGAACTAACAAACTAATCAGGAAGCTTAAACACACAACAAATGAGATATGCTCTCTGACAGGCAGGGAAAGCACATGATAACCAGTCTGCAAGAAGATCAGGTAAATGGGCTGGAGGCAGGCAGGAGGGCTTCGCAGGTGATCAAAGAAAATATTCGACCAACACAGAACAATTGCCGTGGTCAACGACACGGTTGAGCGAGATACTGAGGACGGAATCCGATAACTTTTGGACTGAATGCTTCGATGTGCAGTGTGGATAATCTGAGTACAGTCATAATACAGTTAGTTTCGTATCCTATAGAGGGCGTCGCAGTCAATCCCAGCATGTTTTAGTGGTTTGTGATTTTTTGGCAAGTTTATGTTCAGTAGTTTGCTATTGCTTTCTGAACGACCTGTAATCATAACATTGTATGAAAACCAGCGATTCTAAATTTCCGACAAACTGTGTGTCGAACGCGGTTTGCAGGATTACGACTTGCGTCCGTAAGCTCTTCGCCACAGAGTCGACTGATATACTAAGTGACTATGGGACTAAGATCCTAATACTGAAGACATACACAGGGATTAAAGAGAGCGGCCCGGGACAAATAACTGTGGCATGAGATCATCGAGAAGTTTAAGCAAGAAATTAATATGTAAAGCAGACATGCGTAGATTTATCGATGAAGCTATACAAAGATCTAAGCAAGATAGGAATGCACTGGACCAGAAGATGGAATCTCCGAGGAGATCAAGATAGACTAATGTATGTGTAATTATTGTGCAAGGGCTCGCGGGTGTACGAGAGAGCCAATCAGCAGATAAGTTTGGCTGCCATGGGGAGTGGATGAACAATGAAAGAGGCTGACACATCAAGAGTCCTCAAGAAGGAATGACGAGAAACTGACAGAAGGGATGGAAGCGATTCTGTAACTTTGACCAGACTCCTAGAACATCAAATCAAACGGGGACAAGCTAGACTAGAGCGTCATAAGGGACGCCAAAGACGAATAGTCCATCAACACAGAACTGGTATCGTCAGTCGTTACATGCTGAGGGAGACTCAGATGAGTATCTGGGCACGTAGGGATAATAGTTCGATGTGCAATGAATATTATCTGTTGACTAACTAATTATACAATACACGAGATTAAAGAGAGCGATAAAAAAACATGTTGATGTTGATTCCTCAGCAGATACACATACTCTGTGGTCTACCACCAATGCCAATCAATACCCGAGCTATCCCGGTTTAAAACAAAAACAAAAACGTTTCACTTACTGCAGCAGTCAGTTTTGCTAGGTTGTCGTTTCCAATGTAATAGTTGCCAGATGGGTCTCCAAATCCCAGCTTGTAGTCGCTCCAGGTTCTGTAGAATTTCTCGTCGCCATTGGTTCGTCTCTGTAAGGAAACAGTTATGTGAGATTTGGTAGCGAGCTAATGAACGGAACATTGCCTAGAAAGTAATTAACATTTGAATAACGAAGGCACACACAATATATTGCATGATTTATTGCTTGGCATATTTCCCTGCATCTCGTCGTGTACATACTGCGAAATGCCCACAACATAATGTAAAATAACTAGATAAATCCTTCAAGCTGAAATATACACATGATCGCACAGTAATGTCAATTGTCTACCACAGTCATTTGAAACTGACTGACATGTCTTTCTGTTTGCACAAAACTGACCTATGTAGATTAAGCGCTATGGCTTCTGCAAACTTTAGCATTATGCTACTTTGTGTATTAAACACACCCGAAAGAGACTATCCCTATCAATAACGTAGCCGGTTTTCAACACTTGCCGTGCAATCTTCGTTATTCAATTTCACTACGGGAAAACATTGTTTTGATTTTCTGAAATAATTAACAGTCAAATGACCAAGTATAGCACCTGTGTTACTATTACTATATTACTAACACATACTACAATAGAACAGTCAGCGTCGTCATTATGTGCCTTATGGATAAGCGTGGGTGGCATTGGTTGGCCATCTCACTCGATCACCAGACGGGATCTATGTGTCCTAACCACTTCATCAGATCTATGACCCTACCCCTATTATATCACCTGCGCATTTATCTATTTGTCATGCGGGATTGTGGAGGAATGAACAGGTTGATAGGCTGGCAGGGAATGTACTCTCGGTGTTAGATTACCTATGGACAAGGGAGAGGTGGTCGGGTGCTTGTGTGGATCTGATAGAGAAAGCGGTGGAACAGACTAAGAACCCATATGTGGAGAAAATGATAAGGAGTGGGATCGGCAGGCGCTCTGGACGAATTTCAGAACTGAGAGGGAAGATCATGAGAACTTTAAATCCGGTGGCTGTCGGAATGTCTGAGTGCTGCGATGTCGTTTCTGAGCTCAACTCAACTCAACTCTTTGTCTTTCCCTTGTTCTTTTCCCAAAATGTTTGGCTGCTTTCAGCAAGATTTCAAGCAAGTACAGGAGACGTTCTTACCGGACGAGGCTGCTTCTTGGGCTCAGTCATTCCAGCTGTTTGTCTGACATTGTGTGAACTAACGATCATGCCATTTTAGGCATTTGTAAAGAAGATAGTTTGCCATTATTTGACGTTTTGGCATACCGGTCGGTGTGCCATTGTTTCTGCCATTGTTTCTTTGCAGAGATCCTCTGTCAACCGTCGCGAAACTTAAAACCACAACCGTCTGTTTCATGCTCCCGGCTCTGTCCGTCAACTTTACGCATCGTTTCACATTACCCATCACGGGGGGAGGAGGTGCACTCATCTCCTAAGCAAGTACTCAACTAAACTAATAGTAAATACGCACTCCACTGTGAATAGTCATATATAATAACTCAGATTGTCCATATGTAGTAAATATAATTACCCAAAGAGAATAAATCACAATATAATTACATAATATGCAAGAATAGTCACACACAATAAACTACAATATTCTTACAGAATACAACATAATAGTTGTACATATTTCTTTGGCTCGCTCGCGTTGAACCCAAGGATAGTCCGCACACTTTCTACGACTCTTAGTTGCTATTATTAATAAGTACATTGGACTGATTTGGATTGTAAATTAGCTTTCTTTATTATCAGTGTCCTCCGCCATCAGGTGAACCCACTCTGACTTCTGAGGTACGTGTTATTTACATCCCCAAGACAATTCATCATCATGTGTCATGCCGATAAGCGTGGGCGACATGCTTCACCATCTTACACGATCATCAGAGAGATGGATCAGCTCAGTGTTCTTGTCTCGACCAAACAAGGATGACTGTCTACGTCTAATTTACCTACTATGTTTATGATTTTCATCTGCTTCTTGTAGGACTTGCTTATTGGTCTTTCTGTCTGTCTATGATATTCTTTGCAATTTTCTCAGAAACCACATTCACACTGCCATTATGTGTTTTTGTTTTTTCAGCCAAGTCAAATACGAGGAGTCAATATTTACAGTTCACTGACCGCTGTGTCACTTCTCCCCAGTACCCCGCCATCAACTCACCGGAAGTTTAAGCCCGAGATCTTTAATCCTTTCGCCGACTTCGACCTCTCAAACCCACATACAGATACAAAACATACTATTCCTCAAGATGGCAAGCGGTTGTTGCTGAGAAAGAAGACAAAGTGACCAACCTGAACTACAATCCAACCTCCACCATCAGTCTCTGTGTCACACACGGCGGGCACCGACCCGTAGAGCAGGATGGAAGCTCGTGCACTGTCGTGTGGCATCCCCCGTGTGCATGAGGTCAGAACCAGTGCCTGCAACACCAACAAGGAAATTACAATTACAATGTACACCCGCACGCCATCAATAATATAGTGCACGATGTCTTGGCTGGCATACTTTGCCACATCTCGTCATGGTCATACTGCAGAGTTATACATCTTGTTATGTGCGTTTGCGTTAAGCGCTTAAGACATTAGTTCTTAACCTTTTTTGGCTCATGCACCCCTTCACCATATGTTCACAATGTTATTCCCTCCACCCCCCCCCCCGCCCTTTTAATATGTCCTCCCTATAAATTCCCCCCCCCCTCCCCGTCCTACACAGTATACGTAAAAATGGAAGCTAAATTTAATAACACGTACTAGAAAAAGTGTAGGCGTCAGCATAAAACGTGATTTGCAGGTCTACTTACGTTATAAAATGAATTTCAGAAGCACGAGAAGTTCAGAACTGTAAAGTATGGAGTGGAAAACAATATCAAGTAATTGGTTCTTGTATTAACGCGATCTTGAAATAATTTCCCTTTCCCTCCTTCCCCGGAAACTCTAAAATTCCTCACAAGGGCGGGGAGAGGGGGGGGGGATTCCACACCGTTTGAGAACCACTGGCTTAAAACGTATTCAGAAAAACAAGGATTCAGAAAGTAACCTTTGTATTTTCATGCAGTGTTTTTCGTGTAGTTGTGTGTCTGTTTGTGTTTGTTTGTTCTGTGCTGACGAAGGCTTTAGCCACAACGTCCATTTTATTTCTTGTAATCGTGTTCTAGTAAAGCTCACAATCTACTTCTTGTTTTGTGTGTGTGTGTGTGATTTATTCATTGCCTTATGTGTAACAATGAATTGTGCTTTGGCTAAAACATGATGTGCATGGCAGCTGACATTGGGCGAATGTGTAGAACATTATAGCCACGGAAGTCTCGTAATAAGCAGGAAGTCCTTCTGTTGACATTGTAACGGTTGGAATCGACTAATATATAATATGTACATTGGTGACACCAAAATGTGACATAGAAATAGAAGGGACAATTCTTAACCAAGTGGATAATTTTAAATACCTAGGGGCATTTATAACATCAGATGGAAGATGTACAACAGAGATTAAGAGCAGAAAAGGGCAGGCAAATGCCGTATTTCAGAAAATGAAGAGTGTCTTATGCAATAAGTCACTATCAATGAATGTAAGAAAGATAGTGCTGAAATGCTATATAGAACTAGTTTTGCTCTATGGCAGTGAATCTTGGAATGTAAATGAACACATTAGGAAGAACTTAGAAGCAACAGAGATGTGGCTTTTGAAACGAAAGTTGCAAATTCCTTGGACTGCCAGAGTAATTCACAACGATTGCCTGAAAGTGGCTAAAGAAACTAGAATACTATATACAACATTAAGAAAGAGACAAACAGCTTTCTTTGGTCATGTGATGAGAAGAGAGACATTGGAGAACATTGTGACAACTTAAAAGATTGAGGGGAAGAGAGGCAGAGGCAGACAAAGAGAAATGATGTAGGATGGATTGAGACAATGGCGTGAAGGAATATCATCAGCAGTGTTGATCCAGAACACCAAAGACCGAGATCTGTTCAGAGCCATGAACGCCTACGCCAGCTGGTAGGGAACGTGATGGTTGATTACATCATATTTCAGCCAAAGTATCATTCATTATTTCACATAAAATGACATATAACTCTGCACTATGCACCTGACGAGATGCAGTAAAATATGCAGGTAAGAAATCGTGCAATAATTGATTTATGGATTGTGTGTTCAAATTTACTATGGCAATACATTGCTTTCATTTAATAATTACCTTCAGCGTAATATTCTCACCCAATCACAGCAAGTCTATACATTTATTTACAAGTTTTCATGTCCTTCACAACGCTGCTATCGACCCCTGGTCGATTGATTTTCAAGGCAAATTTACTTTCAACAGGATTGCAAATTCTCTCTAGACGAGAAGTGAACGTTTCCAGTTCAAATACCAGTGTAGGGGGTGATCCAGCTACCACGCCACCAGAGCATACGACATTTAAGAGCTTAAAGCTCTTATCAATTCTGCCACATCAACCGCCGCAATGGAATTGTATGTATTATGTTCTGATTCTGCTAGTTGGTCAAGCATCCAGATACATATATCTGTAACTAACGCCGGCTATTCCAGACCAAATGTGTTAATTGTCACTAAGTGTTGAGGTGACATAAACCGCGGGAGAGTGCCCGTGTATGGGTCCGTGTAACACTATAGCATACGATGCTAAAATGAAGAGAGAAAACAGAGGCCGAAGATGGAGAAGAAGAGGAATAGGAGGAGAATGAGAAAAAAGAAGAGTTGGTGAAGGCGACAAAGTAGTACAACTAAGACAGTTCTCTAGACTGTTCTATTGTTTAACAGTTTGAGAACCCCTGAGGCCATTAAGACAGCTCAAACATACACTTGTATAGAGTGAGGCTCATAAATGTAGAAAATGAAAGTAGAGATTATGCAGTAGAGGTTGAGAAAAAAAAGTAGACGTACATTTTTGTTTAAATGTATACGGTGCGTAGTGTATCCTCTAATTTCTACTTCCTCCTTTTACTTCCATGAGCGCCAGTCAAAACTGTTTGTTTGTTAAAGAACAATTATGTTGTTTGTTTGGTGTAAACTAACATACACTATCATGACTTAATACCACAAACAGGTAGGACATCTTCATAAAATATCGTGGATTAATACAACAAACATGTAGGATATCTTCACACAATATCATAACTAAATACATGATGAAACATGTAGGATATCTTCACACAATATCATAACTAAATACATGAAACATGTAGGATATCTTACCGACGTAGTTTTGGACACGGTTGTTATCTGGGCAGTTTGGACCTGGTTCTCGAGGACTAGCAACTGGTTTGTGATCATGTCCAGCTGATTGCGAACATCTCGCTGCTGTACTTGAGCCACCTGTATCGAAGACCGCACGGCAGAACCACTGCTACTTAACTCGTTGATCAGGGAATCAATAACTCTGTCACTGACTAACAGATCGGAGATCTGCAGTCCAAAAGCAGTATCGTTTCTGCTTAGGTAGTGGATGTTGTTCTGGTGTACATCATTGGCTGTCTGTAGCCCATCAATTGCTGTCCGCAACAGCACATCAACTCTGAGAAGAGCATTCAGTTCGTTTTCGATTTCAGTATCCTTTTTGTTCAGCCCGTCAATTTGACGATCAATATTCTGATCGGTTTGCTTCAGTCCTGAAATCTCTGCTTCAATATCACTATATGTTTGACTTAGTTCATTGATTTCCCTGACTTTAGCTGATGTTGTCTGTCGTGCTTGAGCGGCGTCTTCTAGTAATTCAACGTCATTGCGGTTCAACTCGGCAATCTGCCTATCTATCTCGTTATCTGTTCTCCTCAGTCCTGTAATTGCTCCTTGTATTTCTCCATCATGGGAACTGAGAACAGCAATATCAGCTCTAATACTGTTATCGTTTTCTCTCAACTGAACTATTTGATTTGTTAACGAACTACTTTCTTTGCTTAAATTGTCCACCTGAGCTTCCAGATCATTATCTTTTTGTTCTAAATTATTAATGTCGCTTTCGAAAACCCCATCGGTTTGCTGTAGTGATTCTATGCGGTCCAACTGAGAATTGTCATTACGGGTGAGTTGAGTTAACTGCTTGTCTGTGTTTTTATCGTTTTGCCTGAGAGCAGTAATTGTCTGTTTTATGTCCTCATCAGCATGTTGCAGATCACTGATTTGCGACTCTAGGATAGAATCGGTGTGCCTCAATTCATTCATCTGGCTGTCGATCTCTCTGTCAGTTTCCCTTAATTCGTTGACAGATACCTGGATGTTCTCATGACTCTCCTGTAACCGGGCTATGTCCGAGGACAATTCCGTAGTGCCGTTCGTGACACCGTTGAGGTCCACCCGTATATTCTCCAGGTTCAGCGTGAGACCATACAACTGGCGCGAGGCCCCATTAGCACGGTTGGTCAGTCTGTCCAGATTGTATGTGATAGATGCTGGCAGAAATATACAAATGATGATTTTAGTATAAAGAACTATAATTAAGGGAAATGACGACTGCATTAAGGTTAATTTAGTTGCATATCCTGTGCAGGACGTCGAGTCAACCGCATCATGTTTTGGCTGTTTGTGATTTTGTGGCATGTTTACTTTCAGTACTTTCAGAACGACTAGCACCCATACCATTGTATGAAAACCAACGCAAGGCGGTAAGCTGCAAAATGGCCCGCTGCTGTGTTTCGAACGTGGTATGCAGGATTACATTTTTTTTTTAAATTCGCATATCCTTTACAGGACATCGCTGTAAACAGCAGAATTTTTCAGCTGTCTGTTGATTTATTGGCAAGATTACGCTTAGTAGTTTGCCATTGCTTTCTGAGCGGCAAGCTCAGTTATCCCGCAAGTCACCAACGGGGGTAGAACCGCTTCCAGTTCTCGCCCGCTACGAGACTCTGCGTGATAAACGGGATTACGGAGAAAGTGGTGTAACCTCTCGGCCAAAGAGACCGGCGGATTACAAATTGCGTCCGTAAAATCCTTTGCCACGAAGCCGGCATTAGGGTATGAGAACATAACTTGAAGGTCAAACGACTGGCCCAGAGAAACAACAGGGGGAGACAAGCTGTGGGCCCCCCAGTGAACACACACAGACAGAGTAGCTTATACCAGAGACAACAGTGCAGACGTAGACAATACATTTCAAGCGAAAAGAAGAAGGGGAAGAAGAGGAATGTATATGTGACTACTGTGAGAAAAGGGAGCTATAAAGGGAGTTACAGCCAAAAACGGAAGTAATGCAAGTTAGCAGATCACCTGGTCCACTAAATATACAGATAAATAACACAACTCTGAAACAAGTTAAAGAATTCAAATATCTTGGAAATATGATCACAGAAAATGACAGAGAGGACAGAGAAATCGAAATCAGATGTCAAAAATCTAGTGCACTTACATATCAACTATCACCCATATTGAAATATCCAAACATACCCTTGTCCGCAAAACGACAGATAATAAACAGCATATTCACACCAACCCTATGCTACCAATCTCAACCTTGGACTTTATCCAAATCACACTCTCGCAAAATCAACACCTGTGAGATGAGATGTCTGAGGAGAGCTGCCAAATTAACAATCCGAGACCGAGTAAGGAATGCTATTATTAGACAGACAGTAGGATCAACAACTTAATTACCATCAACACCATTAATTACCATAACTGGCCCTACATCAAAGATCATCTGCGAAGAGACCAAGAGGACACTCAGGAAGAAAATGGATTGACGACATCAACGACATTGTAAAATCACACGGAATGGCACTATCCAGTGCCGCCCATCAGGCGCTGGAGCGCAAATTATACCTCCCCACGCCGCTTGACGGCAGAAGTGGAAGATGATGATGATGATGATGATGATGATGATGATGATGATGATGATGATGATGATGATGATGAAACAGAGGGAGAGAGATTATAATACAGAACATTATCAATGGGAATTAATTCGCCCTACCTACGGTTGGTTACAACATCCTGCAATGGACGTGCAATTTTTTTTAAAGGCATTTACACTTTGTCCGTGTTTATTCTCTCTCTCTCTCTCTCTCTCTCTCTCTCTCTCTCTCTCTCTCTCTCTCTCTCTCTCCCTCCCCCTTCTCTCTCTCTAGTTCTCTCTGTGTCCCTGTCTTTCTCTGTCGGTCTATCTCCGTGTCTCTCTCCGTGTCCCTCTGTGTGTTTCTCGCTCCTCTCTCTCTCTCTCTCTCCGTGTCCCTCTGTGTGTCTCTCGCTCCTCTCTCTCTCTCTCTCTCTCTCTCTCTCTATATATATATATATATATATATATATATATATATATATATATATATATATATATATGTGTGTGTGTGTGTGTGTGTGTATTCGTGCGCGTGCAGTTAGCATTCACAGCCCATATATTATGTTATACGGATGGTTCGACAGGGAGTCGCCAAAGGATCTGGCCGATAGTCAGGAATCTGGGGGAACGACACGCGGACATATAATCAGAATGCAACTTACACCATTAGTACTGGACTCTTCGCTGCCTGCTGAAGATGAGGCATGAGCCCTATGAGAATGTACCGAGTGCGTCTCAAACGCGCTCCGTCTTCATCTACAACAGCCAGGAAATAGTCCCAATACGAATGGTACCATCAGCAGCCTGATTATTTGTCCGTCTGGCCTTACCTCGGAGTCCCCAGTGTAGGCTAGATCCTCGGCAGCACCACTCTCTCCAAGTCGTGATGATCTACCCGTTCTTCTGCATTATATGCATGATTTCACAGGACCCCGACCACATCGACCTCAATATACACCAATACCCCACCGAGCGGTGCAGACCCAGCCAATATGTCCACCTGCTCATTTCCCACCACACCAGCATGTCCTAGAGGGAAAATCCAACAGCTACTCTCTATTTTTGACTGTTGAATAGAAGCCTCTGTCAGAAGCATGCTTGTCTTCGCATGCCTCATACTTTGTGAGTTCGTTACAGTCACAACATGCGTGTCTTCACTTTTCTCATCAAACTTTGTGATTCAGTTACAATCATGGCATGCCTGTCTTCACCTTTATCATCATACATTGTGAGTCCGTTACAATCACAACATGTCTGCCTTCATCTTTATCATCATACTTTGTGAGTCTGTTACAATCACAACATGTCTGCCTTCATCTTTCTCATCATCCTTTGTGAGTCCGTTACAATCACGACATGTCTGCCTTCATCTTTATCAACATACTTTGTGAGTCTGTTACAATCACGACATGTCTGCCTTCATCTTTATCATCATACTTTGTGAGCCTGTTACAATCACAACATGTCTGCCTTCATCTTTATCATCATACTTTGTGAGTCTGTTACAATCACAACATGTCTGCCTTCATCTTTATCATCATACTTTGTGAGTCTGTTACAATCACGACATGTCTGCCTTCATCTTTATCATCATACTTTGTGAGTCTGTTACAATCACAACATGTCTGCCTTCATCTTTTTCATCATACTTTGTGAGTCTGTTACAATCACAACATGTCTGCCTTCATCTTTATCATCATACTTTGTGAGTCTGTTACAATCACAACATGCTTGTTGTGTTTGTCCTCCAGATCAGAATGTCCTTGCCAAACATCAATGCTAACATAATAGCGGTAGATGTTCAAGACAACTACAATATAGATTATGCCAGTGTAATATCGTTGTAAGTGAGCCACCAGAAACGAATACCAATTTGGCACAGCGCGGCCTGGTAGCGGTGTTAGAGTTGTAGCTAGGTGCTAGCCTGGGGGACCTGTGGCTCTGGATTGGAATCCGAGTTGAGTCAGAATGTGACAAATGGCCTTGGCTCCATGGGATCGACCCAGCCTAAATTTGGTGACAGGAAACGTCTTGGGAGACTGAAGACGGCGGTGTTATATTATCACATCAATACACGAGTACCGATTGGTTTATGAACATATGGGCCTGGCACCATATACCCAGTACACATTAAAGCACGTTAAGGTGTCGTATACTTACCTACTTGACTGACTGACTGAATGACTGACTGAATGACTGGCTCCATGAATCATGATAGTATGTAAAATAGAGTTATACCTCTCAATAGCACAAAGCCTGGGCTGAATTTAGAAACCAGAAGAACAAGAAGAGCAAGAAGAACAAGAAGAACAAGAACAAGAAGAACAAGAAAAATTACAATAAGAACAAGAAGAATATGACCTTGATGAAGATATACAAGAACAAGAAGAACAAGAACAAGAAAAACAAGAAGATCAAAAGGAACAAAAAGAACAAGAACAACAAACAGAGCCAGAACTAGAAGAACAAGAACAAGAAAATGAAAAACGAGACCAAGAACAAGTATGACTAGATGAACGAAATGAAGAAAATCAAAAACACCAAGACCAAGAAGACCAAGAACAAGAAGAACAAGAAAAACGAGAACAAGAACAAGAAGAACAATAACAAGATCACGATGAAGAAAAATAAGAACAAGAGCACTGAAAAAAAAAAACAGCAAATGGAAGATGGATAAATTCCTACTGTGACCTGAGAGTTTGATATTTCTATTGCTTACAACGTCATCATATTTACTGTCCTTTCCTTTACCTAATATCAGTGCCAACCAATATCTTTGAAGTAATTAGTTTTCTAAGTAATGCTATCAAAATCCCAAATGAGACTTACAGCAGCTGCAATCATTGTCAACGTCCGGAGTGTCTGGAGCGATTGTCCTCCTCTCCGTTTTCTTCTTGCCTGAATCATCAACATACACGACCTCGCACACATAGGTCTCGTACAGGCAGTCCGTTGGATTACGGAAATTCAGTCGGATGTCGGCATGGAACTTGCTGACTCCTGATGTCCCGTTACAGTCGTTGAGTTTGGTGGGATCCACATAGGTGTCTGCATCGCCAAACTTGCGATACGCCAACTGGAACTTGTTTCCTGGTTGGGTGACGTCGTAGATGGAGATCTGTTTAACGCTGAACGTGTCGCTTTCGTGCTCGATGGCGTCGTAGGAGCATTCCGTGTTAGCGCAGTAGTCGTGGCCAGGTGACCTAGTTATGAAAAACTGAACACCTGGAACACAGAGAAAGTAATACATCTTTATCGCGTGGCATCTTTGATAAAACGAGGAGGGCAATATCTATATAGACAGTGCCAACTTATGCAGATTAATATGTTTTGCTCAAACATCCACCTCCTCCTCATTCTTCTTCTTCTTCTTCTTCTTCTTCTTCTTCTTCTTCTTCTTCTTCTTCTTCTTCTTCTTCTTCTTCTTCTTCTTCTTCTTCTTCTTCTGCTGCTGCTGCTGCTGCTGCTTATTCTTTGCCTGTTTCTCGTGCTTCTTCGTCTACTACATCCTCATCAGCTACTTATACTACCACTTCTGCTAAAAGAAAAATTACTACTACTACTACTACTACTACTACTACTACTACTACTACTACTACTACTACTACTACTACTACTACTACTACTACTGCTACTACTACTACTACTAATACTACTACTACTACTACTACTACTACTACTACTACTACTACTACTACTACTACTACTACTACTACTGCTGCTGCTGCTGCTGCTACTACTACTACTACTACTACTACTACTACTACTACTACTACTACTAATATTATTATTACTTCTACTACTACATTAATTAGCCGGTCTCCCTGGTCTAGGTGTTACACGACTTTCTCCGTAATCCCGTAGACTCTCGCGATTTACGTTACGTGCGTGAGAATTGGTAGCCGTTCTCTCCGCGTCGGTAACTTACGGAATATGTGAGCTTGCCGCTCAGAAAGCAATGGCAAACTACTGAGCGTCATTTTGCCAAGAAATCAACAATCAGCTGATGTTGACAGCGATGTCCTGTAAAGGATATGCAAGGGAAACCCCCCCCCCCCCCCCCCAAAAAAAAAAAAGACATTAACTGTGAAAAAGTGTGGTTAAAAATACCGGAAAACATGTCTGACTGGCACACGGTAATAGTCACACTGGCACGTGAATGATGAGAATGGGCCGCAAAGAGTTTGTGGTTCAACAACTAATCCAAGGCAAAACACGTCAGGGTGACATAGTCATGTATACCAATGGGTCAGTGGTGAGAAACAGACGTAGTGGTTGGGGTTCACCGCGAAGGCTAGTGGACGATGCTTGAAAAAAAAGAGATTCTGGCATATGAGACTACAACTTCAAGCATGAAAATGGAAGTGGAAGCAATAACAGCAGCCTTCCGATAGTTGGGGGAGACCATTGCAACGACACATTGTATTCATTCCGGACTCACTGAGTATGCTTAGTAAGGTGGTGAAAGGAATGTTTTGTGTAGAATGGCTTGCCACGCTTCAGGGGTCACAGATTGTGATAATGGTATGACTTTCCTGGCTGGCAATGCGGGAGTAGGCGATGAACAGGCTGAAAGGCTGGCATGGAGTGCACTACTTGGTGGTAGATTACTTATGGACAAGGGAGAGGTGGTCGGACGCCTGAGGGACCAGCTGGAGAGAGAGATGGAACAGACTAAACACCAATATATGTAGAGAAAGATATGGCGGGGGATCGACAGGGACTCTGGATGGATCTTGAAAACAGAGAGTGAAGACCAGAACTTTCAATTAGATGGCATTTGGAACCATTAGCAGTATGACTCTTCGTTGGCTGTTGAACGAGGGGACAGAGTGCGTATAGGAATGTCCTGAGTGCAGTGATAAGGTCATTTTTAGCTCAACTACAACAACAACTACTACTACTATTACTACCATTACTACTACTACTACAACTACTACTACTACTACTACAACTACAACTACAACTACTACTATAATAATAATAAGAATAATAAGAATAATAATACTTTCATTTTTTTTTTTTTCCATATCTTTTACAACACCAGCATCTTTCAACTGTATGTTGATGTCTTGGCAAGATTACGCTCAGTAGTTTGCCATTGCTTTCTGAACGGCCGGCTCACATACCCCGTAAGTTACCGATGCGATTCGAACCACTGCTGATTCTCACCGTCATCACGTTACCCACGAGAGTATACGAGATTACTGAGAAAAGTCGCTAAACTCTAAGCCACGAAGCCGGCCACTTTCATTTCTACTAGTAACTAATATATCAGGAGTTTGCTGTGGTACTCTACGGCAGTAAGCAGGACAGTTTCTAGGACCTATTTGGTAAAGACGTTCAAAGTTCACAGTCCATGACCTGAAGACCCTGACCTCCAGTGTGACCTCTGTGCAATGCTCTATTCTTTTTTACTTTAGTTTAGTTTAGTTTAGTCGACGGATCAACATCACGGCACACGGGTGTAACCCATAAGTGTTCCGTTCTACTCCTAACTCAAGCTTGAGTTCGGAGAATCTCAGCCCAGTGCACGAAATCCGTAGCACTTGCGAGGATCATGAAATATTTTGGGTAGATCTTTAACTAGAAATTTTGCCCTGGCAGCGCCGTTAGGCTACTATTTTTCGATTTCCAATTGCCAAGGGATTTTTTAACCCGCGCAACAATACCAACGGGCTTCCGATCTCTCTACCCAGAGACCATGTGACATTTTATTACTAGAAGTCCACGTGAAAAAATCCCGGCCCTCACGGGGACTTGAACCAGGGACCTCCAGCACTCGAGGCGAACAAGATACCTTAATACCACTCAGCCCCCTATATATATATATATATATATATATATATATATATATATATATATATATATATATATATATATATATATATATATATATATATCCATTTCAAGGTAATGTACCTTTGCATTCAAACACTTTTTATTTTGTTCTATTTGGGGCCAGCATGGCCGAAAGGATAAGGGCGCTAGCTCTTAAATATCTGGTGTGCTGATGCCGAAGTAGCATTCAAACACTTTTTATTTTGTTCTATTTGGGGCCAGCATGGCCGAAAGGATAAGGGCGCTAGCTCTTAAATATCTGGTGTGCTGATGCCGAAGTAGCGGGTTCAATCCCTATACATGTATGTTGGACTAAAATGTTGACTTCTCGTCCTTTACATAGGGATGTAAATTACAAGTTCCTTGAATTGGAAGTCGGAGTGGGTTCGCCTGATGGCGAGGGACACGTGTAATCAATCAATCAATCATGTGCCATTCCGGAAAGCGTGGGCGGTCATGACTCGCCATTTCACTCGATCACCAGTGTCGTGGATCAGCTCAGTGTTCCTGTCTCGTCCATGCCATGTGGCCAAGCCATCCAGGTATTTTCCTCTCGGTCTTCCTCTTGGTCTGTTCCCCTCGATCTTACCAGTTGTCACTAAGTTCTCCAATCCATTTATTCTCATAACATGTCCAAAAAATTTTGACTGTCTACGTCTAATTTCTCTAATCAGTTTACGATGTTCATTTGTCTCCTGTAGTACTTGGTCATTGGTTTTTCTGTCTGTCCATGGTATTCTTTGCATTTTCCTCAGAAACCACATTTCTGCAGCCATCAGATGCTTTTCAGCTTGACTGCTCATTGTCCAAGTTTCACATCCATACAAAAGAACAGGCTCTATGTATCCCCTCAACACTCTTTTTCTCGTTCCAATTGACATCTTCTTATTGGTCAGAATGTTTTTCATCTTGCTAAAGGCTACTTTCGCCATGGCGATTCTTGTTCTAATCTCTTCAAGGCATCTCCCATCAGATGTTATAACTGTTCCAAGATAATTGTACCGATTCACTTGTTGAAGAATATTTCCATTTACTTGTATATATATTACACGTGTAATAGGGAAAGCTAATCCACACGCAAAAATCAGTCCAGTGCAGTAAATGTAATAGCATGCCCATGGACTACGCTTGAGTTCAAATCGAGTGAAGCACACACACACAAATGGTTTTATAACGAAGTAATCATAAACTAAACTAAACTATTAGCTTATAGAACAAACAAAGGAAACTGATTTTACTTGTATATACCTGTCTGTGAAAGAGTGCACTGAAATGTTATATTGGGTGTATTTTTAACGATTGTGCAGTGGTTGAAAATTTTGCCGGTCCAAGTTTTGTATTCATCCTCTGCAAAGTTCATGCAACATAATAAGTAAATACAAAACTTGGACTGGCAATATTTTCAAACACTGCACAGTCATTAACATTACACCCTGTATCAAAGCTGTTCGGCTGTGTGGCAATCAATATTGAAACGTGAAGAATAAATTAGGAAGAGCTTGGATACAGTCAATATGGGGTTTCTGAGACGAATGTTGGGAATATCTTGAGGAAATCAAAGTAACAAACAACGATTGCCTGAAAGAGGCTTACGACAGTAAACCATTATAGACAGCTGTAAGAATATGATAAACAGTGATCTTTGGTCATGTAATGAAATACGTGGATTGAATTGCTATGGAGGTCTGTTGTCCGTAGAGTCACTTTCATCTTCGTCCCGGGTCATCTAGGAGTTGAGGGAATGAACGAGCTGATAAACTTGCTGGTTCTGCATCCCCTGTAGATGGCCAACCCATGGATCGTGTCGATGTTATTAATGTCCTTAGAGCAGAGGACCTCAAACCACGGAACGAGGCCACTTGTGGCCCGCCAGGTGTCAGAAAGTGGCACGCGAAGCCTCGAGAAGTCATTTTCCGCAATGACCTTAGCAAAAAACAAAAAAAACAAGCAACGTTCCAGACTCACTGACAGTGACCTAGCTGCGCTTATGGCTTTGGGCACGACAGATTTGTTCCCAGACATTGATAAACTGGCATCTGAACTTAAGTAACTGGTAATGAAGAACAGTTACAATTGTAAATTAATTACATCAATAGCGATTTTCTAAACTGATTTAAAATTTAAGTTAAGAAAGGTAAGAATGATATTGCATGATTTTTATCATTTTATAACGTTGTAGCCCGCTTAGCTACCGAAAATAGTAGATATGGCCCTCTGCTTGAAAAGCTTGGGAACTATCGCCATAGAGAGATGTGGAGAGCGGTGATCTTGGACGTCACTGAATCCACATCGTTGTCCAGAATGAGAGACTTGGGAGTAAGAATTGGCACCGCCAGCCACGCATATCAGGAGAACAAGGGGTCTCGTCAACAAACACGTAACTGCACTCTGAGCACATATGGACTTGTCTGGAGTACAATGATGATACTCCAAAAGCAACCAACTAACTAATAATGAGAAGAAAAATATACAGAGAATATTGGAACGTTAGCAATAGAAAAGACAGACATGGACAAATGAGGCGTGTTGGTCAAATATGATGAATTGAGGAATGTAATAAACATAATGATTTACGAAGCCAAAAACAGAAGTGTATGGAGAGAAATAACCATCTGCGTCACTCGGCAAGACACGACATAATGTTGCTGCCTGTCGTATAGCCTTACCTGTGATGCAGGGAACTGCCGAGAGAAGCGTACAGAACAGCAGAATCCAAGTAAGGGACGCCATGGTGCTTGGATCCTTAACACTGAGCAGTGCTGTGTGCAAAATAAACACAAGATACATTCAGAACATCATGAAAAGAAGAAGTATATATATATATATTGTCTTTCTACACATCTTGATTGAAGGTTGTCACAAGTTCTAGTCTTTGTCTTCTTTTAATGTGGCGAAAACATGATGACTGCTTCATTCTAGTGTTTGTAATAGGTTGTATTTGCGACTTAACTTCCCTCAACATGTCAAGATTGTTCATTTTAGCAGTCCATATAATTTTCAGCATTCTTCTATAACACCCCATCTCCAATATATATATATAAATGAAGATAATAAAGGTCCCTGAAGTTCTCTACCTAATTATATAGCCAGTCCGACCCATGCCTCCTTAGTGCCTTTCTACGCCACGCATGTTACTTAACAGTGTTAATAATATGTCTTAAATTATGAGCCCGGCCAATCATTGACCATCTTGATGTAAATAAACAAACAAACAAGTAAATAATCATTTAAGATACCTTGAGATGTGCGGGGCACATACAGGGTGTATTTGTAATGCATGTGCAGTGTTCAAAAATATTGCCGGTCCAAGTTGTGTATTTACCTATTATGTTGCATGATATTTACAGAGGGTGACTGCAAAGCTTGGACCGGCAATACTTTCAAATACTGCACAGTCATTAAACATACACCCTATAGTTCAAACCCAATATTTGTATAGACCAATGAACACTTGGGATGTGATTAATATCACACAATTAGCGTTTACTGCCCAAATACGTCCTGCTACCTATGCTAGGATGGGTCTACCTGGGAGGTTAGACTAATTTAAAGACTCGAACCCATCACCTTCGGACCACTTCACTACCACCGCTCTATGATGTAATCATTATCATCATATGTCCTGCCAGCTGGCGTAGGCGTTCATGTCTCTCCACAGATCTCGGCCTTTAGTGATGAGCACTGGATACATTTCATGTTTTAATTTCACTACACAAAAAAGTGCCTGATCTGTGGCGAAGGTGTTACAGGTGCAGTTCGTAATCCGGCATACCGCATTCGAAACACAGCTGCGGGCGATTTGGCAGCAGACCGCTTTGCGTTGGTTTTCATAGAAAGGTATGAGTGTATGTCATTAAGAAGGCAATGGCAAACTACTGAACGCAAACTTACCCAGGAATCACACACAGTCAAAACATGCTGGGATTGACTGCAACGTCCTGTAAAGGATATGCAACTAACTAACACACGAAATGCGTTGGGTAACGAGGATTGTCTGTGTCTGTAGCTCGGGAGCAGTGAACGCATTATCATAATCCCAAACATCGGGTTTTAAATCAACCGCGGGTCATTTGGAAGCAGACTCCTTGCTTTGATTTCCACAATAGCATGAGCGTCGGTCGACCAGAAATCGATGACTGTAGTATATCCTATACAAGGCGTAGCGGTCAACTCCGGCATTTTGTTGGCTATTTGTGATTCGTGGGCAAGTTTTACGTTCAGTAGTTTGCCATTATTTTCTGAAAGAACAGGCACTCAAACTATTGTATGGAAACCAAAGCAAGCCAGTCTGCTTCTAAATCGCCCGCAGCTGTGTTTTGAACGCGGTATGTGGGATTACGAATTGCATTGGTAACCCCATCGACCACAGAACCGATCAGTTAGATTCTGTACGACGGGTAATTGTGAAACTGTGTGTAACTATCCCCTCAGCCAGAAATACAGGCAATGGCAAACTGTTGAAGGTAATATTGCCTAGACAATCTCAAACAGCCAATAAATGATTGGGTTGATCGCATCATCCTGTAACGGACACGCTTAACCAGGACTGCGTTCAGCTCTTGTGTGAGTGGGGGATGTTGTGTGGGTAGGGGATGTGTGTAAGTGGGGGATGTGTGGGTGGGTGCGGATTTTGTGTGTGGGTAGGTGCGGGATATGTTAGTTGGCGGGAATATGTGTGTGTGGGTGTTGGATATGTGGTTGGGGGATGTGTCTTTGGCTGAGTGGTTGGGGTGTGTGGGTGGTGGAGGATATGTGGGTGGTTGAGTGTTGATAAGTTATGGCATGGGTGGAGGATGTGTGCGTGTGGATGGGGAGATGTGTGAAGGTGGGGGATGTGTGGGTGGGTGATGGATGGGTGGATGCATGCATGTGTGCCTGGGTTTGTGTGTGGGTGGGTGGGCGATGTATGTGGGGGGATGTGTGGTGGGTGGGAGATGTGTGTGTGTGGGTGTGGAGATGGTGTAAGTGTGGGTGTGTGTGGAATGTGTGTGTTGGGTGATGGGTGGGGGAATGTATGTGCCTGTGGGTATGTGTGTGGTTGGGTGGTGGATGTGTGTGTGGGGAGGGGGGCGCACGCGGATGGATAGGGGATGGGTTGGGTGGGTGGGGGATTTGTCTCAGAAATAGCATGGTAACATGCATTGTTTATGTTTACAACATTCATTTGACAATATTTGTTTTTCCTATGTGAATGCTCTATGCACTGATGAAAGAAAGCTGAGTGATTGGAAGGGCCGAATGTAAGACGGGCCTGCGTGCCCAATTTGTTACCATTTGAAAATAAAGTTCGTTCGTTCGTTCGTTCGTTCGTTCGTCCTTCTGGATCACAAACTACCTTAGACGCGCTGTTTTCTCCACAACACGATGAACATTATTTCTGACATGCCCACTTAGAGATCTCTATGAGCGAAATGATAGGAGTGCTTGCTCTTAGACTTCTGGTGCGCTGATAATGGGGTATCAAGTTCAACCCCATCACCGGACAGTTGGACTAAAATATTGACTTCTCGCCCTTGACTTGGGGACGTAAATTACTAGTACCCCAGGAGTCTGATAGTGAGGGACAAGTAGTAGGACGAGCTAACTCACAGGCAAACCTAAGTCCATTCCACTCACTTGTAATAGTAACTACTTAGCTGCAGTAGCACGTAATGAACTACGCTTAAGTTTTGTGGTGAGCGACTAGAAAACAAAAATTAAAAAACACGCCCGCTTCAGCTGCATTACCCAAACGCTAGGTCTCGAGTACAGAGAACAGATATCATATAGAGAACAGACAAAGTAGAGAGAACAGACAAAGTAGAGAGAACAGACAAAGTAGAGAGAATAGACAAAGTACAGAGAACAGACAAAGTAGAGAGAACAGACAAAGTAGAGAGAACAGACAAAGTAGAGAGAACAGACAAAGTAGAGAGAACAGACAAAGTAGAGAGAACAGACAAAGTAGAGAGAACAGACAGTGTATAGAGAACAAAGTACAGAGGAAAGACAGAATATAGAGAACAAAGTAGCGAGAACAGTAAGAGTATAGATAACAGACAAAGTAGAGTGAACAGGCAGAGTGTAGACAACAGACAGTGTGTAGAGATTAGGTCTCACAGAAGCGCAGACAGACATCTCTCACACAAACTCTAGGTCTGACAGAAGCGCAGGAACATCTCTCTAACACAAACGCTAGGTCTGACAGAAGCACAGAAAGATCTTTCTCACACAAACGCTAGGCCTCACAAAAGGACAGACAGATCTCTCTCACACAAACGCCAAGTCTGACAGAAGCACAGACAGATCTATCTCACACAAACGCTAGGTCTGACAGAAGCACAGGCAGTTCTCTCTCATGCAAACGCTAGGTCTGACAGAAGCACAGACAGATCTCACTCACACATACGCACCAGGACTTACCAATCTCTGCTTGGATGTTCCACAAATGTCCATCCCTGGTATTTATACCCCGAAGCCCGCATGTTTACTGTAGATATCACACATGGGCAATTTAAGTGTCAAATTGAGCGAACACACGATCACAGGCGTGGAAGTAACATAGTCTCTGTTCTTTTCTTTTGATCGCTAGGTATATCCCACTCATACCGAAACCCCCTTCACCTGTGTTCCGTGTTATGAAGGAATCCCAGAGGATACGTTGACAACAAGATGCCTAAACCGCGGGGACGATATGTTGCCAGACAAGGGCAATTCCCATCCAGCTCTTGCGTGCTGTGCTACATCTTGACCTACTTATAATCTATGACGCCTCTTTTCAGATTTAAAGAGTTTTAAGATGTTCTATTGCCTTACCAGGACTTTGCAATCAATCCCATACGCCATTTGATTTTCTATGCAATTTTACGTCCAGTAGTTTGTCATTACCGGCTCAGTGGCGAAGGTGTTACGGGAGCTGTTCATAATCCCACATAACGCGTTCGTAACACAGCTGCGGGCGATTTGGCACCAGACCGACCTATGCTTTGTTTTAATGAAATGGTATGGGTGCCGGTGGTTTAGAATTCAATGGCAAATTGCTAAACGTAAACCTACCCATGAATCATGAACAGCCAAATAATTCTGGGGGGTTGACTGCTACGTCATGTGAAAGATATGCAACTAACTTTAACTAAGTTTGTCATTGCTTTCTGAACGAGAAGTCGGCGTTAAAGTCCAACTGACCAGTGTAAGGGGCTGAACCCCGTACCCCGCCATCACCACACCGGAAGGGGATTAAAGACGTCATATCCACTTCATTGCACCTGGTTTTAACCCGCCTCTCCTCAGATGTGATACCCCACTTCCGGTCTTGCACACCTCACTGGTTTCTGAGCAGCGGAGAGGGGAACGAGATATGTGCCATACAGTCCACGTGGAGAGTGTATCGGTGGAGGAACGAGATATGTGCCATACAGTCCACGTGGAGGGTGTATCGGTGGAGGAATGGGAGGAACGCTGTAGCAGCAACCTGGCGCTATTAGATGCAAACCCTTTTCAGAGCTCATTCGATCCGTACTCCACTGCATTGGTCTTAAGAGTTAAAACTCAGTTTTATAAGATTTAAAAACAAATAAACCAACTGAGCAACTCCCCTCCCCCATCCCTTTCTTTTTATTAAAGTATCTCCAACCTACACATGCACTCACGAGCACGCGCACGCACAAGCACACGACCACCAACACACACACACAAACACACACACAAACACACACACACACACACACACACATATATATATATATATATATATATATATATATATATATATATATATATATATATATACACACACACACACAGAGGGAGAGAACAAATCCCCTTTCAAACAAGTGATTAATAAAACACTGCCTGTTTAGATCAACTAATCTCCGAAAGCCGACTATATTTCTTTCTTTCTTTCTTTCTTTCTTTCTTTCTTTCATCCTTTCTTTCTTTCTTTCTTTCTTTCCTTCTTTCTTTCTTTCTTCTTTCTTTCTTTCTTTCTTTCTGTTTTATTCTTTCTTTCTTTCTTGTGTAAATTAAGAAGTTTTTATGCTTTATTCTATTTCTTCGAAAGAGGCTACGTGGCGTTGTAGTTACGCCACTTTCCTCGCGCACCGAAGGTTGTTGGTTAGATTCCGGGCTACGTCGTTCTGTTCACGAGTGCAGTTTACAAGGAGACTCCTGGAGGTTGTCGCTGGAGCTATGGAGTTCGTGCTTAGTGCGACGCTTTCGGCAGGACGTCTTGTAGAAAGAAACAGAGCCACATAGGATAAAACCAAGTGCAATGAATTGGATTATCTTGCCTTTTAAAACATATTTTTAAACATATTTCTACGAGCAGTATGACGAATTCCCTACCGGCATGCTAGGCCAGTAGCAGGTTTTTTGTGTTTTTTTTAATTCGCATATCCTTTAAAGGACATCGCTGTCAACAGCAGCATCTTTCAGCTGTCTGTTGATTTCTTGGCAAGATTACGCTCAGTAGTTTGCCATTGCTTTCTGAGCGGCCGGCTCAGTTTTCCCGCAAGTCACCAGCGAGGGTAGAACCGCTCCCAGCTCTCGCCCGCTACGAGACTCTGCGTGATAAACGGGATTACGGAGAAAGTGTTGTAACCCCTCTGCCAGAGAGACCGCAGTCGCAGGTTTAGGACAGAAAATCTGACCAAGGGGAGTCCGTCCCCCCTGGCGACCCAGAGCCCTGTCGGTCCATGACATCGCGGTCAAGGTTTCCCGGTCTACACAACGGGGAAGTGGGGTGACTCGTGTAGTCTGCGGGTCATCGGCAGACTACGGATTTTCCCTTGTCACCCTCCTGAGAGAGGCTAGCCGATCCCAACCCTGCTGGCTGCAGGGCCATACGCAGCGCACACCTTATAGACATCGTGTATATGCCTCGACACCGCAAGGTACAAGAGGAACACAATAAGATCAGATTTCTTTTCGTTTTTGTATTCGCTCGCTTTGAACTCAAGCGTAGTCCATACAATGCCACTACAGTTAGCACACTGAACTAATGCTTGGATGTGGATTAGTTTTCTCAGTTACCATTGTCCCTCCCCATCAGGCGAACCAACTTCGACTTATGAGGTACCTGTAATTTATGCCCCTAAGTAAAGGACGAAAAGTCAACATTTTAGTCCAACTGACCAGTGTAGGGATTGAACCCACTATCTCGGCATTTGCACACTCAATGTTTTAAAATGAAGGCTGTTATCCATTCCGCGATGCTGACATAAACGAGATTAGATGAAGTGTATATTTCTTTGGCATTGTTGTTGAAACTCTTGTATCGCTCTGTGAGGTCAGCAGGAGGATCCCCACGCCCTGGTCTGTTCTATGCTTGTATACATGTTCCTCGGACACACCAGACTCAACTTTTGTTGACAGACAACGGAACTGAAAGAACTGTCCCCCCAAAAAATATGTCATTTTACTGCCATCATAGTAACTTCCGGTATAAACAGGGGGGTCTTGAGTCTGAGGAATTAAGGCCGCCTGGGTAGTGCAGTAGCCGCGAACTGTGCAGGTTAGGATTCTCTTTTTGCCCCCGACAGTAAAATATCCACACCTTACCGAGGATTCGAACCCAGGTCTCCCGAAGAAGAGTCCGGCACTCTAGCCAATCGGCCAGCCGCTCCCCTGAAAAGAACGAGTAAACAAAACTGAAAACGAAAGAAAGGAAAGTATGATAAATTAGTTAGACAACGAACGATAGCATATACAAAAGATCTTAAACTCGAAAGACACAAAATACGAAAATACACATCGAGACAAGAACAACGGAAAAGTTTGGAACAGTGAACATATCTGGTCAGAAAATATCAAAAATTGTCACAATCACACAGGATAGTTAAATGTTTAGAAAATGAAATCGAAGTAAACAAGAAGACGAAGAGAAAGAAGAAGAAGAAACCACTTAATCACCCTCTCGTATTTTTGGCTTTCTTTGAACTCTAGCATAGCCGGTGAACATGCTAATACTACTGGACTGATGCTTGCATTTGCGTCAGTGTTACATGTTCCTATATGTAGCAGGTGATCCCACTCCGACATCAGAGGCACTTGTAATTCATGTTCCCTAAGTCAAGGAGGAGAAGTAAATTTTAAGTTCAAGTATACGGAGTTTGGAACAAACCCAGCTACGCGACGGTCAGAAGAGGAAGTTTAAACGTGTTACAGCTCTCAGCTACCATGACCACCTTCCTCTTGTAAGCTCAACATTTGGTTCACAGAAGAAGAAGAAGAAGAAAAAGAAGAAGAAGAAGAAGAAGAAGAAGAAGAAGAAGAAGAAGAAGAAGAAGAAGCAGCAGCAACAGCAGCAGCAGCAGCAGCAGCAGCAGCAGCTGCAGCAGCAGCAGCAGCAGCTGCAGCAGCAGCAGCAGCAGCAGAAGAAGAAGAAGAAGAAGAAGAAGAAGAAGAAGAAGAAGAAGAAGAAGAAGAAGAAGAAGAAGAAGAAGAAGAAGAAGAAGAAGAAGAAGCAGCAGCAGCAGCAGCAGCAGCAGCAGCAGCAACAGCAGCAGCAGCAGCAGCAGCAGCAGCAGAAGAAGAAGAAGAAGAAGAAGAAGAAGAAGAAGAAGAAGAAGAAGAAGAAGAAGAAGAAGAAGAAGAAGAAGAAGAAGAAGAAGAAGAAGCAGCAGCAGCCGCAGCAGCAGCAGCAGCAGCAGCAGCAGCAGCAGCAGCAGCAGCAGCAGAAGAAGAAGAAGAAGAAGAAGAAGAAGAAGAAGAAGAAGAAGAAGAAGAAGAAGAAGAAGAAGAAGAAGAAGAAGAAGAAGAAGAAGAAGAAGAAGAAGAAGAAGAAGAAGAAGAAGAAGAAGAAGAAGAAGAAGAAGAAGAAGAAGAAGAAGAAGAAGAAGAAGAAGACTAACAACAACAACAACAACAACAACAACAACAATTTGAGAACCACAAACCAACATTTTTCAAGCTGTCTAACGAACCATCAACTACCGGAGAGACTCTGGGATAAAACATCTACAGATTTTCCACACTCAAAACTTATCTTTCTTGTCTATCTATCTCACTTTAAATCTGAAACAATCATCTACATTTCTCAGACCCCTCTTCTCCATCCAAACTAGTCACACGTGAAATTGAATAGCAGAAATACCAGTGCATAAACTGAAGAAGTTATCTATTTATACATCTATAAAGCGAAATGAAATTGGTATGCATTGTCTTTGAAATATATTTTCATGAAAACGCTTGCATGTACATTCAAATGGCTTGTGAATTGTAGCGTTAGTAATGATGATAAATTTGCACTTTATCTAATTCGCAATTTAAAATGGTTTTGCAGGCGACTAATTGCAACAGGTGTCACCAGAAAGATTATTTGCGTCTACCAGATTGTAAGGACATTTCGGCCATGTTGTCAGTGCCTGTTTGTAAGTTATTAAGAGGCTCTTGACACACATTAAATCGCGTTGGGTGTATGGTCATCATCATCAAGTGCCCTGCCAGGTGGCGTAGGCATTCATGGCTCTCCACTGATCTCAGTCTTTAGTGTTCTGGATCAACTCTGCTGATGATATTCCTCCATCCCGACGTCTCAATTCATACAGCATAATTTCTCTTGGTCTGCCTCTGACTCTCTTCTCCTCGATCTTTCCAGTTGTCACGATGTTCTCCAATAACTCGCTTCTCATCACATGACCGAAGAAAGCTGTTTGTCTCTTTCTGATTGTTCTATATAATGTTCTAGTTTCATTAGCCTCTTTCAGGCAATCGTTGTTAGTTACTCTGACAGTTCAAGGAATTTGCACCATTCGTCTTAGAAACCATATCTCTGTTGCTTCCAAGTTCTTCCTAATTTGTTCAGTTATATTCAAAGATTCACTGCCATACAGCAAACCAGTTATATATAGCATTTCAGCACACTCTTTCTTACATTCAGTGATGATGACTTATTGCATAAGGTACTCTTCATTTTCTGAAATGCAGCTTTAGCTTGCCCTATTCTGCTCTTAATCTCTTTTGTGCATCTGCCATCTGATGTTATAAATTCCCCTTATGTATTTAAACTTATCCACATGGTTAAGAATTGTCCCTTCTATTTCTATGTCCTATTTTGGTGTCATCATTTCCTATGATATTACCATTGTTACTGTTTTCTTGATATTCAAGGAGAGTGGGTATATGGTACTAGACGCATATGTTTAAAAACCAGTCGATGTTTGGTGGGTAGTGTTGGCAGTGTCATGTTGGTCGACTTTACTTACCATGATTGTCCTGGTGCTGACGTTAGGTTGCTCGACCTGGAAACCAGAACAATTGTATCTGGACATGGGGCGTCAGCGCTTCAGAAAGCTATGGCAAACTACTGAAATAACAATTGCTAATAGTAATTGCATGATTATTGTTTCACATAGACTTATAATTGATATCCCACCACATCTCAGAATAATTAATTGTCTTGTAGAAATTGAATGAATAATGACACAGCCCAGAGATTGTCAACGAGAGGGAATAGACAGAGCGAGAGAGAGAGAGATAGAGAGAGAGAGAGAGAGAGAGAGAGACAGACAGACAGACAGACAGACAGACAGACAGAGAGAGAGAGAGAATGACACAGTCAAGAGATTTTGAGTGACATATGAGAAAGAGACAGAGTTGAAAGTGTAATGGAGTGAACAAGAGATTACGGGCTTGTAATAGAGTGAACAGATGGTCGAGAAATTGTAGTAGAGTGAACAAGTGGTTGCGAAGTTGGTTAGAACCTTTGAAAGAGAGAAGATGAGATAATACTATTTAAGTGCTGGTGAAGATAGGGAGAAAAAATATAACTGCGTGAAAGGGTACTGAAAACATGTAAGATAATACAACAGAGGAACAGAAAGGTTACATGAGTTGTGTTTTAGGGAGACAGACAAATAGAGAGAGAGAGAGAGAGAGAGAGAGAGAGAGAGAGAGAGAGAGAGAGAGAGAGAGAGAGAGAGAGAGAGAGAGGGGGGGGGGTGTCGGGGATAGAGAGAGGAAAGGAAGGCAGAGAGTGGAGAATGGCTGACGAGCTAACAACGAACTTTATTTTCAAGGGTCACAAAGTGGACACAGGCTCATATTAGGGGCGTTCATTTGAAACCCGTTCCAATGGCTTTATTACAAAAGCATGAAAGAAACATTAACAGGTGCGGTAGAATTAAACACATCATTCATTTTCAATGAATTATGCACCATGCATTCAGGCAAACATCCCATTGCATAGGTGGGCGGCGAATGCCTTCCGCAAAAAAAAAAAAAAAGGATTGTGGTTGCTCACTGAACCAAGTGTTTACAGCGTTCATTACGTCTGCATCTGTGTGAAATCTGTGTGAGAGCTATTTTTTAGATGTCTCAACAAATGAAAATCACATGGTGACAAATCAGGACTATAGGCTGAATGTTGCAGAATTTCCCACTTATTCCAAGCTAATGCTTCCTGCACAATCTTTGCAACATGCGGACGAGCATTATCGTGCTACAAAATCACACAGCGAGAAAGCATGCAGGGTCGTTTATTCTTGATGGCTTTTTGCAGCTTGTCTAGTGTTTGCAAGTAGTGGATAGAGTTGATGTTGACACCAGGTTCTTTAAAGTCGGCCAACAATAGCCCTTCATGGTAAACAAATGCGCGCAGCATAAACTTACCAGCGGAAACCTGTAACTTGAATTGTTTGGTTTTTGGTGATCCAGCATGCTTCCATTGCATGCTCTCTCTCTCTCTCTCTCTCTCTCTCTCTCTCTCTCTCTCTCTCTCTCTCTCTCTCTCTCTCTCTCTCTTGCTGCTCGGCGCAAAGAGGTGACACCATGATTCATTGCCTGCCACTATGCTGAAGAGAAATGCATCACCCTCCATTCTGTAACGCAGCAAGTGGTTCAAACACCATCCCATGCGTTCCTATTTTTTTGTGGTCGGTCAACACCCGTGGTAGCCACTGTGAACACACCTTCCGATATTGCAGTTTCTTACGAACGACCTTATGAATTATCTCAATTGACACATCAAATTCTTTCGCTAGCGAACGTTTGCTTCGACAACGGTTCATCTGTACTGCTGCATCAATGTTGGCTTTGTTTTTTATTTTTCTGTTGCTGAATCACCGCTCCTTGAGCATCTTTGGACTGATTTTAGATCAACCAGGCCATTTTCTCAACGGTCAGAAACAGAACCTATGCATCGTGGGACGATAAGGACGTGCTCGTTTATTCATTGGTCAGTACGTATCACATGATTATGACATGATCATGTTCAACGTACGCAATTACGTGCGGTGCGGCACGAACGTATTTCAAATGAACACCCTTATATTCAGAGAGGGAGCATGTGTTGTATCTTTTCCCCCTGGAGATGCTGGTGTGGTGGGAAAGGACCTTTGGGACTGACTGGCTGGGTGGTGTATTGGTAAATGGTAAAGCAAATGTGGTCAAGGCTCTTTCAGATAATGTAAATAGCATGGATGAACAGAGATAGAGGGACAGGGAATAGGTAAATTAGAGAGATGAGAGAGGAGAGAGAGAGGAAAGAGACGAGAGAGACAGGAGATAGAGAGAGAGAGTAGCGAGATAGATAGGAGAGAGATAGAAGAGAGATGAGAGAGGAGAGAGTGAGGAGATAAAAATAGAGGAGAGAGAGAGGAGAAAGAGAGGAGAGAGGAATGAGAGAAGAGAGGAGTGAGGGGAGAGAGAAGTTAGGGAGAATAGATTGAGAGAGGAGAGAGAGCAGAGAAAGGAGAAAGAGATAGAGGAGAAGAGAGAGAATGGAGATACTGAGGAGTGTGAGAGTTAGGAGGAAGAGAGAAGAAAGAGAGAAAGGATAGAGAGGTGAGGGCGGGGGAAGAGTATTAGTAGTTATAGAGAGAGGAGAGAACGGAGAGAAAGGAGAGAGAGAGAGGTGAAAGGAATGAGATGAATGAATGGGAAACTAGAGAGCTGAGAAAGACAGAGGAGAGGGGAGAGACGAGGGTGAGATGCGAGTGCTGGGGGAAGGGTGTTATTAACTATGTGTAACGCATGATAATAAAATAAGGATTTGGTAACTTATTGTGAGAAATTATAGGAGCGGACGGTAGACAGCAAGAACAGGTTGTGAGTTCAATATAATATAGGACTTTTAAGTGAGGAGCATTGTGTATGATATTCACTGGCACATAAACGGAGTATACTGGGACGACCCTTTGTCGCGAAGTTACAATTATTTAATATCTACTAATATAAGACTTGTAAGAGATACACAGTGTGAGCCATAAGCAGATGTACAGTGAAGATGAGAAAAGTAGCGACCGCAGCAGGATATGCCATTAAAAAACAAAAATAGCTGGGTATGTGTGGCATGGTAGCCTAGTGCCTAGTCGCTAGCTTGCAGACCCATGGATCTCGGGTTTGAATCCAAATGGGGGAGTATGTTTAATATTGATTTAAGGTTCCCGGGTTGATCCAGCTTAACATCAGGACCAGGACATGTCTTGAGTGGTAAAGGCGGCTGGTGTGCTTTTGACTGGACTAAAAGTGAGAGACGAGATACAGAGAAAGACAGAGAAAGTCAGAGACAAAGAAAGGCCGAGAGACAGGCAGACAGAGAGAGGCAGAGAGAGAGAGAGAGAGAAAGAGACAAAGAGACAGAAACAGAGAGACAGAGAAAGAAAGACAGAGACAGAGAGAAACAATGAGACAGACAGAGAACCAGAGAAAGAGAGACAGAGAGAGACAGAGAAAGAGAGACAGAGTGAGAAACAGAGAGAGAGAGAATCAAAGTGACAGACAGGGAGAGACAAAAAGAGACAGGAACAGACAGAGAGAGAGAGAAAAGAGACAGAGAGGGACAGAGACAGACAGAGAGAGAGAGACCAAAAGAGACAGACAAACAGAGACATACATAGATATAGACCACAAGTAAACGGAAAACTGTGACATCTGGCAGACAATAATATATTCTAGGCTTTTTGTAAGTGTAGGAGAGGGGGAAAGACTGTGTGATCGGATTTTTAGATGAATGTGGCGTTTGTCAATCAAGAATGATACTGACCATTCATTTCATCCAGTGGGTTGCAAGTTTTTGCAGTCGTGAGTTCAATGATAGCTGGTAACACCTATTTTGGCTCCAAATGTTCTATGACAGTGTGGGCAAAGATTGCTTGAGTTTCAGGAGGAGGATCTCCTGCGGTTGGTGTTGTTGTTGTTGCTGCTGCTGCTGTTGTTGTTGTTGTTGTTGTTGTTGTTGTTGTTGTTGTTGTTGTTGTTGTTGTTGTTGTTGTTGTTTTCAGTCTTTTTTAACAGCTCTGCAGTTTTGTCTACTTTACAAGTGACTACACATTTGCGTAAGGGTGTACACCATTAATTTCGGTCTTTGGCAGCAGTCTCCCATTTGTCGTAATGAATTCCAGAAGTTTTGAGCGAAAACTTCAGTGTCTTTAAAGCGTTTCCTCTGGCCATCTTAGTAGCGTTTACCACAACGGAATTCACAGTAACAAATTCGTTTACGGAGCCTGTGACCTGACATGTGAGTTAGGTGACCAACCCAGCGAATCTGATTTTTCATTAGTAATGTGGATACTGGGCATAGGCGCTCTTTCTATGACTTCAATATCTGGGATCTTGTCTTGCCATTTAATCTGCAGTAGTGTCCTAGGGCAGACTGTGTGGACGTGATTTAATTTCCTAGCGTGTCTCTGGTAAACAGTCCAGGTTTCACAAGCATATAGAAGTGTGGATAACACGACTGCTTCGTAGCCTTTCTTTCAGCTTTGTTTGTAGGCTTATTCCATGTCTCTCCCACATATTTTTGTTGTCTGCCAAAGGCCGCGCTGGCCTTAGAAATTCCTGCATTCACTTCGTCGTCAATTCTGGCAACTTGTGACACAGTGCTGCCAAGATAAGTGCATTTGTCCACAACACTTAGAATATGACCATTCACCTTGATATTCGCCTCGGGGTGATTAATCACTGGAGCTGGCTGGCACATAACTACAGTCTTCTCCAAGTTTATATTGTGCTCAAAGTTGGTACAGGCATACGAGAAATCTAAAACGTATTGCATGTCTGCCTCTGAGCTGGCATATAGAGCGCAAACATCAGTAAACAGGAGCTCTGACGGCGTCGCTGTTAGTTTTGGTTTTAGCTTTCAGCCTTCTGAGATTGAACAACTTTCTATCCATGCGGTCGTTCTATTCAAAGACATTCGTCACCATAGCTGAAAATATGAGGCAGAACAGAGTTGGTGCCAGGATACAGCCTTGCTTCACTGCATTGGTGACAGGAAAGACAATTCGCCATTACCCTGGACTCTTGCTTGAATACCATCATGAAATAGCCGCACTATTTGGACAAACTTTCTTGGAAAGCCATATTTCGTCATAATCTTCCACAGACCTTCTCTGCTGACTGTATCAAAAGCCTTGGTAAGGTCAATGAAAGTGGAGAACATTTCGCAGTTCTGTTCCTGACATTTCTCTTGCAGCTGCCTTGCAGCGAAAATCATGTCAACAGTTCCTCGTTCTTTTCTGAGGTCACATTGACGCTCAGGAAAAAGACCTTTGTCGAGATTGGCTGTGAAGATATAGTTTAGGAGAGGAGGAAAGACTGGTGGTTCAGAACGCAATGACAAACTATTGAACGTAAAACTTGACAAGACTGTTTTTTAAATCCCAAAAATTGTTGGCGCTGACTGCGGCGTCCTTAAAGGATATGAAACTAGCATTATTTCTTACCAATCATCCGGGTCCCTAGCATCAATCTCAACGCAAGCTGTGCTGGAAAGCGCTCTCTCTCTCTCTCTCTCTCTCTCTCTCTCTCTCTCTCTCTCTCTCTCTCTCTCTCTCTCTCTCTTCTTTTTCTCACTTTCTTTTTCTTTTTCTTACTCTTTCTTTCTTTATCTCTATCTTTCTCTCTCTCTTTCTTTTTGTCTTTCTCTCTTTTTTTCCTCTCTCCTTCTCTCTCTCTCTCTCTCTCTCTCTCTCTCTCTCTCTCTCTCTCTCTTCATCTCTCCCCACAAGAGAAACCGCAGTGGTGTGCAATATGGGCATTTGAAACTATATATCTGCAAAGAGGCATTATTAGAAAATAGCCTAGTCATGATTCAGCGCCGCATATACAGACTGTGTGGAATTACGCCAATCTATTTTAATGGCTGTTAAGTATTCCATTACCAACAGACTTCAAGCCAATACCCAGAGTAATTTGTAAGCACCAAAAAAACAGCGTGCTGTAATTCACTTTGCACTGAATGAGTTCAACGGGAAATCTCGCGTGATATAAATTTACAGCTGGCTTAGTGGGGAATAATCCTTAAAATATTTAGAGCCATAATTCTTAAGTCTTCACTCCCCTGAGTATAAGGTTTCGTCCGCTCAAAAGAAGGACATCGTAACTTAATGAAATCTGTATTGTCTGTGGCAATAGCAGGAAAAACGAAAACATTAATCGGAATTGACTGTCACGAATAAAAGAGGTCATACTGGTAGTAAATGTATATTTGGATGTTTCAGTATGGGTGATAGTTCACTTGTTGTTGACATCTGATTTCCATTTCTCTGTCTATTATGTCATCATGTGTAATCATCAACAAATCAATCAATCATGTGCCATGCCGGAAAGCGTGGACCGTCATGACTCGCCATTTCACTCGATCACCAGAGTCGTGGATCAGCTCAGTGTTCCTGTCTCGTCCATGCCATGTGGCCAAGCCATCCAGGTATTTACTTTTCGGTCTTCCCCTTGGTCTGTTCCCTTCGATCTTGCCAGTTGTCACCAAGTTCTCCAATTCATTTCTTCTCATAACATGTCCAAAAAAGTTTTGACTGCCTACGTCTAATTTCTCTAATCAATTTACGATTATCATTTGTCTCCTGTAGTACTTGGTCATTGGTTTTTCTGTCTGTCCTTTGTAGTCTTTGGATTTTCCTCAGAAACAACATTTCTGCAGCCATCAGATGTTTTTCTGCTTGAATGCTCATTGTCCAATTTTCACATCCATACAAAAGAACAGGCTCTATGTATCCCCTCAACACTCTTTTTCTCGTTTCAATTGACATTTTTTATTGGTCAGAATGTTTTTCATCTTGCTAAAGGCTACTTTCGCCATGGCGATTCTTGCTCTTATCTCTTCAAGGCATTGCCCATCAGATGTTATGGCTGTTCCGAGATAATTGTACCGATTCACTTGCTGAAGAATATTCCCATTTACTTGTATATTACATTGTGATACTTCGTTCTTCCTAGTTACGACCATAACGTGTCTTTTTACAATTTAGTTCTAAGCCCTGTTGCTCACTGTGTACAACAACAGCATCTACTAATTGTTGCAGATCCTGTGCATTGTCTGCAATCAATACTGTATAATCTGCATGTCTAATGTTATTGATGTTTCGTCCTCCAATGCTGATCCCATTTATATCTTCTACATCTACATTTCTGAAAATATTTTCACTGTATAGGGAAAAAAAGATCTGGAGACATTACACATCCGTTCCTTCCGGTAAAAATGGCGATTAAGTGATGCGTTTATTCTTCGGGAGACGCTGTTTAGTGTTTTCCTGGGGATTATGTGGTGTTATTTCGTATTTGTTTATTTGAAGTGTTCAAATGAAGCCACGGAGGGCAGGTAGTGGATGAGATTTTGAGGGCAGCCGACAGATATTTGTTGGTTATGATCTCAAGTTTCGCGACGGCAGGTAGAGGATCTTTTTCGCCAGACAATGGCTGCGGTCACCCGACCACTACGGTCACTGCCATAGAGGAAAGCAACGGCAAACTACCTCTTTAAAAGTGTCAAGGACATTATGATTCGCCAAAAGACTGATCATCGCAAGACAAGGACAGTTTAATCATACTTCCCATTTATTTCAATAAACCGGTGGGAAATTTATTTCTTCACGTAATATTGCTCTATAATTATGGGGAACATTAAAAGAAAAGAGTGACTCTAACATCATCAATGATTATCACGAACGAAAGAGATCAGACTGGCAGTAAATGTTTCAAATCTGTACACGCATTGAAAGAAAAAAGTGACATTTCGAAATGCTATTCTATTTCCTTTGTCTCTACAATAACAGGCTTACGAGGCAAGCGGGCCTACTTCGCCGCCCCAGGGTTTACAGCTAACTGCCTGTCCACAGCGTTGGACGGGGCATTAACAGCCTTATCTTCGGCGACCCCAGGGGGGTCCTAAGAAACACTGCACTTGAGAACCGGACGATGATGTTAGAAAACATACCTATGAACTCGCCCGTGTGTTGCCGGGGCCCATACGGGGGAACAAAGAATAGTAACACTGTTGCCTACCATGCATGTCGTAAGAGGCGACTAAGAAGGATATGGTTCCGTCGCCCTGCTACTTAGTGAGTGCGTGGCGCGACACTGTGAGCTGTGAGTTTTGCGTGGAGTGCTTTTACATCTGTCCGCAGTTGTGTGTAGCGTGAACTGCATGTTCGGAACGATGGCGGCCGCCTGTTGCTGGATTGACTGGTTTGCCTTTTCGGCTCACGAGTGCATTTTTCAGGAGACTCCTGGGAGTCGCGGCTGGAGCTACGGAGTTCGTGCTTTGTGTGGCACTTTCGGCGGGTCGTCCTGTGGAAAGAGACCGAGCCATATGGGATAAAACCCGGGTCAATGAAGTCTTTCTGGTGACTGCCATTTCCATCGATGATGAACTGTATTTTTCATGGAGGACTTTTGTGTTGGCATTCTGGCGGCGGCATTATGCACAGTGTACCTGTGCGGGCTATTGGCTTGCCGATACTCCTGTCTGCTCCATTGTTCACTTTTGGCAGTGAGGAGCATTTTGTGTGATATTCACTGGCACAGGAACGGGGCAATATGGGGACAACCCGTTGCCGTGAAGTTGGAACCACGACTAACTAACTAACTAATACCTATGCACTTCTGGGCACGTGGATGACGGCTTTACCACTCAACCACGGAGACCCCTCTCCTACAGACTTCTTCTTCTCCTTATTATTTCTCTTCCCCTTCTTCTTCTTCTTCTTCTTCTTCTTCTTCTTCTTCTTCTTCTTCTTCTTCTTCTTCTTCTTCTTCTTATTATTATTATTATTATTATTATTATTATTATTATTCTACCTCTTGTTCTTCTTCTGCTTTTTATTCTGCCTCTTCTCCTTTTTCTTCTTCTTCTTCTTTCTCTTCTCCTTTTTCTTCCTCTTCGTCCTCTTCTTCTTCTTCTCTCATTCTTCTTCCTCTTCTTCTTCTTCTCTCCTTCTTCTTCCTCTACTTCTTCTCTCCTTCTTCTTCCTCTTCTTCTTCTCTCCTTCTTCTTCCTCTTCTTCTTCTCTCCTCTTCTTCCTCTTCTTCTTTTTCTTCTTCTTCTCTCCTTCTTCTTCTTCTTCTTCTTCTTCTTCTTCTTCTTCTTCTTCTTCTTCTTCTTCTTCTTCTTCTTCTTCTTCTTCTTCTTCTTCTTCTTCTTCTTCTTCTTCTTCTTCTTATTATTATTATTATTATTATTATTATTATTATTACCATTATTATTATTATTATTATTATTATTATTATTATTATTATTATTATTATTATTGTTGTTGTTTCTCTTGTCCTCCTCCTCCTTCTTCTTTTTCTTCTTCTTCTTCCTCTTCTTCTCCTTCTTCTTCTTCTTCTTCTTATTCTTTCTCTTCTCCTGTTTCTTCTTCTTCCTCTCCTTCTTCTTCTTCTTCTTCTTCCTCCATAGGGGCATAAACGTTCAACCAAATCTCTCCAATCCATTCCATGTTTAACTATATACTGCATCTCCCTCCATGTCTTTGCAATATTTTTCATATCTGGCTGTAATTTTCTCCGAGTGCTTTTATTTATTTTTATTTTTTTTTATGTTGCATATCCCTTACAGGACGTTGCAGTCAACACCAGCATTTTTCAGCTGCTGTTGATGTACTAGGCAAGTTTTAAGTTCAGTAGTTTGCCATTGCTTTCTGAACGACCGGATCACATATCCCCGTAAGTTACCAGCGCGGCACGAAGAGCTGCCGGTTCTCGCAGCTGCTGTTTTCACCACGTGGATATACGGGATTACAAACAATGTCTTTAACGCCTAGGCCAGGGAGACGGTCTTTTAAGTCTTCCATTTTGCCGTTTACCTTGTGGGTTCCAGACAACAGTGTCTAATTATATTGCCCTCAGGTTTCTCTCAGTATGTGAGCTATTCTGTGCCAGTGTCTTTTCTTCACCTCTTGGTTCGCTAGACTAGAGTAACATGAGATACTGATGAGAGCATCTGTGCAAGTTTGGTTTGGACTAATAGTATTATTATAGTATAATGAGAATGATCTGTTGTCTAACTAACTGAATCAAACAGCAGGAAAAACATAACACTGCCCAAGTACAACAGAGAAGGAACAAAAAGATACCGGTGGATGAACAACAACGTGAAATATGAGTCAGCGAAACACCAGACAGCAATGCATGCATTATAGACAACACCAAGTGATAAGGAGCACATGTAAACCACATAAGTGCACTAAACTGAACACGCGAACCTAAATCGTGCAAAGGTGACACGAATTTTTCAGACTACAAAAAACTGTCATGTCACAATTATAGTCACGTCTGTCTTTCTAAATCCATGATTCTAACTAAATATAGACGACCATGACGGAATGCTCACGAAGTTAAGGGCATACATCTGACATGGCACAGGTCAAGTGTACTTATATGCCGATGAGTACAACTGTTTGTTTATTTGTGGTGAACTTTAACAGTAACACTTATACAATCTTAGGTTTATTTAAAGGGTTCCTAAACTGATGGTGTCAGGAACTTTATATGATTGTTTGGTACAGTCGATGAAGTGTAAACATCCAAATATAACTATGTGCGCTAAACGACAGATAATAAATAGCATATTCACACCAACCCTGTGTCCGTTAAACGACAGATAATAAATAGCATATTCACGCGAACCTTATGTCCGTTAAACGACAGATAATAAATAACATATTCACACCAACCCTGTGTCCGTTAAACAAGATATTATGAATATAAATCATATTCACACTAACCAAATGCTGTCAATGTCAAACTTGGACATTATCCAAATCCATCCATCCATCATGTACCATGCCGATAAGCGTGGGCGGTCATGTTTTGCCATCTCACTCGATCACCAGAGTCGTGGATCAGCTCCGTGTTTCTGTCTCGACCATGCCACGTGGCCAAGCCATCCATGTATTTGATTCTAGGTCTTCCCCTTGGTCTGTTCCCTTCGCTCTTACCAGTTGTCACCAAATTCTCCAAGTCACTTCTTCTCATAACATGACAAGAAGAATCAGTTGTGTGTCTTCAACCTAATCAAAGGCTGGTGTAGTTAAGGAGAGCGCAAGAAGGACTTTCCTTGAACATTAAGAAAATAGAGCCAAGGTTATGCCAAAGAAACAGATAACACCACAATGTAATATAGGAATATATGGGAAAATGCTGAAGAATGTTTACATATGTAAATACATTGTGGCAACCATAACATAAATGAAAGATGTCTGATGGAGATTAAGGGCAGAACATGTCAATAAAAAGATGAATTTTAGAAAATAAAAGCGATCTTATGCAATATGTCATTGCCTTTGAAAGTCAGAAAGGGAGCACTGAAATGGTATGAAGAGCCAGTTTTAATGTATGGCAGTGAATCATTGAGCGTGAATGAGCAAAGTAAGAAGGGCTTGGAAGCAATAGAGGTGTAGTTCCTGAGAGGAATGTTACTATTACCTTCGTTTGTCAGAGTAACTGAGAACGATTGCCTAGAAGGGGATACTGGAAACGTAACACTATACGCAACTATAGGAAAGATGCAATAAGTGTGTGAGTGTGTGAGTGAGTGAGTGTGTGTGTGTGTGTGCGTGTGCGTGCGTGTGTGTGTGTGTTCTCTCTCTCTCTCTCTCATATAACAGAGACATTTGAAAACATTGTGATAATAGGTAGGATCAATGGTAGAAGGAACGGAGACAGACCGAGAGAAATGATGTTGTGTTGGCTGAGACGGTGTCATGGAGGTATATCATCTACGGAGTTGATTCGGAACCACAAGGACAGAGATCTATAGACGTGAACGCCTTAGCCAGCAGGCAGGGTTCCATGATGTTGGTGATGACGATGAAGATAATCATGATGATTATGAATCAATAGCCATGTTAAACGTTACAGCGGCTTAGAACAAATATTAATGGAAGGCATAGTTCCAGGAAAAGGCAAACATCAAGCGAGCTTTTGCCCTTTTAATTTACCCGAGATTTTCCTCCTCCAAGAGCTCACTTTACGACACCTGCGTTACCTGTTGACAGATGTACGGCTAAAACATTAAGCTGGGCACAGGACGTCAAAGACTCCCTGTGCATGAGAAAGGGAAACAGTCTATCCGATAGTCGTGATGTGAACACTTTCTACAAAGAACCTTCTAAATTGTAATAATACATAAGTAAAGAACTATGTTTCAAGCACAAAGAGGCATTGCACACATGGCGTTAGACCCATATTTGAACAGACCTGTCGGCCCTATGCCGGTGATGTGGTCAATATCGCTCCGCTCTTCTTTAGTTCCCAAGACATTTCCCAACACCCGTTAAGTCTGGGTCGATATGAGAGTCCAGGCCAATTATAACACATGAAATGCGCCTCTATTTGGATCGAACCCAGGCCATCAATGCCGGCAGGCGTACGTCTACCACTACACCACCGACGGCACACGATGCTGGTTATGAGTCAAAATTAAGTGACGAAACACTTTCAATTCAAAAAGGATCAGTTAAAATCAACACTATCTCTAATGTATTTCTTGCAGATCACGATAGCCTACTTTTAGATTAACTTTCCCACAAAGATTACAAGAAGTTGTAAAATTATTCCAAAGATAAAGATATTGTAAAAAATGAAGTAGCACTTTCAAAATACGACAGTTTGTAAGCGTGTGAATTAGTCGTGTGTTCTTAGTTTTGCTCTGTCATGATTGTGCTGAATGTCAATTTGCAGAAATGTTCGTTATCTATTGCCAGAAAACGTGTGGAACTAGTCACGGCTTCTTGTGTTCCAAACATATATAAACTCGGACATTGCTGAGTGTGTCCTCACTTTATTCCCAGGCTCTCATTTTACGTTGGTCCTTGACAGGCGCTACAGATACAGGTGTATATACTAGGTTGATAGTTGTAACGGTTTCTCTTCTTGTTGTTCATCTTATTTTTCTCCATCTTCTTGTTCATCTTGTCTTTCTTCTTATTGTTCTTCTGTTATTTTTTTATATTATTGTTCTTCTTCTTTCTCGTCTTTTTCATCGTTCTTCTTCATCGTGTGTCCTCGTCCTTGTCTTCTTCTTCTTCTTCTTCTTCTTCTTCTTCTTCTTCTTCTTCTTCTTCTTCTTCTTCTTCTTCTTCTTCTTCTTCTTCTTCTTCTTCTTCTTCTTCTTCTTCTTCTTCTTCTTCTTCTTCTTCATCTTTTTCTCCGCCATCAACATCTTCATCATCTTCCTCTGCTTCTCGATCTTCTTCAACTAATATCATAATCATCACCATTACCTATGGATGTTTTCCATAACTATTATTCTGAAGTAAAGAACGAATTAAGGAAAGAACGAACATTATTTTAAAATGGTCAGAAATAGGTAAGAGGGAAAGAGGTAAATGGAGCCATGTATGGTAGCGCAGTCACTAATACGCTTATCTTGCGGCCAGGTGCCCATGTGTTGGAAGCGAGCAGAGCCGGATGTTTTATATTGAACTAAGTTCCCAGTCCGAGACAACCCTACATGGGCATCAAAACGTGTCGTTATTGGTTTAGTCCACCCATGTGACACTGACAACATTGTTCATCCAGGGTCAACAGATCTAAACAAATATGGGGTTAGCACCATTTAACCGATACGTTTCAAAACGTGTCAAATGTCATTTACTTTTTTTCTATTGTGTAAAGAGGCAGAGAAACCCATTACCATGCTAAGTTGCCATATTGTAGATTCAGTTAATGATCTATCCCTTGACCACACGCTGCCCGATCTGTATTGTAATATGGCATACAGAACCGCCACCCTCATTAAATATGAGAAGTAAATGTTATTATATATAAACATATTACAGAGAAGGATATGCTCTTGGGTAAACATCCCTGAAGTATTTATTATTGTTTATGACTTTAAGATATGTCTTAAATATGCAATGTTGCGAATATCCTGGACTGTCTGGGTAACTATCAGCTCATGCGCGGAAACGATATTGATAGTGGGACATTATATACAGCTATAAGAAAGATACAACTATTGTTATTTGGTCATCTGATGAGACAAGAGGCAATGGAACCGTGAAGACTGGACCCATCAAAGAATAAAAGATAGAGACAGAACGATTGAGATGATGTTGGATGGATTGAGACAGTGACAAGATGGAAGATCATCAGTAGATCCGGAGTACCAGAGAGCGAGATTTTTAAATTGACATAAACATCTACACCTGCCAGTAAGATAAACGATGAGTAAAGATAGAATAGTAACAGTTGGAACAATCTGTAAGATTTATGTTGTTCGAGGCAGTGGTCGACAGACAGAAAGGAAATTAAATACGGTTTGGCAGTTTAGTATCAATGACAATGCATGCAACCAACGAGGGTGTCTTCAATAAGTAATGCAAACCTGTATCTTTACTTGTGAAGCTTAACCTCGTAATTCACGATGGGAGTTTATATTTTCCGATTTCTCATTGTCAGATATGTTATTGTTCTCACATATCAAATCGATGCAAACAAGACAGAGATTCCATGTTGCTGATGACATAACACAATACTGTAGAGGGGTTTTCCGCCAATGTTTTCCACAACTGCTAAACATTGACTTCATTCTGTTGTTAATGAAGAGAACTATTTTGAGGGGAAATGTAATCCATCTGAAAGTCTTCTGATACAATTGGCAATCTGCAAGAACACGTGGAGCTAACTGTTAAATTGATGTTTTGATGTTGTAGGAAGATGTTCAAGTTCGTCCTATTGCTTGTCCTGCCAGTCGTCCTGTTGGGACAGCCTGGAGGAAACGTTCTCAACCGTGCCATCCAGACTCTATACAACGAAATTGATGTCAGCGACGACAACAGAGCTGTTCTTGTCGAGTTTGATGGATATTTCCTGGTGCGTTGCTTCCCCTGCCAACCTGTTTACTACCTGTCTAACCACCTGTCTATACGCTTGACTCACCTGTATATTTACTAAACACCACCATAACAGTCTACTTAATTGACTATTTGAAAGTTTGTCTATCTGTCTTGTCTTACAGTCATATTATCTCACTGCTGCTTGTGCAATCAAGTCTTTTATATTCATAACAAATGACCAGACTCATTACTTGCATGTCTCTCTGTCTGTTTTGTTTTTGTTTGTTCTTTTGATGTTTGTTTGTTTGTTTGTTTGTTTAGCTGTTGTTGTTTTTTTTGTTTTTTTGTTTTTTTTGGGGGGGGGGGGTGGTGGGTGGAGGGGGTGGAGTGTCTGAATGGATGTCTTTATGTATGTCTTCCTATATGTCTTCCTGTCTGTCACTCTATAAATGTAATTGTCTACCACCTCCATCAATTCATCCATATATCAATCCCTCACTCCGTCCGTCTGTCTGTCTGTCTGTCTGCTGTCTGTCTGTCTGCATATAGTCGTATAAATTGGACAGATGGAATATACTAATATGATATAAATAGCATATGTATTCTTGGTGACACATTTCTATTTGGAACTTGTTGAGTGTTTTTGCTGGAGGGGAGCAACCATTATGGCTGTTGGAGTGGGGAATCGGGTATGGCTGTTCGGGTTGGGAATCGAGTGGGGCTGTTCGAATGGAGAATCGAGTATGGTTATAGGAGTGGATGATTAAGTTTGGCTTCATTAGTGTAGAGATTCATAGCTCTGTTTAAAGTTTAAATTAGGAATCATGCATGTGACTTGTTGCGTTGAAATTTGCTAGGACCGCTCCGAAATGTAGTTAATAGTTTGCACTAGTAACACTCAGCACCCACATCCTTCGCAATCCCTCGAAAGAGACTGACCACTTATAGATTTGTCCAGTTTATGTGGTGTCGATTGTTCATAATAATGAAAACCCTTTTGTTTGTTGTCAGAGTTTCGACAGAAACGAGGACGAGAAGCTTTCACACCTTGAGTTCTATCGGGCCTTGCACCACGCCAGCAACGGATTCTCTGGTGAGTTTGTGACGTGCACAGTTGATTTATGACTGGATGCCATGAAACATTCACTATTAAATTTGACAGTACAATATTTCTTTTTTATTTCTAAATTTGACATCAACAATAGCATGTTCTTAAATTTGAAAATAACATTAACATGTTATCTGACTATAAATTTAATAGACGTGTTTTCAACTGTGAAAGTAACGATAACATTATGTTAAATTTGAAAACAATAATAACATTATATCAAATATGAAAGCAAATATGGCAATTTGTAAAAGCGACATTGTGTCCAATCTAAAAGTAACAACATTTTATAATATTTGATTACAACAACGACATGATATCCACTCTGAAAGTAACAGATCTTATAATGCTTTCATTCGTTTCCAGGGCATGAGGGACAACTGTTCGGTCTCTTTGACCAGAACGATGACAGCAACATCACCAGGTCAGACATCGAGGACTCTTTTAGGGCCGCCGACAGAAACAACGACACGCACCTGACAGAGTTCGAATTCTACCAGTAAGTTGTCCTTCTCTTGAGCCATTCCGTACAAGTGTACAGGTTATATACACAACTAGGATGGGTGTAACTGCGGTATAGCAGCCAGACTGAACACGGAAGGTAGAAACGAAGTGTGGGTTGGCTTTAGAACAATACAATAAATGTTGCATTTTTTTTTGTAGGACGTGGCGATCAACCTCAACACTAGGTTAATTTTCTAGTCAAATTTACGTTCCGTAGTTTGCCATTGCCGGTCTCTCTGGCCGAGGGGTTACAACACTTTCTCCGTAATCCCGTTTATCACGCAGAGTCTCGTAGCGGGCAAGAGCTGGAGGCGTTTCGACCCCCGCTGGTGACTTGCGGGATAACTGAGCCGACCGCTCAGAAAGCAATGGCAAACTACTGAGCCATTTCTTGCCAAGAAATCAACAGACAGCTGAAAGATGCTGCTGTTGACAGCGATGTCCTGTAAAGGATATGCGAATTTAAAAAAAAAAAGTTTGCCATTGCTTTTTAAACCGGAAGTCAACACTGAATTCAAACAGTGCAAGAGTTAATCCCTCTATCTCGCCATCACCGTACTGGAAGTTCAATTCAAAACGCACCAAGCCTGTAGCCATGCAGACTGCAATAAGATCAATGGTTTGGCATAATGACATTAAATCAATCGTCTAACAACCCAATTATGTTTCATAAATAGTGTAAATTGCTTTGTTATTCCATTATTTCTAGATATCATCATCATCATCATCATCATCATGGGCTATGTCCTTAGGTGTGGGAAGCCATGATTTCGCACTCTACAATACAATCACACAAAAAGGTGCATAAATGGTGGGACTCATTTTCCCCAAAAGAGTAACAAGGAATTTGAAAAAGCACATTAGTTGTTTAGCTAGTCGCAGTTCCAACTTTACGGCAAAGGGTCGCCCCATTACACTCAGTTCCTATGCCAGTGAATATCACACAAAATGCTCCTCACTGCCTCAGTAGACCAGGCAGGAGTCTTGACAAACCGCTCAGGTATGCTAAAAAAAAAAATACCGCTGCCTGATAGCCAACACCAGTCAACAACAGTCTGCCATCAAAAATACAGCTCATCGTCGATAGAAGCCGCAATCACTAGAAAACCAGCATCCACACATTACTGCATAAGGTAACCCAGCTAGTTCAGTGACCGTTCGGCCGCCATTTTCTGAAAATGCAGTTCACGCTACAAACAACAGCTGACAGGTGGAAAAGCACTCCACACGAAATTCACAGCTTACAGTGTCGCTCAATGCACTCAACTCAGTAGCAGGGCGATGGAACCATGCACTTCCAGTCCAACATGAGGAAAATGCGTAAGCAAACCGTAGTCATAAGCATAAACACTCCAGAGGCCATACCAGCCCAACTTCCTATCCTTCATATTGGGGATCGGAAATCCTGAGGAAACACAGGACGCACTTCCATCGACAGTAGAACAAGGAATTCGAAGAAACACAGGCTGACATGAGAAAGACACCTGGACGTAAAACAGACGAAGGGAAAGAAGGAGACAAGAATGAAACTAACAAGTAAAATAAATACATCACAAACAACCGCAGTCATTTAACACTTAATGCAGTACACGGTAGTTCTTAATTACTGTAATTTGGGGAATAGTTATATAAAATGTCTTGAGATATGGACCACTTTGTTTACTAACACAAATATGTAAAGATCTATCATTTTCATTCGCCTTTCTGAAAAATTAACCGTGGTGATTTATGTTTATGTATTTACAGATTTATTCACGGAGCCACTGTCATCGTAGGGTAATTCTATCCACCCACATTTATAAACACGGCACTTAACTAGGGATGGATGCCCTGTGAAGAATGGTTCCATCAGGGTGTGATATTTAACCACCACATCCTGCCTCACAATATATATTAATGAATTAACTTATACCAAATAAAGTCTCATGTGGAAGTATGCCTAGTACGTGTTTGTGTTTTCTTAAAAGAGAAAGTTTAAATGTAGTGAAAACAGAGGTGGTTGCTATTGGAAGTGATGTCATCCTGAATGAACGTGAAATGTGAAAGGTGTGCTCCACAATCCAATTACAGAAACAGATACATAACTCAGCATTTCGATCAAATTCTTTATCAACGAAAGAAAACATATAACAATAATACTTAGCTGAAACAAGAAATATCCTAATTCATTCACAGAATGTTATACGAATTTAATTTACGTTGAATGTAGTCAAGAACTGATTTCACATCATTCAGGACATTCCAATACGTGTTCTATCCTCATCCTCAACAGCCAGCAAAGAGTCCCAAAAATAATGGCACTAGTTGCGATTTGATTATATGTCTTTCCTGCCTTTCCTTTTCCTTTTCCGCTAGACCCTCTTGGCTATTCCCTTCAGCACTATTCTCTCCGGGAAATGATGGTATATCTGTTCTTCCACAATGTAGACATAATCCGAAAGGGCTCTGATCAATCTCATTTACCGTGGACCAAACCCCACCCAGCGGTCTAGACCCAGCCAATCTGTCCGCCCGCTCGTTTCCTAACACACCAGCACATACTGGGGCATTCGAATATCACAATAACACATGATAGTGGTGTGTGATATTTCAGTGTCAATTTCAGATATCCGCCAGTGAATTAGTAGCTAGCTACAATCACGCGCTTGTCATAGTAACACAGAAATCTAGAAGGCCGCACTGCCTTAAAAATACCAAGCGCCGTTTCATTTTGCTGGAAAATTGCTCACTCTTTATCACCCTAATGTAGAGCAGTTCCTGTTGCTGGGATTATACAGGTCAAAGTCCGTTTTTTTTTCTTTCATATCCCTTACAACATATATTTCAGCTGCTGTTGATGTACTAGGTAAGATACGCTCAGTAGTTTGCCATTGTTTCTGAGCGACCGGCTCACAAACCCCGTATGTTACCAACGCGGCGAGAACAGCTACCGATTCTCGCACAGGTTACGTTACTCACGAGATATACGGGATTATGGTGAAGGACGTTAACTCCTAGGCCAGAGAGACCGGCAAAGTCAGGTACCTAATCAAAATCAGATACAATCGTCAAAGTCAGGTGCAATAATTAAATTCAGATACAATAGACAAAGCCAGGTGTAGTCGTCAAATTTAGGTACAATAATCAGTTAGGTACAACAGTCAAAGTCAAGTACAATGGTCAAAGTCAGGTACAAAAGTCAAATTCGTGTACAATAGATGAATAGAACAGAAAATCTACCCTGATATTAATGTACAGCTGGCTTAGTGGGGAATAATCCTTAAAATATTTAGAGCCATAATTCTAAAGTCTTCGCTCCCCTTAGTATAAGGTTTCGTCCACTCTAAAGAGGGACATAACTTAATGAAATATGTGTTGTCTGTGACAATAGCAGGGAAAACGAAAACATTACTCGGAATTGACTGTCACTAATAAAGGAGGTCATACTGGCAGTAAATGCACAATTGGATATTTCAGTACGGGTGATACTTCACTTGCTTGTTGACATCTGATTTTGATTTCTCTGTCTATTATTTCATCATGTGTAATCATACTTCCCAGATATTTCAATAAACCGGTGGTGAATTTATTTCTTCACCGTAAATTGCTCTATAATTACATGGAACATTGAATGAAAAGCGTGACTATAACATCAGCAAAAACTATCACGAACGAAGAGATTAGATTGGCAGTAAATGTCTCAAATCTGTACACGCGCCGAAAGAAAAAGGGACATTTCGAAATTCGATTGCCTTGTCTGTACATTAACAGGCTAACGAGGCAAAAGGGCCTACTTCACCGCACCAGGGATTACAGCTAACTGCCTGTCCACAGGGTTGGACGGGGCATGAACAGTCTTGTCTCCGGTGACCCCAGTGGGCCCATCAAAAACACTGCACTCGAGACCCGGAAGACGATGTCAGAAAACATACCTATGAACTTTTGAGCACTTTGATGACGGCTTTACCACTCAGCCAAGAAGACCCCTTTCCTGCAGACTTCTTCTTCTTCTTCTTCTTCTTCTTCTTCTTCTTCTTATTATTATTATTATTATTATTATTATTATTATTATTAGTATTATTATATCCTCTTGTCCTTCTTCTTCTTGTTCTTCTTGTTCTTCTTCTTCTTCTTGTTCTTCTTCTTCTTCTTCTTCTTCTTCTTCTTCTTCTTCTTCTTCTTCTTCTTCTTCTTCTTCTTCTTCTTCTTCTTCTTCTTCTTCTTCTTCTCCTTCTTCTTCTTCTTCTTGTGGGCCCATCAAAAACACTGCACTCGAGACCCGGAAGACGATGTCAGAAAACATACCTATGAACTTCTGCGCACTTTGATGACGGCTTTACCACTCAGCCAAGAAGACCCCTTTCCTGCAGACTTCTTCTTCTTCTTCTTCTTCTTCTTCTTCTTCTTCTTCTTATTATTATTATTATTATTATTATTATTATTATTATTATTATTATTATTATTATTATTATTATTATATCCTCTTGTCCTTCTTCTTCTTGTTCTTCTTCTTCTACTTCTTCTTCTTCTTCTTCTTCTTCTTCTTCTTCTTCTTCTTCTTCTTCTTCTTCTTCTTCTTCTTCTTCTTCTTCTTATTATTATTATTATTATTATTATTATTATTATTATTATTACTTTCTCTTGTTCTTCTTCTTCTTCTTCTTCTTCTTATTATTATTATTATTATTATTATTATTATTATTATTATTATTATTATTTTCTCTTGTCCTTCTTCTTTTTCTTCTTCTTCTTCTTCTTCTTCTTCTTCTTCTTCTTCTTCTTCTTCTTCTTCTTCTTCTTCTTCTTCTTCTTCTTCTTCTTCTTCTTCTTCTTCTTCTTCTTCTTCTTCTTCTTCTTCTTCTTATTATTATTATTATTATTATTCTGTCTCTTCTTCTTTTCCTTTTTCTTCTTCTTCCTCTTTTTCTTCTCTTCTTCTTCTTCCTCTTCTTCTTCTTCCCCCATAGGCGCACACCAATCCATTCCATGTTATATTTTAATGTTTCATATCCCTTACCGCCGGTCTCTCTGGCTGTGGGGTTACAACACTTTCTCTCTGTAATCCCGTTTATCACGCAGAGTCTCGCAGCGGAGCGAGAACTGAGGTGGTTCGACCCCCGCTCGTGACTTGCGGATACTGAGCCGGCCGCTCAGAAAGCAATGGCAAACTACTGAGCGTAATCTTGCCAAGAGATCAACAGACAGCTGAAAGATGCTGCTGTTGACAGCTAAGTCCTGTAAAAGGATACGCAAAACATTTATTTATTTTATCCCTTACCAGACGTCGCAGTCAACACCAGCATTTTTCAGCTGATGTTGATGTACTAGGCAAGTTTTACGTTCAGTAGTTTGCCATTGCTTTCTGAACGACCGGTTCACATACCCCCATAAGTTACCAGCCGGCGCGAACCGCTGCCGATTCTCACTGCTGCTGTTTTCCCTACGTGGATATACGGGATTACGAACATATCTTTAACCTTCTTGGCCAGGGAGACCGTTTTTTTCGGTCCTTCATTATTCCGTTTACCTCGTGCGTTCTAAACAAGAGTGTCTATTTATATTGCCCTCAGGTTTCTCTCAGTATGTGTTCTATTCTGTGCCAGTGTCTTTTCTTCACCTCTTGGTTCGCTAGACTAGAGTAACATGCGCGTCAACCAACACAGAACTTGTGTCGTATGTTGAGGGAGATACTGAGGAGAGGATCTGAGCAAGTTTGGTTTGGACTAATAGTATTATGTATAATGAGAATGATCTGTTGTATAACTAACTGAATCAAACAGCAGGACAAACATAAAATGCCCAAGCACAACAGAGAAGCAACAAAAAGATACCGGTGGATGGAAAAAACGTGAAATATGAGTCAGCGAAGCACCAGACAGCAATGCATGCATTATAGACAACACCAAGTGATGAGGAGCACATGTAAACCCCATAAGTGCAATAAACTGAACAAGGGAACCTAAATCGTGCAAAGGTGCCACGAATTTGTCAGACTACAAAAATCTGCCATGTCACAATAATAGTCATATCTGTCTTTCTAAATCCGTGATTCTCACTAAATATAGACGACCATGACGGAATGCTCACGAAATTAAGGGCATACATCTGACATGGAACAGATCAAGTGTAGTTATATGCCGATGAGTACAACTGTTTGTTTATTTGTAATGAACTATAACAGTAACACATACAAGATAATACGTTTATTTAAAGGGTTGGGACGCTGAGGTGTTTCCAAGGCACCAGGGCCAGATTCTATACTGGCCAAGACCTACTAGCACGTCCTCGCGCCGTGAGCCCTGGGCAACAGGTCCCTTCGGGGTCCTGGCTAACGTAGTAGGATCGCTAATTCTTCCGCAGCAGGGGAGTATATGCCTACACGGCGAGGGACCACCAGTCTGTACACCAATAAGCCAGACATGGGACAACGGATACTCACGCTAACCTCAATCCGGGATGACATCACACTGATGTTGGACAACAGGATGTCTTCATCCGACATACAGGACCTTGCGCTGGAGTCTATAGCCAGCGATCACAAGCAAGCAAGCAAGCATTTAAAGGGTTCCTAAAGTGATGGTGTCTGGAACTCTATATGATTGTTTGGTACAGTCGATGAACTATAAACATCCAAATATAACTATGTGAGCTAAACGACAGATTATAAATAGCATATTCACGCCAACCCTATGTTTATTAAACGACATATAATAAATAACATATTCACAGCAACCGCGTGTCCGTTAAACGAGAGATTATGAATATCAACCATATTCACACTAACCCAATGCTGCCAATGTCAAACGTGGACATTATCCACATCACACTTACGCACATTGCAATACTTAAACCACATCACACTCAGCAGGCTTAGAAATTGAATGGTTCGCATGCATAAACCCGGGTTATCCATCCAATATTCTAGGCTGCCGTAGTGCAGGTTCTAGGTTCGCTAGTATACCGTTTCGATTAGCAACCAACAAGGGGGTCGTCTCATCTCTATACATTTGGTTTAACCAACACACCTCCCATCTCTCGGAGGATGGCAAGTTGTGTGCATAAAAAACCCGGGTTGTTGGCATCCTCTGAGAGGGGTGGGGGAACGAATCACAACGCCGGCTTTTGTAATTTTTTTAAAATCCCGCTGTGGTTCCGCGTCCACTGTAAACAGAGCGCACCGTTTACAGGGGCGGATCCATACAAAAAAAGGGTGGTGTATGATGGCTTATAACTCATAGTTTAACTCTTATTGTCATAGGGCGGCTTTTGTTATAGGGGACGACTATACGTGATACACAATTAGAGCGGTACCAACCAGCCATATCAAGATGCGCACCGCTACAAACATGCGAATACGAACGTGAGCACTCGGCGAGCGAGCACGCTCTCTCGTGGAGCACCACCAACACAAATTGCAACAGCCAAGACCCCCTCCCAGAAATATAAGGGGTCGCCGGGCAGCGCGTCGTCGGGGCAACCACCAGTGCGAGTAACCCAATCCGTGTCACACACAACAGGAGGAGAAGAAGGAAAGAAAGCAAGGGAAAAAATTTTCATACATACCTCAGAATTTTACATTGTTTATCTGAGTAGTATATCACCACTTCCACGCATTACTGAAATCCAGTGGCGGATCATTCAGTGGAGTAGGGGGCGGCCCCAGATTGTCCTGATGGCGTGTACAGGTTATTTCGACCCTATAGCTTTTACGAACTCTGCCCGTGCCTCGTCTCTGCCTTTCAGAATGAGAGATTTTGTTGTCTCTTCGTCCAGATCTGCCGGCTCCTTGCTCCGAATATCTTTTTTCAACTGGTGAAATTTCTTTTCTTCAGCTGTAATTATTTTATACTCCACTTCTGTAATTCTCCCATCATTCAAAGCCTTTGAAACAAGGTCGGCTATACTGCAAAGCTTAGCCTTCGCCAGAGTGCAAATTCCATCGTGTTTCTTAGCTTTCGACGTTAGTTTGCGGGATGCTAGCTTGCTCCCAGCGGAACATGATTCCACAAGCTAGGGCAGCTATCTCGAGCCCGACAACTACAGGGGTTGCGATAATGGTGGTAAGAAGCGCAACACCCCGCACCCCCATACCAAGGCTAGCCGCCAGCATCACGCTGTCCACAGCGTCTAATGCATTAACGGCACGCCGATATTTTTTATACAGTGCAGCCCGTTTGTCCCTTTCATCTTCAAGAGACTTCCGAAGACGGGTAAGCTCTTGAATGCGATAGGTACCGCCGTCACTAGAATCAATTGAGGGATAGAGCGACATTATTCTTTGCGCGTCAAACCTACTTCTTCAACTGAGATATTAAATGTTCAATGCGAACGGTGCTAATCGGCACTGTAGTGAACAAAAGCCGGACAAAAGCAGTGACGGTAGTAAAAATGATTTCATCCACCGCAACCTCGCCGAGCTCTACTATAATGTCCGTCTCTGTTGCCCGGGCCGCCCACGTCCCGTCGGCTGCGGAAGTAATGACGAGAGCAACATGCCTGGGGAGTGATGACGCACTCCATTTAATAGAGACCCCAGGAAGGACTGGGACAAACTCAGTCTGCGCCACAGCTCCAATAGCTAACTCGAGATAGATGGTTGACTCCTTAGGAGGCTTACCTAGCATATCAAGGTCAGCTTTACACTCTGTAACAGCCTTCAAGCAATATTTAGTCCCCTGGACTTTACCCTGTCACCGATACGGCATAGAAGAGAGGCTTGGCGCACTGCATTTTCAGAAATGACTGGTAGGTCACAATAGGAGACTTGTTGGGGCGTATGACCGTCTTGCAAGCCTGATAACTCACAAACGCCTTGCCCATGTTGGTTAACCTGATAAGTATCCCATTGGGCTCGAGGTGAGTATATCCCGTGCGAAGCTCAAGCTGCAGATCCCAGTCAGCGTCGTCGGGATGGTCTATGGCGGCACGAGCATAGACCCCCTGGGGAGTGAGTTGGAGGCCATATATCTGTTAGTTATGACCCGGCTCCCGCCACCCAATAGTGTCGGCTAAATCAGCAAAGGTTAGGGTAGAGCAGGCTCTTGGGCGATGCCTTCCTGGATTTTCTGAATCAGCCATTGTGTTTTCTGATGTGGAGTTCACAACTTAGATATGCCAGCGGCACGGCTTTGCCTTGTTCATCACGGACCGAAAGTCTAATATCGCTTAGAGTTCCAGTCTCCAACTTCTTATAACGAGGCACAGAGAAAACCTCGTGTCTCCCTTGATTACATTCCACATTTGTAACGGGCACAGCCCTGAGGAGTGTGGAGGGACGTGAATTATACCGGTTCTCATATGATGATAGGCCCTCGAGATGGATGTACAACTCCTTATATATGAGCAATCTAGGAAACGCTGTTCCGACATACACGTCATTAACCGCGTTATACTCGAAAAGCCCAAGAGTGTAGGCTAGGCCAATCTCCACCGCATTAGTTCCACCACCCATACCAATGAGACTTACAAGGCCAGTTGTCGGGTTCAGTGTCAGAGAAAACTTTCGAGGCTCAAAGAATTGTTTGTTGAGAGTACACACGTCATAGTATCCATGGGGTATAACAATCTGCTTACCCCCCACACAGAACTTATTATTGTCCAGCTCCTGGGAAATATTAACCCACGCAGGGTAGACCAACAATTCCACGATAGCCACCTCTAGGTCACCATCGCGATTGTCTAGGACCGGGTTGAGGGGGATGGGTTCCCCATGTTTGATGTTGCTAAGTGTGAGATACATATTAGCACGGCTAATAAGAACCACTTACGAGTTCAACAAGGACGCAAAATACCCGGCGGAGCAGCCATGTCTGATGTGGAGCACACAGCTTAGATAAGCCAGTGGCACGTCGTCACCCTTTCCATCTCGGACCGAAAGTCTTATAGCGCCTACCGTTCCAGTTTCCAGCTTTTTATAATGAGGCACACAGAAAATCTCGTGTTTCCCTTGATTACATTCCTCTTTTTTAACGGATACAGCCCGGAGGAGTGTGGAGGAAAGCGAATTATGACGGTTCTCATATGACGACAGCCCCTCGAGATAAATGTACAATTCCTTATATATGATAAGGTTAGGAAACTTCGACGCGTGGAATATAAACGTTTCATCAGCGAGCATCCTACTTGTATCGCCTGAGTCGAACCCAAGAACCCTGCCTACCCCTCCCCACCTTATGCCAACCCCCGATTTTATACCAACAAGACTTACAAGGCCAGTTGCAGGGTTAAGAGAAAGAGAGAGCTTCAGTTGCTCAAAGAATTGCTTGTTGAGAGCACAGACATCATAATACCCGTCGGGGATAGTAAAAACATCCTTACCATATTTGAACCAATTGTTTTTCAGCTTATCGGAAATATTAACCCACGCGGGGTAGAACAACAATTCCACGGTAGCCACCTCTAGGTCACCATCGCCATTGTCTAGGATAGGGTTGAGGGGGATGGGCTCCCCATGTTTGACATTGCTTAGTGTGAGATAAATATTAGCAATAAGGACGCCAAATACCCGGCGGGTGTGGTATACCCGTTTGCGCAAACAATGGATCTCACGAAGGTGGACATACAGGTCAACCTCCAAGGATTCTTTCAGGCACAGTTCCCCAACGTGTTTGAAAAATACCGGTTGCCATACGTGGAGTCAGACCAGATCGTGCAAGCCTGGTACAGCAATCCGATGCAATTATAGCAAAACCAACTCAACTTCGCTGTATGGCGTGCCACGGCGGGGTGTGGGGTGTCCGCGCAGGATCATCTGTCCGACCCTGACCCACTAACGCGAGCCGTCTTCATATTCCATGTCTACTACCAGATTCGTCGAATCCTCAAAGAAATACGTGTGGCTCTACCACAAGACCAGGGTCTGACCGCCTTTGAAAATCCCTACGATGTAAGAGCCTATCAGCGTATATGCGCGGAATTTGGGATTTCCCAGAATGATAACTGGAGACGGCTCGGGAGGAATAACGGGTTGGGGAGTGTATACATTTACTGGACGAATAGTGGTTATCACGTCCTGAATGACGGCTAAGGTGGTGTATGTGACCCAAAGCGACTATCATTCACACAAAAGACCACAAACGATGTACTACACATAGATTACATCTCACAAGATGATCCTCAAGCTGACTCCGCCTGGCGGAGTTTCGTTCTTAACAAGTCACAGGGCTTCACTCACCCTGGTGTTGAGCGAATAAAAGACAGCATTCGAACCTATGTGTGGGCCATCTTAGGGGCCCAGGCGGAGACTAGAACACGCATTCTGGGAACTATAACGGCGTTTGATGCCCAGAAGCAATTCCTGGCATTAGTAGAAGGCGCCATCTCTGCGCCCGTCGATATCGCAGCGGCCATCAAAAGGTATCAAGACGTGCTACAAAACGCGAGCTCAAAAGTTAATTATGTCTTTGGAACGGGGTTGTATATGGCCCCCAGCGACATGCTGCTCCGCATTGGCCAGATAGCTGGATATAACATGATCGTCATCGCAGAGCCAGGCCTAAAGCATGGTGTGAATACCGCTATTAATGCCCCAGACCCTATGGTAGAGCTGCCCAGCATTGCACAGCCGGCACCGAAGGTAGAGCTGCCCAGCATTGCTCAGCCAGCGGAGCCGGCCACCAGCATAGCTGATAAGGCAGCCGGGCTGCAGCATCAAAACGAAAAGATAGCACTTATTGCTGGGGGTGTCGCAGCAGGTTTAGTAGCCCTATGGTTATTTCATTTACTTCGCAAATAGCCGCTCTCTGATAGCCAGTAGCAGTAAGCCACCGAGTGCAACCACTAATGCCCAGAGATTTCCAGCCAGCCATCTCACACCCTTACTCAAGAAGTTAAGGAGCCAGGAGATAATGCCGCCTATGATTCCCGGTAGTGCCGCCGCAGCCTTACAAGCTAGCCTGGCTAGAAGGCTCGCTAGGTCTTTCAGCTTCTGTCGAATCCATTCCTTAGCCCCAGAGCCAGGTGGCGGTCCAGGCGGTGGGGTAGGGGGTGCACCACCACCACCCCCACCGCCGCCAGTAAGGGCTAGGGTGATAGTGGAAATTAAGAGACCGATCGCTGTGAGAATGCTCGCTATGGTGATGCCTTGCTCTCGGAACAGAGTCCGCAGCCTCTCACCCAGTGTGGTGTCTTCATTGACCACCCGATGAATCGTTTCACGGATCCGGCTGTATTGGGTGCGCAAGTCTTCGTGTAACTCAGCGACTTCTATTAAAAGCCTCTTCTTAGCTTCTTCAATATCTGCAATCTTCTGCTCTTGAAAATCCCTACTCTCCTCATTGGGTGCTATCAACATTTTCCGCCGCCGTATAGCGATCTCTTTATCTTCCTGGTCGAGAATAACGATGTAGTTTGTGAGCTTACCTTTAATCGTCGTCACCGCTTTGTCAAGCGCCATGATCCCCCGGAGTTCTCTCACTGGAGGTAGGCCTTTCTCCCCCAAGTACTGGTCTACGTGTGAGATTTCTAAAACACGCTGCACTTCTGGACTCGACATGGCCCGTTCTAAGATATTGCCAATATTTGAAGCTATTTGTGGGACATCCTGGATATCTGCACCACCAAGAGCAGCTTCTTCCTCAGCCAGATCACTATCAGTCTGCTTGAGGATGGCGACAGCCTTTGGCGGTATTTTTCTCCCAAACCCCAATGCCTCTCTGGTACTCGCTCTGAGGCCACTCAAAGCTAAAGGCATGCCATCTAACTTTGTAATCCTTTTGTGCCCAACATAGAGCGCATTCTTGCTACCCAACCTAATTTTTGTATAATCTTTGCCTGTTATAGGTGTGATACCCCACAGCTCCTTCACCCTGTTAAAATAGTCATCAATGGCGCTGTTTTCTAGTTCCACTTGTAAGTTGGGCTTCCCCTGTGACGGCTCCCCCTGTGACGTCTCCTCCTGTGACGGCTCCCCCTGTGACGGCCACTCGACATTAACAGTGTGGGGCTTGTCGATATCAAAGTCGTCGATGAAGCTTGTATCTTCCTCGCCTGTTTCAGGCGGCCCCTCTTCGCCACCAAAATCGGTCAAATCAACTCTATCCACATTAGATATTGCTACAAAGCAGCAACAATAAACAACTAGCCATGTCTTCAAGTGCATATGGTCGTAAGCTTAACCCTTACCGCCGTCTCCGGGAGCCACTCAGTGTGAAAGGATTGCGGCAAACGATAATCGTGACCAACAATCCTTCTACGATCGGCCCGAAGCAGCAGTTACTAGTTCGTTTTCCCAATCTCTGTGCACACGATGTTATCGTGCCTGGGTCAGTGCGGCTGGCATTCAATGTCGACCTCAGAGCCCCTGATGTCAACCGGTTGGTGGTCCAGAACCTCGGCCGAGTGCTGGTTCAAAAGCTGACCGTCAGGCTCTCGGGCAATGAAGTCTTCTCTCTTGTGGACAGTGATGTCTACAACATCTACCTGGATCTTTGGAAGAGCCGATCGGATCGGGTGAATGCTGTGTATCAAGGCATCGATACAAGCACCGGCATGAATGTGACCAAGGCGCGTGTTGGTGCAGCGGATGCTGTTGTTCTTCCCGCAGCCAATGCGAAAGACGTGGCCATTGCGAAGGCCTTCAAAAACAGGTACTACATACCACTAGACTTTGAGCTGCTTGAAACGGATGCGCCCTTCTACCAATCTGCTCTTAGTGATCGGCTGGAGATTGAGTTGACCTTTAACGACGCTTCCCGTGTGATTCTCGCAACTGGTAGAGATGCCGGCGACTCCTCATATTCCCTAGAAAACATCTGTCTCGAGTACGAAGTAGTCACTGAACCCACGTTGGCCCGGCTAATTCGTAGCATGTATGAGAGCCGTATGGTAGTGTTATACGAGCGGGTCCTACGGCATAGACGGATCCCTCAGAAAAAGGAGGACTCGATATGGAACATCAATCTGAACACGCCCTGTAAGTCTTTGAAAGGCATTCTCCTATTACCACCACAAAGATTTTGCACGCCAAACAGAGTTGTTTTATAACCCGCAGATCACCAAAGTTGAAGTCACCGCAGAAGGACAAGCCAATCAGCTATTTGCGCACGGCTTAGCACCACACCAGCTCTGGGACGAAGCGATGAAATTCTTCGCCGGTGGCCTCAAAAGGCACCCTGAGACAAGCGCAGTCGCCAAAGAGCTAGGATTGTTCGATGTCAGTCTAGGCGAGTACTTGACGACAAAATTCTGCTTGTGGCTGGACTTCCGGACCTCCGACGATGACCATCTTCACGGCAGCGGCCGGCGTATAGAGAACGGCTCTGAGGGCATCACTCTCCAGATCACGAAAGAGGCCGAATCGGCGGGGCCACTGTACTGCTACGTTTATTTGGTTATGGACAGACAGCTGAACATCGACACCGGGAGATTCGTTAGTGCTGTTTATTAATGGAGTTCTCACTTAAGCCACACTCGGCCATCATCACAGGCCCCACATCGTGTGGTAAAACAGAATTCATTCTCGACCTCATGGAAGGCCCGTATAGGGGCGTTTTCGAGCATATTGTCATTGCTTGCCCTTCGGTACGATACAATGAAACATACCGGGCCCGGCCGTGGGTGTTGTCAGATCCCGAGGTCTTCATATTTGACCCTGGTGATCGGCTGCTCAAATGGCTAGAGGCCTTCTATAAAATGTTTCAGGGGACACCGACGTTATACATCATTGATGACTGCAGCGCAGAGGACATTACTGCGCAGAAGCGGACTATGTTGGCTTATCTAGCTTTTAGCGGGCGACATGCCAAGCAAAGTTTTTGGGTTCAAACCCAGAAGTACAACGCCGTTGCGAAAGGCTTCAGGGCGCAGACACAGTGGGTGGCGCTCTTCCATTTCAAGGATAAGGATAGCTTTGAAGACTGCCTGGACGAGAAATACATCATCCACTCTAGGGAGGAACGTGATGGGGTGCGAAAGCAATTCGAAGCTAATGAGTTCTCAAAGCTGGTACTGAGGACCAAGTTCCCATTTTCTTATAAAGTGCTCAAAGCTGGTGAGGTTTGTTAGATACTAAGCACATGTTAAGCATCAGTTAAGCACATGTTAAGCATCAGCTAAGCATATGTTAAGCATCAGCTAAGTATATGTTAAGCATCAGCTAAGCACCACTTAAGCATGTATGAAGAAGTGCTTTGTTACTCCGTAACAGCCTTAGTTGTATTACAACTGATATGCACATGTTGTGTGCTTGGATGGGCTATGCATTCCTATATTAGAGTTAGACGTTGGGTATTTGCAAACGCTGTGAGGGATTGTGACACAATACTCGACCAGCTGTTACGTGAAGAGGCAAAGCCAGCAGAGTCTGCTCCGGATGCAACACCTACAACAACGCCACAGTCCGGACATGCGTTGCATCGTGAAAGGCTAGCAGCACTTGCGGCTGGGAGACGTGCCGGGCAGTACATAGGAGGTAAGTACTCCAAACTTACAGTGGAACAGGTTGAGGCCTTGCCTGATCAAAAAATTGAGAAGCTATATGTGAGGCACGAGGCGAGACTTGGAGCTGCAATAACAAAGACCCTGGGCACGGCTATGCTACATATGTACGCACAAGTGGCAAGTATGTTCCACCCCATTGCTGATAATCAAGCTTTGGTGACAGACCTGGAGGCCGACCCGTTTCTAGGGCTTGCCCTAAACACAGTTACATGTGAACTCTACCATAAGTTCGGTATGTGCTTAGCACCTGCAACTGTCGCGCTTGCAACTTTTAGGCACTGCCATTTTGGACATATCTGTCCTAAGCAAGAACAAGATGGAGGAGGAGACCCCCGAAATTGCTCCACAGGAGAAACTAGTGACAAAGGACCCCAGAAAAGTTGCGCCTGGGAAGAGAGGAGCTGCTGCTCGAAAGAGTCGTGAAGCAGAGAGGTTGTCTCTAGCTCTGCAGCAGGCTGTTCGTGAGAGGAAACGAAAGTTAGCCCCCGAGCATGAGCAGGCCCCACCACCGCTGTTTCCAATAGTGCCAGTTGATTACCGTGGCTGGACTCCCTGGATTATCGGAGTGGCTGGCGTTGTCGTTGTCGTCGGTGTAATTAGGCAGAAAATGCGTCGGACTAAAGCACCTGCCCCGCCTGCGTCCTCCAAGCGCGGAGACTAACATATTAAAGAATAGAGATCCATTTTATATGGAATAATAGCAAGCGTTGACGGGAGAGCTATTGTTAATGCCGTTTACCATGGCGCTGTGGTGGCCGCGCGTACGGTAGGCACCGCAAAACTGACCAAGGGGGTTTTCAAAGGGGCAACCTTGCCCAAGCTAGTATAACAGAGTTCTATCTCTGTTAGAAGGTTGGGAGATAGTTAATGGGAAATAAAGAAGGGTTTAGGAAATGGCGCACCCGTGAGCACTATTGAAAGGGGGGTTGTTAGGGAAGCTCGCGGGTGACGTCAAGGATAAACAGAGGTAGTTCCAACTCAGCCTGTGAGCGGTCAAGATGTGTTCTCAAGAAGTTGTACAAATTTATACCTTTGGATAATAAAGCCCATTTACACTTGACCAGAGCTTTAGTGTCATCTCTTGTGATTGCCTTTCACCTGCTCGCTCCGTTACAGGGAGTGAAAATTTTGCCAGTGACCAGGATGGGATGTCGCGGAGTGTAAGTTTGTCTCCAGAACAGGAAGATGGCTGTTTCTTCGTTTTTGCAATAACATGGCGTAATGGCAGCTGAAATTTGTCGTTTGCGGAGAAATTTAACAGGGCGTCTCTGATCAAATCTTCGCTACACAGTGTTATCAAGGCGTCTCTGATCAAATCTTCGCTACACAGTGTCATCAAGGCGTCTCTGATCAAATACTGCGCTGACCTGGCTGTTGTTTTCTTTTGGGTCCGCCATACATACTGAAATTATAAGCAGTTTGTCAGAATAATGCTTGCCATCGTATTCCGGAATAACCAGATCGTTGCCTTGAGAGTCAATATGCTAGAGATCTCGTTTTACAGGAGCCGTTATCATTGAACCAGCATATGACATTGGTCGCCTGAGGGAAGATCAGAAGCCGTTATCGTTATTGAACCTGACCTCGCTTACCTGAAGGGAAGTTCATCTTTATTGAATCAAACCAAAAATCGCTTGGATCGTCAGCTCAAATTACGAGAAAACGTCTGATGAAAATTTACTTCAGTCGGGAGCTTGATCCTAAATGTCTTGAACTTTGGCGATTATCAATATGTTGGGCAAAACAAGCGATCAAGTCGATGTGGAACCTTCGGAAGCGGTTGGGCAAACTGGGTTGCCGTCCTGCTGAAAAAGGGACCTAATTAAGTCGCTTCATTTCACTTAAGCTTCAAGTCGTCTAGAAGTGCCATTTTTTCCGGGTGAAGTCGTCTAGATGTGCCCCTCCCTCGGGTGAAAAGAAGCCACAAATTTGAGAGTGTCGACAATCTGAGAAGAGAGGAATCCGGAGGCTTTTTCTTTTCAACATGATGGAATCAAGAAAACGACATACTCGTTCTTTCGTTTCTAAAGCCTACAATTGTTGAGCATAGACGTAGAGAGAAATATTTGGGAGTTGGTTTTCGATTGGACCAGTGAAATAATAGTTCAACAGAAAACGGTAATTCAAATAACCTTTTGTGTTAGATAAGAAATTTATTGATTAATCTGAACCCATTTTTTTTAGGAAGAAAAACTATGGATTACGTCCTGTAGTTAATTTAAATGTGCCTAAAGTACACTTATTAATATCTATTGATTGTTTTTTGCTTATATAAGTGTATAGTAAAATATTACAGCATATTTCAGCAAAGCTCAAGACGAGGTTTTCTTACAGGTACCAAGAAATATATAAAAGAAGAAGTAGGTATATTGTTTTGGTTTAAGATAAATTATAGAGAAATGAGTATGAACTACCTACATACAGAATTAAATCGTATCAGTGCATGGTTGGGAGAGTTGAAACTGGCAGTTAGTGAAGTAGAGAATTTTGTGGAAACGTTACAGAGAAGAACGACTAGACAAGAGCCTTATAGATTTAAGGCAGACTGCAATGAAATTGTAAAGAATAATAGGAGACAGACAGTATCTAATGAAAACAGAAGACAACATAACGTGGTATATAGAGACAGTTACGTTGAGCCAGATGTGACTAGGGTCAGAAGCAGTTATAATAGACGAAGATACAGAGATAGACCTGAGAGAGACCTTTCCAGTAAACAACGGAGCTGGCCTTCTTATAGTGTGACTGCTAGAAAAAGACGGGACGATTGGTTTGAGCAAAGACGAAGACAGTATTTGAAGTCAGGGTCAAGGAACAGGGTAGAAAACGTAAGTAGAAATTCAACTGCTCCTAAAATGGTTGCGAATCTGACTGTTAAACAGGAAAAGAAGACGACGGTATTAGTAAAGAAAATAGACCAAGAGACTCAGACGCAAGTGATTGAAGTGGTAGAGCGGAATACACAGACACAGGTTGATACAGTAGAAAAGAAAGTCCAGGTACAACCAGCCAATAAGATACTAAAAGCAAGTCAAACTGAGTTAGTTTCTCCTTATGGGAATTTAGAAAAAGGAGACACACTTGAAATTAGAGAAGACAGGCAGACAAGAACTAAAGATGTTAAAAGACAGGTGAGGAAAAGTATTAGGGAAAGGAATACAAATAGTATGAAAGTTAATAGAGGTACGACGACTGGTATGTCAAGTTCCTCAGGTATAGACATTAAATTAATCCCTAAATGGTGTAGAAATGTTAGGTGTGAGAGTTCAGGTTATGGAGAGGATATTTCCACCTCTACCGCATATTATAGTAAATACCGCGCTGCTGGGACAACTATAGATACTGATAATTCAGAGGATGAGTTGACTACTAAGAAGAAGAAACGTAAAAAAGGAGTGTCAGGAATTTCTTTTAATCCAGAATATACAGAAGAAGAAATGAAGAGATATAGAGAATACATGCTTTCCAGACCTGATTTATATACGCTTACAGATATTGAAGAAGACGAATTAGGAAATCTGATCTCTAATAATAATCTAAAGTAGAGCTACGGGCTAGGTTGATAGTTGACTGATAAGTGACGTGACGAAATACGTTGAGAGAATCTGACTCGTTAATAGTGTGGGATGAAGTGATGAGGAGGTTAAGATAAAGTGAGTGAGTAGTTGACTGGCGAAGTGGTTTGACGTAGAGAATTGAGTAGGACGGAGAGTAGTGGGATTATGATGATTGAGAATGAAGTAAGAAAACAGTCGAATAGTGAGAGTCATGTTGAATATTGAAGTGATTCGTCTGGTTATGGGTTGTTCGTGCGTGAGTAAAAGTGTAGACAAACATGTGTGATGCGTCGTGCTGAAGAAGGAAGTGTATGGATAGAACGATGTCAGGTGATTAGTAGCGCATGCATGTACGAGGCGTTTGGTATATCTTGTGTCACTCACTGTGAGTGGAAGTAATCGACACGCTTAGGCTGTGGTAAGTAATTGCTAGAATGTTAAATTGGTGTTTAATTTGTTTGTTGTAGAAGTAATAGTCAGTTGTCGTGAAACGTCAGGTTGTCGTGATACCGAGAATAATGGTGAGATGAGAACGAGTTTGTTTGTACATAATGGTCAATGTATATGAGAAGTATAAATACGAGCGCCGTGCGAATATGCGAAGAATGGCTGAGGAGTGACGCTGATAAAACATGGAGGATAGAGTAAGTGAGTATGCGAAAGTATAAAGAAGGTGATTGAAAAGGTGGGATGTCTTTTGGTTAGAATGTCTGACGTTAAACAGAATTAATGAAAATTTTATGACAGGCTGACAGAAAGAGAGTTAACATTTTGAATGCTGTTTCATAAAACAGATTTAGTATTGTTGGCAGAGACATGTCGAAGTAAGTATGCCTGATACAGAGAATTGAGAGAATATGGTTTGCCCAATCGAAGTGAGATTTCTCGTTAGTCATGTGCGGTGTTGTTTATTGTTTCTGAAAGAGTCCCGATAAATAGGAGTAAGCAAGGGAAGGAAAGAATGTGATTAGCCAAATGAATATCGGAGTATTATAAATAGAGCACTATAGACTGTGTTCCGATAAGTGTGACTGGTTTGACTATCATTGTGGTGTGAGAACGCTAGGAGAGAGCTGAGGATAGCTTAGAGTTGTTGTGGTGAGATATTAGAAAATACTGATACAGGAGAATGAAAGGTTAGTTACGTCGGGTAGACGAGAGACTTAAAAAATAGAATTAGTTATATATATAGTTAGAATATAGTAGATAGATGTATTGGTGAGGTCTATAGTAAATAGACAAATTTTTTTGGTAGTTGTAGCATTGTGGAGATACCGTAGTAAACGGTAATGTTTAATAATTCTTGGTACAAATCCAAGGGAAACAACTAGTGTGCCGAGTCACGGTTTTTCTTAGTAGATAGATGATGGGTAGTACATTGGGATAGCCGCCATACTAGTAGTAGGTGAAGTAATTTGAGCTGTAGTTTACAGCAGTTGTTTAGGTTTATATTGCAGATATTGCGATGTGTTATGAGTTAGTTTTGTAAAGGATGGAATGTTGTAAAGGGAAATAATCAATGCTTGACTTCCAGAAAAAGTAAGGTCATTTGTCTATTTAGGATTTTGGTTGAGGGGAACAAATATTGTTCCGCGCTATGATGAGAATATAGTCTGTAGGTAACAGACATATATATATTTATTGGGATATATTTATTGATTGGCTTCTAGGATTGAGTACATCTTTGGTCTAAGGCCTATGAACTCAGCAAAGGGCCGGCTGCAGCATTCGTCTTTGAATTTGCCGACCACCTTTTTGTTTGCTGTCGAATGGTTGGGGTGGTCTCGTGGGTAGTCTGAGACGCCGTACCAGTCAGGGTGGGCTTTCATGTCGGCGTACACATCGTTAGTCTCCACCTGGAACAGTAGAGAGTCGGTGTCTGTATAACAAAGCTCGAGTCTATCACCGTATTGTGATTTGAGCTTGTTGTACCAGAAACTATACATGAGGTGCTTGGACAGGTCTAGGATGGCCTGCCCGCAATAGACTGGTTTGTTCAGCAGGACTCTGGTCTTGATGCTGTACACAGCAATTAGTCCACCCCCGAAGAGGGTGCGTGATTCGAAGTTGGGGCTGGCTATCAATCGTCTGAGTCGGTCGGTCTCTGAGGCCCGGACAAGGTCGACTCTGATACGTTTGCGGACGCTCTCCATGCTCTTCCCAAAGACTGCGTTGTTCATCAGTTTGAAGAAGTCTTTCTCGAATTCTGACTTGGCCTGGGCACGCAGGGCTGTGTTCATTTCTATGTATGGCTTCATCCACGGAGATTGATTGAACTTGATGGCTCTGTGGATCTTGGTGACCTGTAGGCTTAGGGTGTGATAGAGCTTGAGGTTGCGGTAGTGAACGATGTACCGCTCCTTGTTGCGGAGGTTGGGGACTAGCTTTATTTGCTCCGTGAACTTACCCCCCCCCCCCCCAGTTCGTTCAGGAGCTTATGCTGATAGTCACTCAACCACCACTTTGGGGTGGACATCGTTTCTGGCGCTAGTGGATAATCGCTGTGAGCTTCATGCAGGTGCTCCGGGTATTTCATATCCACCTCAACGAGCCAGCCCTCAGGCGCATCATCTGGTGTGCTCAGTACTTCCTCGAGGGTTGGGCTGGCCCATTGGAATCCGCTGGTGGTGAGGTATTGCATCATCGCCCAACCGTACATATTATCCGCATCGAGATACATGATCCATGTTTTCGGTGCTTCGGGGGTGTAGTCTGGAGACATGGGATTGTTGGCCTTCGCATATCGCTTCGAGACCATGGCCACACCCCCTCGCAGTCCATTCTCAACGAAGAGGTGCATGTCCTGGTCGGTCAGGAGCTCGAGTTGGACCTTCGTCTTTTTTAGGAGTGCGTCCCATGCTAGGCCTGGCACACTGATGTAGTGGGCTGGGTCAAGCCTATACTCTCTCATACAGGTGCCTCGGAACGCCTCGAAGACATCGGCCAGTAAGAGGACGTCTGTTTTCAGGTATAGGCTGTGGTAGTCTCCGAGTGTTTTGCAGCTGAGCTCCTGCCAGACTTTCTGGGCGTGGGCGTAGTCGGCATCACTGATTCCTTCTCTGGTGAGCTTGCTGTAGAAGTCCTCTTTGGGTGGTAGGCAGTCTTCATTGAATCGCTCGGCGCTGTCCATGTATTCGTAGGAGTATACACCCTTGCGGAGCAGAAGATGTGAGCCGCCATGGCTTAATGTGGCCCTGAACTTACCCTCCAACACATTCCAGGAGGTGTGTTTCTCTACATTGGCCTTGCATGTCCCAAATCTGCCAATAGATATTACATCACCATCGCGTTCGAGCTCTAGGGCAGCTTGCTTGCCGCAACAGAATGGTGTCAGCTCGCTTAGATTCCCAACCAGGGTGTCTAGAGAACTGTTCAGGAACTGGAGACTATCAATAAACCGTAGCGGCCCGATTGTGAAGGAGGCGTACTTCTCCATGTTGTTTGGTATGCAGATGATCTTTGCATCGTTCACCTGCTCCGTCAACCACTTGCCATTCTTCTTCTTGTATACGGTTCTCTTCCAATCCATCTTGCCCGCCGCCTGCATGATGAGGTGAGAGTCGTACCCTCTTAGATTGTGGAAGACTACTGGCACCTTCAGCTTGTCTTTGGAGATGCGCCATGATAGATTGCAGGTGTTGTGAGCTGCCCCTCGGTATTTACCGGTAATGTGACAGTGGTCTCTCACCTTGTCCACCCCCAGCGGCTCTTCACAGATGTTACAGATGGTGGTTGTGGCGAAGTCTTCGAGATCTTTCTCAGTCATCTTCATTGGGGCTGGTCGTTGCAGGCGCTGGCGGATGGTGGCCACGTCTCGCCCCAGGTACTGGAGGAATTTGCCGGCGGCGTCCTCCCCCCGATATATGACGGGGTTTGTGGTGAGACCGTCAGAGCGCACGATGGTGTAGCCGAAGCCGAATGCCGGCTGCTCGGCTAGCAGTCGTGTGTTGCTCTGGCTTGAGTCCATCGCCTCGCCCTGTACAGGGACGTTCAACGTCTCGAAGTATGCGTATATGATGTATGGCGCCCGCATCTGCCTCTGGTAGGATTTGAATTTCATGGTGTTTTCCCCCTTCCTCTGGCATGACGCTCACTTGGCATGCTGTGTTGATACCTTGGCAGAGCGGCTCATGCTGGTCCAAGAGGCTCTGGGTGGAGTATACGTGGAGGAAGTTGAGACATGGATACTTCTTACCCTTGTGTTTGCTGTCTCTGTATAGCAGCCGCCCCGCGAGCTTGATCCAGACGTAGTGATTGGTGTCGCCCTAACTCATGAGTAGGAGGTTGATCTGGTTCCGCCTGTGGGCAGATTTCCGGAGTAACACTGGCCCCTCCTCCCACCCGAAGACGTTGATGGCTATGGTGGGATTTTGGTTCTCAAATCTAGCGATGCTGGTCAGCTGTACTGGAAACTCGATTCCTTCGAAGTTTAGCTCACCTAGGTGGCTTCTATAATGGTACAGTTTGTCTACGTTGTTGGGTGCTGGGTAGAGGGCTGAGAGAATGGCCCGCTCGAAGCAGCGGTTGTCCTCGTTCTTCACATTCACAACGCTTCGTGGTGGGATTACCTTGGGTGTTGCAAATTAACTATTGCCGCGGAATGGTTGATATCGTGAGAGGCGGAGGTCTAGCTGTAGGCAATTCTTAAACTTCCATCCTGACCCGCTTGCCTTGAATAGTTCAATGTCGTGGAGTATCTTGGCTTTGGCCAGCTCCAGCCCCTCGTCAATATCATCGGTACGTAATACCTCATAGTTCCTGCTGCCGTGGTAGGCTTCCGCATAGATAATCTGGCCTGTTTTACTGTCTTTGTCCCAATACTTTGCATGTAGACATATATACATTTTGACGCTGCCATACCTCTCCAACGCTTTCTCTATTAATGCCTTGGTGGGTGGGAACATAAGGTTGAGGAATGTTGTAGCGTATGGATATATGCCCCCTTCGGGCACAGTTGCCTGGTAGTCTATCAAACCCCAAGCTTCCTCTCGCCGGACCCTATATTCCAGCGGCTTGTTCGGGCCTACATAACCCAAGTCAAGCGGTCCTGGCTCGGCGGCTGGCTCGAGGCGCTCGGCGGCTGGCTCGCGGTGGGATGTGCGTGGCTTTGGGATGGGGTGCTCGGTGGCTGGCTCGGCGGATGGCTCGCGGCGCAGGATGGATGTCGTGGCTTTGGGATGGGGCGCTCGGCGGCTGGCTCGCGGCGCAGGATGGGGGTGTGTGGGATGGGGCGCTCGGCGGCTGACTGGGCGGCTGGCTCGCGGCGCAAGACGATTGTGCGTGGCTTTGGGATGAAGCGCACGGCGGCTGGCTCGGCGGCTGGCTCGCGGGGCAGGATGGGGCGCTCGATGACTGGCTCGTGACGCGGTGGCTCAGCGGCTAGCCCTCGTGGGGGCCTGCGTGCTAGCTGTAGGGTTGCGGTGGTATCGGCTTCAAGCCGTTCCCACTCCCGAGTGCGTTGGGCCTCGTCTTGAACCTGCCCTTGCAGCGCTGGGTACTGCTCGGCCGCTCGCTTGAGCAGTTCCGAACGAACAAAATCGCGCGCATGGGCGAGTTCTCTGATGAGGGTGGCTTTGTTCCGCCGGCTGTATGGCATCCCATAGTCACGTGCTTGCTGTTGTAGTTGTCTGAGTGTAGGCATGGCTATATATACAACTTCGCCCGTCTAGCAGGTGAGTGCATATATGTACAACATATAGTTCCATGCCTCTAATTAAAATTCAAAAATACTGTGATCTTAGACAAACGTCGAAACTCTGCGTTAAAGGGCTTCACCTTTTCATGGTACCACGTTCGTCGATTGGCGGCGTTATAACCACACTCCCTACATAGTGTTAGATAGTTTGTGACTCCCCACCCACAGCCTTGGCAGGGCTTGGTGCATCTCCCTTTCCGCACCTGAACTGAATGTGCCCGGCAGTACTCCCTCATACAGCTACGCTCACAGAGTTATGTGGAATATAGCCGAAGCCACTTACACTTGTTCTTCGCGGTAAGCATCACAGTATACCCAAAGATGATATATTCTAAATCAGCGGCGTGCCACCCCGCTATCTCAAGCTATACGTGCGTGTGTATGTGTGCGTGCGTATGTATGTGCGTGCGTGGGTACACGTGCACACGCATACACCCACGTGCATATGCACGCACGCACGCACACATACACGTGTGTGCGTGCATGTGTGCGTGGATGTATGTGCATGTGTGGGTGCATACGCACATGCGTGCATGTCTGTGTTCGCCCCGCGGCCCTGGGAGGTGGGCCCCGTGGCTGTGTGTGTGTGTGTGGTACCCCCCATGTATACGGGGTGCCCCCGGGGTTCATCGTGGTCCCTGGGGTGTCGTTTTGTGTCCCCGCCGCTACCACCACCCCTTCGAATGTGCTACCCCCTCCGCTAGATCTAAAAGCCCCATTATATACCTACACAAAAAGTATCAGTTAAAATCAACACTATCTCTAATGCATTACTTGCTGATCACGAAAGCCTACTGTTAGATTAACTTTCCCACAAAGATTACGCGAAGTTGTAAAATTATTCCAAAGAAAAAAGATATTGTAGAAATAACTAACATCGGAAGAACAGCATTATGTGTTCGTGTGTCGAGTAAGACCATAGTCTGCTCTTGCAAAAGATAGGTGCTGAAGACGTAGGCAGCCAGCAAGGAGGCGCACCACAGAAATCAGGCTGCCACGCAATTACGCCATGAATTATGTCGACAACTGCTACATGTTATGGTGCTCACCCTGCTCTGAACCCCCAGGCAGGTGAATTGCTGGGCCATATGCCTCGTAAGGGTCTAACCACAAATACTGGAGGTCCTTCTCAGATGTCCTGCAGAGCCAGGGGGCCTGACAACAGAGCGTCTTGCCGTACCAAACAAAGACTTAAAATAATGCACTGGAATGCAGAGGGTGTCAACAACAACAAAACAGAATAGAACTAGAAAACATCTTGGCCCAAGAAAATGTAAGTGCATGTTGCTTGCAGGAAACTCAACGAAAATATAGCCTTCAAA
>OY992876.1:219288446-219431515 GCA_963921405.1 Cepaea hortensis | reverse complement strand
AAGAAGAAGAAGAAGAAGAAGAAGAAGGAAGAAGAAGAAGAAGAAGAAAGAAGAAGAAGAAGAAGAAGAAGAAGGAAAAGAAGAAGAAGAAGAAGAAGAAGAAGAAGAAGAAGAAGAAGAAGAAGAAGAAGAAGAAGAAGAAGAAGAAGAAGAAGAAGAAGAAGAAGAAGAAGAAGAAGAAGAAGAAGAAGAAGAAAGAAGAAGAAGAAGAAGAAGAAGAAGAAGAAGAAGAAGAAGAAGAAGAAGAAGAAGAAGAAGAAGCAGAAGAAGAAGAAGAAGAAGAAGAAGAAGAAGAAGAAGAAGAAGAAGAAGAAGAAGAAGAAGAAGAAGAAGAAGAAGAAGAAGAAGAAGAAGAAGAAAGAAGAAGAAGAAGAAGAAGAAGAAGAAGAAGAAGAAGAAGGAAGAAGAAGAAGAAGAAGAGAAGAAGAGAAGAAGAAGAAGGAAGAAGAAGAAGGAGAAGAAGAAGAAGAAGAAGAAGAAGAAGAAGAAGAAGAAGAAGAAGAAGAAGAAGAAGAAGAAGAAGAAGAAGAAGAAGAAGAAGAAGAAGAAGAAGAAGAAGAAGAAGAAGAAGAAGAAGAAGAAGAAGAAGAAGAAGAAAGAAGAAGAAGAAGAAGAAGAAGAAGAAGAAGAAGAAGAAGAAGAAGAAGAAGAAGAAGAAAGAAGAAGAAGAAGAAGAAGAAGAAGAAGAAGAAGAAGAAGAAGAAGAAGAAGAAGAAGAAGAAGAAGAAGAAGAAGAAGAAGAAGGAAGAAGAAGAAGAAGAAGAAGAAGAAGAAGAAGAAGAAGAAGAAGAAGAAGAAGAAGAAGAAGAAGAAGAAGAAGAAGAAGAAGAAGAAGAAGAAGAGAAGAAGAAGAAGAAGAAGAAGAAGAAGAAGAAGAAGAAGAAGAAGAAGACGAAGAAGAAGAAGAAGAAGAAGAAAGAAGAAGAAGAAGAAGAAGAAGAAGAAGAAGAAGAAGAAGAAGAAGAAGAAGAAGAAGAAGAAGAAGAAGAAGAAGAAGAAGAAGAAGAAGAAGAAGAAGAAGAAGAAGAAGAAGAAGATATTGTAAATAAATGAAGTAGCACTTTCAAAATGCGCCAATCTGCACACGTGTGAATCAATCGTGTGTTGTTAGTTTTCCTCTGAGATGATGGTGCAGAATGTCAACTTGCAGAAATATCCGTTATCTATTGCCAGAAAACGTGTGGAACTAGTCACGGCTTCTTGTGTTCCAAACATATATAAACTTGGACATTGCTGAGTGTGTCCCCACTTTATTCCCAGGCTCTCATATTACGTTGGTCCTTGACAGGTGCTACAGATACAGGTATATATACTAGTTTGATAGTTGTAACAGTTTGTCTTCTTTTTTGTTCATCTTATTCTTCTCCTTCTTCTTCTTGTTCATATTGTTTTTCTTCTCATATTTTTTTCTGTGTTTTTTTTAAAATTATTATTGTTCTTCTTCTTACTCTCATTTACGTCGTTTTTCTTAATCTTGTGTCCTCGTCCTTGTCTTCTTCTTCTTCTTCTTCTTCTTCTTCTTCTTCTTCTTCTTCTTCTTCTTCTTCTTCTTCTTCTTCTTCTTCTTCTTCTTCTTCTTCTTCGCCATCTATATCTTCATTCTCTTCCTGTGCTTCCCCATCTTCTTTAACTAATATTATAATCACCACCATCACCTGCAGATGTTTTCCATAACTATTATTCTGAAGTAAAGAACGAATGAACGAAAGAAGGAACATTATTTTCAAAGGGTCAGAAGTTTTTAAGAGGTTAAGAGGCAAATGGAGCCATGGATGGTAGCGCAGTCGCTAATACGCTTACCTTGCGGCCAGGTGCCCATGTGTTGGAAGCGAGCAGAGCCGGATGTTTTATACTGAACTAAGTTCCCAGTCCCAGACAATCCTACATGGGCATCAAAACGTGTCGTGATTGGTTTAGTCCACCGATGTGACACTGACAACATTGTTCATCCAGGGTCAACAGATCTAAACAAATACGGGGTTAGCACTATTTAACCGATACGTTTCAAGACGTGTCAAATGTTATTTACTTTTTCTATCGTGTAAAGAGGTACAGAAACCCATCATCATGCTTAGTTGCCATATTGTGGATTCGCTTGAATGATCTATCCCTTGACCAGACGCTACCCGATCTATATTGTAATATGATATACAGAACCGTCACCTTCGTTAAATCTGGGAAGTGAAGGTTTTTATATATAAATATATTCCAGAGAAGGAGATGCTCTTGAGTAAACATCGCTGAAGCATTTATTATTGTTTATAACTTTAAGATATGTCTTAAATATGCAATGTTGAGAATATCCTGAACTGTCTGGGTAACTAACAACTCACACGCGGAAAAGGATATTGATAGTGGAACATTATATACAGCTATAAGAAAGATACAACTATTGTTATTTTGTCATCTGATGAGACAAGAGGCAATGGAACCGTCAAGACTGGACCGATCAAAGAATAAAAGATAGAGACAGAACGATTGAGATGATGTTGGATGGATTGAGACGGTGACAAGATGGAAGATCATCAATAGATCTGGAGTACCAGAGAGCGAGATTTTTAAATTGACATAAACATCTACACCTGCCAGTAAGATAAACGATGAGTAAAGATAGAATAGTAACAGTTGGAACAATCGATAAGATTTATGTTGTTCGAGGCAGTGGTCGACAGACAGAAAGGAAATTAAATACGGTTTGGCAGTTTAGTATCAATGACAATGCATGCAACCAACGAGGGTGTCTTCAATAAGTAATGCAAACCTGTATCTTTACTTGTGAAGCTTAACCTCGCAATTTACGATGGGACTTTATATTTTCAGATTTCTCATTGTCAGATATGTTATTGTTCTCACATATCAAATCGATGCAAACAAGACAGAGATTCCATGTTGCTGATGACATAATACAATACTGTAGAGGGGTTTTCCACCAATGTTTTCCACAACTGCTAAACATTGACTTCATTGTGTTGTTAATGAAGAGAACTATTTTGAGGGGAAATGTAATCCATCTGAAAGTCTTCTGATACAATTGGCAAGCTGCAAGATCACGTAGAGCTAACTGTTAAATTGATGTTTTGATGTTGTAGGAAGATGTTCAAGTTCGTCCTATTGCTCGTCCTGCCAGTCGTCCTGTTGGGACAGCCTGGAGGAAACGTTCTCAGCCGTGCCATCCAGACTCTATACAACGAAATTGATGTCAGCGACGACAACAGAGCTGTTCTTGTCGAGTTTGATGGATATTTCCTGGTGCGTTGCTTCCCCTGCCAACCTGTTTACTACCTGTCTAACCACCTGTCTATACGCTTGACTCACCTGCATATTTACTACACATCATAACAGTCTACTTATTTGACTGTTTGAAAGTTTGTCTTTCTGTCTGGTCTTACGTCACATTATCTCATAGCTACTGGTGCAGTCAAGTCTTTTATCTTCATACATTTTTTTTTTGTCGGTATGTCTGTCTTTATGTATATCTGCCTGTCTGTCACTCTATAAATTTATTTATCTACCCTTTCCATCAATTCATCCACACATCAATCCCTCACTTCGTCTGTCTGTCTGTCTGTCTGTCTGTCTGTCTGTCTGTATGTCTGTCTGTCTGTCTACATATAGTCGTATAAATTGGACAGATGGAATATACTAATATGATATAAATAATATATGTATTCTTGGTGAGACATTTCTATTTGGAACTTGTTGAGTGTAGTTGCCGGTCTCTCTGGCCGAGGGGTTACAACACTTTCTCCGTAATCCCGTTTATCACGCAGAGTCTCGTAAGCGGGCGAGAGCTGGCAGCGGTTCGACCCCCGCTGGTGACTTGCGGGATACTGAGCCGGCCACTCAGAAAGAAATGGCAAACTAATGAGCGTAATCTTGCCAAGAAATCAACATACAGCTGAAAGATGCTGATGTTGACAGCTAAGTCCTTTAAAGGATACGCAAAACATTTATTTGAGTGTAGTTGCTGGAGGGGAGCAACGAATATGGCTGTTGGAGTGGGTAATCAGGTATAGCTATTGCAGTGGGGAATCGGGTATGGCTGTTGGAGTGGGGAAACAAGTATGGATGTTTGAGTGGGGAGTCAGGTATGGCTATTGCAGTGGGGAATCGGGTATAGCTGTTGGAGTGGGGAAACTAGTATGGCTGTTTGAGTGGGGAATCAGGTATGGCTATTGCAGTGGGGAATCGGGTATGGCAGTTGGAGTGGGGAAACGAGTATGGCTGTTTGAGTGGGGAATCAGGTATGGCTATTGGAGTGGATAATCGTTATGGCAGTTGGAGTGGGGAATCGAGTGTGGATGTTCGAATGGAGAATCGAGTATGGTTATAAGAGTGAGGGATTAAGTATGGCTTCAAAAGTGTAGAGATACACTTCTTCTTCTTCTTCTTCTTCTTCTTCTTCTTCTTCTTCTTCTTCTTCTTCTTCTTCTTCTTCTTCTTCTTCTTCTTCTTCAGCTTTCCGAGCCATTGAGGTTCTTTGCTGCAAATACAATCCGTCTCCATTCGTCTCTCTGGTGGACCTTCTCTTGCCAGTCGTTGATTCCAAGTGCTTGTAGGTCTGTACATGTATTATCTCTCCACCGCCTTCTTGGTCTACCTCGGGGTCTACGGTCATTTAATTCCTGTGTGTAAGCGAGTTTTGTTTCCCTATCATCTTCCATTCTTTCTATATGCCCCAGCCATTGTATTCTATTAGCCTTCATGATACCAGTGATTAGCGGGAACTTAAACAGATCATAAATGTCTTTGTTACTTCTTCTTTTCCACTCTCCACTTTGTGTATCCCTAATGGGTCCAAAGATGCGTCTTAAAATTTTGTTCTCAAAGGTTTGTAACAAGGCTTCGTCTCCTTTCGTTGTACTCCAGGTTTCAGAGCCATACAGCACAACTGGTCTGATCAGTGTTTTGTATATTGTGATTTTGGTGTTAAGAGATAGCGCCTTTGATTTTAGTAGATGTTGTAGTGCATAGTATATCTTATTTCCAGAGTTGATTCTATTGTGTATTTCTTCCCTTATGATGTTGGAGCAGTTGAAGATTGTACCCAGGTATTTGTATGTTTCCGTTCTTTTAATGGTCATATTATCTATTTGTATGTGGCCAGAGTTTTTAGCCATTCCGTCTCTTGAAATTGCCATATATTATGTCTTATCTTGGTTGATAAACAGCCCCATTTGTTGGGCTTTTTCCTTTAAGTGAGTCAATATTTCCAATGTCTTTTGTTCACTTTGCCCTATAATATCTATATCATCTGCATAACCAAGCAGTTTGGATGTTCCTCCAATATCACATTCCTCCTTTATCTTCCTTACAACTTTCTCTAGAGCCAGATTGAAGAGTAGCGGCGATAGTGCATCACCCTGTTTCAAGCCAGATGTTATTTGGAAGGGGTCTGATTTCCTGCCTTTATATGTTACTATATTATAAGTATCTTCCATGCATAGTCTGGTCATGTTGATTAACTTCCTTGGTATTCCAAATTCCTGCATAGCATTCCATAGACTACTCCTATGGACACTATCATAAGCCTTTTTAAAATCCACAAAAATGTTATGGAGATCTCTTTTATATTCCCAATATTTCTCGTCTATTTGTCGTAAGATAAATATCTGATCTATTGTTGATCTGTTTTGTCTAAAACCCGCCTGATAGTCACCTAATATGTCTTCTGAATATGGGTTTAGTCTATTTAGTAATACTGCGGATAGTATCTTATAGCTTGTGGACAGTAGTCGAGGTCTGGTCAGTGGAAATATGCAGTGGTCAGTCATGCAAGAGAAGGAAATTTGGCGCTTAAGTATGGTAAAGTTAAGTCGACAGAATAAAATAAAATTCAGCACAAATATGTATTTCTATGTGCTGTAAATCTCTCTGTCTCTCTCTTTCTCTCTCTGTCTGTCTCTCTCTCCCTCTCTATCTCTCTCTATCTCTGTCTCTCTCTATCTCTCTCTTTTCTCTCCCTCCCTAACTCTCACCATACCTCTCTCCCCCTTTCTATCCCTCTCGCTCGCTTCGCTCTTTCCCTCCCTCCCTCTCTCTCTCTATCTCTCTCCCTCTCTCTCTCTTTCTGTCTCTATCTCACCCTTGCTCTCTCCCCTCTCTGTCTCTCTCACCCGCTCTCTCTATCTCTTTTCTCTCCCTCCCTATCTCTCTCACCCTCGCTCTCTCCCCCTCTCTGTCTCTCTCACCCGCTTCACTCTTTCCCGCTCTTTCTCTCTCTGTCTCTCCCCCTCTCTGTCTCTCTCACCCGCTCTGTCTCTCTCTCTTTTCTCTCCCTCCCTCCCTCTCTCTCTCTCTCTGTCTCTCTCTCGAATTCTCCCTCTCTATCTCTCTCTCGCACTCTCTCTTTCTCCCTCACTCTTTTTCTGTCTCTCTCTCACCCTTGCTCTCTCCCTCTCTCTTTCTCTCTCACTCGCTTTGCCTCTCTCTTTTCTATCCCTCCCTCCCTCTCTCTCTCGCTCTCTCCCCCTCTCTGTCACTCTCACCCGCTCTGTCTCTCTCTGTCTCTGCCTGTTTGTCTCTCTCTCTATCTCTCTCGCACACTCTCTCTCACTCTCTTTCTTTCTGTCTCTCCCTCACCCTTGCTCTCTCCCCCTCTCTGTCTCTCTCAAACGGTCTGTCTCTCTCTCTTTTCTCTCCCTCCCTATCTCTCTCTCCCTCTCTTTCTGTCTCTCTCACCCTTGCTCTCTCCCCCTCTCTGTCTCTCTTACCCGCTCTGCCTCTCTCTCTTTTCTCTCCCTCCCTATCTCTCTGTCCCGCTCGCTCTCTCCCCCTCTCTGTCTCTCTCTCACCCGCTTCACTCTTTGCCTCTCTTTTTGTCTCTCTCTCTCACCCTTGCTCTCTTCCTCTCTCTGTCTCTTTCATCCGCTCTGTCTCTCTCTCTGTCTCTGTCTGTCTCTCTCTCGCTAGCTCTCTCTCTCTCTCTCTCTGTCGTCACTCTTCTTCTCTCTGTCTCTCGCTCGCTCTGTCTCTCTGTCGCTCTCTCTTTTCTCTATCTCTCTATTCTCGCTCTATCTCTCTCTCTCTCTCTTCTCGCTCTCTCACTATCTCTATCTTTCTCTCTTTTTCTCTCCCTCTCTTTTTCTCTCCCTCTCTGACTGTCTCTCTCTCCCTCTCTGGCTCTCTCCTTCTCTGTCTCTCTCGTCACTCTCCTTCTCTCTTTCTCGATCGCTCTGTCTCTAATTTTCTTTTACATATTGCAGTCAAGCTTTAATGCATTGCATTTACAGGACATCACAGTCAGCCCAACCATTCGTGCTTCCTGAGCAAGTTTGCAGTTGTCTTTCTGAACGGCTGAATTTCTTTTACATATTGCAGTCAAGCTAGAGACTACATGCTAACTAGCTAACACCGGTAAAAATGACGTCACAGCCGGTATAGCTGTAATGTTACAGCTAGAACACGTGGATAAGAAGGATACAAACTATGTCGTGGTGATAGACCACGACATTAGCATGTGAACACATCAAGGTCAGACATGTCCAGACAATATTCAACTCAGTCAGGAGTCTTCGACAGCAGATATCGTGTATATAACAGCCACCATTCGCCATCTAGAAGTCCCGGTCTCAGTGAACAGCGACCAGTTCACAATGTGCCAAGTCTCTAATGGTAAGTTGGCTTTTTTGATAAATGTTTCACATTTTCGTTGTGTTTCTCCAAGTAGGTATACAGTTAACCTAACAATACAAGTATAATAAAGAGATATATGGTGCTAATCACATATAAATGGAGTATGTGCTCTGCTGGCTGCGACACCAATCAGCACGTGCACATGGCTGATTCATCAAGCCTGCATACAGAAAGTAGTGTCCGTAGTACCGGCAATGTCCCACAAGGAGCGCCTCAAGCACTGATTTTTGCATTTGCCAATAGCAACTAATGATACATCCGAGACACGAGTGTAATGTCCAGTAGGTCAAACGCAGAGGTAATGGAAGAAACCAACGTGGAAACTAACCCAAAAAATAGACCAGAGGGGGAAAATATTCGTTCTGGTGTATGTGTGGTCGGCGAGTGCCGCAACTAGAGATTGTCTTCTTCTGTCAACTGGTCGTTATATACACAGTCATTGGCGTGTCTCTATTCAATATGTATCGAGACAGCGTCGACGCTGTCGAGGGCAAGTTGTGGATCGCTCTTCTAAGCAGCTGTCTGGGTTACATACTACCAAACCCTAAAATATGAGCTTCTACCTGACATACCAAGTAATGCTTCGCCGAGAATATACGGGATTACGGAGAAAGACGTTATACCTAGACCTGGGAGATCGGCAAAGTAGGTACCTAATTAAAATCAGATTACACCGTCAAAGTCAGGTGCAATAATCAAAGTCAGGTTCAATAGTCAAAGTCAGGTACAATAGTCAAAGCCAGGTGTAAACGTCAAATTTAGGTACAATAATCAAAGTTAGGTACAACAGTCAAAGCCAGGTGTAAACTTCAAATTTAGGTACAATAATCAAAGTTAGGTACAACAGTCAAAGACAAGTACAATGGTCAATGTCAGGTACAATAGATGAAGTTAGGAAATGGCCTTCTTACCTTATGCGTTATGGACATATAGCGAAAGATATACATAGTCCCGACTTGTAGTGATTGTATGAAACAACCACATAGTACCAGCTAGTTGTGTTTGTATCAAACAGCCACATAGTCTCGGATAGTTGTGTTTGTATGAAACAGCCACATAGTCTCGGATAGTTGTGTTTGTATCAACAGCCACATAGTCTCGGATAGTTGTGTTTGTATGAAACAGCCATGTAGTCCCAGTTACTTGTATGTGTATGAAATAGCCACATAGTCCCGTCTAGTTGTGTTTGTATGAAACAGCCACATAGTCCCGGCTAGTTGTGTTTGTATGAGGACGGTCACATAGTCCCGGCTAGTTGTGTTTGTGTGAAACAGCCACATAGTCCCAGCTAGTTGTGTTTGTGTGAACCAGCCACATATTCCCGGCTAGTTGTGTTTATATGAGGACGGTCACGTAGTCCCGGCTAGTTGTGTTTGTATGAGGACGGTCACATAGTCCCGGCTAGTTGTGTTTGTATGAGGACTGTCACATAGTCCCGGTGTCACAAACTCTTTTGCCCCAGAATGAGATTTGTCGTTGTCTAGGTTCTAATACTTCTACTATCTCACTGCAGAGTGGAAGCTGAGCTTGCCACCTCTCTCACACCACAAGTCACGAATGCAGCACACATCCGCGAGTCAGTGAACAAGAGTAAGTTTGTACCCGCATTATATTCGTGTATTACTAACTATTACTAACTTCACGACCACACAAACTATTTGTGTACTAACCCTATATCAGGTGGTTCCTTTCCTGCATCAAACATCCACTGATTCCCGTCGATGCTGTGTCTACCTTTCATGTGCCCATGACTCTTGGTCCCTATATATTTAAACCATCTCTTTGCTATCCATAACCCTGGGTCAGTGATGTCACGAATCCTCCTTTGAACTGACTTAAATTTTATATCTGCATCTTGCACTATTGCACTGGATCCTATGTTTATTTTGACCTCTTTATTAAATCTTGGCTAATATACCTGGCTTCCTGCTCTCTGCTGCATACGCCTTATTCCTATGTGCCCTGCACATGCGATATCCTGAGCTGTTCTTGTATATTGGTCTCTATGTGCTATGGGTACTTCTATTTGCCTACGTGTAGTTTTATCATCTAAAAAAAAGGCCGATTGAGAATCTTGTTCTTCCTTTTGAAGCACCATCTACCCTTCTTTGATTTCCTATGTTCTACTTTACTACACTCTTGGAAACATTTGTCCCGAGTAGTATCTTGTCTCTGGGATTCCCTAAAGCTTTATTTGAGATCCATTCTCACCTGCTCAGCAGTCCTATCCTTGTCCTCAGTCCCTATGTCTACTTCAAGTGCCTCTTCTTCTTCAGCTATACTCTCTAATTTAGGTTTTCTTTTGGTACCTACCTTGTTACTGCTTAAACTATGTATCTGGTCCCAATATACTACATCCTCTTCTGTACTATCTTTAACTCGTGGCACATTTCCTATGATGAGATCTGCCACTGGTGAGTCAAGAAAACCCGCTATCACTCTTCCTGTGATATATGGTGTTTTTACTGTGATCATGGCCAATGGATATAATTCTACCGTCCCGTTAAATGTTATGCATCTAACCTTTTTCCCTGTGTAATCCGAGGGATGTACTAAACATTTTCTGATCCCGATCGTAGTACATCCGGAATCCCTAATTGTTAACACTGGCCTATCATTGACGAATCCATGGTGCAGCTTCAGACTTCCTCCTGCATGTACTGCTGATCCTGCATGAACTGTGTGACCACACATTAAGACCGGCTGACCGTCTTTCTCAAACAGAGGTTTGCATCCACTACAATTCTCATTATTAATTGTCTCTATCACTTGCGCTACATTTGAGTGCTCTGTTTCTCCCATCGTACATTGATAACTGAAATGGTTCTTCTTTCCACATTTGAAACAAATGATCTCCTTTTCCCTGTTATTCGTTGGCTCACTCGGTGGTTGTGCATCACACTGTGCTGCCTTATGTCTCCAGCTCCCACAATTCCAACATCCTGCATAACTAGTTGGACGTCTCTGAAAATTCCCACTTTTGTATGGGTAACGCCCTGCTCTGCCAAAATGGTTGCCGCGGAAACCATTGTCTTTAGGTCCTTGTTCTTCATATCTTTGTGTTAAATCTACACTTTTTGATCTTGGTCTGATCACTGGATTCTGGTCTTGTTTTGTATACGCTGCACAGACTATTTCCTCACTCATTTGTCTACCAATAGAACTGTTTGGATGTGCAGTCATGTAGTTTTGCCCTAACTGGGACATTGTGTCTATGTCATTTGGTTTACGTTCTTCAAAGAAAGCCACTAAGTTTGTATTGCATGAAGCTAATACCTTGTCTCTTAACATCAAATCCACTAATCGATTAAAATCTTTCCCAACTTCTGCAAGCTCCATCCATTTATTAAATGTGTTATTTACTGTATTGACAAAATCTGTAAGATCCTGATTTGTCTCTGGCACTAATTGTCTGAACTTTGTTCTGTATCCATGCTCTGTTAGTTGGAACTTTGTAAGCAAGCGTTGACGCAAAATAGTATAATTGTTTCTTTCTTCCAAAGGTAACGAACGAACGAACGAACGAAAATCTTTATTTTCAAAGGGTTAAAAATTGGGCACGCAGGCCCGTCTGACATTCTGCCCTTCTTCCTCTCATACATTCTTTCATTCAACATCTCTTATGAAGCAATTCTTTGAAAACAAAAGAACAATAAGTACATAACTCGTTGAGGCAATGTTTAACATTGGCATCATAAATACCCAAGGCGGGTGTAACGTGCCACACATATGGGAATGTTTTTTTTTTCTGGCTAGTTGTCGTTCGAGATAATTTACCATTATTATTGTCTTTGTTGCTTTTTTTTTTTTAAGGGGGCATGTAGTCTGTTTTGAGGTAGTGTTCAAACAGGTTGCGACTGTATGTATAATGATTGGTGGTGTCTTTAATTTCTTGTGGAAGATTATTCCACAACTGAGTGGCAGAGTATGCTAAGCTGTTTTATGTAAGTCTATCCTAGGTTTAGGAGTGCAACCGCCTTCTCAATCTCACACTGATACATTTGATTTTCCATTTCTAGTTTCGATTGTGGCTCTTCCTGTAGACGCTTGTTTTCGAGTTCAGCCTGTCTCTGTTCTCTCTCAGCTAACTTTTCTTCCTGTAGGCGTTGGGTTTCAGCTAGCCTTTCTTCCTGTGGGCGTTTGTTTTCGAGTTCAGCCTGTCTCTGTTCTCTCTCAGCCTGTTTTTGTTCTCTTTCAGCCTGTTTTTGTTCTTTTGCTTCTGCAAACTCCTATAACTCTTCGCCCTTCAGGCCTAACCGTTCCCCTGCTTCAATATATTCCATTAAAGTAGGCATCTTAAAATAATGGATTCTTAGCTGCCCGTCAGTTAACTATAAATATAAAGAACCTGTCCCTTGTCTTTGTGTACCTTCCCTAAGTACACTACCACTTAGACTGTACGTAAATTCGTAGTACTAATAATATCACTATGTACTCACACAGTTTCTCTGTACGTATTATGTGGTGAGGGTGGGGGGTTATTCTATCCACTCCCTCGAATATATATCAAATAGCTGTAGAAAAATTCCTGGAAATATTGTTAAACATATATATATATATATATATATATATATATATATATATATATATATATATATACATACACGAATGAATGATAACAATAAGTGATGTCTACAAGACGCTACACGCATAGGCTCGTGACACACAGAGAAAAAAAACAACTGACATCGACAAGCCCATGTAATAGAAATTTAGTGCACATAACAGTCACCAAAAACAATCTAGATAGAAGATTTAGTCGCAAGAGTTACAATAATAACACACACACACACACACAGACACACACACACACATATATATATATATATATATATATATATATATATATATATATATATATATATATATATATATATATATATATCCAAAGAAAAAAAATATCATACGTAAATATAATAAGCAGAAAAGAAGGAATCTCAAATCAATAATATTCACAGAACTGACGATAGACAATTGGACACAGTGTATAATGTCGAGACGACCCAATGCTCAACAACGCAAAACAAGCTGGCTCGTCAGCTGCCTCCCAACAACATATAATGTGCACCCAGAAAAATTACTGCTGCCCTGTCTCACGAACTCCGCGAAACACCACAAACATTTCCTACTTCTCACGAATACTGGACCACATACGAATAATTGCGTAACACCCGAAAACAATATATAAGACGATGAGTGCAAACAAAATGTCCAAATGGTTGGCCGACAACAATGAAGTCCTTAGTTTTTTTTTTTTTTATAGTTTCCAATAATAGCCTGGAAATGTCTGTTTGTTAATGTTTTAACGTGGCTACGACGCTCGATCCCAAAACGACTTGTTATTTTGTTGAGTGGTTACTTATTCCTTCACGTGGTGATAACAAGTTCCAACTGTCGGAAAATCTGAAGGTGATAGTAATTGTCCAAAATGTGCTGTCTCGACACAGTCTGTGCCGTTTTAGTACACTGCTTGTGGAGATGGCCCCTGATTGTATAATGTATGTTATGGATTCACGTTTACCGACAAGGTTAAACAGTCAAAATGGCAACAAATGTCCAGCGCTTTACATCTGTATATATAAATCCTTTTTTTTTTGGCAAAGAAATGCGACCACTCTTGTGGTGACGGCGCTTGATTGTCTATTGTAGAATGTTTGCTCAGTGATGCGATGACAACAACAGAACTATTCAATAAAGACGAAACATAAATTCTGGTTTCAGTGCAAAACAACTTGTTTATGTAGTTCTACTATGGAAAATTTCAGTAACTTTCCGTTGTCCACGGCCTTGACCTCGCTGGTCACCTCAGTCAGTACCTCAGTTCTCTTTATCAAAATAATACACACTGACTGTTTGTAAGCTGAATGGAAACTTTTCCGTCATACACAAACACTTCTTTTAATACAACCTCATTTTGTCCGTGGAGACTCACAATTTCGTCCGTCCTCCCCCTTAAATCACTGTCTTCCACTTTTCTTTTTAAACTTGTGTATTCCACCAATATTCTTCGCTGATGCGCCCTACCCGTCCTGTTACCTGCGGTGAAAATCTTGACCTGTCGCCCTGCGACCACACCGTGCGTTGCCCTCAGCACACACACGGACTGTCTCACCACGCACAGGACTTCGCTACGAAATTACTCACTGTCTGTTATCTTTGGTTTTCCAATCCTGTCTTTATCTCCGACAGCGATACTGTTCACCTTTGCTGGCCAGCTCTTGACCTGTGAAAAACACCGTGCACCTGTCTTAACGCGCACAGAACTGACCCGCTCCTGTCTTAAACAGTTCCAACTTTTTGTCCACACGACTTTTCTGTTATTTTATGAACAACCTGTGTCCGCTAATCGCCTGTTTCCTGAGCGATTTCTGCACGCGTATTTGCCGCGCGCTGGCTGTTTTTGATGTAGTGTCGTGGCCTTTCGTGTAATTGTTTGATTGTGCAGTCGTCTCGGACTTCAGGCGACGAGGCATTCATAAAATCTTTATATAGACAAGGTTACTTGATCGGACATAGCCTCCAGTAGATCTTTCTTTCAGCGACGAGTTCACAGATAAACAGAATGGCAACAATGTCTATATTCCAATTGGTTTCTTGACCGGACATAAACCTCCCAGATAATTTCTCTTGTGTCACAAACTCTTTTGCCCCAGAATGAGATTTGTCGTTGTCTAGGTTCTAATACTTCTACTATCTCACTGCAGAGTGGAAGCTGAGCTTGCCACCTCTCTCACACCACAAGTCACTAATGCAGCACACATCCGCGAGTTAGTGAACAAGAGTAAGTTTGCGCACATATCCTTTAATTGATGAATGAATACGGACACACGTAACATATAAATCCAAGAACCATACTTCTCTCAGAATATATCTTCCTCACAATTGAATACTTCGAATAACAAGGCCTACTTAATAACAGGTATACGAGCCTCTCTCCAGGCCCGAATTCACTCGATCCAACCCTCACTGGATCTAAGCCTCTGTTAACTATCTGACCCTCTCAAGGGCTAGGCTTCAATTCACTATGTCTGCTGATAATCGGGCTCAGTCTTTAATCCTTAGTCTCAGAATTCCCATCACTGAAAACTACAGCTCGGAGTTCTCTCCTTAACTCCGCTATCCTTCAATTTCCCGGACTGCCGACTTCTCCTGTCGGTTCTCCAACACTCAACTGTCTCAAACCGATCCGTCCCTCTCTCGGTCTCCACTTCAACTCTCCCACGTCAATGTTTTCCACTGTCTTTTACCCCATCTTTGCAGCCCTCCCTAGGCTCCACACAACACTAACCCCCAGCCTAACTGTCTCTCTCCCCCACACCTTTCCTCGTTTATCTTCTTATATTTTCTTTCCGGTGAATGCCCTTTCACCCCGTGAACTTGTTTATATTGTACGGAAACTCACCTTCATGTCAATGACCCAAGGAATGTGTCACCCTGCTAGTTGTGTTTGTATGAAACAGCCACATAGTCCCGGCTAGTTGTGTTTGTATGAGGACGGTCACACGGTCCCGGCTGGTTGTGTTTGTATGAGGACGGTCACATAGTCCCGGCTAGTTTTCTTTGTATGAAACAGCCACATAGTCCCGGCTAATTGTGTTTGTATGAGGACGGTCACATAGTCCCGGCTAATTGTGTTTGTATGAAGCAGCCACATAGTCCCGGCTATTCGTGTTTGTATGATAGCCACATAGTCCCGGCTATTTGTGTTTGTATGAAACAACCACATAGTCCCTGCTAATTGTGTTTGTATGAAACAGCCACATAGTCCCGGCTAATTGTGTTTGTATGAAACAGCCACATAGTCCCGGCTAATTGTGTTTGTATGAAACAGCCACATAGTCCCGGCTAATTGTGTTTGTATGAAACAGCCACATAGTCCCGGCTAGTTGTGTTTGTATGAGGACGGTCACACGGTCCCGGCTGGTTGTGTTTGTATGAGGACGGTCACATAGTCCCGGCTAGTTTTCTTTGTATGAAACAGCCACATAGTCCCGGCTAATTGTGTTTGTATGAGGACGGTCACATAGTCCCGGCTAATTGTGTTTGTATGAAGCAGCCACATAGTCCCGGCTATTCGTGTTTGTATGATAGCCACATAGTCCCGGCTATTTGTGTTTGTATGAAACAGCCACATAGTCCCGGCTAATTGTGTTTGTATGAAGCAGCCACATAGTCCCGGCTATTCGTGTTTGTATGATAGCCACATAGTCCCGGCTATTTGTGTTTGTATGAAACAACCACATAGTCCCTGCTAATTGTGTTTGTATGAAACAGCCAAATAGTCCGGCTAATTGTTTTTGTATGAAACAGCCACATAGTCTCGGCTAATTGTGTTTGTATGAAACAACCACATAGTCCCAGCTAATTGTGTTTGTATGAAACAGCCACATAGTCCCGGCTAATTGTGTTTGTATGAAACAGCCACATAGTCCCGGCTAATTGTGTTTGTATGAAACAGCCACATAGTCCCGGCTAGTTGTGCTTGTATGAGGACGGTCACATAGTCCCGGCTAGTTGTGCTTGTATGAGGACTGTCACATAGTACCGGCTAGTTGTGCTTGTATGAGGACTGTCACATAGTCCCGGCTAGTTGTGCTTGTATGAGGACTGTCACATAGTACCGGCTAGTTGTGTTTGTATGAGAACTGACCCATAGTCTCGGCTAGTTGTGTTTGTATGAGAACTGACACATAGTCCCGGCTAGTTGTGCTTGTATGAGGACTGTCACAAAGTCCCGGCTAATTGTGTTTGTATGATACAGCCACAAAGTCCCGGCTAGTTGTGTTTGTATGATACAGCCACATAGTCCCGGCTAATTGTGTTTGTATGATACAGCCACATAGTCCCGGCTAGTTGTGCTTGTATGAGGACTGTCACATAGTACCGGCTAGTTGTGCTTGTATGAGGACTGTCACATAGTACCGGCTAGTTGTGTTTGTATGAGGACTGTCACATAGTACCGGCTAGTTGTTTCTTGTATGAGGACTGTCACATAGTCCCGGTTAGTTGTGTTTGTATGAGGACTGTCACATAGTACCGGCTAGTTGTGTTTGTATGAGGACTGTCACATAGTACCGGCTAGTTGTGTTTGTATGAGGACTGTCACATAGTACCGGTTAGTTGTGTTTGTATGAGGACTGTCACATAGTACCGGTTAGTTGTGCTTGTATGAGAACTGACACATAGTACCGGCTAGTTGTGTTTGTATGAGGACTGTCACATAGTACCGGCTAGTTGTGTTTGTATGAGGACTGTCACATAGTACCGGCTAGTTGTGTTTGTAGAGGATTGTCACATAGTTCCGGCTAGTTGTGTTTGTAGGGTACGGTCACATAGTTCCGGCTAGTTGTTTTTGTATGAAACAGCCACATAGACCCGGCTAATTGTGTTTGTATGAAACAACCACATAGTCCCAGCTAATTGTGTTTGTATGAAACAGCCACATAGTCCCGGCTAATTGTGTTTGTATGAAACAGCCACATAGTCCCGGCTAGTTGTGCTTGTATGAGGACGGTCACATAGTCCCTGCTAGTTGTGTTTGTATGAGAACTGACACATAGTCCCGGCTAGTTGTGTTTGTATGAGGACTGTCACATAGTCCCGGCTAGTTGTGTTTGTATGAGAACTGACACATAGTTCCAGCTAGTTGTGTTTGTATGGGTACGGTCACATAGTCCCGGCTAGTTGCTTTTGTGTGAAACAGCCACATAGTTCCAGCTAGTTGTGTTTGTATGAGGACTGTCACATAGTCCCGGCTAGTTGTGTTTGTATGAGAACTGACACATAGTTCCAGCTAGTTGTGTTTGTATGGGTACGGTCACATAGTTCCAGCTAGTTGTGTTTGTATGGGTACGGTCACATAGTTCCAGCTAGTTGTGTTTGTATGGGTACTGTCACATAGTTATGGCTAGTGGTATTTGTATGAAACAACCACATAGTCCCGGCTAGTTGTGTTTGTATGGGGACGGTCACATAATCCCGGCTAGTTGTGTTTGTATGGGGACGGTCACATAGTCCCGGCTAGTTGTGTTTGTATGGGGACGGTCACATAATCTCGGCTAGTTGTGTTTGTAGGGTACGGTCACATAATCCCGGCTAGTTGTGTTTGTATGGGGACGGTCACATAGTCCCGGATAGTTGTGTTTGTATGGGGACGGTCACATAATCCCGGCTAGTTGTGTTTGTATGGGGACTGTCACATAGTCCCGGCTAGTTGTATTTGTATGGGGACGGTCACATAATCCCGGCTAGTTGTGTTTGTAGGGTACGGTCACATAGTCCCGGCTAGTTGTGTTTGTATGAGAACTGACCCATAGTCCCGGCTAGTTGTGTTTGTATGAGAACTGACACATAGTCCCGGCTAGTTGTGCTTGTATGAGGACTGTCACATAGTCCCGGCTAATTGTGTTTGTATGATACAGCCACAAAGTCCCGGCTAGTTGTGTTTGTATGATACAGCCACATAGTCCCGGCTAATTGTGTTTGTATGATACAGCCACATAGTCCCGGCTAGTTGTGCTTGTATGAGGACTGTCACATAGTACCGGCTAGTTGTGCTTGTATGAGGACTGTCACATAGTCCCGGCTAATTGTGTTTGTATGAGGACTGTCACATAGTCCCGGCTAGTTGTGCTTGTATGAGGACTGTCACATAGTACCGGCTAGTTGTGTTTGTATGAGGACTGTCACATAGTCCCGGCTAGTTGTGCTTGTATGAGGACTGTCACATAGTCCCGGCTAATTGTGTTTGTATGAGAACTGACACATAGTCCCGGCTAGTTGTGTTTGTATGAGAACTGACACATAGTCCCGGCTAGTTGTGCTTGTATGAGGACTGTCACATAGTCCCGGCTAATTGTGTTTGTATGATACAGCCACAAAGTCCCGGCTAGTTGTGTTTGTATGATACAGCCACATAGTCCCGGCTAATTGTGTTTGTATGATACAGCCACATAGTACCGGCTAGTTGTGTTTGTATGAGGACTGTCACATAGTACCGGCTAGTTGTTTCTTGTATGAGGACTGTCACATAGTCCCGGTTAGTTGTGTTTGTATGAGGACTGTCACATAGTACCGGCTAGTTGTGTTTGTATGAGGACTGTCACATAGTACCGGCTAGTTGTGCTTGTATGAGGACTGTCACATAGTACCGGATAGTTGTGTTTGTATGAGGACTGTCACATAGTACCGGCTAGTTGTGCTTGTATGAGGACTGTCACATAGTACCGGCTAGTTGTGCTTGTATGAGGACTGTCACATACTACCGGCTAGTTGTGTTTGTATGAGGACTGTCACATAGTACCGGCTAGTTGTGCTTGTATGAGGACTGTCACATAGTACCGGATAGTTGTGTTTGTATGAGGACTGTCACATAGTACCGGCTAGTTGTGTTTGTATGAGGACTGTCACATAGTACCGACTAGTTGTGTTTGTATGAGAACTGACACATATTACCGGCTAGTTGTGTTTGTATGAGAACTGACACATAGTACCGGCTAGTTGTGTTTGTATGAGGACTGTCACATAGTACCGGCTAGTTGTGTTTGTATGAGGACTGTCACATAGTACCGGCTAGTTGTGCTTGTATGAGGACTGTCATATAGTACCAGCTAGTTGTGCTTGTATGAGAACTGACACATAGTACCGGCTAGTTGTGTTTGTATGAGGACTGTCACATAGTACCGGCTAGTTGTGTTTGTATGAGGACTGTCACATAGTACCGGCTAGTTGTGTTTGTAGAGGATTGTCACATAGTTCCGGCTAGTTGTGTTTGTAGGGTACGGTCACATAGTTCCGGCTAGTTGTTTTTGTATGAAACAGCCACATAGACCCGGCTAATTGTGTTTGTATGAAACAACCACATAGTCCCAGCTAATTGTGTTTGTATGAAACAGCCACATAGTCCCGGCTAATTGTGTTTGTATGAAACAGCCACATAGTCCCGGCTAGTTGTGCTTGTATGAGGACGGTCACATAGTCCCGGCTAGTTGTGTTTGTATGAGAACTGACACATAGTCCCGGCTAGTTGTGTTTGTATGAAACAGCCACATAGTCCCGGCTAGTTGTGTTTGTATGAAACAGCCACATAGTCCCGGCTAGTTGTGTTTGTATGAAACAGCCACATAGTCCCGGCTAGTTGTGCTTGTATGAGGACGGTCACATAGTCCCTGCTAGTTGTGTTTGTATGAGAACTGACACATAGTCCCGGCTAGTTGTGTTTGTATGAGGACTGTCACATAGTTACGGCTAGTTGTGTTTGTATGAGGACTGTCACATATTTACAGCTCGTTGTGTTTGTATGGGTACGGTCACATAGTCCCGGCTAATTGTGTTTGTATGAAACAGCCACATAGTCCCGGCTAATTGTGTTTGTATGAAACAGCCACATAGTCCCGGCTAATTGTGTTTGTATGAAACAGCCACATAGTCTGGGCTAGTTGTGTTTGTATGAAACAGCCACATAGTCTGGGCTAGTTGTGTTTGTATGAAACAGCCACATAGTTCCAGCTAGTTGTGTTTGTATGAGGACTGTCACATAGTCCCGGCTAGTTGTGTTTGTATGAGAACTGACACATAGTTCCAGCTAGTTGTGTTTGTATGGGTACGGTCACATAGTCCCGGCTAGTTGCTTTTGTATGAAACAGCCACATAGTTCCAGCTAGTTGTGTTTGTATGAGGACTGTCACATAGTCCCGGCTAGTTGTGTTTGTATGAGAACTGACACATAGTTCCAGCTAGTTGTGTTTGTATGGGTACGGTCACATAGTTCCAGCTAGTTGTGTTTGTATGGGTACGGTCACATAGTTCCAGCTAGTTGTGTTTGTATGGGTACTGTCACATATTTATGGTTAGTGGTATTTGAATGAAACAACCACATAGTCCCGGCTAGTTGTGTTTGTATGGGGACGGTCACATAATCCCGGCTAGTTGTGTTTGTATGGGGACGGTCACATAGTCCCGGCTAGTTGTGTTTGTATGGTGACGGTCACATAATCCCGGCTAGTTGTGTTTGTAGGGTACGGTCACATAATCCCGGCTAGTTGTGTTTGTATGGGGACGGTCACATAGTCCCGGCTAGTTGTGTTTGTATGGGGACGGTCACATAATCCCGGCTAGTTGTGTTTGTATGGGGACTGTCACATAGTCCCGGCTAGTTGTGTTTGTATGGGGACGGTCACATAATCCCGGCTAGTTGTGTTTGTAGGGTACGGTCACATAGTCCCGGCTAGTTGTGTTTGTATGAGGACGGTCACATAGTCCCGGCTAGTTGTGTTTGTATGAGGACGGTCACATAGTCCCGGCTAGTTGTGTTTGTAGGGTACGGTCACATAGTCCCGGCTAGTTGTTTTTGTATGGGGACGGTCACATAGTCCCGGCTAGTTGTGTTTGTAGGTTACGGTCGCATAATCCCGGCTAGTTGTGTTTGTATGAGAACTGACCCATAGTCCCGGCTAGTTGTGTTTGTATGAGAACTGACCCATAGTCCCGGCTAGTTGTGTTTGTATGAGAACTGACACATAGTCCCGGCTAGTTGTGCTTGTATGAGGACTGTCACATAGTCCCGGCTAATTGTGTTTGTATGATACAGCCACAAAGTCCCGGCTAGTTGTGTTTGTATGATACAGCCACATAGTCCCGGCTAATTGTGTTTGTATGATACAGCCACATAGTCCCGGCTAGTTGTGCTTGTATGAGGACTGTCACATAGTACCGGCTAGTTGTGCTTGTATGAGGACTGTCACATAGTCCCGGCTAATTGTGTTTGTATGAGGACTGTCACATAGTCCCGGCTAGTTGTGCTTGTATGAGGTCTGTCACATAGTACCGGCTAGTTGTGTTTGTATGAGGACTGTCACATAGTCCCGGCTAGTTGTGCTTGTATGAGGACTGTCACATAGTCCCGGCTAATTGTGTTTGTATGAGAACTGACACATAGTCCCGGCTAGTTGTGTTTGTATGAGAACTGACACATAGTCCCGGCTAGTTGTGCTTGTATGAGGACTGTCACATAGTCCCGGCTAATTGTGTTTGTATGATACAGCCACAAAGTCCCGGCTAGTTGTGTTTGTATGATACAGCCACATAGTCCCGGCTAATTGTGTTTGTATGATACAGCCACATAGTACCGGCTAGTTGTGTTTGTATGAGGACTGTCACATAGTACCGGCTAGTTGTTTCTTGTATGAGGACTGTCACATAGTCCCGGTTAGTTGTGTTTGTATGAGGACTGTCACATAGTACCGGCTAGTTGTGTTTGTATGAGGACTGTCACATAGTACCGGCTAGTTGTGCTTGTATGAGGACTGTCACATAGTACCGGATAGTTGTGTTTGTATGAGGACTGTCACATAGTACCGGCTAGTTGTGCTTGTATGAGGACTGTCACATAGTACCGGCTAGTTGTGCTTGTATGAGGACTGTCACATACTACCGGCTAGTTGTGTTTGTATGAGGACTGTCACATAGTACCGGCTAGTTGTGCTTGTATGAGGACTGTCACATAGTACCGGATAGTTGTGTTTGTATGAGGACTGTCACATAGTACCGGCTAGTTGTGTTTGTATGAGGACTGTCACATAGTACCGACTAGTTGTGTTTGTATGAGAACTGACACATATTACCGGCTAGTTGTGTTTGTATGAGAACTGACACATAGTACCGGCTAGTTGTGTTTGTATGAGGACTGTCACATAGTACCGGCTAGTTGTGTTTGTATGAGGACTGTCACATAGTACCGGCTAGTTGTGCTTGTATGAGGACTGTCATATAGTACCAGCTAGTTGTGCTTGTATGAGAACTGACACATAGTACCGGCTAGTTGTGTTTGTATGAGGACTGTCACATAGTACCGGCTAGTTGTGTTTGTATGAGGACTGTCACATAGTACCGGCTAGTTGTGTTTGTAGAGGATTGTCACATAGTTCCGGCTAGTTGTGTTTGTAGGGTACGGTCACATAGTTCCGGCTAGTTGTTTTTGTATGAAACAGCCACATAGACCCGGCTAATTGTGTTTGTATGAAACAACCACATAGTCCCAGCTAATTGTGTTTGTATGAAACAGCCACATAGTCCCGGCTAATTGTGTTTGTATGAAACAGCCACATAGTCCCGGCTAGTTGTGCTTGTATGAGGACGGTCACATAGTCCCGGCTAGTTGTGTTTGTATGAGAACTGACACATAGTCCCGGCTAGTTGTGTTTGTATGAAACAGCCACATAGTCCCGGCTAGTTGTGTTTGTATGAAACAGCCACATAGTCCCGGCTAGTTGTGTTTGTATGAAACAGCCACATAGTCCCGGCTAGTTGTGCTTGTATGAGGACGGTCACATAGTCCCTGCTAGTTGTGTTTGTATGAGAACTGACACATAGTCCCGGCTAGTTGTGTTTGTATGAGGACTGTCACATAGTTACGGCTAGTTGTGTTTGTATGAGGACTGTCACATATTTACAGCTCGTTGTGTTTGTATGGGTACGGTCACATAGTCCCGGCTAATTGTGTTTGTATGAAACAGCCACATAGTCCCGGCTAATTGTGTTTGTATGAAACAGCCACATAGTCCCGGCTAATTGTGTTTGTATGAAACAGCCACATAGTCTGGGCTAGTTGTGTTTGTATGAAACAGCCACATAGTCTGGGCTAGTTGTGTTTGTATGAAACAGCCACATAGTTCCAGCTAGTTGTGTTTGTATGAGGACTGTCACATAGTCCCGGCTAGTTGTGTTTGTATGAGAACTGACACATAGTTCCAGCTAGTTGTGTTTGTATGGGTACGGTCACATAGTCCCGGCTAGTTGCTTTTGTATGAAACAGCCACATAGTTCCAGCTAGTTGTGTTTGTATGAGGACTGTCACATAGTCCCGGCTAGTTGTGTTTGTATGAGAACTGACACATAGTTCCAGCTAGTTGTGTTTGTATGGGTACGGTCACATAGTTCCAGCTAGTTGTGTTTGTATGGGTACGGTCACATAGTTCCAGCTAGTTGTGTTTGTATGGGTACTGTCACATATTTATGGTTAGTGGTATTTGTATGAAACAACCACATAGTCCCGGCTAGTTGTGTTTGTATGGGGACGGTCACATAATCCCGGCTAGTTGTGTTTGTAGGGTACGGTCACATAATCCCGGCTAGTTGTGTTTGTATGGGGACGGTCACATAGTCCCGGCTAGTTGGGTTTGTATGGGGATGGTCACATAATCCCGGCTAGTTGTGTTTGTATGGGGACTGTCACATAGTCCCGGCTAGTTGTGTTTGTATGGGGACGGTCACATAATCCCGGCTAGTTGTGTTTGTAGGGTACGGTCACATAGTCCCGGCTAGTTGTGTTTGTATGAGGACGGTCACATAGTCCCGGCTAGTTGTGTTTGTATGAGGACGGTCACATAGTCCCGGCTAGTTGTGTTTGTAGGGTACGGTCACATAGTCCCGGCTAGTTGTTTTTGTATGAGGACGGTCACATAGTCCCGGCTAGTTGTGTTTGTAGGTTACGGTCGCATAATCCCGGCTAGTTGTGTTTGTATGAGGACGGTCACATAGTCCCGGCTAGTTGTGTTTGTAGGTTACGGTCGCATAATCCCGGCTAGTTGTTTTTGTATGAGGACGGTCGCTTAATCCCGGCTAGCTGTGTTTGTATGAGGACGGCCACAAAATTCGGGAAAAATATTTTATGTGAGAAAGTTCACATATTTCCGGAAATATGTGTTTGTGTGACGAAGTTCACATAGTTCCGGAAATATGTGTTTTTGTGTCGAAGTTCACATAGTTCCGGAAATATGTGTTTGTGTGACGAAGTTCACATAGTTCCGGCATTCCGTGAGTGACGTTGCCAATATAACACCGGCCGCCTTTATTCCCCACCATATTTCCTCGTGCCCATTTTACCCCGGGTCGATCTGGCAGCAGGAGTCCATTTTGACAATCGCCCTGGATGTGGCACGAACCCAAGAACACCAGGCCAATAGGCACCGTGCCTCTTGATCAAGTTCAATTTTGAAGGGAAACAACTGATGTTATTCCACTAATTCTATAAACAGACAACACTGAGGTATTGAAGAAAATGATTATAATATTGGAAATTTTAAATACTGTTAATAAAGATTTAAGCATAATCAAGAGCATTTTTTCGGAAACTCCCGGGGGGTCATCGCTGGAGCTAACCTGTCGACTTTGAAGAGACTTTTGTTTAAAGCATGTTTGGCAACAAAGAGCTGTCATAAGAACTAGCAACCAATTAACTTTTTAACACATTAAACATGGCGTTAGGTTTACGTATTATCACATGATGTACAGCTGACAGTGACAATTTATGACAGTACACCTGATATGCATTTTTTCGGATCCATCTACATTTCAGTTTGATCCGAAAGCCACCAACCCTGATGACTTGTACCTAACGCGAGGAAAGAAATGCAGTCACTATTGGACTGCCAGATGATTCATCCCTTTGAACACAGCCGTAGTTCAAGCACGTGCCGCTATTTCTAGTGCACCAGACTGATGTTTGCGTGCGGATTCATTGATTCTGTCCTGGAGGATATCGCTAAATCACACCTCCCATTTGGACAGAAGGGCTATATATCGCCATATTAGGGTCATCGTATTATTTGTTTTGTACTGTTGTATCTTTCGCAGTTTCAGTTCTCAGTGAATGGACATTTACATGTTAATACTTGTATATTTGATTGTGCACCATGTCCAGTCCAAACTTACTTTCTTGTTTTGGCCTCTGAACCAGTTACCTTTCCCTATTACTAGTGTCCCTCACCATCAGGCGAACTTACTTCAACTTCTGAGAAATGTGTAATTTACCTCGCCAAGTCAAGAACGAAAAGTCAACATTTTAGTCCAGCTAACCGGTGTAGGGGTTGAACCCGCTACCTCGGCATCTGCGCACCGGTATTTGCGTGTTTCTCACTGTCATGAGCCCAATGTCACTCATTAAAGTATAGTAACAGATGCGTGTCCAAATACAATTTGTTATTTGTCTTTCTGAACTATAAATAGTACCGGAGGCTAGCTCGGCCCAATGGATAAGAACGCTCGCTCTTTAATGTCCGGATTGCTGATGCCGATGTAGGAGATTCTACCCCATACACCGGTCAGTTGGACTAAAATGTTGGCTTCTCGTCCTTGACTTGGGGACGTAAATTATAAGTACCTCTGAAGTCGGGGTGGGTTCGCCTGATGGCGATGAACATTAGTATTAGGAAAAGCTAATGCAAGCGCATCAATGAGCCCAGGGCTCTAGAAGTAGTATTACGTGTATGGACCACGCTTAAGTTCAAAGCGAGCGAGCGAACAAACAAAAATAGCCATGATTTATTTTCGTGTATTTACTGGACAGATGTATTCACGGAGCCATTGTCATAGTTGTGTAGTTATCTCCGCCTACATCTAGACACACGGTAGTTACATTCTGGACATCAATTGTTCACTGTTAAACAACGGATGATTGCCCTTTGATTTATATCTCTTGAGTCTGTCACATATGAGCGAGTTCACCTGTTTGCAAAGAGCACTGGTAATAAGGAAAGCTAATCCACACAGAAAATGAAGAGTCTCTTATGCAATAAGTCACACTCATTAAAGGCAAGAAAGAGAGGGATGAAATGTTATATAGAGCCTGTTTTTTTTGTTTGGCAGTGAGTCCTGGAATGTACATGAACACATTAGGAAGAACTTGGAAGAAACAGAGATGGGGTTCCTGAGGCGAATGTTGTGAATTCCCTGGACTGGCTGAGTAACTAACGATGATTCCCTGAAAGTGGCTAATGACACTAGAAAAGTATCTACAACAATAAGAAAGAGACAAACATCTTTCTTTGGTCATGTGATGAGAAGAAAGGCATTGTAGAACATCGTGACGACTGGAAAGATTAGGGGGAAGAGAGGCAGAGGCCGACCAAGAAAAATTATGTTGGATGGATTGATACAGTGGCATGGGGGAATTATTAGAATTGGACCAGAACACCAAAGACTGAGATCTGTGAAGAGCCACGAACGCCCACGCCGGCTGGCAGGGCACTTGATAATGATGAATCTACAATACAAATCATTCCCGTGCACTAACTGTAGCAGCACATGTATCGACTACCCTTGATTTCAAAACGAGCAAACAAAAGAAAATTTGGAACAGCTACACCATGATTCTCTGTATTACACAGACAGTATACAGGTAGGCAGACAAGAAGACGACCAACAGACAGGCAAATAGACAGACCCACAGATAGGCAGGGGTGCAGAAAGGCAGGTAGACAGACAGGCAGGCAAGCAAGCAGAAGGACCGAGCGACAGCAAACAGACCGGCAGGAAGACTGACAGTATCTATATATATGCAGAAAAAGGAGGATGAAAAATAAGAAGAAGACAAAGAAATAAAGAATACGGTGTCCTAACATATATGTCCTGCTTTGCATTGGGTATCTTGTGCATCGTCGTCCACGAAAAATGACTTCTAGTACTGTTTTTTTTTTTATGCACTGTCCTTCACGCACATATACACTGCCTTTCACTCACAAATGTAATGTCCTTCACTCACATATTTACTGTCTTTCACTCACATAAACAGTCCTTCACTCACATAAACATTCCTTCACTCACATGAACACTGTCGTTCGCATATATACTGTCCTTCACTCACATTAACACTCTCCTTCAATCACATACATACTGTCCTTCACTAACATGAACACTGTCCTTCAATCACAATAAACAGTACTTCAATTGCATATATACTGTCCTTCACTCGCATATACACTGACTTTCACTCACATATATACTGTCCTTCACTCACATATATACTGTCCTTCACTCACATATATACAGTCCTTCACTCACATATATACTGTCCTTCACTCACATGAACACTGGCCTTCACTCACATAAACAGTCCATCACTCACATATATACTGTTCTTCACTCACATGAACACTGGCTTTCACTCACATAAACAGTCCATCACTCACATAAACACTGTCCTTCACTCACATATATACTGTCCTTCACTCACATGAACACTGGCCTTCACTCACATAAACAGTCCGTCACTCACATAAACACTGTCCTTCACTCACATATATACTGTCCTTCACTCACATGAACACTGGCCTTGTCGCTTATCGTCCCTGGAGGAAAGTGGACTCGACAAGCACATCTTTAATATCCTTCTACTATTGGGAGTATTGAATGACTTTTGTCTAAATTCCTCCCTTCCGTCTTTTATACACTATATCTCTCTCTTTCTCTCTTTCTCTCTCTCTCTCTCTCTCTCTCTCTCTCTCTCTCTCTCTCTCTCTCTCTCCTTCATAACATACCCTGAGAACAGTTTCCTCCAACAATTAATAACCTGTTTATTGTTGAAAACTATGTCAGTTGTATGTATTGAATATGTATCTGTAGTTGTTAGTGTCTGCTAATGTGAGTGCAAGATAGGACTTGTAGACGTTAGTCTTCGTAGTTTCTCTAGCCTATTCAAACGGCCAAAACATCAGACATTCACATAGAATTGAAACGGTCTCACCCTGGATGCTCCTTTTCGGCTTGAGTATGGACTTAATCCAATTATGGAAAACAATTGTCAATATTTTATCATCAGAAACATAATCCAATAAAGGTAAGTCACTGAAGTTCAGATATGTCCTATTTTGGAAGGGAGTATAGTCCACCACTGAATACACATCATCACTGTATATGAATGTCTATTTCTATATTAAATGTTCTCGTGTTCTTCAATGTTTCTTTTAGGTGATTACCTAATTGCCCTATATTTTAGCCTATTTGCTCTGCTTGAATAAAGGTCTTTCACTGAACATCACCAAAACATATTTCTTGCCATTCGTTATGTCACCCCTCTTATTGACTGTTTAGGTTGAATTGGCTATAGTGACATATTTTCACTGCACCTGTGAAGTGACTGATTAAGGTGACAGTTCTTTCCTTTATTATCAACACTGCTTTCTCTGTACAAGAGATGTACTGGTTTATCTTCTTTGATATGTCAGGCTGTGTAGTGGAACTGGGTAATAAACATTAAATCAGATGATTTAAGTCTGCTTCATATTACTGTTTATGTGATTGTCTTTCTCCAGCCGTAATGAACAGCTTCCGAAAGACTACTCTGACATAAACAGCAGAATTCACTAAAGTCTAAACTATTCCCTAAATAGAAAGCAATAGTAAACCCTAAGCACACACACATATTTCCCTATGCTAATATTCCTCTAATATTAGTGTTACCTTTTATATATATATATATATATATATATATATATATATATATATATATATATATATATATATATATATATATATATATATAATTAATGTAAGTTCCCGAATCGAAATTTATCCGCACATAAGCACTCTATCCCATTGTAAGGGAGGATATTTCTATTCATTACGGGACACATAAATCCATCTTTCCGTCCAGTTTGGTAGCACACTAAACAGAAACCCCATATTCTGCTATTTATAACGAGTGTCCAATTCACCGTTGATTGTTTGATCTACCATCAACTTTGCCGTATCCTGCCCATCAAAAGCGGTGAAATCACGTAGTGGTTAGTTGTTCGTTTCTCTCCGTTGTCACGCTGTTCCTCCGAGTTCCCTCGTTCATCGCTCGTTGCACTTCAAAGAGATCTATTCTTTGATCACCGTCTCCCCGTGTTCGTCCGGTGTCGAAGTTTCCCCCGGCGTTCTGTCCGTTCGTTTCCCCGTTGACAGAGCTGGTCAATGACTCCTTACACGGTATCCTATTTTTATATTCGGCCACTCCCCTTCCATTTATCCTTCTCTCAGATTGAACGACTCGATTGTTAACCCTTCTCCGATATTGCCATTAATGGTACATCCAAATCTATCTGGGAATCACTAAACTATCATCATTCTGTGACATAGGCCCCCTCTTAAGAGAGTTGACCGCGTCGACTCTTCTTCAATGTAGTTTTGATTCCTATGATCCACCATCCTATTCCTCTTCCTCTGAAGTTGGATGTCTAGATAAGAAATCCGCTCCTACATTCTCCTTACCCGAGATGTATTCCACTGTGAAGTCCTTTTGCAGCAACAACGTCCATCACATCCACCGTGCGTTGAGCTTCTGCGAAGTAGCTATGAACATCACGTGTTGATGATATGTTTGGATCCTCACATGGCTCACCTCCTCATCCAGTAGGCGACCTCATAGGCACCCTACCATACTACTCATGACTGAAACAAGTGTTGGCTCATCGCTCCTGTACGTCTGGTCGACTTTCTCTCGACTTGCGTCAGCGACGGCTCACAATACAGACGGATTGTCCCATCCTGATTGTAACACTGCTTCCATGTCCTCTTGATTTCCCCCGGCTTTGCCTCTGGGGATGTTCCACCTCGTCCGCGTTGGACCGAGTCGTCTTTCCCAAACCTCCTGGACTTTTGCTTCCAGGACCATCTTGGGCGATATTGTATCTGGTCAGCCAATCTTCGGTTGGAGTCCTGGGTATTTCTCGCCTTTCCCGCCGTTACCCACCCCTTCTGAACTTGGTTACTATTGAAGGTTTCACTCTTGTCCTTTCCCTGACGTGTGATTTCCCTCCTCCTTTCGTTGGGTAAATCTGACCTATCACGTACTGTCCCATAGGCCCTCCTATGCTGTACTGGCGATCTCTGGTCTTCATCTGGACTGGTAACCTTTGTCCCAATGGCTGCCATCACCATAAAGTGCGAAGCTTTGCTCCCGGATCTCTCCTCATATTTCCTAATGAGATGTCTAGGGAGATTTTTCTGCTCTTCCCCGATCCGGATTTTGTAGATGTTCTTGGACACCACCTTTTCCACAGGATAAGGTCCTTTCCATCCTACTTGGAGTATATTAGTCTCTTCTGGACCCCATACTTCCACTTTGTCTTCCACCTTAAGAGCTAGTTTCCTCTTAATTCGCTTGTTGGATGGTGCTTTCTGGCACTCTGAACAAGACTTCACTAACCGGCGTACATCTCCGGTCATTCCTGGCCAGCAATAATGGCCGGAAATTTGCTGCAAGGTCTCTCTGACGCCCATATGTCGATTCTCGGCTAGGGTGTGTCCACTCTGAAGAATGTGAGGACGGTGGGTCTCTGGAACCACCCACTGCTCGTGCAGATTGTCTCCCCTCCCAGCTCTCCGATAGAGTAGTCGATTCTTCAGAAAGTACTGTCCCCGTTCTGGTGGCTCAGCACTTCTTTGCAGCTTCCTGTAGCAAGGACGCAACGTAGTATCCTTCCTCTGGGCAGTACGCAATTCTCCTATCCCTGAGTTGTCGCATAGTGTCTCTGCCTCTTTTTCCTTCCCTTGAGATCCACTGACTACTGTTCCCTTGTGGGCTGGCTGTTTGGGCATCCCCAAAAAGACATATTTCGTGCCAATGATCATGGGAAATAAGGAGTCAGATAATACAGCAGCTGGAATACTGCCCGTGACGTACCTGGATTTAATCTCCACCTTGGCGATTGGCAGCGTCATGGTAACAGCACTCCTCATTGCCGGCTGTATTTCTATGGTCTCCCCTGTAAGTTGGTCTGGGCGTACCAAGCTGGCGTCTATCACAGCTTCCCCATCCAAACCGGTATCGTAGAGACAAACAACCTGTTGGCCATTTACTTCAATAAGTTCAACCACAGGTGGCCTCTCTTGGTTCGGAGTGTCTTCCATCTCCTTGACCGTTTCCTTGCCTTCCTCTTTTGATTCCTCGAGGTTGGTTATGCAATTGGCGTCTCCTTCCTTGCATCTGCAGTCCACATTATTATGTGTTTTCGCCCTGCAGTGTGTGCAGCATTTTCCCTTCCTAGGTTTTCGTGTGTCCTTTTTGTTCCTAGCTCCTTCGCCGACCTCAGCCTTGTCTGTGATCACCGTCGTAGGAATCACTTTGCATGCTGCGAAGTAAGAACTTTTAGGTTTCGATCTGCAGTCCTTCGTGTTATGAGATGGCACCTTGCAGATTGAACACCACTTCTCGGACCACTGTCGTTTCGCTGAAGAATTCGAGGTGCTCTGGTTTCCTTCCTTCACCTTCTCTGAACTCTCCCTTGACGCCTTTATATAAGGTTCCACTTTTTCTCCTTCCCAGTTTTTAGGTTTCTTTTTCTCTTGTTTCTCCCGACCTTTGGTTTGTGTACTTAATTCCTCAGTCTCCCCATGGACTTCTACGAATCTTTCCGCCAGCTTATTCACAACATTCAGCCGTTCCGCCCCTTGTTCTCCTAAAAATGTCTTCAGTGGTTCTGACATTTGCTGGCGCATCTGATCGACCACCATGAGCTCTTCCAGACTCTCATAGTCCCGCTTGAACTCTGCCAAGTCCATCCATTTCTGGAGATATGATTTAAGCCTTAAACTGTAGGCGGCGAATAACTCTCCCGGCTCTCGTCTAGACGATCTAAACTTCTTCCTATACGTTTGTGCTGTGATGTCAAAATGCTTCATCAAAGCGGCTTTTAATTCCTCGTAATTATTTTCCTGTCCTGGTGGTAAGCGTGTGTACACCTCGAATCCCGAACCTATTAATCCCTGGGATAATTTAAGAGCCCATCTGCTCCTATCCAGCCCCATATCGACTGACATTGCTTCAAAGCGAGATGCGTACTGGTCAAAGCGTTCCTTAGACTGATCATAGACAGCTAAGGGAAACTTCATGGCATGGTACCCATGTCCAATCATGTTGGTTGCACCATGTAACGATGATCCGCCTTCCGCGCCATCTATTTCTCCCTTAGTTTGGGTTTTGAGTTCCATCTCTTTCATGCGGTATTCATGTTCTCTGATCTTTGTGGCTTCTTCTGCATCCAACTGGGCCTTTCGATCTTCCCTTTCTGCTTCCAACTGGGCCTTACGATCTTCCCTTTCCACCTGGCGAAATTCTCGCTCCCTTTCCTGTATGTAATCAGTTAGCTCCGAACCAGATAACCCAATTTCCTCTCCGTTTTCCCTCAGTTCAGCGGTAGTTATTTTGGGAGTGGCCATAGTTAAAGCAGGTAGGTCAGCAAGTTGAGTAAAGACACCTCAAGGCAGTAAAGAATCACTTACTATAGAAATATATTCTACCTAGAACCTATACCATTTATCTATGTTTATCCAATATTATTAATCTACAACACCACACAATACATCACAACCACTCTCTCATCCACAAGAGGAGATATAGGATAAAGACTTATGTAGACGTGTGACCGTGTGACTAGGTATGTAATGTGTCTTACCACCTATCCACATTCACTCTGTCTGGAACTTTCTCACTGTAAAGTCACCAGCGTTAATGAAATGTTTCCACCATAAATGTAATGGCACCATATATCCAATGGACTTCCTTCCATTAAAAGTCATCAATGTATACTTATTTTTATTCCCATCAGTATGTCCCAACATGCAGGTACTCCGCTATGCCTGTGCCAATATGCAGGTACCCCTCTATGCATACGCCTTGTTATGCCTCCAGTTCATGTGGGTATTATGTACTACCCCGCTCGCTCCACCAATTATGTCGCTTATCGTCCCCGGAGGAAAGTGGACTCGACAAGCACATCTTTAATATCCTTCTACTATTGGGAGTATTGAATGACTTTTGTCTACATTCCTCCCTTCCGTCTTTTATACACTATATCTCTCTCTCTCTTTCTCTCTCTCTCTCTCTCTCTCTCTCTCTCTCTCTCTCTCTCTCTCTCTCTCTCTCCTTCATAACATACCCTGACAACAGTTTCCTCCAACAATTAATAACCTGTTTATTGTTGAAAACTATGTCAGTTGTATGTATTGAATATGTATCTGTAGTTGTTAGTGTCTGCTAATGTGAGTGCAAGATAGGACTTGTAGACGTTAGTCTTCGTAGTTTCTCTAGCCTATTCAAACGGCCAAAACATCAGACATTCACATAGAATTGAAACGGTCTCACCCTGGATGCTCCTTTTCGGCTTCAGGATGGACTTAATCCAATTATGGAAAACAATTGTCAATGTTTTATCATCAGAAACATAATCCAATAAAGGTAAGTCACTGAAGTTCAGATATGTCCTATTTTGGAAGGGAGTATAGTCCACCACTGAATACACATCATCACTGTATATGAATGTCTATTTCTATGTTAAATGTTCTCGTGTTCTTCAATGTTTCTTTTAGGTGATTACCTAATTGCACTATATTTTAGCCTATTTGCTCTGCTTGAATAAAGGTCTTTCACTGAACTTCATCAAAACATATTTCTTGCCATTCGTTATGTCACCCCTCTTATTGACTGTTTAGGTTGAATTGGCTATAGTGACATATTTTCACTGCACCTGTGAAGTGACTGATTAAGGTGACAGTTCTTTCCTTTATTATCAACACTGCTTTCTCTGTACAAGAGATGTACTGGTTTATCTTCTTTGATATGTCAGGCTGTGTAGTGGAACTGGGTAATAAACATTAAATCAGATGATTTAAGTCTGCTTCATATTACTGTTTATGTGATTGTCTTTCTCCAGCCGTAATGAACAGCTTCCGAAAGACTACTCTGACATAAACAGCAGAATTCACTAAAGTCTAAACTATTCCCTAAATAGAAAGCAATAGTAAACCCTAAGCACACACACATATTTCCCTATGCTAATATTCCTCTAATATTAGTGTTACCTTATATATATATATATATATATATATATATATATATATATATATATATATATATATATATATATATATATATATATATATATATATATATATATAATTAATGTAAGTTCCCGAATCGAAATTTATCCGCACATAAGCACTCTATCCCATTGTAAGGGAGGATATTTCTATTCATTACGGGACACATAAATCCATCTTTCCGTCCAGTTTGGTAGCACACTAAACAGAAACCCCATATTCTGCTATTTATAACGAGTGTCCAATCCTCCGTTGATTGTTTGATCTACCATCAACTTTGCCGTATCCTGCCCATCAAAAGCGGTGAAATCACGTAGTGGTTAGTTGTTCGTTTCTCTCCGTTGTCACGCTGTTCCTCCGAGTTCCCTCGTTCATCGCTCGTTGCACTTCAAAGAGATCTATTCTTTGATCACCGTCTCCCCGTGTTCGTCCGGTGTCGAAGTTTCCCCCGGCGTTCTGTCCGTTCGTTTTCCCGTTGACAGAGCTGGTCAATGACTCCTTACACGGTATCCTATTTTTATATTCGGTCACTCCCCTTCCATTTATCCTTCTCTCAGATTGAACGACTCGATTGTTAACCCTTCTCCGATATTGCCATTAATGGTACATCCAAATCTATCTGGGAATCACTAAACTATCATCATTCTGTGACAGGCCTTCACTCACATAAACAGTCCGTCACTCACATAAACACTGTCCTTCACTCACATGAACACTATCCTTCACTCACATGAACACTGTCCTTCACTCACATATATACTGTCCTTCATTCACATATATACTGTCCTTCACTCACATGAAGACTGTCCTTCATTCACATAAACAGTCCTTCACAAAACATAAACACTGTTCTTCACTCACATAAAAACAAAATACATATTATCAAATGAATAAAAGAAATGTATATTGGAACATTTTACTTTTATGGGACGTATTTCATTTACAAACAAAGACACAACTGAAATGGAGATGATTTGATAAAACGGTCACACAATGTAAATGACGAAGGTGGTGGATGCCGTGTTGTCACAAAAGCCAACAGTTGATGCTTGCTGTCTAACCAACCAGGGTGACAAGGGCAGCAAAAGCCCTGTGGAAAGAAATAAGAGTTATCAGAGCAAGTCACCTGTCATACAAGCAGAGTGGAATAAATGCGATTTGAAACAGCATCTAGGATACGAGTGTCAGCCTAACATATGAAGGGCGTGTGTCGAATCCTTCCTAAGGTTCTGGTTTTAAATCAATAATAGTTTGTTCTGCGTGTCAACTGTATCATGGATCGGAAACTGAAATTCTTGGGCTGTGTTAAACGTCACAGAGTGTTAGAAAGGTACGTGATGGAAGGCATGGTTCTTGGAAGAAAGAAGCGGGTTTCGACCAGCAGGAAGACGCATACAGGACATTGCAGAAACCATAGGCATGAGAATGCATGAGGAAGGAGATCTGGCTGAGAATGGAGAATGTTCTCTCTCAGCCCACCCAGTATTCTCCAACTCTACCTATGTTTAGAACTCCATCGCACTTCACGGTTGTTGAAAACCTTTTCATCTCACAACATGACCCAAACATGACAACTGTCTCGACCATATGTGGTTAAACAAAGGCCTTTATCAACTGGCCTCGTACATTGCTTAAAAATTATTCTCTTTGCCGTGCAAATCTCCTTAGAAATGCAAGGGTTTCAGAGCATTCCATGAAGAAAAGAACATCCCTAATCCACCAGTCCACAACACTGTGGCCCAATTACATAATAATACTTCATAAGTAAACAATTCTTCAGTGCCATTTGTGCCATTATAAAAGTGTCGGAAATAGAGAACGTCAGTTACTCTCTAAAGTGCTTTATGCATGGAGTATATAATTTTTAGACCCACATTTGTGTAGTCTACTCGGCAAATTGGATTTAAGAGTAACACTCTTCCGTATGAACACCAATCAAACATCAACCGAACCATCCATCAAACCATTCTACCAACCATCCAACCAAAAGCCAAATGAACAATTCAACCAACTATCCAATGATCTAACCAATACATACAACCATCCAATTAAACATCGAATCATGGATCATGCGCAACCAGGACACACTCATACAACCAACTATAAAAACAGAGAGCCAACTAAAGATTTAACCAAACAAACAACCAAGCAATGAACCAATCAATTAAAAATCCAACTAAATAAACAACTCGCGACCCAAATAGCCAAGCATTCATTCAACCAACCAGCCAATCGCTAATCCACCTAATCAATTAAATAGCCAACCAAGTGACAAACACAGAATATCAAGACCTGCTATTGGTCAAAATTGTGACCCAATTATACATATACTTACAAACTAAACTCTTGTCTCTCAATGAAATTGTCGCCGTCAGTATCTACACGCTTGAACACGGCATCCAGGTCTCCCTTGGTCACTTGACCATCAGCGTTCTGGTCAAGGAGTTGGAACATCGCTTTCTCGAGTCCTGGGTATTATATGGACAATATTTTTGCTTGAAAGAGTCCAGGAACAGTAATATTTGAGTAATATATTACACGAAGAAAACAAATGAATAATACATTAGCTGAATTAATTACGAGGGCTATTGCAAAATCAGCCTCCGATTGGCTAGTAAAAATAAACCAGTTGCCATAGCGACACCGTCTATTGCTTGCATCATGTAGGAGTCTTGTAGCTCACTACACATCAATTTACATACATAGTCACAGGTCGAAATGTTATTGACGTCCTCCTCGTCGATTTCTCAACATCTCACAAACTATTGATTTAACATGAATAAAGAAAAAAGTTACGTGTACCGTATCCGACTAACAATATGCTATTGCCCAAATATCGGCGTTAGCAATTAGGCGGTTCCAGCAGAGTTCGTGGTGAATTTGAAATTACCGTTGGCATAAAAGATGCTCCACTTTCTAAAGATACCTAAAACTATGTCTGTGTCTCCAGCTGTGTTATTGCTTTACTTACTGCCATGACTTTCATAGTCAGGCTACTTGTAGCCACAGCAAAAGCACAAGAATCCTCCTTCACAGAGTGCTTCAGCTTAAGTATTATTCATTTATTCACTCCATATGATGTACGGTCTTCTACAAGAAACAAATGAAGATCGTAAACTGATTAGAGACATTCTTTGGGCATGTTATGAGAAGACATGAATTGGAGAACTTGGTGACAACTGGCAAGGTCGAAGGGAAGAGACCAAAGGGAAGACCAAGAAGTAAACCTGGATGGCTTGGCCACATGGCATGGTCGAGACAGGAACACGGAGCTGATCTATGACTCTTGTGATCGATTGAGATGGCAAAACATGACCGCCCACGCTTATCGGCATGGTACATGATAGATGGATGGATATGATGTACGTATTGCTGACGAGATGCAGCGAAATATATCCGGCAATAAATAAGGTGTTTCTGGTTTCTTTGTTTAGATTCACTAAGGAAATATATTAACGAGATACAATTACAGGCTGTTAGATTTCACTCTGGTCTACCCTTCGTGTTTGTTAATGTTTATGCCTGTAACGCTAGTGTGGATTCCTAGAGGTGGCAGCGTCTGAGTAACATATTATGTCATACGAGGATTGTCATTTTTTTTCGCGATTTCACCGCTAAAGGCAAATAATGGGGTACTATTACTTCCAACATACAGGGGGAGAAGCTCGTGACCGCACTTTAAACCAGTGACCTTGATTGTATCAACAGTGGCTGTGTCACCAGGACAGCAAGTCGTCCAGATGATGAGGACAGTGTTATTGACCTGACATTGGTTTCTCCTTAACTCACTACAGTGTGTAGATGGGGTGTCCTAGGGCACCATGACAACGACCACCATCCTTCCAGCATATTGGTGGAGAGCGGCAGAACCAGGCAGCACAAGTCAACAGTCAAGACCTTCAAGTATGACAGTTCAGGGCAAGATGTGGTGAGTAAAATAAGACGGACAAGAGCAGGAATCATCAAGGCAGGAAAAATAAAAGCTGGGAGCAGCCATCTTGGTGGAATTGTAAGGTGGAAAAGGCCTGCATGGATAAGCGTGGTGCTGTATGGAAATGGCAAAACACCAAGAAGAGCAGAGTTGCCCATCCTTTTGTTATCGTGCACTTGGAAAGAGAAATTGTCACAAATGTTAGCTATTTCCAAAAAAAACTGGTTAAGTGGTTAAAAGTGAAAAATGCGCAGAGTTGTGTCAAAGAATAAGCACAGACAAGTCACTTAAATAGTTCTGGCGACTACATAAAAGTATGAATGGGGTAGTCAAGAATAAGCGTGTTCCTGACTTCCAACGTGCTAACCTTATGTGGCAGAGGTGTGACGAGATTAAGGGCAAAGCCCTTTTGGAACGCTATCTAGAGCTGAGCAACCAATCAGATGTGAGAGTCCGAAAGTTTGCCAAGACGGTTAACTCAGACAGGTGTAAGGTCCAAAACATTGCAGTCGAAGATACAGTGAAAGAGATCACTGCTGTGCTTCGACGAACACACACACACACACACACACACACACACACAATACAGCCCACCAGGGCAAAGTGGTATAAGGTATGACGACATCAGTATATGTACCGACAACGAGCTAGAAGAACTAGCTGATGTATACAACAACAGAATAGGGAGTGCTAGCATCAAGGAAAAGTTCTTACACAGCTATCTGATTCCCTCGCCGAAGCCTGGCAAAGACCACACAAAAATTCATGGATATCAGTTAATAAATAACCATGCAAAATACAATTGGCAAGCCACTGGAGAAGTTAATTGCCAGGAAAATATCAAATCAGCTAGAGAGGCAAGGTTGTTTCCCATCTAACATTGGAGGTTACCGTCCAAACAGAGAAACCTGGACCAACGCAGCAGTTTATGCCCATAATGTCTATGAAGGTTTCCACTCAGGCATTGAAACATGTGCTTCGGCGATTAATCTTGAGGATGCGTTCAACAGAGTACCATTGGATTTCTTAATGTTTCAGCTTCTTGAACTCACGATAAGTCCATTCCTCCTTAGTTGGATCGCTGCAGCCCTCTTCCAACGGAAAGTAGTTTTTAGATGTGTCAGCTAGACTTCTGAAACAACAACAGTATATCCGGGCATGTCACATGAATCACCATTATCTCCGGTGCTGTTCAACGCCTACACTGTGAGAATTACAGGTGAGCAGATCAGAGGACCGGGCAAGATACTGCCATGTGCTGACGATGTGTTAGTGTATCGTCAGGGTAAGGATAGAGATCGGGTTGCTGTGGAACTACAAACAGAACTAAATCGCATAAGCACTTGGTGTGTGGAATCTGGCGCAATGGTCAATCCAACGAAGGCAGCAGTGACATGGTTCTATTTGAATAACCATATTGTCAACACTCCAACACCAATTGTAAATCTGTGTTCAGAGACGGTGGAAAGAACGCAGGCAATGAACTAATATGTTGTGATCAAAGCCTTGATTATCATGAGCACATAGACCCGGTGATAACAAAGGCCAAGCGAGATTTGGCTACGATGCGGGTGATGGCGGCGGCAAACTGTGAGCATAGCCATCTATGTCTCCTTTACGAGGGTTTGGTCCTTTCTATTTTGAAGTATGCGATGGCGATCCTGACTATCAGCCGTAAGGAGATGGAAAGGATGGAATGGATACATAACGAAGCTGTGTGTATTATTCTTGGGTGTACAAGAGATACAGTATGCAGAGCGATGTGCTATCTTCTTGATTTTCCAACCATTGGGGAAAGAATACAAATTTGCAGAGGGCGTGCCTACCTCAGAGTCAGCGCAAACACACAACATCCACTGCATCGTGAAATTACAATTGTACAAGGCAGCATGTTAAAAAGATGAAAGTCGTGGATGGGTCAAGTCGAAGACATTCTTCAACAGGTGTGTTCACTTGAGGACTTGGAACCTGGCGAGGAGCTGGTACAAGTGCCAACATATTTCTGTACGTCCTTTTCAGTTTGCATCCAACTAGTCAGAAAATGCAGACAAGAAAATCCGGCTTCTGTTGAGGCAGAAGTACTGGCTTTGATTTTCGTGAAAGCTTTGGAGGATGATGCTGTCATTTACACAGATGGGTCGGTCGTTCGACGAGTGAGAAGTTCAGGGACTTTTACGGTTCATGCCGGAGGAAGAATTGTGAAGGAAGATTCTGGTGCTTTTGCTGTGACCACAAGTAGCCTGACTATGGAAGTCATGGCTGTAAGTAAAGCAATAACATGGATCGAGACACAGAAATTAACCGGGGCATGTTTCCTTAGTTACTCAATGAGCATGCTCAAGAAGATAGATGTGGGGTGGATCAGAAGAGAGTGGTTGTTGTCTCTGGATCGGTCGTGGATGGCAAAGATTAGTCTCATTTTCGTGCCAGGGCATGCAGGTGTACGAGGAAATGAGCGGGCTGACAAGCTTGCAGGTAAGGCTACTGTGGAAGGCGGACGAGCCACCTATCAGGCTGACATAATGAATGCTCTACAAGAAGTACTTCGTTCGTGAGAACCAAGTGATGACTGTGAATCTACAACCATGGGCAGGATGCAAGAACAGAAAATTACAAGAAGTGTGGCCAAACAAGACCACTACGCGGGGAGCCAAAGAAGATTAATATACCAACACAGAGCTGGTGTCGTCTGTCGCCATACGCTGCGGTATTTACTGAGAAGGGGATCCGAGCACTTATGGACGATTGTTTCGATGTGCAATGAGGATGACCTGTCGACTAACTAAGGGAATATATTGTTTTGTTTAATATTTGAGGCCTAGTTTGAATAGCCTCATTATTGTTAGGCTATAGTAGGTTTTTGTTGCTCAGACTGTCACAACCATCATCACCACCCGCCCACTCACAAGTATGGACGGGCATGGTTCGCCATCTCACAAAATCACTATAACAAGACAAAGAACGAGGAACTGTTGATATGATTTTTGCTGCAAGGTAGCTGCAAGAGAAATGTCAGGAACAGAACTGCGAAATGTTGTCCACTTTCATTGACCTTACCAAGGCTTTTGATACAGTCAGCAGAGAAGGACTGTGGAAGATTATGGCAACATGTGGCTGTCCACGAAATTTTGTCCAAATAGTGCGGCTATTTAATGATGGCAAGCAGACAAGAGTACAGGAAAATGGTGAACTGTCTGAGCCCTTCCTATCACCAATGGAGTGAAACAAGGATGTGTCCTGGCACCAACACTGTTCAGCCTCATGTTTTCAGCTATGTTGAAGAATGCCTTCGAGAACAACGACATTGGAATAGACATCAACTACCGTATGGATGGAAAGTTATTCAATCTAAGAAGGCTGAAAGGTAAAACCAAAATTAACAGCGACACCGTCAGAGAGCTCCTGTTTGCTGATGATTGCGCTCTATACGCCAACTCAGAGGTGGACATGCAACATAGTGTTTCAGATTTCTCACATGCCTGTGTCAACTTTGGGCTCAATATCAACTTGGAGAAGATTGTAGTTATGTACCAAACAGCTCCAGGGAATAATCACACTGTGCCGAATATCAAAGTGAATGGTCATCCTCTAAGTGTTGCGGATAAATTCACCTATCTTGGCAGCACTGTGTCACAAGCTACCACTATTGATGATGAAGTGAATGCAAGAATCTCCAAGGCCAGCGCGGTCTTTGGCAGACTGTACAAGAATGTATGGGACAGAAATGGAATAAGCCTGCAAACAAAGCTGAAAGTCTACAAAGCTGTTGTATTATCCACACTGCTATTTGCTTGTGAAACTTGGACTGTTTATCAGCGACACGCTAGGAAATTAAACCACTTCCACACAGTCTGCCTTAGGAAGCTACTGAAGATTAAATGGCAAGACAAGATCCCAGACACTGAAGTCCTAGAAAGAGCGCCATGCCCAGTATCCACACTCTACTAATCGCATGCCAGATCACAGGCTCCCTAAACGAATGTTTTACGGCGAGTTGCGTCATGGTAAACGCTCCCAAGGCGACCAGAGGAAACGCTTTAAAGACACTATGAAAATCTCACTGTATGCTTTTGGAATTCATCATGACACCTGGGAGACTGCAGCCAGAGACCGAAATTCGTGGCGTGCATCATTACGCAAGGGTGCAGTTACGTGTGAGGCAACCAGGACTGCAAGAGCTGTGAAGAAAAGGCAGGACAGAAAAACCACTGCAGGAAATCCTCCTCCAGAAACATAAAATATTCTTTGTCCACATTGTCAAAGAACATTTCGAGCCAAAATAGGCCTTATCTGCCATCTTAGAACTCACGGCTCGATACTTTCTTCCCCACTGGATGAAATTAATGGTCATCATCATTCTTGAAGGACAAACAACAACAACAACAACAACAACAACAACAACAACAACAACAACAACAACAACAACAAAACATAACAAGTCAGTCGCATGTCCTTTAAAAACGTTGCAATCAAACTTATCATTTATTTGTTTGTTGGTGATTTACTTAGCACTTATTATTTTCAGTAGTTTGCCATTGCTTTATGAACGATCACGTAGCACAGAAAAAGCGCACATCGATCTGCTTCAAAATCGCCCGCAGTTAACTGTGAATCCTCAGGATGGTATGTCGTGGAGCCCTGAAACGCCATCAATGCCCCTAAGCCAAGGCGCTGGTATAGTCACTAAACAGCAAGTAAATAAATTGCGACCTTTCGTTTACCTGCATTATTTTTAATTCCCTCATTATCATATTATCATCATTGTTGTCACAGCTTCCCTGGGGTGAAAGGAACAGGCTATCACACTTATCTATAATTATCTACACACACACACACACACACACACACACACATATATATATATATATATATATATATATATATATATATATATATATATATATATATATATATATATATATCGGGATGTCTTCAGATCTGAGACCAGGACAATTTCAGTCTACCCAACCCCACCAGTCTCTGGATACCTATCTCTCTCACAACCGACCAAGGGACGTTACCCTTTCAAACATCGTCCTGAACACATGATGCAACTCTGGTATCTACAAACTCAACAAACATATTTATTGTACAAAAGAGTGAAGATAATATGATTGTAGTTCAGATCTGCCTGGTGTAAGCTAATCGCTACAAGACAGAGCTATGGGAGGCTGCCTCAGGAAGGATGTCATCTTAGTACACAGGCTAGAGCACCACATAACATGGGAAGTCACTCAGCTTCTCGCTGCAGGTCCTCAGTCTTCGGCCAGATATCACCACCTCCGAGTTGACAGCAAGTCAGTGTAATGACACCAGGAGAACAGAGTATGTGTCTGAATGATACTCCGAGTTCCCATCCACCTCCGACCAGATAGATGCCTCTATCATAATGTTATTTGGGCTAATGCACCAAGATCTATCAGCCACCCAAGGTATGCTAAAGTTCATGTCTTCCCCAACAGTGGCACCAACCAAACTATCTATATCCACAGTAGTACATCTTCTAAGTTAACGTTCACAGAAGCACAATGTCAATGGCTAGATTCCCAACAGAACACTGTCTATGGCTAGATTCCCAATCAAGAACATAATTCGAGTGGACTAAGTGTTGCCTGATATCACACAAAGTTGAGTAGTAGTCGGGTAGGTAATCAGTGGCACAGCTGGACGATCACATGAATACCATACTTGCTCAGACGCCTTCGTCATAACATGGTGGATAACTCATCCTGGAACTACTCTGAGGGCATAGACGACTGACCGGGTGATGGGCAGTATGATCACCTCACGTTGGCTGGTCTGTCCAGACTACTGACGCTGGCACAGGACTATGGTTTAAGTGACTGTCCATCACTTCTCTCATGAAGGTAGAATCTGGCAAAGTGACAAAGACAACGCTCTGTGAGAATCGCACGACCATGACCTACCATATGGAGATATACCGTCTCCCGGTACTCAGACAGGGAATAAAGGGGGTTGTGGTTCAATTACAGGCCATGCCTCACGGCCAGAGGAAGAATAGGGTTTGGGGTCTAACAAGCAGCCGAATGGACCGTCTGTTTCCCTGGACTGGGGATAGAGTGAACCCACGGTAATTAGTCATGAATGTCTGCGCCCCAGTTCCCCCAGGGGAAGCGTTCCAATGGTATACAGGGCTAGATGGTCTACAGTACCCATAGGCAAGATAGCCCTGAAGGAGCAAGCCACCCCCCCCCCTCCCAGCCCTTCCCATGTAGTCCTGCTCTCCCCAGTTCATCAGCTCTGTAACCATCAGAACATGTCTGTCGCATCATTCCTCTTTCTGTCCCCTCCTTTTTGTCCTCCTCGCAGGAACCCACTATAGATTAGGATGGTAGTCCGTTAAGGAGACTTAGACCATACAGTGTATGAGGAAAGCAAAGAAAAACCAGTAGTCGGACCGCCAAAAGATGCGAACTTCGACACACGCGGGATCATTCAAATGACCTCCCATTCGATAGAGGACATTCCCACGAGATTCGTCTTGTCTGGCCGATTCGCCCGATATCTCATACGATACCCTTTAGTTACGCCCTCACCGACTTCCGGTTGTGTAGACTACGCCGGAGTTAAAAGGCGGCCTAGGAGTGCACTCACATTGCTAACACTCAGGCCAATCCTAATTTTCCCAGAACCATTTGTGGCGGGCGAGACTAGGCGTTCAATATATGTACCTTCACGACAGTACAGACTGGTCGAAACAGGCCATAAATCGGGTTATGTCAACAAGCCTGCTTGATGGGGAAAATTACAGGCGCACCTTTGACCTCTGGGCGACCGTCGCTTTATGCAATATACAACCTCGGGTGATCGCAGTTCCGACACCCACCGATTTAAGAATAGTGGCACTCTTACCTTTCATTCGGTCATGCAGTTCGAAGTTTGGGACCTCATCCAACCTAGGGACTTAATGTCGACGGTCTTTAAACTGTACTTTGGCACTGGGCACCATTTCTTCATGTTAAACTGCAGCCACACAGAACCTCTCGTCAGCTGGGCCAGAAAAACAATCAGTTCCCCGGTTCCTAGCCTGGTCACTGCGACTGCGTGGCCGGAACAAGAGTCCCTGTACAAACATCTCTCAAACCTTCCAGAAAACAAGGGCATAGTCTTCCCCTTCCTTAGGGGTAAATGATTACTAGGATTATTCCCCTTTGACTGAAAACGTCGCTGTAGATGGGTGTGAATCTGGAAAATCGAAGATCTCCTGGTCGAATTGTTCAGGAATTTTGTGACAATTGTCCTCATCGTCTTCATCCTCATCATCATACTCAGCATCTTCATCACTGTCTTAATTATCATCAGCATCGTCATCATCATTATTATGGTTATCGTCCTCATCATTCTCATTATTCTCATCATCACCATCATTCTTATAATCTTAATCATTCACATCATCCTCATCATTGTCATCATTTACATCATCCTCATCATGCGGATTTTTCTCATAATCCTTATCATAGTCCCCATCCTCATCATTTTCATTATCTTCATCATCGTCTTCATCTTAAGAATTCTTATCATTCTCACCATCCTCATCATTATCATCATCCTGATCATTGCCATAATCATCCGTATCCTCATAAATCTCACCAGCGTCCTCATTATCGTCCTCATCGACATCATCTACATCATCCACATCATCGTCATCATGATCATCATCCAAATCACCCTCATTATTCGCATCATCGTTTTCATCCTCAGAAGTCTCATCATCCTCAGAATTCTCATCATCCTCATCATCGTCCTCACCGTCATCGTAGCCATCATGAGGTATTTAGGTCTGAGGTCTTGTGATGACGTCGGTTGATTATGCCCATTCCCTGTTCCCTCTCCTCGTGTCTCCCACCGTATGCGCAATGCCGGGGACAGAGGGTACAAGCGCCCTCCACCCACACTGTAACTCTCGACGTGTATGTTCCGCCACGGATGTCCTTTTCCTTCCTCCTCGGATCTTTAGTCGGCGTTTGAGACTAGGGTTTAGTCAACAGTTCCCCGACATACGGAGTCAAGTTTTCGACATCCGCCGCTGACGATTTGGGAAAAGATACCTAACGATGACTATGAGAGTATGAGAGTCGGTCGTTCAGAAAGCAATGGTCAACTATTGAAGGTCAAGATTGCCTAGTAAATCACAAACAGCTAATTAATGTTGGGGTTGATTGCTACATTTTGAAAAAGGACACACAATTTATTTATGTTTATAGCAGATCTCCACATGACAAGCGATCAAGCCAATATAGTCTTGGTTTTTTTTTTTTCTGTGCTCGCTCGCTTTGAACTCAAGCGTAATCCCTACACGCTACTTCTAATAGCACTTGACTGAATTTACGTATGGATTAGCTTTATCTAACTGTTACCAGTGTCCCTCGCCATCAGGTGAGCCCATTCCGACTTCAGAGGTACGTATAATAGACGTCCCCAAGACAAGGACAAGAAGTCAATATTTTAGTCCAGCTCAATCCCCTGCCTCACATCAGCTCACCGGATGTTTCACAGCATTCGGCCATGCTGACCTCCTAAGTTTTCGTTGTATAATTAATCTTTGCAATATTCTGTATTCATCGTTTCATCGTTCAGTTTCTTCACTTAGTCACTGGAGATCAGAGTGGCAGAATGGATATGAACACTCGCTCTTAATCTTCCGGTGTGCTGATACCGAGGTAGTGGCTTCAGCATCTATACCAGATGACTGGATGAGTTGGACTTAATCTTGACTTTTCGCCCTTGACACGGGGTTCTAATTTACAAGTGCTTCAGAAGTCGTAGTCGTTTTGCCTGATGGCGAGGGACACTGGTAATAGGAAAAGCTATAAAGATCTTGTTTATAAACATTTATAGCACAGAGGAAATATAGACTAGGACCATATGTAATGGTCAACAAACGGTCTTTGGTGTATGGGGTCAGTAGAAGGTCGCACAGTTTCAACTTCCAAGACATATTCCCCACCCATTTCTTGAGGGCCGGTCTCTCTGGCTGTGGGGTTATAACACTTTCTCTCTGTAATCCCGTTTATCACGCAGAGTCTCGCAGCGGAGCGAGAACTGAGGTGGTTCGACCCCCGCTCGTGACTTGCGGATACTGAGCCGGCCGCTCAGAAAGCAATGGCAAACTACTGAGCGTAATCTTGCCAAGAGATCAACAGACAGCTGAAAGATGCTGCTGTTGACAGCTAAGTCCTGTAAAAGGATACGCAAAAAAAAACAACATTTCTTGAGGCTGTTGACCCCAGTTGACCCCACATGGTCAAGGCAAGATTTTCTGGCTACAGAAGTTAACCCATGGCCACATCGCTACCAGGCTGGGCGCTAACAACTAGCCTAGTCTGGTACTTACCCGTGAAGGCTGGATCTGCCTTCTCAACTTTGTCTTTAAACTCTAGTTGGCTAATGAAGCCGTCCTTGTTCTCGTCGTAACCCTGTAGAGATACACGCGTCAATTATATTAGGTAACCGCCGGAGAGATCAGTGTATGCACACATCATACTTTCCTAGTTAACTCACTGAATTGTCAGTACAAAACAGCTCGTGATATTTTCCTAGTTAGGTGGTGTCTAGCCAGTATACCAAGACAGCTCAGTGTATGCAAACATGATATTTCGATGGCTATTCAACGACTTTAAAGTACTACAATACAGTTAGTGTTTGCCAACATGATACTCCGATGGTTATTCAGCGAATTGAAACTACAACAAGACAGCTCGATGTATGCAAACATGATACTCAGATGGTTATTCAGCGACATGAAACTACATACTATAAGACAGCTCGATGTATGCAAACATAATACTCCGATGGTTTTCAGCGACATGACACTACATTCTGCAAGACAGCACGTATATACAAACATGTTACTCCGATGGTTATTCAGCGAAATGAAACTACTACACGACAGCTCGATGTATGCAAACATGTTACTGCGATGATTATTCAGCGAAATGAAACTACTACACGACAGCTCGATGTATGCAAACATGATACTTCGATGGTTATTCAGCGACATGAAACTACTTACTACAAGACAGCTCGGTGTATGCAGACATGTTATTCTGATGTTTATTTAGCGACATGAAACTACTACAAGACAGCTCGGTGTATGCAAACATGATACTTCGATGGTTATTCAGCGACATGACACTACTACAAGACACCTCAATGTATGCAAACATGATACTTCGATGGTTATTCAGCTACATCAAACTACTACAAGACAACTCGATGCATGCAAACATTATACTTTCTTTGATGGTCGATGTATGCAAACATTAAACTTCGATGGTTATTCAGCGACATGACACTACTACAAGACACCTCAATGTATGCAAACATGATACTTCGATGGTTATTCAGCTACATCAAACTACTACAAGAAACTCGATGTATGCAAACATTATACTTTCTTTGATGGTCGATGTATGCAAACATTACACTTCGATGGTTATTCAGCGACATGAAACTACTTACTACAAGACAGCTCAATGTATAGAATCATGACACTCCAATTGTATTCAGCGACATGAAACTACTACAAGACAGCTCGGTGTATGCAAACATGATACTTCGATTGTTATTCAGCGACATGAAACTACTACAAGACAGCTCGGTGTATGCAAACATGATACTTCGATTGTTATTCAGCGACATGAAACTACTACAAGACAGCTCGGTGTATGCAAACATGATACTTCGATTGTTATTCAGTGACATGAAACTACTACAAGACAGCTGGATGTATGCAAACATGATACAGTCACTGTCATCTCAGAAACCCGTGTGAACTGATGTGTGATACATGTATTCTAAACCAAGGTATGAACATGCTATATAGCCAGTTCCCTTCTTCACAGCTAGTTATTAGCTTTCTTTGTACTCCGATTAGTTAGTCAGTCGGTCAGTTAAGTAAGTGTGTATCACTGTGTTGGTACATGGATGAGTGATTAGTTTGCTAGTTAGCAAGTTAGTATGTCAAGTAGTTAGATAGTTAATTATTTAGTTAGTTAGTCAGTCTGTCAGTCAGTCAGTCATCCAGACAGTCAGTCAGACAGTCAGTCAGACAGTCAGTCAGTTAGCCAGTCATTCAGTCAGTCAGTCAGACAGTCAATCAGACAGTCAGTCAGTCAGTCAGTCAGTTAGTTAGTTAGTAAGTCAGTCAGTCAGTCAGTCAGTCAGTTAGTCAGTTAGTTAGTTAGTTAGTCAGTCAGTCAGTCAGTCAGTCAGCCAGCCAGCCAGCCAGTCAGTCAGTCAGTCAGCCAGCCAGCCATACAGTCAGTCAGACAGTCAGTCAGTGAGTCAGTCAGTCAGTCAGTCAGTCAGTCAGTCAGTCAGTTAGTTATTTAGTTAGTTAGTTAGTTAGTTAGTTAGTTAGTTAGTTAGTTAGTTAGTTAGTTAAGCATGTTGATGGATAGGTAGGTAAATACGTTAATAAGCTGGCAATTAGGCATGTAGTCAGGCAGACAGATAGGTAGGTAAATAAGTAAGTAGGTAGGCAGATAAGCACGTACGTACTTAGGTAGGTAGGTACATATGTACTTAGGTAGGTAAGTATGTAGGTATTTAGCTAAGTAGGTAGGTAGGTAGGTAGCTAGGTAGCTAGGTAGGTAGGTAGGTATCTAATCTATTTAAGGTAGTTAAGTATATAGTCTCACCAAAAAGTAACCTTCAACCTCGGGTTTTGTAACTTTGCCGTCGCCATCTGTATCCATAGCCTTGAAGACTTCCTCCTCCAGATTTGCTAGCACGTCAGCCAAGATCAGGGCGGGCAGGACAAGCAGTAGGGAGAAGGTAAACATGGTTCTGTAACAGTTGAATGTTACACGTAAAAACTAACGTCATTGTTACCTTGGTTCTGTAACATGTGAATGTTACACGTACAATCTAATATAATTGTTACCTTGGTTCTATGACAGTTGAGTGTTACACGTAAAATCCAATGTCATTGTTACCTTGGTTCTGTAACAGTTAAATATTACACGTAAAATCTAATGTCATTGTTACCTTGGTTCTGTAACAGTTGAATGGTACACGTAAAATATAATGGCATTGTTACATTGTTTCTGTAGCAGTTGAATTATATACGTTAGAACCTATACTAGGTGTTACATTGTACCCATAACAAATTGAAGCAAAATTGTAATTCTCCCAAAGCAAATTCCTGCTATGTGCAGTGTAATGTGATAGCGCAGTGTTTAGATCTGACAGCAAGGACGAATGGGACGTTAATCTTTCCTTCATTTTAGCAAGTGACGAGCACGGACCTCGAACCCGCGTCGAACGGGCTCATAACATTACCAGCGGAGTTCCATATGTTGTACACAGTACATGCATTTAGTGTGTTGTTCTGTCACTTCTCTGTCCTTGCTTTGTATTTTAGAAACATGTTGCGTTTATTTATTTATTTATTTATTTATTTATTTATTTATTTATTTCGAGCTCATTTGCTTTTAACTCCAGCGTCCCTCTACACACGTGCTACTACTAATAATAGTAAATAGTAGTTGTTACAACTAGATAGTTCACTGGATTGAATTTGCGTGTGGGTTAACTTTGCCTATTACCAGTGTCCCTCGCCATCAAGCAAATCCTTCTTTGACTTTAGAGGTACTTGTAATTTATGTCCCTAATTCAAGGACGCGACGTCAACAGTTATGTCCAACTGATCGGCTTCTCCTGGCACCTTGCCGACTTGATAGGAACTACAGCACACACCCCGAGCTAAATGCAGAGACCATGTGTTGCCCATGCAGTATGATCCCCCTCTCGGCCTGCCTAGTTTATTTACTCCAGAGGAAAGGTGACACTAATATGTCTGGAACCAGACAAGCTGGAGAAGGTGTCGGATCATCAAAGTAATGCTTTAACTATCTTCCTGTCGGAGCTTCGATCCTAGACCACTTGCCGAACAAGGCTTTGGGCCTGGTCTGACCTGCCACGACATATAGTCTTTAGGTTGCATCATTTCCTAGCACTATGGGGAGAAGAAACTACTCCGTGGCACAAACAAGGGAGTGGGGGAGGGTGGGGGGGGGGGGGGAACCGTTTAAGCGCTTAGCGCCACGCTTTACATTTCTGTTAGTGACGCGTTATTCACAGCCCGCTGCGAATAATACTGAGCGTTATTCACAGCTGCGAGATTTAAGTGTGGTCCGCCATTGAAAATTTAAAACATGTTTTATATATATTTTGTACATTTAGTTCTGTATGCAGTTCCTAACCCTAACCCTAATCCTAACCCTAACCCGAAACTTGAAAAGAGCGCTCCTTTTTTATCGCCAATTTCGACTGTAGTGCCGGCTTCCTGCCCGGAGGTTAGCGACTTTTCTCCGTAATCTCGTATACTCTCGTAAGTAACATGACGACGGTGAAAATCAGCAGTGGTTCGAATAGCGTCAGTAACTTATGGGGCATGTGAGCCGGTCGCTCAGAAAGCAATGGCAAACTACTGAGCGTAATCTTGCCAAGAAATCAACAATCAGCTGAAAGATGCTGATGTCCTGTAAAGGATATGCAAAACATTTTTTTTTCGACTGTGGTAAACGTTACGTGATCAGCCGCGACTGTGAATAACACTGAGCTATGGGAGGCATTATTCATAGCGCGCTGTTACACCATTGAGTGACAGCGCATACGATATGAGTGTCACGCCGGCCTCCTCAACTCCCGGATCTCTGTTGTAAAGCTGGGAAGGGGTCAGGGTTGTCACGAAAGTGACGTGCGCAAAGCTCCCAAGGTGCAGAGGTTTGCCAAGGGCAGAGGTTAACCATTAGTAGAAGTTAACCTTATTTCCTTGACTTGTTTACACTGTATTTGATTAGCTCTAGTGCAGATTGTTCATAAATAAACAAATATATATCGTTTCGCACTCATAGAAGTAGAATAAAGATCCTAGGGGACGCACTAAACAACATACAAGTTTTAGTTCATGGCTACCCTATGGGGATTCGAACCTGTCACTTCTAAATGACGGCAGCGCCTCGCTGCAGAAACAAATATACTGCGACCAACTTGACACTCCTGAAGAAAGTGTCTTCTTTAGCCAGGTCTTTCATCCATATGAACCCATAATTATTGAATATGGACAGAATTCGTATCTAGCCATTTAAATGGCACTATAGGTCTCAGAATGTTATATTGAACCAGCATAAGTCAAATAGCAATCACACATACACATCAGACTGTAATGCTGTGTCCAGTATATTCGTGATCATCAAGTGTCATGCCAGCTGGCGTAAACGTTCATGTCTCTCCACATATCTCGATCTTTGGTGTTCTGGATCAACTCTGCTGATGATATTCCTCCATGCCACCGTCTCAATCCATCCAGCATAATTTCTCTTGGTCTGCCTCTGCGTCTCTTCCCCTCTATCTCTCCAGTTGTCACGATGTTCTCCAATGCCTCTCTTCCCATCACATGACCAAAGAAAGCTGTCGCTTTCTTATTGTTGTATATAATGTTCTAGTTTCAATTTCCTCTTTCATGCAGTCGTCGTTAGTTACTCTGGCAGTCCAAGGAATTCGCAACATTCGTCTTAGGAACCACATCACTGTTGCTTTCAAGTTCTTCCCAATTTGCTCATTTACATTCCAAGATTCACTGCCATACAGCAAAACTGGTTGTATATAGCATTTCAGCACTCTCTTTCTTACATTCAATTATAGTGATTTATTGCAGAAGATACTTTTCATTTTATGAAATGCAACGTTTGCTTGCCCTATCCTGCTCTTAACCTCTGTTGTGCACATTCCGTATGATATTATAAATGCCCCTAGGTATTTAACATTATCCACTTGGTAAATATTGTCTTTTCTATTTCCATTTCACAGTTTGATGTCAGATTTTTCTTTGATATCACCATTGGTAAAGTTTTCTTGCTATTCAAAGCGAGTCCTTTCTTTGCACGGTCTGTTACTAGAATGTCCAACAATTGTTGTAGATCATTTGCATTATCCGCCACCAATACTGTGTCATCTGCATAGCGTATATTGTTTATATTATGACCTCCGATTAGTATTCCCGTCTTCCTTTTGATCGCTCTCATTATTAGGTCAGTATTACGAGGAAGAGTCAATAAGTAAGTCACACAGGTCTGTGGGATGGCAGATAAATGTAGTTGGTGTGTTCTACATGTCATTAGGTGATAGCAACATCGAACTTTATACTCCCGTTCGTCAGGTGGCGCTAGGTGTCTCATGCGCATGCGCAGCGCATAATTAAAATGGCGACTGTACTTACGGAGTGTACAACCAAAGTGCAACGTGTTGATGTGGGGTTTGTTTTTGTGGGCAAAAGGACTGCCTGCAAAGGACATTCATAAGGAAATGCTTCCCTTTTATGCTGACACATGTTTGTCCCGAAAAGCGAGCTTCAATGCAATGGAAACATCCTTCTTCGCCTTGAGTCCAAAAAAAATTCAAAAATTCAATGGGACGCCATCAGCAGGTACAGTTATGCTGACAGTGTTCTGGGATTGTCAAGGAGTGCTTTTAACCAATTTCAGGAAGAAAGACGACAATGTGAATTCTGAATCGTACTGTGAAGTCATATCAATGCTTCATGATGCAATTCGAAGAAAGCGTCCAGGACTGCTGACTAGAGGAATGTTGCTTCTATATGACAATGCCAGACCACATATGGCTCGATTAACTCAGGAGAAAATAACCACCTGCCATGTAGCAGAAGCAAGAATAAACAGCACTTCAGAATGAGAGACAGAAGTTAAAGCGAAAAGGGACCCGAAGAGTTAATCTCGAAGCAGCGTACGGCAAAGGTTGCTAAGCGACGTCACTGTGTGAAAAACGTCAATGTGTAATACGTCACGAACCGGCAGTTAGGTCTGGGGATGATGAATGCAAAGTCGGACTAAAGTGACAGCGGTGAATTATTATCGTAAATTCCTTCAGAAGAGGTCAATTGAAGAAGTAATCAACCATTCGTGTAAGATACGTAAAGAAGGCACACTCTGGAGTCAGGACGGAAGGTCGGCCATGGATATTTAGATCAAAATTCGAGAGAATGGCTCAGCGCTAGCAAGTTGTCAACAGACAAGGGTTGTTCGTAAGTAGCTCTTGTTATGATGATAGGCAGGGATGCAATCTAGGTAACGATAGGAGGATGGAAAATTATCTTGAAATTCTGATAATTAAATGCATATATATTTGGACACGCCAGTGGATAATGATATTCTGCGTAAGTTTATTAACATGGCACCGGCCCTCCCATCAACATGGGAACGGTGACCTTTTCTCTGACGTGACAATGTACGCAAATAAAAGTTGAATGGCAAGAAATGCCAGCCTTCCTCAAGTCATTTGATGTTTATTGAATTTGCTCCTGTTGCACTGCCTGACTGTTTGATGGACAGCGAGCTGGGACAAAAAGGAAAACAGTGGTTGGCAGACGTGGGGGAAAAGTTCACCGTTCCCATGTTGATGGGAGGGAATACGCATAATATCATTATCCACTGGCGTGTCCAAATATATATACATTTAATTATCAGAATGTCAAGATAATTTTCCAACCGCCTATCGTTACCTAGATTGCAACCCTGCCGATCATAATAACAAGAGCTACTTACGAACAACCCATGTCTGTTGACATCTTGCTAGCGCTGAGCTATTCTCTCGAATTTTGGTCTAAATATACATGGCCGATCTTCCGTCCTAACTCCAGAGTGTGCCTTCTTTACGTATCTTACACGAATGGTTGCTTACTTCTTCAATTGACCTCTTCTGAAGGAATTTACGATAATAATTCACCGCTGTCACTTTAGTCCGCCTTTGCATTCATCATCCCCAGTCCTAACTGCCGGTTCGTGACGTATTACACAGTGACGTTGTTCACACAGTGACGTCGCTTAGCAACCTTTGCCGTATGCTGCTTCGAGATTAACTCTTCGGGTCCCTTTTCGCTTTAACTTCTGTGACTCATTCTGAAGTTCTGTTTATTCCTCCTTCTGCTACATGGCACCACCTAAGGTGGAAAGTTCTGCAATATCCACCTTACAGCCTCGACTTAGCCCCTAGCGATTTCCACCTTTTTGGTTCACTGAAAACCCACCTTGGCGGGAGACATTTTTGCGAATGACGCAGAAGTTGAATGTGAAGTGAAAACGTGGTTTAGAAAACATAGCACGCAGTTCTATGCCACCGGTTTGGGAAGACGAATAAAACGATGGGATAAGTGAATCAACGTTGGCGGAAACTATGTTGAGAAATAAAGGGACAATGTATGTACAAAAATAAACTGGTTTCAAGTTGTTATCATATTTAGTTATTTTTCAATAGCCATTTGGGCTTACTTATTGACTTTCCCTCGTATTAACGAACATGTACAGAAGCAACATTATTGGTCGGTTCCGATGTGGTTATAAAAAATACGCAGAAATATCAATTGTGAAACCTTTAACGCCAATTAGACTGTTCATACACAATAAACACATATTATTTGACTTTCTTAGAAGTAGAAGAAAGTGCTAGAGACGGACAATAAATAATACATGTGTGTTTGTTTGTGAACTGTATTAGTGGCCTCACAGGGTTCCCTAAATGATAGTGTATTGCCTTGTTAGTTTGTCTTGTCTTATTCTGTATTATACGTATTACAAAAGTTTATGTGACTAATTTGTGTAGCAAGTAAGCAGGCAACTAATTTGTGAGGCAAGTAAATGGGCGACTAATTTGTGAGGCAAGTATATAGGCGACTAATTTGTGAGGCAAATAAGACTAATTTGTGAGGCAATACACAAGCGATTAATTTGTGAAGCAAGTAAACAGACGACTAATTCGTGAGGCAAGTAAACATGCGACTAATTTTTGAGGCAAGTAAACAGGTGACTAATTTGTGAGGCACATAAACAGACCACTACTTTGTGAGGCAAGTAAATAGGCGACTAATTTGTGAGACAAGTAAATAGACTACTAATTTGTGAGGCAAGTAAACATACAAACTAATGTATGAGGCAAGTAAACAGACTACTAATGTGTGAGGCAAGTAAACAGGCGACTAATTTGAATTAGTCACTCATATAATAAACATCAGTCATGTCGCCGTGACCGAAATGACAAACGCGCTTGTTCTAAAACTTCCGGTGCTCAGGTGCCGGTTAAAATGGTTTTTATAACCAACTTTCGATTAAAGCTGAGGGCACAACTTTTGGACTGCGTACAGAACACACAATCATCATGTGCCATGCTGGTAAGCGTGGTGGTCTATGCCCATCATCCCTCGCCACCACCTTAGTCTTGATCAGCTCAGTGTTCCTGTCTCGACTAAGCGATGAGCCCAAGCCAGCTATTTATTTATCTCTCTGCTACCCCTTTGCTCTCTTCCCGTCAGTCTGATCAGTTGTCACCAAGTAATTAGTTTATGTCTCCTCTATCGTGACCTAGAAATTATCGTGACTGTCTGTATCTAATTTCTCCAATAAATTTACGTTTTTCAATTATTTCTTGTAGGACAAGTGTCATGGACAGACAAAAGTTAAAGACAGACATAGGTTGAGAGAACAGCAACCCGTAAGACAGGAACAATAGGAATTATAAATAGTACAAACACAGAAGTTAGCAAAGCTCAAGCGTTCACCTGTTCAAAGGAAAGATAGGGGTCAGAGAGGCAAGATTGAGCAGGCAAGTTAGTGAGACTGGTCATTCGGAGCGCGAGGCGGTTTATAGAACACACACACACACACATCCATAGAAGTCTAAACAAGCCATTTACACAACTACTGAAGATTCTCAACATCCCGACTGAAACCGATCCAGACAACTGCTATAGTTCAGCTCTGGTGGTGTTTGTCAATCAAGAATGAGGATGACCATTTATTTCATCCAGTGGGGTTGGAAGTTTGGAACCGTGAGTTCTAAGATGGCTGGTGTTTGTCTTTCAAGAATGATGATAACCATTCGTTTCATCCAGTGGTGTTAGAAGTTTATAGCCCTGAGTTCTAATATGGCTGATAAGGCCTATTTTGCCTCGAAATGTTTTTGACAATGTGGGCAAGGAATGCCTAACGTTCCAGGAGGAAGTTCTCCTACTGTGGGTTTTTTCCCAGTCTTTTTTTCACAGCTCTTGCAATCCTGTTTGCGTCATAAGTGACTACACCAAGTGTCGTTATGACTTCCAAACGCTCTACAATCAACATAGAACCGTCAGCCCTTACTTGGACGGGTTTTAGACAATGCGTATTCACGATTGGCGTCGCATGAGTTGCAACGAGTAATTGAGGACAGCATCAGCGTATAGGAGACAGACGGACGATTATTAGAGTGAGACATTGAACTGGCATTAGTACAGTGAGTGGGAGAAAATGCGCGGCTGGCGAATGTCTGCAATGATGTGCGCTGTGAATTAAACTTACCTTGAGCTGTGGCTGTGCGTTCTGTTCACTCTATTAAGAGCATAAACAAGCATAAGAGGGTGCGCGAGCCAAGTGAATACATCTGCCATATTATGTATTATTTACGAGCCACAGTAACACCCTAACCTACCACGTGTCACTTATCCATTTGTGTTTCTAAGAGACAACTGCGTCATCTACATTCAAGCCAGATAATCTGCCACGTGTTAAGAAGTAGGTGTTCTATCGCTAATGTAATATTATTGTCTGACGGAGAAGTGATTCGAATCCCATCGAGATTGATTTTTTTTTTAAATTGACCTTGCACCCTGACCCACCCAGACAAAAACGGTTACCAGAAATGGCCTGGGAAGGAAAGGCGGCCGTTGTTATTTATATTTACCACATCAAAGCTATACATATGTGAGCGAATTGTGAAGGAGGACTCTGGTGCTTTTGTTGAGACCACAAGCAGCCTGACTATGGACGTTATGGTAGTAAGTAAAGCGATACATTGGCTCGAGACGCAGACATTCAATAGGGCATGTTTCCTTAGCGACTCAATGAGTATGCTCAAGAGGATAGAGATGGGGTGGATCCAAAGAGAGTGGTTGCTGTCTCTGGAGCGGTCTCGGTTGACAAATATTAATTTCATCTTCGTGCCAGGGCATGCGGGAGTACAAGGAAATGAGCGGGCTGACAAGCTCGCAGGTAAGGCTAAGGTGGAGGGCGGACACGCCATGGACCAGGCTGACATTCTGAATGCTCTACAAGAAGTAAGACTTGTGCGAGAACCAAGTGATGACTGCGAATCTACAACCATGGTCAGACTGCGAGAACAGCAAATCAAAAGAGGGGTGGCCAAACAAGAACACTACGCAGAATGCCAAAGAAGATTGATAAACTAACACAGAAATGGTGTCGATAGCCGCTACACGCTGTGGGGTTTGTTGAGAAGGGGATCCGAGCACTTATGGACTGAATGATTCGATGTGCAATGAAGATGACCTGTCGAATAACTAACCAACTAACTTACTTACTAACTAACTAACTAACTAACTAACTAACTAACTAACTAACTAACTATCTAACTAACTAACTAACTAACTAACTATCTAACTACCTAACTATCTAACTAACTAACTATCTAACTAACTAACTAACTAACTATCTAACTAACTAACTAACTATCTATCTAACTAACTAACTATCTATCTAACTAACTAACTAACTAACTATATGCGAGGCTTTCTCCATAAACCCAGGGAGCCACACGGCGGGTAGAAAGGCTCTCAATCTGTTTCCTGACCTAAGTCTAGTGACCTCACGACCTTGACATAAATTTCTTGTGCACAAAAGACGTGAGACCACTATGTGTTTTGAGATTCCGGATCTTTCATCTTATCAAAACTGGAATATTCTCTATGTGTTTGACATCTGAGAGATTTCAAGGTCATGTATGACAATCTTATCTGCAGACTCGGCCAGTCATTATCTTCTTGCATTATGTGAAAGGTTTAGTCTCTTAAAGATGTCATTGCATGCTAAATGCATAATAGCAAATCACCATGTGCCATCACCACATTGAAGACAGTTTGAAATGAGTGTTCAACAATGTCTTACTATGTCTTCATGATACACCCAGGCAAGCGTCTTTGGGTGCATCTCTTACTGCTCTACACCTGTGTGTCGAGTTGTCTTTTTTTTTTTTTTCACACACTGCTTGTCCCCCCAAGCACAGCCTTATAATAAAGCTGTGTACCGGTACATCATGTTTTTTTCTTTTTTTCACATCCTATTTACAGAACATCGCTGTGAACACCAGCACTGCTGTTGTTGATGTCTTGGCAAATTTACGTTCAGTAGTTTGTCATTGCTTTTGGAACGACAGGCTCCTATACCATCACGTTAAACCCCAACACGGTCTATTGCCAAATCGGTTTCGAACGGAGGTAAGCGGAATTAAGAACCGCGTCACTAACTCCTTTGCCACGGCTACAGTACTGTTATTGTCGGCAGTGAGTACATTCAAGAAGTCTTTACAAGCCTACGGTTCATTTGGCATATGGTGCTTCACCTGTTTCCACTCACCAATCGGCACTCGGTGGCTAGTTTGGTCAAAATCAGGCCGCCCGCCTTTACTTCCAAAACACTTTCTGGTACCCATTTTAGGCTGGGTCTACCTAAGATCCCATGTCGGTTGTAGGTACAATCGTCGATGCGGATCCCAACCCATGACAGCCAGGCTGACAACCGTGCGGCTATTCATTACACCACTGCTTCTCCCTTAATTGTTTGGCTTTGACCTAATTCAGTTACCTGGCCGTCTTGACAGACGTTAGTTTGTAAAATGGAGTTTTACCATAACACAAAGCCTGGGCTGAATTTAGAGACTGTTTATCCATGCAGCATGATCACTTTCTCGGCCTGTCTAGTTTACCCCAGAGGAAAGGTAACACTAAACGTCAGGAACAAGACCAAAAGGGGAAGCTGCCGGATCAGCAAATCAATGCTCTAAGTGTCCACCTGTCGGAGTTTCCATCCTCTTCAGTAATATATTTTTACGGGTAGTTGGTTGAGGTTCCATTCTCATTCGTCCAATCCACTCTATTTATTGTTTGTCCTTGAATTCTATGCACGGTGTTACATTAATTATATTTCTGAAGACATCGTTTCGCGTCCGCTTCTTTTCTGGAAACCCGATCAGGCTGACCCAGGCACATCACCTGCCGTTGACGAGGTTGCTCTAGTGGGGTGTTAACTGACAACCACCCATAACGTCAAGTTGTTATGTGTTCTTTGGTTGTTTGTAGTTTTTTTTTTTTTTTGTCTTTTTTTTTTTCTATGAGATGTCCCATCGTGTGTACTTACAATACCATGGAGCAATAAGAAGATAAGAACTGACATTCTGGCACTGAACATGGAAAACTACTGGCTCGTAAATAGCATCGTGAGGAGGAGTAGTAGGAACAGGAGGACGATGAAGTGGAGGGGGAGAAGGATGAAAAAGATAATAGGAGAATGGGAGGGGACAGACAGACAGACAGACAGACAGACAGACAGACAGACAGACAGACATACAGACAGACAGACAGACAGACAGACAGACAGACAGACGGACGGACGGACGGACAGACGGACAGACGGACGGACGGACGGACGGACAGACGGACGGACGGACGGACGGACGGACGGACGGACGGACAGACAGCAGGAACAGTTTACCCCTAAACATCACACTAACCACATAAACTGGTGACGCACTTAACATGAGACATTCAAAATATGCAACATCACCACACGCCACACAAACATTCTAAGCTGATGGATGAAAGAGGCAAGTCACAGTCTGTGGCCTTATCTGCACATTCATCAAGAAAAAACAACATACGTCACCAAGGACAAACGACAGATGTCACCAAAAACAAGTCGATGTTTGCAGAAAAAAAAAATTACGAAGCTTTAATTATGTCCTTACCTGTGTTTAAAGAACCAGAATGTTCAATCTTGAAAATAATATTATTCAAATCTCTGTCGTACAGTTATATTAACTGATAGCAAAAACCGTGGACTAGTATTTGAGTAAACAATTTTTTTGTTATATTTCAATGATGTTTCATTTACACTGATTGCAGATATGGGATACTTCTTCAGGAAAAGCTTTAAATGACATACTTACCTACTAAGTTACCTACCTATCTCCGTCACAATCTGTCCTTCCATCCATTCATCCATCCATTCATCCGTCTGTCCGTCCGAGCGTCTGTCTGTCTGTCTGTCTGTCTGTCTGTTTGTCTGTCTGTCCACGATTTCCACTACGCGTTTATGTGTTCTCCAGCGTTTTGGATTATTTTTCCTGTTTATCCTCATTCGTACGCAATGGATTTTAATAGATTGTGATCACAATGATGCCGTTCAACTGTTGAAATTGTTTTCAAATTGCTGTATGTGCAGTGTTGGATATAAATGCTAATAATGTTGTATTCAATAATATGGATAAATTATTCATGGAACAACGAAGCGTCGGTGATAGCTTGAACTAGCCAATCACATCACTAGAATTTAAACGGCGTGCGGTAGCTACTATGTGTACCTGCTGGTGGAAATACAATACCATGTAGTCATGTCTGACAAGGAGGAAGGCTCTGTACTGAAGATAGCGGCAGGAAGGCGAAGTGGGTTAAGTTTAAGATCTGCGATCACTAGGAACTACACACTCAGCAGAGAGAGAGAGAGAGAGAGAGAGAGAGAGAGAGAGAGAGAGAGAGAGAGAGAGAGAGAGCAGTGAGAAGCAAATTAAAGAACTGCTTTGGCTCTCTGTCTCTGTCTGTTAAACGTATGAACGACGGTAAATGCATTTTAATTACATTCAATAATGCAATAAATTAACAGGCATTTCCAACATGTCTGATCAAATAGTATCAGGACGGCCAAGTCGAATACAGGAAGGACCGACGGGGTGCACAGGTGGAAATCAAAATATCAGTTTCGCTACACACGTTGCATCTTTACTACACCAAGAACAGACTGCTTGCCCAAGGAACAGCCGACGTCATGCCTGAGTATCTCACGATACAATTCGTTGAAATTCAGCAGACATCACATAAACTGATAGACGACTCGCTAAATACACCTGCCGATCTCAGCATGCTAGTGTCTGGCGATACCATAAAACCATCACACGCTGCAGCTGTAGTCATCACAGCATCATGCCATAGTAACAAAACATTCGAACAAACCATGACTCAGCACAGCAACAACACGAATGCAACTTCTTCTAACCGACCAGTGTTGCTAGCCATTGAGTACCAGATTGAGTGTCTAGAAGACAGTATAGACCCAAATGAAATCAATTCAAATCAAACAGAAGTGGCACCATCGGTATTAGATGAGAGCGCAGATACAAACCAACACTCGTGCGGTTGTCAGCAGCAAATTGAAAACTAGCGTCTGGTTTGAAAGTACTTCTAGACGCCGCTCTGACAACACGGAAAAGATCGCTAGAATTATTAGCGATTATATCAACTTCAAGTCAGAGGTCGCTTTCCTGAGAGAAGAAAATGATAAACTGAAACACACCATTGAGACTTTACAACGGTCGCCCACAACTGACTTGGCAGCACATGTAGACAGTCTCGAAGTAACAGAACCATTCGTAGTCGCGCCAATTACTCAAACAACTAAAACACATCAGCATATAGAAAAAGTTGTTCAAAAACACTCAACATATCCTATCGTAGTAAAGGTAAGCAAAAGATGTGAAGGATTACAAGAGCAACTGTTAAGAAAACAGTCAGGAGGATGGGGCATTGTCGACAGACAAGGCCAACATTCATGAAACATCTGATAACCTGCAAGAAGACAGACTACAGCTGGATAGAAACAGCGTGCAGGACGTGTCAGAAGCCAACATACACAGAAAACACCGATTGATTGTACCCACATGATAATTGGCGACTGTTTGATGGGAGGTGTATATACAGTGACCGTATGTCCTTATCAGACACCCACATAGCCGCAACAATTCAGCTTGCAGGTGCAGGAGTAGACAGACTAACATACATCATACGTGTAATGGAAGTTAATACGAACGTTAGAAAGATAACGATACACATAGGGATATACGACACTATGAGAAACCAAAATATCACAATTTCTCCAGTTAAGAACATTACATGACTTACTAGGCTACACTTTCCCAAATTTTACAGCTTTTCTTTTCTTCTCCATCATACCACCAAGTTATGGCTTACAACTTCGATTGGACGTCATAAACAATAGCACCCTAGAGGCTTTTTTGTAATCGGTATAATGTACACTTCATCAACAAGAAACCCGTCTTCACATCGCAGACAGACGTACCCAAAAAACTACTGTACAGAGACCAAATCCATACATCTACATTAGGTAGTAGTCTGCTGGCAAATATCCACTTAGGACGCAAAACACGACAAATACACAAACGCGTGGGGAATTGATCACTGAAAAACAAGACTTCCAAGCCAGACAAAACAGCTTCATTCCACGATGAAAACGGTTGCAATCTTCTGAACCCCGAAATCTTGCCATTCAAGGTACACAAATGGCACAAAGAATAAGCCAACCTCTTATTCCTACGCCCGCCTTCACAAGGGGAGGACATAACGTCTTCCCCTCCCTGGCAAGGGACCTTTGTTGCACGCGTCGACAAATGTACCTGTAGTAATGCCTCTATGACACACCAAGCTGACGTCTGCCAAGAACCTCCTGTTAAACAGCAACAATTACCATTTCACTTGAGTCCAGAACTTTTACAGTTGATGCAATTTAGCCCAGCGACTATTAACCAAGCATTTATGATGTTGCTACAATACAGACCTGCAAGATAGGATATGTATTAGTAACTGTGCCCCCTACACCTGACATCGAGATAAGAACTTCCTCCTTGAACTTAAATTGCTTATTGATTAACGTTTTAGTAGGATAACCAACTTGAAATACAAACTTTGAATTGTATAGTGTCAACGTATTTCATGCACACAGGTATTCAAATACTTCACATGCACTCACGAAAAACATAAGTCGTGCACATGGTCCACAAGTCTTTATTCAGTCAGAAGAACCTGATCATTAGCAAACTGTTCACACTAGGCGATGCAATCATAATATATACATGCCACCTTACAAAACACGTCTAGCACTCAACCGATTATACAAGCCCTACATACAATAACTCGCTATCTTCACTTGTATTCCCGTAAAAGTAATACACACGCTCAGAAACACAAAAAACGTCCTTCCTCCAAACTGTCTGAGTCCCGTCTGACGTTTCCAAACTGGTCAGTTCGCATCGTGGTCCTAAACCATGTGTCTCTCGTGGCAAACCAGGCTGTTTCAACCGTCACGTAGTGCGTTAGTCCGCCCGTATTGTGATGGTCGTTCAACGTAATACTGTCTAGTCAATTAGGGCAGATGCCACATAGCTATTGCAGAAACACATGATGCAGAGAGAGGATAAAAGGAAAATCCCTAAGTATACAGCACAGTGGATAGTGCACCAAAACTAAGAGATACGAGATACGTCACACGACAACCAAAGGATACGCTGTGAAGCCATCTTGGTGAGCGGTTGTATATTTCGATTGTGGAATCAAATTGGTGTGGCAATTGGATGTTTGGATGTAATTGGACAAAGGACTTCAAGTGGATAACAAGAGGAAGCATTCGTTGAGAAGACGCCATGGATCTAAGAACAGTGGACCGAAAACTAGACGAATCTTGCATGAACATAACGGCAAGGATCTGAAAAAACATTGGAATAGAAATAGGCTGAGCGTCAAGGTGAATGATACAGATATAGATATTATTTGTGGATGCTTTAAGTAGATGTTGTCCCGGTCTAAACGGGAACGCTCCGAGGCCACTAGAATTATATGCTATGATTCTGTAAAACCGAATTAAAAAGGTGTTGATCTTTTGCCGGAGCTACGTTCGTTATTTCGCATTCTCAAGTTCGTTAGGTGAGACTATTGTTATTGTTCCAATTAACGAGTTAGTGCGTTTTGTAGATTCTGAATACGTTATCATGGCACAGCAGACGCAGATCTACATTATAGCAGCAGAGTGCCGTGGACTTGTGTCACCTGTTATAACCCGGTCTTGTCCTGTCGGTATCCTGTCTTATGACATCTGTGTCCCCACCGATGTCCTATCTCTAATCTCTCTACCGTCCTGTAGATGTCCTGTCCTAAAAACTCTCTGCGCCCTTACCCATGTCCTGTCTGTCGTATTGTTATCTCTGGAGTCCTTGACTCTATTCTGTCCCATGTCCTCTCTATATCCTGGCTCTATTCTGTCCCTTGTCCTCTCTATGTCCTGTCACTATCCTCCCAACACCCTGACATATAGTCATTTATTCATTCTTTTGGATAGCAGCTGATTACGTAGCTTGTGAAGTGCTTCTTCCGGCCTAATTGATTGTTGTATATTGCTTTACATTGTTCTGTCTGTGTGTGCATTTTGTAAGGAGGGGGGGGGGGGGATTGGAAGGGTTATTAGTTAAATACGCATAGTATTGTCATTTACATATAGATTTAGTGTAATTGTAAATTGTTATTATCCTGTGTGTGTGTTTTTTTTTAATTGTGCTTAATTAACACTTAATGCATGGGGGAATTGTCTGGCAAGTGTTAACACTGGCTCAGCAAACAGGTAATCCGCATTGGACACTTAAACATTTGCCACCTGTTTAAAAAGGTGCCAGAGTTATCCCTTATTGTTAATCACAATGTTCATTTGTTCGGCCTTAGTGAAAGTAGACTAAATGAAAACATTTCAGACGAAGATATCTCTATAAAAGTGTATACAGTTTTTAGAAGAGATCCCCTTAGGAAGCAAGAGAGAGGTCTAGCAGTCTACGTTTATAATTTACTAAGTGTTCACCATAGGCAAGACTTTAAAACTATCGATATAGAATGTATTTCGTTTGAACTAACCGCACACCTCTGATCCAGAACAGCACACCTCTGATAGTTAGCTATCTCTACCGAATTCCTAGTGCTGGTCACGTCAGGTACGAGAACTTCACTACCATGATAGATGTGGTGTTCACTACCGGGAAGGAAATCATACTACTCGGAAACTTTAATATTAACACCAATAAAGCCAACATAACATGGGGAAATATTACTGCATCATATAACTTCCAACAAATAGTAAAACAAGGTCCTAGAACAACTACACCATCTTCAACACGTATATATCATATTTATGTAACATCTTAGACAACATAATAGAATGCACCGTACCCAATTGTGCAATGAAAGATCACTACCCAATATGCTGCACATGGTCTAAACTAGGAATTAAAACTCCCAAACATAAACACAGAAGTGTAAAATATAAGTTACAAAAATTTCAATCAAAATTCATTTATACAGTATTTTCCCATTATATCTCTAGAGGATATTTATCAGCTTACTAACCCGGAGGAAGCTCTAGAATTATGGATGAAGAAATTTATTGAAGTGTTTGACAAACATGTGACAGTCAAGGAAGTTCGAGTAAAACATCGTGTCAAACCGCCGTGGATCACCCAGGAAATACTTGAAATTATGAGAGATAGAGATACATCACATGAAAAGATGGACTTCAGCATATACCGTACTCTTTGAAACAAAGTGCAATATATCATACGAAAAGAAAAGAAAAAATAATATTAAGAACTTAGTAGTGGTTAAAACAAATAGTAAGGATATATGGAAGACAATTAACACCTTGACAAACAAATATAACTCTTCCAATTCACTACCATCAAATCATATTACATGTGACCAATGCAGTAATGATTTTTTTTATCAAACTGACATTGATCAGCTAAAGGTTTCAATGCCAAATTATCCTTCCAATTTATCTTTACTGACATCATTTTGCGAGAATAGATGCTCTCTGGTATTCCTTCCGATATACCGTTTATGCCAAACACTGAAGTATTTGCCTACCTCAGCAGCCTAAAAAGCAAAATAACTTATCAGGGTTAGATAGCATCAGCAATCGATTTTCCGTTGTGCTGCGAAGGTGATCTGTGTGTCACTAACATATGTATAAAACCAGTGTCTCGCCAATGGCCACATTCCATCAGCTCTCAAAATCGCTAAAGTGTATCCTCTTCTCAAAATCTTAACAATTATAGGCCAATTTTCTTACTACAATGACACCTGAATATACACAACAACCGTCTATGTGGAGCTAAGTTTATAGATTTCAGAAAAGCATTTGGTATGATATACCATGTTATTTTAAATACAAATCTAGAAACAATGAAAGTTGGCCCTAATGTAGTGACACTAATAAAATCGTTTCTGTCAAACAGAAAGCGGTAGTATCACACAATAAATCTCTGCCAAACCTCTACCTTCAATAATGTAGTACCTCAAGGCTCTATTCTTGGCCCCCTATTGTTCGCCATATACATTAACGATCTATCCTTGTATCTTTCGTAGTCCTGTGGTCTATTTGCAGACGACTGTACAGTGTATACAAACGCTGAAAACTTTAATTTTATGGGGCCATCATTGCACAAATAATTTTAAAATGTAGTTACGTGGAGCTGTGCAAACCATACGCAAAATAACATTGTTCGTTCGTTCATTCTATCCAGCTACCTATCTAGCTAGCTATCTATATCTGTCTGTCTGTCTGTGTATTTTTGTATCTATCTATCTATATATCTATCTATCTATCTATCTATCTATCTATCTATCTATCTATCTATCTATCTATCTATCTATCTATATAACTATCTATCTATCTATCTATCTATCTATCTATCTATCCATCCATCCATCCATCTATCTATCTGTCCGAACGTCCGTCTGTCCGTCTGTCCGTCTATCTGTCTGTCTGTCTGTCTGTCTGTCTGTCTGTCTGTCTGTCTGTCTGTCTGTCTGTCTGTCTGTCTATTTTTGCGAGAATTCTCACGACAATCGTCAGTGTCTCAACTGTGTGTAAAGTGTGGGAGTTTGTTCTTATTTGTTTCAGTGATCATGTGAGGCATCATGTATGTGTCTAGATGTGAGGATGTGTGTGGGTGTGCATGTGAGGGATGTTTGTGTGGGGGCTGTGGGAATGTATGTGTGAGGGGTTGTGTGTGGGGGATGTGTGTGGGTTGATATGTGGATGGGTGAAGGGATGTGTGGTCAGTGGGGGATATATGTGTGCGTGTGAGATGAGTGTGTGGGTGGGGATATTTGGGAGGATGGTTGAAAATATGTGGGTGTTGATGGGTTGAGGGTGTGTGTAGGGAATGTGTATTTGGGTGGGTGAATGGGGTGTGTGGGAGATGTGTGTCGGTTGGGGGATGGGTGTGTAATGGGTGTGGGGGATGGGTGTTGGGGTGTGTCTGTGAATGGGATATGTCTGTGTGGTTGGGATTGTGTGAGTGTGGATGGGGTAAATGTGAGCGGGTGGAGGATGTATGTGTGGGGATGAGGATATTTGTAGGTAGGAGATGTGTGGGTGAGTGGGGAGATGTGTGTGTGTGAGAGATGTGTCGGCGGGGATGTACATGGGGAATGCATGTGGGGGGATGTGTGTGTGGGGGGTGTTTATGGGTATGGTGTGTGTGGGTGGGAGGGTAGATGAGAGATGAAAATGTTGATGGGTGGGTGGGTGATGTGTTTGTGTGAGTGGTTGATGGACGAGTACTGAGTGGGTGGATGTTTGTGAGAGATGCGTGTATGGGTGGGGGATGTGTGTGGGGGTGGGAAGGCGGATGTGTGTGGGTGGGGTATATGTGGCTGGTGGGGTGTTTTTGGGTTGTTGGTGTGTGTTTTTGGATGAGGAATGTGTTAGTGGGTGAGGATGTGTGTATGGGTGGAGAGATGTGTGTGTGTGTGTGTGTGTGTGTGTGTGTGTGTGAGTGTATGGGTGGTGAGATGTGTAGTTAAGGGATGTATGATTGGGGATTGAAGATCGGGAGGAGGCTGGCGAGTGGGTGGGTGGAGGATGTGTGGTAGGGTGAGTGTGTGTAGTTTGGGGGTGGGTGGGGGATGTATGTGTGTGTAGGTGCGGGATGTGTGGGTGGGGGAGATTGTGTGGATGGGGGAGATTGTGTGGGTGGGGGAGATTGTGTGGGTGGGTGATGTGTGTAAGTGGTGGATGTGTGGGTGAGTGCGGGTTTTGTGTGTGGGTAGGTGCGGGATATGTGAATTGGCGGGAATATGTGTATGTGGGTGTTGGATACGTGGTTGGGGGATGTGTGTTTGGTTGAGTGGTTGGGGGTGTGTGGGTGGGTGGTGGAGAATATGTGGGTGGGTGAGTGTTCGTAGGTTATGGGATGTGTGGTGGAGGATATGTGCGTGTGGATGGGGAGATGTGTGAAGGTGGGGGGATGTGTGGGTGGGTATGGTTAGGTGGATGCATGCATGTGTGCCTGGATTTGTGTGTGGGTGGGTGGGGATATGTGTGGGGGATGTGTGTTGGGTAGGAGATGTGTGTGTATGGGTGGGGAGATGGTTAAGTGGGGTGTGTGTGGGATGTGTGGGTTGGGGATGGGTGGATGGATGGGGGAATGTATGTACCTATGGGTTTTTGTGTGGTTTGGTGGTGGATGTGTGTGTTGGGGGGGGGGGGGGGACTAGCGGATGGATAGGGGATGGGTGGGTGGGTGAGGGATTTGTCTCATAACATGGTAACATGCATTGTTTATGTTTACAATATTCATTTGACAATGTTTTTTTTTCCTATGTGAATGCACTATGCACTGATGAACGACAGATGAGTGATTGGAAGGGCCGAATGTAAGACGGGCCTGCGTGCCCAATTTGTTATCCTTCGAAAATAAAGTTCGTTCGTTCGTTCGTTCTATCTATCTATTTGTCTGTCTGTCTGTCTGTCTGTCTGTCCGTCTGACTGTCTATCTATCTATCTATCTATCTATCTATCTATCTATCTATCTATCTATCTATCTATCTATCTATCTATCTATCTATCTATCTATCTATCTATCTATCTATCTATCTATCTATCTATCTATCTATCTATCTATCTATCTATCTATCTATCTATCTATCTATCTATCTATCCATCCATCCATCCATCCATCCATCCATCCATCCATCCATCCATCCATCCATCCATCCATCCATCCATCCATCCATCCATCCATCCATCCATCCATCTATCTATCTATCTATCTGTCTGTCTGTCTGTCTGTCTGTCTGTCTGTCTGTCTGTCTGTGAATCTTTCTATTATTCTATTACATTCTTATACATCTGCAATGCCAACTTCATTGTTAAACTAGGTCACAATTGCAACCAATGGCTAACGATGTAATGTGTGGAAGTGGTACTATTTCGTAATTAGTTTATTATTTCAACCAATGGCTGAAGAAGTATTGTATGAAAGTAGTATCATTATTAAATTAGATCAATATTGCTACCAATGGCTGATGAAAAAGTGTGTGCAAGTAGTTCATTATGAAAATATGTCACAGTTGCAACCAATGCTTGTGTTGGGTCTGCTAGTCTTGTCATTCTCCAGTCTTTCCTCTTCCAGTCTTGCACAGTTACTCAAACAACTCAAGGCGATAGTAAACTTTCTTATGATTGGTTGCACCTTGCAACCAACGCTTTCTATGTAATGAGGTAGCCAATCGCACGTCAGCCCTCTTTGGTAGCCACTTACGCCATGCTTGATAGGTTATAGTGTTACTATAGTAAGTTAGTTTGTTAGTTGCGGATCCAACTTCACGGTCGCCCCATCATGCCCCGTTCCTGTGCCAGTGAATATAACTCAAAATACTCCTCACTGCTCAAGGTGAAAAGTAGAACAGACAAGAGTCTCAACAAACCAACAGCCCGCACAGGGATACCAAGCATAAGGCCGCTGCCAGAATGCCAACACAAAAGTCCTCCACTATTCTTTCTTTCACTAATGCAAACAGTCTGGAATTGTGTCTAAGTAATTATGTGGAAGGCGGTCGAGCCATGAATCAGGCTGATATTCTGAATGCGCTACGAGAAGCAAGTCGTTTGCGAGAACCACGTGATGACTGAATCTACAACCATGGTCAGGCTGCGAGAACAGCAAGTTAAAAGAGGGATGGCCAAACAAGAACGCTACGCAGGAAGCCAAAGAGGATTAATAAACCAACACAGAACTGGTGTCATTAGCCGCTATACGCTGCCGGATTTACTGAGGAGGTGATCAGAGCACTTATCGGCTTAATGTTTCGATGTGCAATGAGGATGATCTGTCGACTAACTAACTAACTAACTAACTAATAACTAATTAACTAACTAACTGATTGACTGACTGATTGACTGACTGACTGACTGACTAACTAGGTTTGTGTTTCAACCATTCATCGCCATCACGTACCATGTCGATAGTCTTGGGCGGTCATGGTACGCCATTATTTACACGCCTTGATGTGAAAACGATATATGGTTCAGGACCTATATTTTTATAAATCAAGCGGCATTTGGTGGGTGATGTGGTCAATATTAAAACGCCGAGTTTACTTCCCAAGACATTACCTGGTACCCAGGTTAGATTGGGTCCACCTGGGAGTTCTAGGTAATGTTAACATTCGGTGTCGTGCGTTCTCGTCAAAGAGCACATCCCTACGTCTTTGATTACTTCTGACTGCATTAGTCACTGTTCAGTTTTCACGTCCATTCAGACAAACATGGTCACTAATATATAAAATATGGATTGGTGGTTGTCGCTGGAGCTACCGAGTTTCGTTCTGTGTGCGGCTCTTTTGGTGGGCTGCACTTTGGGAAGAGACATAGTCATATTGCAGTAGCAAACCTCTACACCGCAGAAGAAGAATAAGACCACAAGGAAGATGGATTCAGGGCCTGGTAAACAATTGACACGTGGCAACAACAGAGGCAGCGTGGGTAAAAGTCCTGGATGGCATGACGTTCTGGCACAGGGTCATGCTAACACAGGGTCGTGAGTGCAGAGAATAGGCAGGTGTATGCTTAGCAAGGTAGAGAAAGAAATGTTTCGCTTAGAATGGTTTGCCTCGCTTCAGAGGTCAAAGATTGTGAGAATTGTGTGGATTTTCTGCCCTGGTCACGCGGGAGTGCGGGAGAATGAACAGAATGATAGGGTGGCAGGGAATGCAACTCTCGGTGATAGATTGCCTATGGACAAGTGAGAGCTGGTCGGACACCTATGGCTCCAACTGGAGAAAACGGGGGAATATACTGAGAATCAGTACGTGGAGAGAATGAAATGCGATGGATCGGCAGGGGTTCTTGACGAATCTTAAAATTAGGAGTGAAGACCAGGAGAACTTTCAAGCTGATGACAGTTTAACTATTAGCGGAATGACTCTTCGCTGGCTGTTGAACGAGGGGACGGAGCGCGTATTGGAATATCCTGAGTGCGGTAAAATCGATTCTTAGCTCAACTCAACTCAATTGGAAGTAAACTTGTTTCTTCAGAGTGGCGATGGCGCCGATTGTAAAGTTTATGTTCTAATTCCTATGTTACCACAGCTTATATAGTATGTACACAATTTAATGTGCTCTCCACACAGGGTATGAATCTATAAGAGACAGATGAACTGACAAAGGACCGAGGACTTTCGGAGTAACTCATTCATTCATTCATTCATTCATTCATTCATTCAATCATTCATTCATTCAGTAGCATGTCCTTTGCAGAATCTCGCTCCCATAACAACCATCTGGAAAACCTCTCGATCATAAGCAAGATGTCAGCATCCGATACACCCATCTGGAGATCATCCGCCACATCCTGCACCCATCTTCTCTTTGGCCTTCCTCTTCGTATCTTTCCAGGCATATACCACTCCATTATTGTTCACTCCAACCTTTCGTGACGGTTCAAGTGACCAAAATATTTCAATTTTCTTTGTTTTATCGTCTTTAATAGCCAACCTTCGTCAATATTCAACTCTTGAAGTATGGATGCATTTGTTCTTTTCTTTACCCAAGATATTCTTAGAACTCGTCTATAACATTTATATTCAAAGGCATTTATGCGCTGTTCAGCTTGTTTAGTGAGTGTCCAGGACTCAAAGGCGTATATGAAATGGGAAAGACGCATGCTCTTAAAAATCTAATTTTTTGTAGTTCTGTCTGTCCCATTCCATAATGTATTCAGTTGTTTTAGTCTTTGAAGAGCAATTGACAGTCGTCGTTTAATTTCTTTTATTGTGTCACGTTGTTAGTAATCAATGACCCAAGATATTCAAAATGTTCCACCACTTCCAATTTTTCCTCATTAACATATATTTCTTTCTCTATAGTGGTTTTATCTGTATGCATTATCTTTGTTTTTGCTATGTTAAGATATAAGTTGTGATTTTCACTATTCAATTGGCTTGCGGCTATTAAGTTTTCTATACGTCTGTGTTGTGGATAGCAATGTTGTTGTTGTTGTTGTTGTTGTTGTCGTTGTTGTTGTTGTTGTTGTTGTTGTTGTTTGTCCATCAAGAATGATGATGACCATTCATTTCATCCAGTGGGGTTGAAATTATGGAGCCGTGAGTTATAAGATGGCTGATAAGGCCTATTTTGGCTCGAAATGTTCTTTGACAATGTCGACAAAGAATGCTTGACGTTTCTGGAGGAGGATTTTCTGCAGCGGTTTTTCTGTTCTGTCTTTTCTTCACAACTCTTGCAGTCCTGGTTGCCTCACAAGTGACTACACCCTTGCGTATTGATTCACGCCACGAATTTTGGTCTCTGGCTGCAGTCTCCCAGGTGTCATGATGAATTCCAAAAGCATTCAGTGAGATTTTCAGTGTCTTTAAAGCGTTTCCTCTGGCGGCCTTGGGAGCGTTTACCACAACGCAACTCGCCGTAAAAAATTCGTTTAGGGAGCAGGTGATCTGGCATGCGAGTCAAGTGACCAGCCCAGCGAATCTGATTCTTCATTAGTAGAGTGTGGATACTGGGCATGGACGCTCTTTCTAGGACTTCAGTGTCTGGGATCTTGTCATGCCATTTAATCTTCAGTAGCTTCCTAAGGCAGACTGTGTGGAAGTGGTTTAATTTCCTAGCGTGTCGGTGATAAAGTCCAGGTTTCACAAGCATATAGCAGTATGGATAATACAACTGCTTTGTAGACTTTCAGCTTTGTTTGCAGGCGTGTTCCATTTCTGTCCCATACATTCTTGTGCAGTCTGTATCATCAACATACGCGAATCTCTGGTATGTCATGACCACCGATATTTAGGGCATCATATAGCTCCCTGTTTATATCATCTCTTACATTTCTCATTATATTTTCGGCGTACAGGTTAAACAAATAGGGGGACAGCACACATCCCTAACGGACTCCTTGCTTGATGTCAAACCAATCTAATGTCTCGCCATCTATTCTAAATCCAGCTTGTTGGTCTAGGTAGAGCATTCTTATGAGTTGTATGACATGTGGTGGAAAGCCCATATTCCTCATGATTTCCCAAAGTTTCTGATGTCGTACATAGTCAAATGCCTTTGAATAATCCACAAAACTGGAGAATAGGTTTACATTACATTCTCTGCACTTCTCTATTATTAAACGCATGTTGAGAATGAGATCGCTTGTTCCTCTTCCTTGTCTAAATCCAGCTTAAACCACGTTAATTTCTTCTTACATTTTCTTACGAAGTCTTCCCATTTTGATTTTTAGTAGAATTTTACTTGCATGATTGATCAGGGCAACAGTTCTATAGTTGGTGCATAATTTAAGGTTGCCCTTTTATGGTATTGGAATGAAAATAGTTCGGAGTGACTACGAGTAGTTTAACCATGTACTCATTTCAGTAACAAGGACACTATCATGGCTGGAAATACCAGCGTTTACACATTCACGTTTTCGCGGTGTTTCTGTAATTATGAAGATGAAGAGCGACATGGGCCCAGTCAGAAGGCAATGGCTTGAATCTATGAGGATATCAAGACCAAAAATGTTTCATTTGTGTGCCCGAGCACGCGGGTGTATGTGGAAATGAACGATCAGATAGGCCTGTGGGCTTGGTTGCATTGGGAATGGACGAGTCGTGGACCAGGCGGACGTCCTGAACCCTTCCATAGATGCAGGACTAGTAAATTATTCAAGGGATTCATAGGACTATGTAACTCTGACTAGACTGCAAGAGCATCAAGTCCAACAGGATGAAGCTAGACTAGAGAGGCATGTGAGAAGCCAAAGGAGAATAGTCAACCATCACGGAACTGGGGTCGTCGGCTGCAGCACATTGATGGAGATACTGAGAAGCTGACCTGCGCACTTATGGACTAATAGTTGAATGTGCAAAGAAAATGATCTGTTGACTAAATAATGTCTCTTTCCTTAGTGACTCAATGAGTATACTCAGGAAGATTATTTTTGTGCCAGGACATGCAGGTGTCCAAGGAAATGAACAGGCTCCCAGGCTTGCAGGGAAGGCTGCTGTGGAGGGAAGAAGAGCCATGGACCAGACTGATATTCTGAATGCTCTTAGAGCACTAAGTCATTTGTGAGAACCAAGTGATGACTGTAAATCTACAACCAAGACTGAGAGAATAGCAAGTTAAAAGAGGTGTGGCCAAACAAGAACACATTGCAGAAAGCCAAAGAAGATTAATAAACCAACACATAACTGATGTCGTGAGCCGCTACACGCTATTTACTGAGGAGGGGATCCGAGCACTTATGGACTGAATGGTTCGTTGTGCAATGAAGGTGATCTGTTGAGTAACTAATGAAAGTCTTTCTGGTCTGTCGTTATTATAAGTAAATGCCCGCTACATGATACATATGCCCTTTGATGTCCCCTTCTTTCCTTTACTTCTATGTGTGCCAATTAATGATCATTTAGGATCGCATCATGATCATCATGTGCCTTGTCGATAAACGTGTGGTCATGTTTCGCCATCTCACTCGATTACCAGAGTCGTGGATCAGCTCAGTGCTCTTGTCTCGACCACACCACGTGGTTATTTGCTTCTCTGCCTTCCCCTCAATATTGCGAGTTGTCACCAAGTTCTCTAATGTATTTCTTCTCATAATCTGTCCAAAAACATTGTGGTTTTCCATGTCTAATTTTTCTAATCAGTTTACGGTTTTCATTTGTTTCTTGTAGGATTTGGTCATTGGTTTTTATGTTTGTGCATAGTATTCCTTTCATCTTCCTCATAAACCCACATTTCCACACCATTAGATATATTTAAGTGTGTCTGCTCATTGTCCACGCTTTACATCCACACAAAAGTACAGATTCTATGTAGCACCTCAACACTCTTTTTCTCGTTGCAATATTCATGCAAATACTTGAAAGCTCCCCCAAGGCCAGATATCTCTCTCTACTAAGCATGATACATTGGCCATGTTTTGACGTCATCAAACTCCGCATTAGAAAGCCCTGGATCCATTGTCCTGATTGAAAAGTCGCCTTGTCACTGGAATGCTTATCTTGAATGTCGAACAAAATGCACTTTAGACGTGATGGACTACAAGCGCCCGCTTCCCATGGTCATTAACTATGTTTTCTAACACTTTGTACTGTTTACTTAGATAAGCTCAACCTTGAAGTTACTGTTGATTAACTCATACTCTACCAATTACTTTTCTATCGCTTTAGAGTAGAGACTGCAGCACAACAATCCCGACATTCCTGGTTCAAAGTCAACCTATACGATTTAGGAACATATCAATGTGTGTTGATTTTTACAATAGTTTAAGCGTCGGGTAGGGAGCTTCAGTAGCTTAGTAGCTACACGCTCGCCCGCTGTAGCGGTGGTTACTAGTTCAATCCCCATCTGACAGATTCAAATTCGTTAAAGTAATTGACCTAGGCTCCAGAGCAACAACGTCTACAATGGGTACCACAAATGTTATCGGGAGTATGGGGCGGCCGGGGTGGGGCCACATGACCAAGCTAGTAGAAATCTATAACAATGTGGGTCTGGCATCATATGCCACGCCCCACGCCCCCCCCCCCCCCCCCCCAGGTGTATAAAACCACTCTTTACTTACTTTTTTTAGTGTCGGCCGTTCAGAAAGTATTGGTAAACTACCTAACGATATACTTGACTGCGACGTCCTGTAAATTAACAAGCTGCTAACTTTGTAACAAGCACCTCAGCCCAATTCCATTAAATAAGTTAGTTGCATATCCATTGCTGACATTGCAATAAATCCCTGTATTTACTGGCTGTTTGTGATGTACTAAGCAATGTTAGTTCAGTAGTTAGTCATTCCTTTCTGAGCAACAGATGCGCCATATGAGGTAAATCAACTCAAAGTGTCTGCTTACAAATCTGAGCGACAGATGAGTCATACGACGGACATCCACGCAAAGAGTCAGCTTCCAAATCGCCCGCACCTGATTTCGAACCCTAGACTGGATGTGACGGGGGATGATGAAACTGCGTCTCACTTTCCCAAGTCTACATCGACGGCTATAATGTCATTAGACACTGCACATTTGACACTCGTGTCTAGGCTTCTTGTGTCTTTCATAACTCATATTGACACATTATATATATATATATATATATATATATATATATATATATATATATATATATATATATATATATATATATATATATAGGTAGTCAGGTCTTAGTCAGATATGACTGAGCTACCGTATGACAGTAGACGGTACTACCTGCTTTCTGTCAGCGCCGAATGTTGGGCGGCGCTTACCAAACCCGACACCCCACATTGTGCCAACGGCTTCGGGCGGAAGAGCGCAATTGGGAGGGTACTAGCCTTATCCTGGTGCGAGGAAATGCAACCCAAAGACAAAATAAGTCATGGCAGGGCAGACCAGGCCCTAAGCCTTGGTTGGCAGCTGGTCTAGGATCGAAGCTCCGACAGGCGGACAGTTAGAGCATTGCTTTGCTGATCCGGCAGCTTCTGCAGCTTGTCTGCAGACTGTGTGGAAGTGGTTTAATTTCCTAGCGTGTCGGTGATAAAGTCCAGGTTTCACAAGCATATAGCAGTATGGATAATACAACTGCTTTGTAGACTTTCAGCTTTGTTTGCAGGCGTGTTCCATTTCTGTCCCATACATTCTTGTGCAGTCTGTATCATCAACATACGCGAATCTCTGGTATGTCATGACCACCGATATTTAGGGCATCATATAGCTCCCTGTTTATATCATCTCTTACATTTCTCATTATATTTTCGGCGTACAGGTTAAACAAATAGGGGGACAGCACACATCCCTAACGGACTCCTTGCTTGATGTCAAACCAATCTAATGTCTCGCCATCTATTCTAAATCCAGCTTGTTGGTCTAGGTAGAGCATTCTTATGAGTTGTATGACATGTGGTGAAAAGCCCATATTCCTCATGATTTCCCAAAGTTTCTGATGTCGTACATAGTCAAATGCCTTTGAATAATCCACAAAACTGGAGAATAGGTTTACATTACATTCTCTGCACTTCTCTATTATTAAACGCATGTTGAGAATGAGATCGCTTGTTCCTCTTCCTTGTCTAAATCCAGCTTAAACCACGTTAATTTCTTCTTACATTTTCTTACGAAGTCTTCCCATTTTGATTTTTAGTAGAATTTTACTTGCATGATTGATCAGGGCAACAGTTCTATAGTTGGTGCATAATTTAAGGTTGCCCTTTTATGGTATTGGAATGAAAATAGTTCGGAGTGACTACGAGTAGTTTAACCATGTACTCATTTCAGTAACAAGGACACTATCATGGCTGGAAATACCAGCGTTTACACATTCACGTTTTCGCGGTGTTTCTGTAATTATGAAGATGAAGAGCGACATGGGCCCAGTCAGAAGGCAATGGCTTGAATCTATGAGGATATCAAGACCAAAAATGTTTCATTTGTGTGCCCGAGCACGCGGGTGTATGTGGAAATGAACGATCAGATAGGCCTGTGGGCTTGGTTGCATTGGGAATGGACGAGTCGTGGACCAGGCGGACGTCCTGAACCCTTCCATAGATGCAGGACTAGTAAATTATTCAAGGGATTCATAGGACTATGTAACTCTGACTAGACTGCAAGAGCATCAAGTCCAACAGGATGAAGCTAGACTAGAGAGGCATGTGAGAAGCCAAAGGAGAATAGTCAACCATCACGGAACTGGGGTCGTCGGCTGCAGCACATTGATGGAGATACTGAGAAGCTGACCTGCGCACTTATGGACTAATAGTTGAATGTGCAAAGAAAATGATCTGTTGACTAAATAATGTCTCTTTCCTTAGTGACTCAATGAGTATACTCAGGAAGATTATTTTTGTGCCAGGACATGCAGGTGTCCAAGGAAATGAACAGGCTCCCAGGCTTGCAGGGAAGGCTGCTGTGGAGGGAAGAAGAGCCATGGACCAGACTGATATTCTGAATGCTCTTAGAGCACTAAGTCATTTGTGAGAACCAAGTGATGACTGTAAATCTACAACCAAGACTGAGAGAATAGCAAGTTAAAAGAGGTGTGGCCAAACAAGAACACATTGCAGAAAGCCAAAGAAGATTAATAAACCAACACATAACTGATGTCGTGAGCCGCTACACGCTATTTACTGAGGAGGGGATCCGAGCACTTATGGACTGAATGGTTCGTTGTGCAATGAAGGTGATCTGTTGAGTAACTAATGAAAGTCTTTCTGGTCTGTCGTTATTATAAGTAAATGCCCGCTACATGATACATATGCCCTTTGATGTCCCCTTCTTTCCTTTACTTCTATGTGTGCCAATTAATGATCATTTAGGATCGCATCATGATCATCATGTGCCTTGTCGATAAACGTGTGGTCATGTTTCGCCATCTCACTCGATTACCAGAGTCGTGGATCAGCTCAGTGCTCTTGTCTCGACCACACCACGTGGTTATTTGCTTCTCTGCCTTCCCCTCAATATTGCGAGTTGTCACCAAGTTCTCTAATGTATTTCTTCTCATAATCTGTCCAAAAACATTGTGGTTTTCCATGTCTAATTTTTCTAATCAGTTTACGGTTTTCATTTGTTTCTTGTAGGATTTGGTCATTGGTTTTTATGTTTGTGCATAGTATTCCTTTCATCTTCCTCATAAACCCACATTTCCACACCATTAGATATATTTAAGTGTGTCTGCTCATTGTCCACGCTTTACATCCACACAAAAGTACAGATTCTATGTAGCACCTCAACACTCTTTTTCTCGTTGCAATATTCATGCAAATACTTGAAAGCTCCCCCAAGGCCAGATATCTCTCTCTACTAAGCATGATACATTGGCCATGTTTTGACGTCATCAAACTCCGCATTAGAAAGCCCTGGATCCATTGTCCTGATTGAAAAGTCGCCTTGTCACTGGAATGCTTATCTTGAATGTCGAACAAAATGCACTTTAGACGTGATGGACTACAAGCGCCCGCTTCCCATGGTCATTAACTATGTTTTCTAACACTTTGTACTGTTTACTTAGATAAGCTCAACCTTGAAGTTACTGTTGATTAACTCATACTCTACCAATTACTTTTCTATCGCTTTAGAGTAGAGACTGCAGCACAACAATCCCGACATTCCTGGTTCAAAGTCAACCTATACGATTTAGGAACATATCAATGTGTGTTGATTTTTACAATAGTTTAAGCGTCGGGTAGGGAGCTTCAGTAGCTTAGTAGCTACACGCTCGCCCGCTGTAGCGGTGGTTACTAGTTCAATCCCCATCTGACAGATTCAAATTCGTTAAAGTAATTGACCTAGGCTCCAGAGCAACAACGTCTACAATGGGTACCACAAATGTTATCGGGAGTATGGGGCGGCCGGGGTGGGGCCACATGACCAAGCTAGTAGAAATCTATAACAATGTGGGTCTGGCATCATATGCCACGCCCCACGCCCCCCCCCCCCAGGTGTATAAAACCACTCTTTACTTACTTTTTTTAGTGTCGGCCGTTCAGAAAGTATTGGTAAACTACCTAACGATATACTTGACTGCGACGTCCTGTAAATTAACAAGCTGCTAACTTTGTAACAAGCACCTCAGCCCAATTCCATTAAATAAGTTAGTTGCATATCCATTGCTGACATTGCAATAAATCCCTGTATTTACTGGCTGTTTGTGATGTACTAAGCAATGTTAGTTCAGTAGTTAGTCATTCCTTTCTGAGCAACAGATGCGCCATATGAGGTAAATCAACTCAAAGTGTCTGCTTACAAATCTGAGCGACAGATGAGTCATACGACGGACATCCACGCAAAGAGTCAGCTTCCAAATCGCCCGCACCTGATTTCGAACCCTAGACTGGATGTGACGGGGGATGATGAAACTGCGTCTCACTTTCCCAAGTCTACATCGACGGCTATAATGTCATTAGACACTGCACATTTGACACTCGTGTCTAGGCTTCTTGTGTCTTTCATAACTCATATTGACACATTATATATATATATATATATATATATATATATATATATATATATATATATATATATATATATATATATATAGGTAGTCAGGTCTTAGTCAGATATGACTGAGCTACCGTATGACAGTAGACGGTACTACCTGCTTTCTGTCAGCGCCGAATGTTGGGCGGCGCTTACCAAACCCGACACCCCACATTGTGCCAACGGCTTCGGGCGGAAGAGCGCAATTGGGAGGGTACTAGCCTTATCCTGGTGCGAGGAAATGCAACCCAAAGACAAAATAAGTCATGGCAGGGCAGACCAGGCCATAAGCCTTGGTTGGCAGCTGGTCTAGGATCGAAGCTCCGACAGGCGGACAGTTAGAGCATTGCTTTGCTGATCCGGCAGCTTCTGCAGCTTGTCTTGTTCCAGATTATAGGTGTCAACTTTCCTCTGGAGTGAACTAGGCAGGCCGAGAGAGGGATCATGCTGCATGGGCAACACATGGTTTCTTTATTTAAGCCCAGGCTTTGTGCTATGGAGAGGCAATAACTCCATCCCTGGTCTTAACCGGTCTCGGAATCAAAGCGAGAGGCAACTGTTACGGGTTATAAGTCCTTGTCAGTTGGCGTAGACATGGGGCGCCACGCGTTGCCTCTGACGGTGGGAGACACCTACAGGTGTCACTGATCAGCTACCGCCCGCCTCAATATGGGCAGCCCCCAGCCAATTGGGTGCTGATCCGCCACAGCCTGCCTGCTTCAATGGGTGCTTGGGGCTAGGACAAAATCTGAATTGCAGGCTGTAAAACCAATGCACCAGGTACTAATAAAAAGAATAGAAACCTCAAGTTACGGCTTGCAACCTGGAACGTGAGAACCATGTGTCCAGGATTTTCCACTGACTTGACAAATATTGACGATGTGAGAAAAACCACTGTGATTGATGCTGAACTCAATCGTCTTAACATTGATGTTGCTGGCCTGCAGGAGACTCGCCTCGCTGAGGAAGGGTCACTCAGGGAAAACAATTACACCTTTTTTTGGAAGGGAAGAGGGCAGGCAGAAAAAAGGCAACATGGTGTGGGCTTTGCAGTGAAGAATTCGCTACTGGGAATGATTGATATCCCAGCTGGAGGTAATGAAAGATTATTATCACTGCGCTTGGCAACCTCTTGTGGTTTTGCCACCATTCTCACTGCATATGCACCGACACTCGCTTCCTCTGATGATGTGAAGGATACGTTCTATGAGCAGCTAGACTCTGCGATGAAGGCAGTTCCAAAATCCGACTACATTTATATGCTCGGTGATTTCAATGCTCGTGTGGGCAAGGACTCGAGTTCATGGCCAGTGTGCCTTGGAAAATACAACATCGGTCGCATGAATGATAATGGGCAAAGGCTGCTGGAGCATTGCACCAGAAATGACCTATGTATTACAAACTCCTTTTTTAAAACAAAAGAGCTGCATAAGGTCACATGGAAACATCCAAGATCCAGCCATTGGCATCAGCTGGACTTCATTATCACACGGAGACAACATCTGAACCATACATCATTAACTCGAAGTTACCACAGTGCTGACTGTGATACAGATCATTCTTTGGTTGTTGCAAGGGTTAGACTGAGACCAAAGAGAATCTACACAGCTAAACACAAGTCTAGCCCCAGGATTAATATTATTAACACTCACGATCCTGGAAAGTGCTTTGAATTTCAACAGCAACTTGAAGACGCTTTCAATGATACATCAGAAAATTGTATAGTAAATGATAAATGGAATAAACTTAAGGAAACTATTTATAAAACAGCGGTAGGGGTTTACGGCACTGTGGGTCATAAGAGGCAGGGCTGGTTTGCGGCAAACAGCCAGACACTGCAGCCCTTGATTGATAAAAAGAAGATAGCTCTCTTAAGAAACAAGGAAAGACCAACGCGTAACACTCTGAGTGAGCTGAAGCAAGCGAGGAAGGATGTACAAAAGGCTGCCAGGCAGTGTGCGAATGACTATTGGATCAAAGTTATGTGAGTCCATTCAAATCGCAAGTGATAAGGGAAACATCAGAAGCATGTATGAAGGGATAAAGAAAGCCTGTGGTCCAATGATCAAAATAAGTGCACCGCTGAAAACCTTGACTGGAGAAATCATCACTGATAAGAAACAGCAAATGGATAGATGGGTCGAGCACTATTTAGAGCTTTACTCAAGTGAGACCAAGCTAGCGGATGATGCCCTCAACGCCATAGAGGCCCTGCCAACTCTTGACCACCTGGACACACTTCCCACTATAACAGAAGTTAAGTGTGCTATAAATGAGCTTGCATCTGGCAAGACTCCAGGTAAGGATGGGATTCCAATAGAGGTAATCAGGAGTGGGCAAGACACACTCGCTCTACAGATCCACCAGCTAATAGAGCTATGCTGGCGAGAAGGACAAGTCCCACAGGATTTCAAAGATTCAAACATCATAACGCTGTTCAAGAACAAGGGAGATCGGAGCGACTGTAACAACTATAGGGGTATCTCACTTCTGTGTATTGTTGGGAAAGTATTTGCCAGAATTGTCCTGCAAAGACTTCAAGTCCTGGGAGATCAAGTCTACCCCGAATCACAGTGCGGCTTCCGTCAGAACCGGTCTACAATTGATATGATATTCTCATTGCGACAGATGCAAGAAAAATGCCGGGAACAAAATCAGCCACTGTTTATTGCCTTCATCGACCTCACAAAGGCATTCGATTTGGTCAGTCGTGAGGGTCTGTTCAAAGCACTAAAGAAGATTGGCTGCCCACCAACTCTTCTGTCCATTGTGGAATCGTTCCACACAGGCATGAAGGGTATAATCAAGTTTGATGGCTCAACTTCAGAAGAGTTTGAAATCAAGAGTGGAGTTAAGCAAGGTTGTGTACTAGCCCCCACCCTCTTTGGGATATACTTTTCACTTCTACTGAAATATGCCTTTCGTGATCAGGATGACGGTATATACATTCACTCACGCTCAGATGGTGGCCTCTATAATGCTCAGAGATTGAAGGCCAAGACCAAAATTAGCAGGGTACTTATCAGAGAGTTGCTTTTTGCGGATAATGCTGCGATTACGACCCACTCTGAGGAAGAATTACAACATCTACTAGCATCATTCTCCAATGCTTGTTCTGAATTTGGTTTAACAATTAACAAAAAGAAGACACAGATTATGTCACAAGGTGCACATGATGTACCATCAATCTTTATTGACGACGCCGAACTGGAGATAGTAGACCATTTTACATATCTAGGATCAGAGGTAAATAGCAAATTATCCCTCGATCAGGAAATCAACATCAGGATTGGCAAGGCAGCAACAACAATGAACATGTTAGCAAAAAGAGTCTGGGAGAACAGGAAGCTTACTGCCAAAACAAAAGTCCTCGTCTACCAAGCCTGTGTCCTTAGTACTCTTCTTTATGGCAGTGAAACCTGGACAACTTACTCACGCCAAGAGAAACGTTTAAACAGCTTTCATATGCGATGTCTGCGAAGAATACTTGGTATTAAGTGGCAAGACAAAATCACAAATACTGAAGTATTGGAAAGATCAGGTTGTGTGACGGTGTATTCCATGCTCAGTCTTCGTAGACTTAGATGGATAGGACACGTTAGGAGGATGGATGATGGTAGAATACCAAAGGACATCTTTTTTGGTGAATTCCAGATGGGTAGGAGATCTCAGGGTCGGCCTCAACTACGATACAAAGATGTGTGTAAGCGGGACATGATTGATATAGGCATTGATAATGCACAATGGGAACACGTCGCCGCTGAACGTGTTGCATGGAGGGCAACTATCAGAAATGGAATAAAGACAAAGGAGGAAATGATTGCAGATAAAGCACACACAGAGCGTGAGTGACGTAAGATGGTGCAAAATGGTGGAAATGACCATGTTTTCACATGCACTTACTGTGGGCAAACATTTGCAGCAAGAATTGGCCTTACCAGCCACACTCGCCACCGCCATGGATAGTAGTTATTAAGCCTTTTTGAAGCACAATGTACCAAACTATCTTCTGTCAAGACGGAAAGGTGCCAATGTATAATGTATAATATATATATATATATATATATATATATATATATATATATATATATATATATATATATATATATATATATCCACGTCAATATGGAAGCACTATACTCGAGTTTCGCCCTCATTTGAGCTCGTCAGTAGTGCATATCCCTGACCGGATCCGGAAACAGTCCCGGATCACGCGTGTGAAGCGGGTGTGTAACCACGCGGCACACACGCGTGATCCGGGACTGTTTCCGGATCCGGTCAGGGATATGCACTACTGACGAGCTCAAATGAGGGCGAAACTCGAGTATAGTGCTTCCATATTGACGTGGATAGGCCTTAGGTTCATACCAGAATGCGATCGGCGTTGCCAGTAGTGGGTTGTGCTCAATATTTAAATTTCAAATCCTGAAACAACCACATAATCAATTGATTATTGCTCACTGGATCTAGGAGGCCTGGTGTTCCTTGCCAGTGAGAAGTCCTGATCGTTCGGGTCCCATCGATTGACGGACGTCGGTCGCGGCGATTGGGCAATCTTGAGCATAGCCTACGATGGGTAGCGTTGTGATGTTCTGTTGTGATAATTTGGTGTGTCCAGTGTGTGCCGCGTGGTTACACACCCGCTTCACACGCGTGATCCGGGACTGTTTCCGGATCCGGTCAGGGATATGCACTACTGACGAGCTCAAATGAGGGCGAAACTCGAGTATAGTGCTTCCATATTGACGTGGATAGGCCTTAGGTTCATACCAGAATGCGATCGGCGTTGCCAGTAGTGGGTTGTGCTCAATATTTAAATTTCAAATCCTGAAACAACCACATAATCAATATATATATATATATATATATATATATATATATATATATTGGCACCTTGCCGTCTTGACAAACGATAGTTTGTGCTTTAAAAAGGCATAATAACTTTTACTTATGGCGGCTGCGAATGTGACTGATAAGGCCAATTAACGCTGCAAATGTCCGATCACAGTGGGTGCATGTGAAAACGTCGTCATTTCCACCATCATGCACCATCTTACGTCTCACACGCTCGGTGTGTGACTTATCTGCAATAATTTTCTCCTTTGTCTTTATTCCATTTCTGATGTTTGCCCTCCATGCAACACGTTCAGCGGCGACTTGCTCCCAATGTGCTTTATCAATGCCTGTATCAATCATGTTCCGCTTACACACATCTTTGTATCGTAGTAGAGGCCGATCCTGAGATCTCTTACCCATCTGTAAGTCACCAAAAAAGGGTGTCCTTTGGTATTCTACCATCATCCATCCTCCTAAGATGTCCTATCCATCTAAGTCTACGAAGACAGAGCATGTATTGATTGATTGATTGATTGATTTAGGAATCGACATCACATCATTCGGGGAATTCCCATAAGTGCTCCGTCCCCATCCTAAGTAGCCAGCGAAGAGTTCCAACACCAATAGTATCAGTAGCAATCTGTTTATAAGTCCGTCTCGCCTTTCTTCTGAGCGTTGAGCGCCGACCAGACCCCTCGTAACTCCTCGCTGTTTCATTTTTTTCATTTTTGCCAGACCATGGTAATCCATTTGCTCCTCCGAGGTGTGCACGTGCTCCCACAAGGCCGCAACCACATCTGCCTTGTCATGTATCAATACTCCACCAAGTTCTGCAGAGCCAGCCAATTTGTCCGCCTGTTCATTTCCCAGCATACCGGCATGCCCCGGAGAAAAGATCCAGGCAATGCTTGTCACCCGTGACCTCCGAAGCGAAGCAAGCTACTCCGCACGAAGCCTGCCCGTCCTCACCCTCGTCAGCATGCATTCTGAGTCAGTTACAATCACGATGTGTGTGTGTGTCGTATTATCCATCTAGCGGCGAGCCGCAGTGACTGCCTCCACCTCCATTCTTAAGCTGGATGTTGTGGTATCATATGCCAGGCTCTTCTGCCCCAAACATCGACCATTAGCTTTGGCTATGAACCCCCAGCCACTTCTCTCATCTCTTGACACCGAACCATCTGTGTAGATAATCACATCACCCGAGTGAGCATTGTCCTGAATTAGTTGCTGGATTTCCACTTCCGTAGCCCCTGCTGGCCACTCCCTGCACTCCAGGCTTAATGTTATTATAACTCTGCACAAATCTGACTGCTCCGCTGGCACTCTGACCCAGTCCTCTCCACGCCTAATGTTCTCCAAGGGGTACACCTCTCTGATCGTATCCTCCGCCTGAGCCATCCATGATTTCCCTCTTATCAGTCGCTGACCCTTAACTGCGTCCAGCGCCTCGTGCAGTGGGTGGTCTGTGTCTGCAGCTACTCTGAGGTATGCCTTCGCCTGCATCACCTTGAGCATGCCAGCAACAGTCGGCAGACCAAGGATGTAACGCATACACACTACTGGGGTATCTCTAGTGCATCCCAGAATGATCCGCGTAGCTTCGTTCTGTATGCGCTCTAACTTCACCAGCTGACTCTCTAAGACAGTGAGCAGACCTAATCCATAATCAATTACTGAGAGGATCAAGTGCTGGTATAGTGTGAAAAGCATTCTCTGCTCTGTGTCCATTGCAGCCATAGTTTTAAGTGCACTGAGTCCCTTTTGAAATCTAAACTCTGAGCATGGAATAAACCGTCACACAACCTGATCTTTCCAATACATCAGTATTTGTGATTTTGTCTTGCCACTTAATACCATAAATTCTTCGCAGACACCGCATATGAAAGCTGTTTAAACGTTTCTCTTGGTGTGAGTAAGTTGTCCAGGTTTCACTGCCATGTGACACGTACATGAGTTGTTATTGTTGCTATTTCTGTGTTATTGTGATATCAGAATAACTCCTCTAGGCTCAAACATCGAAGAACATTTCTGCAATTTATCTTATTCAATCCATGTGAGGAAAAGAATACTTAAGCGCTATATTAAGCCAATCCTGATGTGTGGAAGAGATTCATGGACTATTAGCAGGCAAGTAGGGAACTATATATAGCTTGCAGACATGTGGTTTTATAGAAGAATGTTGAGAACACCAAGGACGGATAATGACGATATATTGAATGAAGTTAACTTGCAAATAGAACTGGTTACTCGAATAAGGAGACATAACAGTTGTTCAAGAGAAAGAGAAAGATGGGATATATCATGACAACGGGGAACCTGGGGTGGAAGGGAGTCACAGAGACTAACAGACAAGATGCTGGACATTTGGACATCATGGCATTGAGGAACATCGTCATTCAAAACTAATGGTAGCACACGGGACAGAAGGCTGTGGTCAGACATGATCGCCTAAACCACACGGTATGGACTATAAGAAGATTGGCAGTACACGAGAAGAAGACCGTGAAAAGACATGATCACCAACGCCACTCGGCATGGACTATAAAAGGATTTGCTGTACACGAGACAGAAGGCCGTGGACAGACATGATCACCAACGCCACACGGCATTTATTATAACGGCAGCACTGGAGACAGAAGGCTGTAGCTACACTTCCTGGCCGTGAAGAAGACGACTCATGCGATCATCACGTTTAACTAACATCATCATCCAGTGGTCTTGTCTGTGCAGACCACATAGGTGGTAGTTTAGTGATACAAATACTAGTCTGAGAAACAAGGCAAGAGAAAAGCAAGGGTGCTTGGCAACAGGCTTCTCATGAGCTGAGAAGACAATAATCATGAGTTGAGGAAGATTATCCGATGATTTCACCTCCTGTCTTCACTCTGATTCATCAATTGGTGGGAATATTAGATAGTGATAGGACATCATGTCCGAATGTAACATCTATCTTCAGACTGAATGGTCTACAGAACAGCAAGGGGAGCAATGATCAAATTACTTCAATTCCAGTCTTTAGAATGACTGGTCTAGTGATGAAGAAAGGGGGACAATAAATGACCATGACTTCAATACCAATCGTCCCATTAATTCAAATAATAAATTAATGAATAACAACTATTTGTAACAGACATGGCTCAATTATAAATTGCTTGTGCCTACAAGAGTTAAATTCCAGTCGTTCGACTATAATACCTTATCAGAAAGGTCGTGTATGGCGATTTTTTGTTGTTGTTTTTTTCAAACATCACAAGTTTTAATGGTGTTAAATCGTTTAGTTTGCAAGGCCAGCAAAAAAGTATCATGCCCCCCCCCCCCCCACCACTTCATTGGTCAGGAAACAATGACTAGGCAGGTTCATGAGATAAGCCAGTCTCTAGATTCCTTCTACAGGTGACTGGCTGGTATATAAGCTCGTGTTGCTCTAGGATCTGTCTACACAAATCCTGCAGCTTCTTGTGACCCAGTCTTCAAGACATCACAGATCCAGGTTGGTATACTGGATGTACAACTAGAACATCAGAGGTCTATTTTATTATACCATATAGAGAAGACCTAAGATATCACAGTTCTAATTTAGTATGCAATATAGAGAGGACCTAAGACATCAGAGATCTAGTTTAGTTTACCTTATAGAGAATACCTAAGACATCACAGATCTGGTTCAGTATACCATATAGACAAGACCTAAGACATCACAGATCTGGTTTAGTATACCATGTAGACAAGACCTAAGACATCACATATTTAGTTTACTATATATATATATATATATATATATATAGTGTTACAAATACATGAACATGGTTCTGTGTTATATATATATATATATATATATATATATATATATATATATATAATTAAGAGATCACATACAATTTAATAGTGAAACAATATATAAGCAAAACACCATAGATATACTGTCGTTAGTAATATAATCTAATAGAAACTTGAATACTGGACAAGCAAACCAATCTCTAAAATCTTTGGAGATGTGGTTTTATAGAATAAGCTGAAAAGTCACTGAACAGATAAAATGAACAATCTGGACATTTTGAGAAAGGCTAAGTCGCAAAAACAACATATAGGCAACATTATGAGAAAACAAAAACTGGAACAGAAAGAGATAATGAAAGACAATGAGACGAAATTTTTGACAGCCTTGTGTCTTCGCAGGGAAGGGAATCAACTCACGAATTGATACGTACCGTTGGAGTTGGCAAGATGTGGAGAAGCATTATCGCTCACACCATTCCGCAAAACACTTGACGATAATATAGAATGAGGTATCACATGTTGATCTCTGTATGCATTATATAGAATATGGGCAACAGGAAGCAAAAGTAACAGTGGCTTTGGAATTATGTAACAATGACAGTGTTTACGTGAAACATTCAACTGTTACAGATCCAATGTAACAATGACAATAGTTGTTACGTGTAACATTCAACTGTTACAGAACCATTGTAACAATGACAATAGTTTTTACGTGTAACTTTCAACTGTTACAGAACCAATGTAACAATGATAATAGTTTTTACGTGTGGGATTCAACTGTTACAGAACCATGTTCACCTTCGCCATCCTGCTTGTCCTGCCCGCCCTGATCCTGGCTGACGTGCCAGCAAATCTGGAGGAGGACCTCTTCAAGGCTCTGGATAAAGATGGCAGCGGCAAGGTTGAAAAGGCCGAGGCTGAAGGTTACTTTTTGGTGAGGCCCTAACTATCTACATAATGTCTATCTACTTACACAACTATCTACATGCCTGTCTATCTACGTGCATTGTTCTCCTTATAGTTCACACTGTGTGATCACACCCATCTAACTCCTTCTGCCTCTTGTGTTGCCAATCATTTCTGATACCGATATTCCTCCATATCAAACTGTTCAACACCTTCTCTCTTGGTCTCCACATGCCTCTCTTAGCATCCAGCTTTCCCGTTGTCACAACATACTCCAGCTTTCCTCCTCGTAAGGCCTGCCCAATGAATGTGGACCGCCTTCTTCTGATTCAGTAACCAGTTCTCTTATCTACCTATCTACCTACATATACGTCGATTCCGCTCTCTAACTAGTCTCCTGTCTACCAACCTATCTTCAGACTAATGTATCTACCTAGCAACTAGAATACTTACCAGCTAATCAAGCTCGCTCTCTTCCAAACGTTTCTTCCAGTCTTCTTTGCGGCTGTATAAGAGACTACTACACAAAACGAAATAGATATTCGTCAGTCTTGAACGCCCCAGAGATTCGAGTCATTAACTTCTGCCCTAGCCCTTCTTGATCATCCTTAGCATACTCATGGAGTTGATGAGGAACATGAATGAGTGAATGTCTGCGTCTCCAGCCAGGCTGTTATCTGTGTTACTGCCATGACGAAGGTGCAAGAAGGCACGAATCTGCAGACAGGCTTGTGGACTTGGCAACAGACCTGCAACAGACCGAGCTGACGTTCCGAAAGCCCCTGATGTGACGGGACAAGTTAAGGGGTGGATGTGTTTCTGTTACTTTGAGCAGACCTCAAGAACATCAAATCAAAAGGGGTCAAGCTAGTCTAGAGCGTCAGGCGGGAAGCCAAAGAAGAATATTCAACCGACACTGTACTATTGTCGTCAGTCACTACACGCTGAGGCAGATACTGAAGAGAGGATCTGAGCACTTATGTGCTAATTGTTAGATGGGCAATGAGGATGATCTCTTGACTAACAACTTTTAACGACTTGTGACATTAAATCTGGTTTGGTTATGTTTCCTCCACAAATTTAAGGTGTCAACAGTCTCCAGTCTAACGCCCACAGTAAGAGAGCATCGATGGGTGTGTCCCATAAATGTCATGACTCATTTTTTGAACTCCTGCTATTTAAACAATGGCATTTAGCACTTATGCGCTACAAGCCAGACGTGTGCAGGCAAGAAGATTTCATTTTGAGTTTCTGACTACCCTGGGAATAACCTATGCTCCCCATTCGAGCAATATCGTTGACTATGTGTTTAAATATTTTAGCCAAAGTATCATGCATGTATTCTCTTCGTGTGATATATAACTCTGCAGTATGCAACTGACCAGATGCAGCAAAATATGCCAGGCAATAAATTCTGCAACATGTTATCTGTGGCTTCTGTGTTTACATGCTTTACCTACATCAGACCCAAATGTGTATTACTTTACAGAACCCTGCTTCAGATACAAAGAGTTAAATTTAGAACTGATTGTCACTCAAGGAGTTAACATATGCTTTTTTGTCTCCAGGGTTATGACTCCAACAAGGACGGAACAATCACCGAACAGGAGTTCACAACCGGTGTTGACAAGGTGGACCCAGCCTTCGTAGGTAAGTGCTAAATTTCGACAGTTTGTAGAAAATCAAATGGAAATCAAGTGTCGAAAAGCAAGTGCGCTTATATATCAACTATCATCCATTCTGAAACATCCAAATATACTTATCCAGTGCCATCCATCGGGCCCTGAAATGTCATTATGCGACGCTTGACAGTAAAAGTACAAGACACGATGGTGATGTTAAATTTGACGATAAATATGTGGATGATGATATTAAATAGCAATCATGATCATGATATTAGATATCATGATAGCGATGATGATTATCAAATTCAATAATGATTATTATTATTACAATGATGATGATATTAAATATGATGATAAGAAATAATTATAATGATATTTAAAATGATGATAGTGATGATGACGTTGATATTAATTAATGATGATGTCGATACTAAATGATGAAAAATATGGTGACTGATGATGATATTGATATGGTTATTACATGATGATATGATTGTGATGATGATAATGATTGTAATTATGACGATGATGACGATTATGATGATGACTATGATGGTTATAATGATGGCTGGAGTGATTTTGATGGTGACGGTGATGATGATGATGAATGTGATGATCATGATGATGATTGTGATGAGTATGATGATGACTGTGATGTTGATAATGATGATCTTTCCACTCAATAACCAGGACACGAACACGCTCTTTTTGGCCTCCTTGACAGCAACGCAGACGGTAAGGTCAACAAGGTCGACCTCGACGCAGCATTCAAGCTTGTAGATACTAACAGCGACAACATCATTGAAAGAAGCGAGTTTACCGTGTAAGTGTCACTATGGCATTATCTTTCTATTTCAACCAATGACTACATGAGATTTTGAACAACAAAGACACAAACAATAGATTGCACGATTTATTGCTTGGAATATTTCGCTGCATCTCGTCATTTACATACTGCAGAATTCACACAACAAAAAGTTCATTAACTAGATAAACCTTTCAAGCTGATATATACACATGTTCGCACAGTAAAGTCAATTGTCTACCACCGTAATTTTAAGCTGACTAACATGTCTTTCTGTTTGCACACATCTGGCTTGCGTTGATTTATCATTATTGCTTCTGCAAACTTTAACAAGCGAGTATTTTGTGTGTTAAACAACATGCGAAAGGCAATGTCTCTGTCAATCACATAGCCGCTGTCGAGAATGTGCCTAGCAATTGAAGACGCGGGGAACTTCCGGTGTGTCCGCCCCACTAGGCTCGCATCGCCTGTGTGTCGTATTTTGTCGACCCATTGAGGTATGTGTTCTGACACTCTTTTGTTCAGCTGTCTCTCTGTTCTGCCGTTGTAGACAGCCTGGCATCTACATGTGAATTGGTAAATACAATTGTTTTGGCGTACAGAGGCACAGGCTCTTTTACTGCTGGTGTGGGAATCGGTGTGGTTCTATACCTAATGACTGCAGTTGCAGCACAGAATGTTCGGCCTACTGCTGTAGTAAGCCGGTCTTGTTTGTAGACGTTGTATTACGTCATCCCTCGAAAGGTTAGCTGGATGAATACCTTGAGTTTAGTTTCGTCTGGTTTTGGTTTGGGCTGTTGGCAGTGGCGCTTTATAAATCCTGTGGCGTACCCATTAAGATTTAAGACATTCTTCAGAGTTTCAGTTTCCTCTGTCAGTGTGTCCTGGGTGCGTATCTTCCTAGCACGGTCAAACAGGGTCCGTACTAAGCCCCGTTTATACTGGACAGGTGTGAAGCTCTGAATATTTAGTTATTGGCCAGTCCATGTTTCTTTGCGGTACATCGATCTTTGAATAGTGCCGTCTACTATACGTCTCATTAGAATATCTAGAAACGGCAACACTTCGTTGTGTTCGTGTTCCATAGATAGAGATATGTATTTATGCGTCATGTTCATTATGGCCTGGAACGATGTTGCTTGTAGCTCGTCTGTGGTGACGGTGGACTACATGAGAATTTGTGTGGGGCGTAATAAAATGTTTTGCGTATCCCTTTACAGGACTTAGCTGTCAACAGCAGCATCTTTCAGCTGTCTGTTGATCTCTTGGCAAGATTACGCTCAGTAGTTTTGTGTGGGGCGTGCCATATTATAATTACGACCTATTTCAACTAATTTCTGCATGGTCAATTATGTGGCGTTTGTCATATTGTAACTAGCTCCACATTTCAACCACTGACTACAGGACTACAATATAATGTGTGCGGGGTGTGTTATATTTTTGCGTACAGACATGGTATGAGGCATCCCTAAAACAGAGGTAGTGTGTCATTGCTTTCCTTCTTGGTAGTGACCATACTGGCAGTTGAACGTTGTCATTGCCTCTTTAGAAAGACCCTCTGACTACCGTTGCCATACTTGAGACCACAAGCAGCAATCATTTATCCGCTGCTCCCCATGTTCCTCCACCATTTTCCCGTAGTTTTATGTGAGTCTGGTCGGGGGATATACTAAACCTTGTTCAAAGGGTATCCCGTGGGTTGGGAAAGGGAAAGAGATAGCTTGTTTACCTTTGATACGGGATACCTCTTAATCCACTACCAGGTCATTAGAAGACGAAAATCCACATTCTGTGGTCATGTCATGAGAAGGAGAAAGCTGGAGTATGGCGTTACAACAGGAAGGTTGAAGGGAAAGAGAGGCAGGGGAAGACCGAGAGCAAAGTGCTGGACAGTTTAACAATTTGTCATGGAGGAACAGAAATTATTGGAAGCACAAGAGGCAGATATGAAAACCAACGTTCCACTGCTGTGAACTATTATAAAACCAATCTCCCTTTCTCTCTTTGTGTCTCCGCTCCCACCCCCCCCCCCTCTCTGTCTGTCTATTTCTCTCTCTCTGTCTCTCTCTGTCTCTCTCTCTCTTTCTCTCTCTCTCTCACTCTCTCTCTCTCTCTCTCTCTCTCTCTCATATATATATATATATATATATATATATATATATATATATATATATATATATATATATATATATATATACACACGACTTTCTCCGTAATCTCGTATACTCTCGTAAGTAACCTGACGTTGTGTGAGAATTGGTAGGGTTCTCTCCGCGTCGGTAACTTATCGGGCATTTGAGCCGGTCGCTCAGAAAGCAATGGCAAACTACCGAGCATATTCATGCAAAGAAATCAACAATCAATATATATATAACTACTGAATATGTATATATATATATATATATATATATATATATATATAACTACTGTATATATATATTCAGTAGCATGTCCCTTGCAGGACCTAGCTCCCATAAGAACCTTCCGGAAAACTTCGCGATCATAATCAATATGTTCTGCGTCTGATACACCCATCTGGAGATCATCCACCACATCCTGCACCCATCTTCTCTTTGGCCTTCCTCTTCATTTCATCCAGAGCATATACACCTCCATAAATATTCTCTCCAAACTTTCATGAAGTTTCAAGTGACCAAAATATTTTAATTTTCTTTATTTTCTTGTCTTCAGTAGCCGACCTTCTTCAATATTGTCATATGGATGTATTAGTTCTTTTCTATATCCAAGATATTCTTAGAACCCGTCTATAACATTTATATTCAAAAGCATTTATGCGCTGTTCAGCTTATTTAGTGTGTGTGTGTGTGTGTGTGTGTGTGTCACAGCGGCTATGATGTTTGTGGATATATGTGCGTGTATATATGTGTGTCAGCGTCTTTGATGTGCATGGATATGTGTGTGTTTGTCCGCGTGTCAGCGTCTGTGATGTGCTTGGATGTATTGTGTGTGGATGTTTGTGTACATATGTGTGTTTCATGCGCTCCATATCTCGGCTAGGAGGCAATTTCAACTTTTAAAAAAATAGCCTGGCCCTAAATGGGCACGAACAGAAGCTCTGGGAAGCAAAGGCGTCAGATGTGATATTGACCTCATCATCCATCGAGTGACCATTAGCCTATAACAATATCGGGCTAACTGCCCATCACACAAACATACACCCACACACACCCACCCACACACAAACACACACACACATACACTCTGTGGTTAAGGGCTTGATAACGCGGTTTGTGAGCCCGTATACCCGGGTTCGAAACGCAGCGGTGCTGGTTTTTTCGAAAAAGGTATAGGAGCCGGTCGTTCAGAAAGCAATGGCAAACTACTGAACGTAAAATTCGCTCAGGAATCACGAACAGCGAAAATGTTGGGGTTGACTGCTACGTCCTGTGAAGGACATGCAACTCACACACACACACAAATACACACCCACACACACATACACACACACACACACACACACACACACACACACGCACGTGTAGTACAATGTTGGCATAAATATCGGTCATTAAAACAGAATATCTCATGTGACTTGCAAGTTGATGTATCTGACACCCGCTCCATCTATCCACAGAGCTTTCGCTGCTGTCGTCAGCCATGTCGGTTAATCAACAAGTTGAAACAAAGACTCCTACGGTACATGTATAAATGCCATTTGTGACACCACAGTTTGAGATTCGTTGCTTTACCATCGTTCGAGCCACTCTCTGTAAAGTAAATGAATGACATTGCCTGAAAATAAAATGCTGTATACCCAATATGTATACATGTTTTCGTTTGTTTAATCATGTAAATTGTGATGGTGTTTGTCTCTCAAAAATGATGATGATCATTCATTTCTTCCAGTGTGGTTGAAAGTTTGGAGTCGTAAGTTCCAGGATGGCTGCTAAGGCCTATTTTGACTCGAAATTTTTTTTTACAATGTGGGCAACGATTGCTTGATGCTCTAGGAGAAGGATCTCCTGCTGGGGAATTTTTTTTATTTTATTTTTGCCCAGTCTTTTTTTTTTCCATAGCTCTTGCAGTCCTGACTACACCTTTGCGTAATGATGTACGCCACGACATTCGGTCATCGGCAGTAGTTTCCTAAGTGTAGTGATGAATTATAAAAGCTTTTAGTGATATCGTCAGTGTCTTTAAAGCATTTCCTTTGGCCGCCTTGTGAACGTTTCGCCACAGCGAATCTCACCGTAAAGACTTCGTTTAGCGAGGCTGTGATTTGGCATGCGAGTCAGTAATTACAGAACCTTTATGCACGTCTTAAAGGCAACTTAAAGCGCACTTGACATATTATGCTAGACACTTATTTGTACAGACCAGGCGCCACTCAGTGGTTGATGCGGTAGTATCACACCGGCCACTTTAACTTCTCAAGAGATAACCTGGTACCGAGTCTAGGCGAGATCGACCTGCGAGCACTGGTCAATTCTTAACATTTGAATACGCGAAGAAATGTATTGTCCGTTACAGGCGTTTACGTCATACCTAGCCTCTATTGGCTGTTGGTGAGTGACTAGACAGTGTTAATGTCTGTCACTAGTTGCCCATTTCTTTCTGAACAATAAGTCAACGCTGAAGGATTTATTGGCGCGTGGAACTGCGTCGAAGTTGTATGCACAAGTTCAAGCAGGTTAAACCTCTCAGCCACCAGGGAAAGAACCAAGTACCGTACCAGGAACCTGGTGTAGGTTTGGGAAGTGTTAGAACCTTGACCTGTTGCAGGCCGGAGTGCACGGAGGATTAGATGGTCAGTCTTTCCCTCACTTAGCTGACAACGAGTGAAGTGCGGAACCCTGTGACATTATCAGTGCAGTCTGCTCCATCTTACACCAACATATTAATTCACCTGGTATCTATCACATCGTGTGTCACCGCTGTGCTATTCGACCTTAGCCTCTTCTACCAGAGACGATACCTTGTATTTCTATTCTTTCTAAGCGAGTAGCTATACGTATAGCCAAAGTGTCTCGGTTTCCCAAGACATGTGTTACTTGAGCGAGGTTTCCGAGATATTCAAATATTTTAGAACATCAGCATGTTTCTGTTTCACGACTGACGGTGTTCTAAGAATGTTGTAAAACACCAGCATGTTTCTGTTTCACGACTGACGGTGTTCTAAGAATGTTGTAGAACATCAGCATGTTTCTGTTTCACAATTGACTGCACAAAATAGAAGAACTAATATGGCGTGAAAGAATACCAATATGGAGCTCATGGGAAGAACTATAAAGGCATTAGTGAACCAAGAAATGAAGAAAGGACGCAAGCACAGGACAAAACATACTTTGAGAAACGTCCCTGAAAATGCGTTTGTCTAGAATCAACTGCGCAAACGTAATAGAGGAAGGTATAAAATCACATGGAGAAGAGAAACAAACTTGAATATGGAGAGGAATTGGACGAAGCTGCATTGAATAGTTAAGGATAGGAGGGCATGGAGTGAGTTGTCCCAATAAGGCACATGTGTCAAACTCAAGGCCCACAATCCACATCTGGCCCGCCGCACAATCATATCAGGCCCGAGAGATCTCAACTGACGTACACATAGTGTCGGCCCAAGGGAGAATTTTAGGCAAAAATATTGTTTATGGTCGCGATATAAAGTGCACATCAAATTGCCTAATTAGAAGCCTTCTGAATGATAGGCTACCTGAGAGCGTTCTCGCTTCGATCAGAATAAGCGAAAATAAATGTTGTGCAGTGATTTAGTGTTCGTCGTTATAGTTAACTAGCAACGTTCAGATGCTCGTTTTAGATTGGCGAATAAAAAATGAAAGTAGTGTAATGCCCGGATATTACATCACTATTTCCCGATACAGCTAACCCAATGTCAACCTGTCGGTAGACGCACAATCTTTTAAAATCAAATCTAGCCTTTAAAATGACCAAGAGAAAAGTTTATTCTGAAAACAGGGCATTTCAAAGCCGCTGGGATGCTGAATATATGTTTACTGATAATGGCAGTAAACCTGTTTGTCTAATTTGTGGAGACAATGTGGCTGTGATCAAAGAATATAATCTGAGACGGCACTACGAGACTAAACATCATGACAAGTTAAACAGCTTGAATGCAGAGCAGAAGCTACAGAATGTAGAAGAATTGAAGAGGCATCTAACATCAGAGCAGATGTTTTTCACCAAAGCAAAATCACAAACTGATGCTGCAGTGAAAGCAAGTTTTATTGTGTCAGAGGAGACAGCAAAATCAGGCCGACCATTTATAGAAGGAGAGTTTCTGAAGCGCTGCGTGATGAAAGTGTGTGACGTCTTATGTTCAGACAAAAAACAGATGTTTGCAAAGGTAAGCCTTAGCAGAAGTACGCTTGTTGATCGGGTTTGTGAGATGGCCGCTGATGTGAAAATACAGCTAATCTAAAAAGGCAAAGACTTTGTTGCATTCTTCCTTGCTGTCGATGAACGTAATGACACGACTGACACTGCCCAGCTCGCCATCTTCATCCGTGGAGTGGACTCCAGTTTGAATTTTACAGATGAAATATTGGACATGAAATCCATGCATGGGACAACGACAGGAAAAGACTTTTTTGACAACGTATGTTGCCAAAAGTCAACATGACCTGCCTTGGGACAAACTCATAGGACTGACAACAGATGGAGCATCGGCTATGTGTGGCGAAAAAAGTGGACTAGTTGGAAGGATGCGGTTAAAGATATAGGATAACTTTACTGGTGAATTTATAGCATATCACTGCATCATACACCAAGAATGGCTGTGTGGTAAAGTCCTCAACATGGAACATGTAATGAGCATTGTAACACAAACTTTATCAGAGCCAAAGGTTTAAATCAGCGCCAATTTCAGTCTTTTTGTGTGTGCAGGAAAAGAGTCGGCGTTCAGTGACATGCCTTATCATACAGAAGTGCGGTGGCTAAGAGTGAAAATGTATACACCAACGATGTTTTATTATTAAAACTTTTTTTCTGTTTTAATTTATATTAATATTTTTAAAAAAGGAGTAATTTTCAGCTTATTGAATGTTTATCCTGTCCGGCCCGCAACATTACGTGTGATTTGAGTTTTGGCCCGCTTAGCGATTGAGTTTGACACCCCTGCAATAGGGATACATGTGAAAGAGGAAGCAGAATACAGAAGAACAACGCATATCTTTCGCAGTCATTAAGAAGGTGGTTTCAGGAACACCACTATCATCACAGATTGAGGTTAAGATACCCCATTCTACAAGAGTTCCTCTGCCAAGTCCATGTTCATTCACGTGTTGTTTATCACGTCTTGTACCCAGGGCTGTGGTACTCGACCTCAGCCTCTTCTTCCAGAAACTATACCTTCTATTACCATTCTTTCTAAGAGAGTAGCATTACATATAGCCAAAATGTGCCAACCATGTACAACAGAGATTAAGAGCAGAATATGGAAAGCAAAAGCCACATTTCAGAAAATGAAGGGTATCTTGTGCAATAAGTCACTATCACTGAATGTAAGAAAGAGAGTGATGAAATGCTTTGTAGAACCAGTTTTGCTGTATGGCTGTAAATCTTGGAATGTAAATGAACAAATTAAAAAGAAATTAGAAGCAACACAGATGTGGTTCCGGAGACGAATGTTGCGAATTCCTTGGACTGCCAGAGTAACTAACGACGACTGCCTGAAACAGGCTAATGAAACTAGAACATTATATACAACAATAAGAAAGAGACAAATACTATCTTCGGTCATGTGATGAGAAGAGAGACACTGGAGAACATCGTGACAATTGGAAAGATAAAGGGGAAGAGAGGCAGAGGCAGACCAAGAGAAATGATACTGGCTGAATTGAGACGGTGGCATGGAGGAATATCATCAGCAGAGTTCACCCAGAACATCACAGACCAGGATCTGTGGAGAGAAATGATCGCCTACGCCAGCTGGCGTATGATGATGATGATGATGATGATGATGATGATGATGATGATGATGATGATGATGATGATGATGATGATGATGATGATGATGATGATGATGATGATGATGATGATGATGATGATGATGATGATGATGATGGTGAAAATGTGTCGGTTTTCCAAGAAATGTGTGTCTTGAGCGAGGCTGCACAAGACATGTGTGTGTTTCCTTAGCGAGCTTTCCGAGGTTTTCAACTGTTGTAGAACACCAGCATGTTTCTGTTTCACAATTGACGGTGTTCTAAGAATCTTGTAGAACACCAGGATGATTCTGTTTCACAACTGTCTGTGTTCTAAGAATCTTGTAGAACACCAGGATGATTCTGTTTCACAACTGTCTGTGTTCTAAGAATCTTGTAGAACACCAGGATGATTCTGTTTCACAACTGACGATGTTCTAAGAATCTTGTAGAACAACAGCATATTTCTGTTTCACAACTGACGGTGTTCTGAGAATGTTGAATCAGCATACAGATTCAGGAAGATTTTGACAATTGACAACGACTTTCAAGTGGACCCGTCCTGAAAGGAGCATGAAGGAAATGCATGGGGAAATAAAGGCGGCCGTTCAAAGATCGACCACGTCACGGTGTGAGATCCGATTGGTCTACAAATATATGGATCTAGCAGCACATGTCATGTGTGACATGGGACGTGTAAAAGTGACATTTACTTGACTTTTACTACGTTCACACATCTGGATTTTCTTATTTAATAATTGTTATACTTTCCATGAGTCTCATCGGCCAATGAGAAAAGATTCTGGACAGCCCTGTGTCTTGGCAAATAAGGCGGTCAATACACGAAATGATACATGCTGTTGGAGATCGAGGTGTGGAAAAGCATGATAGCCCACGCCTGCCGGCAAGACACTTGATAACAATCTTGCCACATGAAACGCGCATGGTAGCAGCATTTTACTTGTGTTTCTTTCCGTTCAAGTGTTTGACGTCGGCTCTAAATGCTTTTTGTACCCAGAATACAGAATTAATGTTTAATAATTTAGACATCTAGGAAGTGTTATCATAGATAGAAGTAGGCAAAGACCTATACTGACTTCACAAAGGATTTCAATAAAGTAAGACAAATCAACATGATGAAGGTGTTAGCAGATCTACAAATTGATGGGAAAGACTTCAGGTGTTAAACTATATACTGGAAACAGCAGGCTGCCAAAAAAAAATTGATAAAATGTAGGTCAATATCAGCCAATTCAGAGATGTGTGCGACAGGGGTGTGTAATGTTTCAGATCTTTTTTTTTTTTTTTTTTTTCAATATACAGTGAATATAGTTTTAGAAATGTAGAAAATACTAGAAACATTCATCACCATTGCGGGAATTAACATCAACGATATTAAATATAAGGATGATTGCCACATGGTGGTCACGCCCACACGCACCACCAAATGTAAATTGGGAGATTCCCAGTCTAACAATAGAATGACTTGACGACTAGAAACTGAGGACGACGTAATCATCGTCCGGGACAGCGGAAAGGTGACTTCGAGAAAGGAGATCAAGACGGCTGTGTGTATTTTTCCCTGAAAGCTCCGTGAGCAAAAGGTTTGATCATCTAGGGCAAAGCATTGTTACTGAGGAAGGGATATCGCCTGTTTGGATATAGCATTCTTGTCATACTCAGGACCGGAACAGATATCAAGTATAGACAACGAGTTAACGAGTTATGTTTGGACATGGGTGGCAATATGCTTTAGGAGATTGGGTAATTATAGAATTATATGAACGGCCAAGTGGTATTAACATATATAACGTCCCGTGCCCGTGTTAGGGTCCCGTTATATGATACGGCAGTGTTGTGTTCATTTTGTCTAAAAGAGAGCAGATCCGAAATAAAAGGATTTATCTCAAAATTATATCAGTCTTCAAGGTGAGCGACTTTTATTACATACATTCATTCAAGTTTGAGTTCTATCGGTTGTAAGCATGTTGAGAAACGTGGGGACTTCGATCCGAGGAAACAATGGTGTAATGCAAACAAGCGATGATTGATTCCCGCTATATCAGAAGTAAAGATACAATGAATGCGCGCCACAATGATAAATTCCTTTGCACGATAAGACATCAGGAGTACACAGAATGCGCCAACATGGCAGTTGCCGAAAGATTGTGAGTAACGCCAACATACTTATTATTTGACGATTATCTGCAGGTAAAGTGACTAAATAATTTAATTAAACTAGTCCTTCATAAGTGCCACAGTTTGAGAAGTTTATGAGTGGAAAGAAAGGAATAAAGATTGCACTATACTATATTAACTGGTCTACATACATGGTGCGCACGAGCAGAAACAGATAATGAACATTACGTGTATCTAATAACAGCAAATTATATACTATCGTTTGAGACAATAGTAAATAGTTAAATACGATCATAATATTGTCCAAGTTTGGGAAAGTGAAGCACAATACAGTAATGGAGAAGTAAACACAACTGATATATTTGGTTTACGGATCGTTTGAGTCCACACTCGACTTATAATGTGTTGTTGGTACAGAAGAAGGAGGCGTTAGCTTCCTACACGACATTTCCACTCTATTAACAAAGCAGTGAGTCAAACTTATAATAGGAGAAAGAACACTTACTTTCACGCCAACATGGCAGTTGCCGAAAGATTGTGAGTAACGCCAACATACTTATTATTTGACGATTATCTGCAGGTAAAGTGACTAAATAATTTAATTAAACTAGTCCTTCATAAGTGCCACAGTTTGAGAAGTTTATGAGTGGAAAGAAAGGAATAAAGATTGCACTATACTATATTAACTGGTCTACATACATGGTGCGCACGAGCAGAAACAGATAATGAACATTACGTGTATCTAATAACAGCAAATTATATACTATCGTTTGAGACAATAGTAAATAGTTAAATACGATCATAATATTGTCCAAGTTTGGGAAAGTGAAGCACAATACAGTAATGGAGAAGTAAACACAACTGATATATTTGGTTTACGGATCGTTTGAGTCCACACTCGACTTATAATGTGTTGTTGGTACAGAAGAAGGAGGCGTTAGCTTCCTACACGACATTTCCACTCTATTAACAAAGCAGTGAGTCAAACTTATAATAGGAGAAAGAACACTTACTTTCACGCTTATGACACTGATATAACTACACACAAGGATGGTACGATATTGCCAGTACCCACACATTTAACATACGAGTATCAAGAATAGGAGGACACATATGAAGATTAAGTTGACACAGTACCACTTCATTACTTCGAACTTTACTTTTCACGGGAAACTTCAATATATATTTACGAGTTACAACGGGATATCTGACAGAATACATAGAGACACGTTATCATTACACCTCAACATGCAGGAAATCTAACACGTGTACACTCACTTGATTTGAAGTCGAAGCATACAGATAGACTTTAATGTCACATAGTACCCAATTGTTCAAGGTATTTAATCGATAACGATTCACATTGGGACAGTTATATTTATTATATCGGGACATTAAAGGACATTATGCACATCAAGATACTACTGGACACTACACTGCACCTGGAACGCATCGAGGCGTTACATGTTCCTCAAGACTCTGACGACAGGAACATATAAAGACACTTATGGATATTACACATTGCACCGCTGTAGCAAATGACTCAATTATTTATTGACATTGTTCCAATGTTAGCGATCCTCACTAGGACACCATTGAGCTCATTTACGGACATGGAAGTAACACTTCGTTCGTCTAACGACACCATTTCATGATTGTGGATTGACACAACGACGATACAAACATTAACTCATTACGTCGACATCTACGGACAACGGTAACGTTTGGACATTGATTGACTGTACACGGATACACTACACACGTCAGGAGGCTACTCACTTTACACTTCAGCGGTTACACATCGGAACGTTTTACGGATTGACAATTAATATTTTTTTCATCGTGATACCAGACACAGTCGAATCGGTCACATATTGGACTTTAGGTACCAGAACCGGATGCAGGCAGATCTACTGATTTCACTGTGGGCATCATACATTCGGATACCTACAGCAGCCTAAACGTATCACAATAAGGCTGCAGTAAAATTCAAACGTCGTCGCTACACTACAGCCAACTACGTGTTATGGGTTGGTTACGGACTTCCTGAGTCCAGGGTGAAAGTAGTACAAGTTAATTGTACTATCGTTCAAGCCAGGAGCAACAGTCTATTGTGGACACAGCTTCTCGGGTATAAATCAACAAGCATACCAATACTCGAGTGGTGACCACGGATCAATTCCTTAATGAACTGATCGACACAATTCTATGTCAAAATTTTTGAACGACAGGAACTCTGCTCGGTTATCTATGTACAAGAGAGCCGGAAAAAGGCCAGTAATTGTTATTCATTGTTGATTGATGTTATGTTGACTCATAATAAGGCTACTTATTTTATTTGCGGGTGGTTAGAAGGCCTTGATGAGCTAATGATATCTGATATCTTGATAAGTTCATGAAGTGATTTGTGGGTTGACAAGAGCCAGGTCATTACGAATTAATTTTGTTTGGTTTTGATCTTGCGGGCGTCACCTCAATATTATAGTCTCGTCTTTACGTTAGTAGTATAGTAGGAACATTATCCGTCAAAAATGGGGATAAAATTTTGTTATCGTTTGTAAACAGTAATATGTATTTACGTCAGTCGTCAATCGTCTCTTATGATTATTAGTTGTCTTGCGTCACACATATTGTATATTAGACATATTTCTTCATATTTATTTTATAATTTAGATCTGTTTCGTTCATTATAGATATATTTGGTTGATTCTTTGTTGTGTTCGAATTTACACTACAGAGTTGATTGAGTTCGTGTTTGCTCAACGGTGATACAATACTTACGTTACTATCTGATTGATGGTGATTTGAGATATTATCACAATTTTGTCGATTCTTTTCTTCTCTTGCCTACGTCCATATTTATTTCAGCCAGATAGCTCATTTTACAGGTAGGACAATAGGACAAGATGTCTACGCTGCAACATTTCATTGAAATGGGCGAGAAGACTGGTCTAACTGGTGCTGAGCTTCGAAATTGGGCAAAGCTTGAGTTCAGTGAACAACAGAAACGTGACAAGGAGGAAAGACAGGAAAGACTGGCATCAGAAAAGCAAGCGAAACAACTTGAGAGAGAAATGAAAGAAAAAGAGATGGCGATCAGACAAAGTGAGATAATTTTGGAACGTGAACGAATGGAGTCTAGAGAAAAAGAATTAAATGCGGAAAAAGAGAAGTTAATGATAGAGATGCAAATAAAAGAGAAACAGATGGCTGCAGAAGCGGAATTGAAGATAAAGCAAATGGCTGCAGAAGCGGAACTTAAGGAAAAACAAATGGCTACAGAGGCAGATTTGAAGATGAAACAAATTGTTGCTGAAGCAGAACTTAAAGAGAAACAATTGGCTTTTGATAGGGAAAGACTTGCTACAGAAACACTCTGGAGAGACAAGGAGGTTGAAGGTAATCTAAGGGTCAAGACGCTTGAGATGGAACGTGGAGCTGAAATCGAACGAGAGAAAATGCTGACTAAGCAGAACGATCCTGTGAAAAAGTACCAAGGTTTATTCAGGAATTTTCAACAAGGTGATTCGGTTAGTTCTTGGATGACTAATTTTGAAGTACTCGTAAAGCATTACAAGGTACCAGAGAAGGACATACCAATTTTATTTCACCGTCATCTGGCATTGGAGCCGTTAAAAGTGATTGAGTTGATTCCTGAGGATTTACGTACAAATTACAAATATATGCGCGATCGTGTGCTGTCACATTTTTCATTAGACGAATCTGGATTACGAACTAAGTTTAAAACACTTACACCGAAATCGAATCAAACATTCCTGGATTTCGCTTCGGAAATGTCTTCTAGTTTTGATAAGTGGTGTAAGGCTGCGGATATTAATGATAGTTATGAGAAAGTGAGAGACTTAATTATCAGAGATAGAATGTTATCTGCAATACCAGAACCTATGTCAGTATTTCTTATGGAAAACAAATGTAAGAGTTTAAGTGAGATGGAAGCTAAAGGTGAGTCTTACTTTAATGCACATAGAGACGTATTTGCCAACTGTACTCAACCTGAATTAGTAATAGGAGCAAGTGCAAAATTCCAAAGAGGAAACGGTAAGTTTAGAAAGTTTGGTAGTGGTAGCAATAGAAATAGTCCTTACAATAGAGAAGGTGATAGACCAAGGAAAGGCCAATTCAACAGATGTCAGTATTGTAGATTAACGCATGGAAATTTAGAGATGTGTGATAAACATCCAGGTTATACCGCATATCTGAAGGACATTATTGCTAAGAAGAGAGGTAAGTATGACTCTTTTAAAAGAAGCATTAAATGTTTCTCATGTAGGGCGTACGGACACACAAGCAGGTCTTGTCCAATGAGAAATTCCTGGAAGGAAGCCAGTATCGCATATGTGTTGTCTAGTTGTAGTAGCGATTCAGATGATCTAGAGGACACACACGCAGCCATTATAGAGTCATACAAGAACAAAACAGGTAAAGAAGGTAATAATAGTGATGATGACCTTACATCAGCCAATAAGAGACATATTCACGAGGCAAATGCAGCATACACTCGTCAAGGTACTCTGACGATACACCAAGCGTTGGTGAATGGTTTACCAACAACCTGTTTTAGAGACACAGGGTCCGATATTACAGGTGTTAATCACAAACTCATAAGAGAAAGTGATTATACAGGTAAAAGTATTGAGTGCAGGACATTTGGGGGTACAATAGAAATGTACAAAACTGCATGGGTCAGTATAAAATGCAAATACTATAAAGGTCGAGTGTGCGCAGCAGTACTACCAAACCCATGTGCTGGGTTGATAATTGGTAACATCGCAGATGTCAAAGATTACGCTCAAACTATAGAACGCAAACCTGATGTGATACTCACAACAACACAAGAAGAAAGAATTACACATTCATTAAAAGTTCAACTGACTGGTAATAACAACAGTGTGGCACACAAAAATAGAACAAAAGTTAAACACAATAGTTACAAACAACAGATGAAATGGGATGTTGAAACCATATTTATGATAAATATGTTGAGTTGGCTTAAATTGACTTTATCTCAGGTTACATCCATAGTCACAAACACAGCCTCACAAACAAAGGCATATATTGATGATATTGTGAATAAAAATACAGTCATTCAATCACTCAAGAAAATTTACACACAAGTCAATGATAACAAACAAAATTACGATGCATTAATTAATGTGTACTTTATTTGCTTGGCTTGTTTCTGCTACAAATTAATCAAATATACTTTATTGTCGTTATATATACGAGTGAAAGTTATGACAGTGTTCAATTTAACAAAGTTGAAAAGTACAAATATGAACATACGTTCAGTACGGAAACACCATAAGTATGAAAGAAAGAAAGAGAGAAAGAAATAGAATAAAAGAGAAGAATAAAAGAAAAATAGAATGGGATGAAAGTGTTAGGTTCATATTAACACAAAATACATTACAGACACATTTACAGTCTGATTACTTAGAATTCCAAATTTTTTAGATCTAAATCTATATTTGTTCAAAGTGTTCACACTATCTCATATCTCCACACTTGGGTGTGTGAAAATATTTTAGTTCTCTATTGTACAGATAAAATATATTGTTATTTTATGATGATAAATTGGTTAAGGATTTATTCTTGTTGAGTCATAATATTAGAATATAATTCTGAGTTATTTTCTTAAAAAGTTTTAAATCTTTGAAATGTATGATTTTTCACATGTATATATCTATATTACAGACCTATAAAAATAGTTGGACAGAGGATCATGAGAAATTATTACAACAAATAAAAACTCTATTTAGTACATATCCTATTTTGAAATTACCTGATATTTCAAAAGATTTTGTTTTACAAACGGATGCTAGTTTACATGCTATTTCAGCTGTATTACTTCAATTGCATGAGGGGAAACTACATCCTATTCTTTATTTCAGTAAAAAGCTATCTGAAACTCAAAGAAATTATGCTGTTACTGAACTAGAGGCTTTAGCTTTAATTGAAAGTATTGAAAAGTTCTCTAGATACTTACTAGGTAGGAAATTTCTAGTTCTTTCGGATAACAAACCGCTACAAATTTTCAATTCGGGTCATCCAAAGAATTCTAGAGTACATAGATGGTCATTACTATTACAGGATTATGAATTTGACATTTGTCATATTCCTGGAAAAGATAATAATCTTGCTGACATTCTGAGTCGATTATAGAATGGCAGATTTTCTTGTTGATTATGTAGAGTTGAATTAGAGTTATAGTTTTGTTGTATTAAGTTCAAAGTTCAGATATATATTGAGTTGATTACGTATTATAAACCTTATTAGTGGGTCAAGATAACAATAACCAACATGTTAAGATAGGTTATTTGATTAAATATTATAAATAAGGTACATTTGTATCTGATATGTGTTCAAAACAGGGCCACGGCAAGGATGAAAGTTATTAACAGAGACAAGGACTTCCGATCGGAAAGAACTCAGAAACACTTGAGTATAAAGTTGTAATTGTGAATGACTATATTTGATTTATTTAGCATTTATATTAGTTAATGAGAAATGTTGGGTCCGAAGGGTATGTGTTATGTTATGCTGTATGCTTATGAATCAGTACAGGAGCTAAATATAACCAAGTGACAATCCAAATCCCAAAGGAAAATATCGGGAAAAAGTTAAGGTGGAATCACAGACAAGCACCCTACCCATTAATATTGTCATACGACACCAAGTAACGACTACGTCTAACCTGGTTACTGGAAAAACATCATTATTACCCTCGTCCTAGAACTAGGACATACTTGTCATTAGGACAAGGTAGGGACTAATATTAACTTATTAGTTGAACTGATCCCATAGGATCAGTCACACGACGTTCGACGTAGGGTTCGGACAGGTGGGCGTGCCCGTTATGTAGCATTTATGATTTTTTTTTGGAGGGTTAATGATGGGGTAAATCCTGGAACTATGTGGTAGTGCGTAAAAATATGGTTACAGTTGTAAGTAATTATGAGAAGAAAAATGACATAGCATTTTTTTGGGGGGGAGGGGGCATTATGCCACATGGTGGTCACGCCCACACGCACCACCAAATGTAAATTGGGAGATTCCCAGTCTAACAATAGAATGACTTGACGACTAGAAACTGAGGACGACGTAATCATCGTCCGGGACAGCGGAAAGGTGACTTCGAGAAAGGAGATCAAGACGGCTGTGTGTGTTTTTCCCTGAAAGCTCCGTGAGCAAAAGGTTTGATCATCTAGGGCAAAGCATTGTTACTGAGGAAGGGATATCGCCTGTTTGGATATAGCATTCTTGTCATACTCAGGACCGGAACAGATATCAAGTATAGACAACGAGTTAACGAGTTATGTTTGGACATGGGTGGCAATATGCTTTAGGAGATTGGGTAATTATAGAATTATATGAACGGCCAAGTGGTATTAACATATATAACGTCCCGTGCCCGTGTTAGGGCCCCGTTATATGATACGGCAGTGTTGTGTTCATTTTGTCTAAAAGAGAGCAGATCCGAAATAAAAGGATTTATCTCAAAATTATATCAGTCTTCAAGGTGAGCGACTTTTATTACATACATTCATTCAAGTTTGAGTTCTATCGGTTGTAAGCATGTTGAGACAATAATACAGTATTCATTGCAAACAGTGAACAGGATCTGAAACATTTTGTATATATGGTTTCTTCTTCTTCTTCTTCTTCTTCTTCTTCTTCTTCTTCTTCTTCTTCTTCTTCTTCTTCTTCTTCTTCTTCTTCTTCTTCTTCTTCTTCTTCTTCTTCTTCTTCTTCTTCTTCTTCTTCTTCTTCTTCTTCTTCTTCTTCTTCTTCTTCTTCTTATTCTTCTTTATCTTAATGTACATAGTAAACAACATGGATTATATTCAAATTGTAAGAAGACAGAGAATATGGTCGGCGCTAGGAAGAAATAAATACTACAGTGTAATAAAGCGCAATTGTAAATAATCTTAAATAAGTGCATCAGTGCAACTATCTCGAAAACGTCATAACATCTGATGGGAGATGTCTTGAAGAGATTAGAACGAGAATCACTATGGCAAAGGAAGCCTTTTTGCAAGATGGAGAGCATACTGGCCAATAAAACAAACACATGTCAATTCCAACGAGAAAAAGAGTGTTGAAGAGCTACATAGAACCTATATTTTTGTATGGATGTGAAACGCTGGCAATCTGGAAAAAAAAAGACAAACATCTAACGGCAGTGGAAATATAGCGGTTTCTGAAGTAAATGCAAAGAATAACATGGCCAGACAGAAAAAAAGCAATGAGCAAGTGCTACAAGTAGCAGACAAAAACCGTATATTGATTAGAGAAATTAAACGTAGCCAGTCAACATATTGTGGGCACGTTATGAGAAGAAAAACACCAAAGAACTTGATGACAGATGTCAAGACTGAGGGGACAAAAACAAGGGGAGCAGTGAAGTAAATATATGTATGCCTTGACCCCATGGCATGGTCGAGACAAGAACACAGAGCTGATCCACGACTCTGATGATCGTTTAAGAAGGGGAACATGACCACCAAAGCTTATCGGTATGGCACATGATGATGATGTTCACTTAAGATAGCAGAATAAAATTAGAAATTGAAGAATTCAAATATGCTACGTAACGTCTAGTACTAATAGCATATTCACGCCAACCCCAATGCCATATATATAAACATTGCGTATTATCCAAATCACACATGTGCAAAAGGAAAACTTGCTAGATGAGATGCCTGAGAAGAGCTGCCTACTTAACTATCCGTGACCTAGTAAGAAATAATGCTATCAGACAGACAGTGTGATTAACAACTTGTGCAACTTATTGGTCGGCAGAAGATAAAATGGTTCGACCATCCCTTTAGAACGCCCAAACAAAAAAACCAAAAATCAACTACCAGCACTGCCATCACATCAAAGAAGATCTGATACGCGAGTAACATGCCACCCGACAAGAAAATTGATTGACGACACCAAAGATTTCTCATAATTTCACGGAATAACATTATTCATTGCAACCAATCAACGGCCGGAACTTCAACTATCTCTTCGAGTGAAGCTTGACGGCAAAGAGAAGAAGATGTTGCCCTGGCCATGCGAGCGTTTGGTGGAATGCAGGCTGATAGGCTGGCAGGGAATGCACCTCTTGGTAGTAGATTACCTAAGGATAATGGAGAAGTGGTAAAACACCTGTGGGACCAGGTGGAGGAGGCTGGGGAACAGATTGATAATCTGTATGTGGAAAGAATGATACCTGAAATGGCAGGGGCTCGGTAGGGGTTCAGGAAGAATCTCAAAACTGAGAGGGAAGACCAGATGAATGTTCAGTCAGATAGCAGTGGGAACGATTAGTAGCATGACTCGTCTCTGGGTGTTGAATGAGGGGACGGGTGGGATATGAGAATGTCCTGAGTGCAGTGGTGTCGGTTCTTAGCTCAACTCAACCCAAGAGGAAGATGATGATTGTTATTCCTCGCATTGCCATGACCTTCCATCCTGTGACTTCCTTCGAACAGTCCACATTAGGGAGATGATGATTGTTATTCCTCGCATTGCCATGACCTTCCATCCTGTGACTTCCTTCGAACAGTCCACATTAGGGAGATGATGATTGTTATCCCTCGCATTGCCATGACCTTCCATCCTGTGACTTCCTTCGAACAGTCCACATTAGGGAGATGATGATTGTTATCCCTCGCATTGCCATGACCTTCCATCCTGTGACTTCCTTCGAACAGTCCACATTAGGGAGATGATGATTGTTATTCCTCGCATTGCCATGACCTTCCATCCTGTGACTTCCTTCGAACAGTCCACATTAGGGAGATGATGATTGTTATTCCTCGCATTGCCATGACCTTCCATCCTGTGACTTCCTTCGAACAGTCCACATTAGGGAGATGATGATTGTTATCCCTCGCATTGCCATGACCTTCCATCCTGTGACTTCCTTCGAACAGTCCACATTAGGGAGATGATGATTGTTATTCCTCGCATTGCCATGACCTTCCATCATGTGACTTCCTTCGAACAGTCCACATTAGGGAGATGATGATTGTTATTCCTCGCATTGCCATGACCTTCCATCCTGTGACTTCCTTCGAACAGTCCACATTAGGGAGATGATGATTGTTATTCCTCGCATTGCCATGACCTTCCATCCTGTGACTTCCTTCGAACAGTCCACATTAGGGAGATGATGATTGTTATCCCTCGCATTGCCATGACCTTCCATCCTGTGACTTCCTTCGAACAGTCCACATTAGGGAGATGATGATTGTTATTCCTCGCATTGCCATGACCTTCTATCCTGTGACTTCCTTCGAACAGTCCACATTAGGGAGATGATGATTGTTATTCCTCGCATTGCTATGACCTTCCATCCTGTGACTTCCTTCGAACATTCCACATTAGGGAGATGGCTACTGAGCTGCCACGACGTTTTATTCTCCGGATCACTCAGTTCTCCACTTAGTACTCACTGGTGTACTCCACATAGTGCTCACTGGTGTACTCCACTTAGTACTCACTGGTGTACTCCACTTAGTACTCACTGGTGTACTCCACTTAGTACTCACTGGTGTACTCCACTTAGTACTCACTGGTGTACTCCACATAGTGCCCATAGGTGTACTCCACTTAGTACTCACTGGTGTACTCCACATAGTACTCACTGGTGTACTCCACTTAGTACTCACTGGTGTACTCCACATAGTACTCACTGGTGTACTCCACATAGTACTCACTGGTGTACTCCACTTAGTACTCACTGGTGTACTCCACATAGTACTCACTGGTGTACTCCACTTAGTACTCACTGGTGTACTCCACTTAGTACTCACGGGTGCACTCCACATAGTACTCACACATGGAATCTACCTGCCCAGAGCCCAGTAAGACAATCACGGGTTGTCACGGATCCACATACACTAGGCTGTCTCCTTGGATCTCCTTGGCGAAATCGTTACACTAACTGCCTCGCGCTCTGAAGGTTGTGGGTTCCATTCTGGATTCATTCGGTTCACGAGCGCAGTTTTCTCAGAGACTCCTGGGGGTCGTCGCAGCCGCCCTTCGGAAATAGACCGAGCAAGGTGGGATAAAACTTTTCAATGAAGTCCATCTTATTGCCTTTTAGAGCCTTTTTAATTCATATAGAACTCACTTGCGTCATTGACCATGAAATCAAATCAAATCAAATCAAATCAACTTTATTAGGGTCACAAATTGAGCGCGCAGGCCCGTCTTACATTCGGCCCTTCCAATCACTCGTCTTTCATTCATCAAGAGCATTATACATTTACATAGGAAGAAAAATAAACATTGTGAAATGAATGTTGTAAACATAAACAAGGCAAATTACCATGTTATGAGGCCCATCTCCCACCTACCCATACATCACCCCACCCACACACACACCCCCACCTACCCACATACACGCACACCAAGGGACACATACATACCTCACCAACCGACCCATCCCCCTTCAGCACATCCCACACCCACATACTCTCCCCACACCTGTTCCCCCAACCAAAACACACTCGCCACCCACAAACATTCCCCCACCAACCCACACATCCCACGCCCACCCACATACACATCCTAACCCACACATCCTCTCCCCATCCACACCTCAAACCACCCATCCCCCAGCCACATCTCCATTGACCACATATTCACCACCCACGCACACAATCCCCCACCAACCCACACATCGCACATCCACTCATACATCCCCAAACCATACACACACATCCCCACCAACTGAGATCTCCCTACCCCCCCCCCACACACACATCTCCCTAACCACCCATACATCCCCAATCCACTCACACACCCCATCACCCACACATACATCCTCCACCCACACATACATGCCTTAACCCAATCCCCCACTACACAATCCCCCACCCGCACATCACATACATCCCCTACCACGCAATATTCCCAACCCACGCACCACACACACACATATCCCTCACCAACACATTCCACACCCACATACCACCACACATCCCCACACACATATCCCCCACCCACATACCGCACAATATTCCCACCCACACCCACACAGATACCCTTACCCATCCACCCCACATATCCCCACCCACACACCACAAAAATCCCCCATCCACACATACATACCTCACCCACACAATATCCCTAACCAACACACCACACACCTCTCCCCACCCACACACGCATTCCCTACCCGTCCACCAACACACACTCACTCACGCACACATTCTCCACTAAGCACCCACACACCCTCACCCACCCCCAACCAAACATCTCTCGATCACAATACCCCTACCCACACACATCCTCCACCCACTGACGCATCCCACCCCGACACATACACATCCCTCACCCACTACACATCCCTAAGCCACTCACACACCTCCACCCACACATTCCCCATCCACGCACACATCTCCCACGCACACACCCCCACATTCTTCCCCCAACCACCCCACCCATACACACAATCCCCGCACCCATCACACACATCCCCCACACCACACACAATCCCCCACCCACACACATATCCAAATATCACTACCCACAAAAACCCACACACCCCAACCCATCCAAACGCATACCCCCACCCACACATCCCCCACCCACACATATCACCACACTCACACACATCCTCCACACACACTCACACCTCCTCACATCTAGACACATACAAAATGTCTCACGTTAGCATTGAAACTAGTATGAACAAACTCCCACACTTTACTCACACACATACACTGACAATTGTCGTGAGCAGTCTCATAAAAATGTTAAACATGGAGAAAAATGTGTACATAAAAAGTATGTGACGTAAACATAGTGATGCTCCCACACACACACACACACACACACACACACACACACACACACACACACACACACACACACACACACACACATTCACTCTCACGCTCACTCATTCTGTCTCTCATTCACACTCACTGACTCTCTCACTCAAACTACAGTAATGTACATAAGTTTATATTATACATGATAAAATCAAATGGTATTTAACTGATAATATGACAGATGAGAATATCCAAACATATGGATTCGCGTGTTATATAACATGCGTGTTACATGACATGCATATGCTCAGCGCTCTCTCTCTCTCTCTAACTCTCTCTATCTCTCTCTCTCTCTCTCACTCTCTCTGTATTCTTTCATATACACACACTCACACGCATGCGCGCGCTCTCACACACACACTAACACATCAACTCTCGAACTGTCTCACTCTCTCACACACAATCCTTCACACATACACACTCACTCTCTCAATCACACTCTCTCACACATATACATACGCATGAACGCATGCACGCACACACACACCCCCTCACCCACTCTCACACATACACGTACGAATGCATGCACTGACACATTCCCCTACCATTTCTCGCTCAATCACTGTCTCCACACACACACGCTCGCACGTGCGCACATACACATTCACTCTCTCACTCTCTCTGACACCCACTTTCTCTCTCACTCTCTCTCTCTCTCTTTCTCTCTCTCTCTCTCTCTCTCTCTCTCTCTCTCTCTCTCTCTCTCTCTCTCTCTCGCTCCCACACATATATAGTGAACAATTATAGTTAAACAATTATAATGAACGATTATAATGAACAATTATACCAGTAAATGAATTATGGTGGCATATAGTCGGTATGGATTAAGTATTGAAAGAGTTTTCGGTTAAATGTGTAGGGACTCATTGGAGTTTTCAGATCTAGAGGCAGATCATTCCATAAGTGCGCACCAGAATAGGCGAAACATGTTTTGTATAGGTCCAATCTAGGCTTTGAGACATGTAACAAATTTAGGCGCTTGCTGTTCATTGCATTAGATTGAATCAGCGGCAGAAGATACTCTGGGGTATTCTGAGATATAATTTTGTTCACTAATTTGGCTTTGTTGAAAAGGAAGCGCTTTTGAAGTGGTAGAAGTCTTAGATGACTGTACAAATTATTACTTTCAACGTGCTTTATGCCAGAAACCAGACGAATAGCGCGGTTTTGTAGAGAACATAGTCGTTTTAAATTAGATTTAGGACAACCATCCCAAACTGTGGAACAGTAATCGAGATGTGATTGGATATAGCATGTATAGAATATTTTTCGTGTGCTTTCGTCCAGGAAGTGCTGAATTTTAGCAAGTTGGTAAACTTTTTGTGCTATTTTCTTGGTAAGAACGTGAACATGAGAGCTCAAGCTCAAATGGCTGTCAATTAAAAGACCTAGTGTTTTATGTTCATTCACATTAACTATAGGTAACTTGCCCATGCGGAGTTCGAGCGGTGATCCAGTTATGGCTAGTGTCTGTAGTTTTTGTCTGGTCGTTATTAGCATGGATTTGGTTTTGTCGATGTTAATTTGCATGCTGTTTTCATTGCTCCATCTAGTAAGATTATCGAGTTCCTTTTGTAAAGAATTCTCTAATTCACTACGGTTTTCTTGACTAGTATATTTAGTACAGTCGTCTGCAAATAGATCACAAGTTGTATTGATATATAAAGGAAGATCATTAATATAAACTGCAAAAAGCAGCGGACCTAGTATTGAGCCCTGAGGCACACCAATATTAAGCTGTGTGGGTCTTGATAGACAGTTTTTGAAGCAACGACTTGTTGTCTGTCGGATAGAAATGACGTAATTATGTTCACCATGTTGGTGCTTATCTTCATTTCTTTTAGTTTTCTAATTAAAATGTCGTTATCTACCATATCAAAAGCTTTTTTTAAAGTCTACAAACACTGCTCCACAAATTCTACCGTTGTTGATGTTTAAGTGCCAGTTATCGGTCATTTTTGTTAGAGCACTATGGCAAGAATATTTAGGTCGAAACCCAGATTGACTGTTAATTATTAGATCGTTGTTAATTAAATGGTGTAACGTTATTTTATGAATGTGTTTTTCTAGTGGTTTTGATTGCGACGATAGTAAGGAAATAGGTCTATAATTACCCAAAACGCTATTATCGATTGAGCCATTTTTAATTAGCGGAAACACTTTAGCAATTTTAAAAGCAAATGGAAAGTAGTTTTTGGCCAGGCACTGGTTATATATGAACGTTAAGGACTCACTAATGACTGGTGCAGCACAACGAAGAATTCTATTACTGATACCATCTAGGCCGTGTGAGTTTGTTGATTTGAGGTTTAAGAGATATTTATAAACGTCTGCAACAGACATTAAAGGAATCTCAGCGGGAATATTTCTGGTGCACTTCTCCTCACAGAATGATGCCAGTGAACTTAAATTACACGATGAGTCTGGTATTGAAGACTTTAGATTCTCTATTTCTGATTGAAAGAAACAATTGAATTCATCGCATGTTATAGAATTTGGTATTGCTGATTCTATAGGGCGTTTCTTATTGGTTAGCAAGTTAATAGCCTTCCATATATTTGTACTGTTTGAACTATCGACAATCAAATTTTTAAAATGGTCTTTTTTATCCTACGAATTTCATATTTAACTTTATTCCTTAGTCTGTGGTAATTGATGAAGTCTTTATTTTTGTGTGCTGTATCTCGCTCTCTCATAATTTCCAGAACTTCACTAGTGACCCATGGGGATTTATGTTGATTTTTGACTCGAACTTCTTTGATTGGCACGTTTTTATCGAACACATTGTAGACTGTCTTCGTCCAGAAAGCTAATGCATCGTCTGGGTCAGGAAGTTGGTAAACGTGATCAAGGGCTGCTTTTCTTAAGTCTTGCAAAAATAAATCTTGGTTGAATGCTTTAAAATTTCTAAATTTGATACTTACATGTTTATGTTTAAGTTATTTGAACCCAATTCTTGACCATGTACAACATACAGGGTAGTGGTCACTAACTGTACTAACAGGAACAGAACATTCAATAATATTATCTGGACAAGTAACATATATATGATCAATTAGAGTTGAGGATGTGTCAGTAACCCTTGTGGGACGGTTTATTAGTTGTTTGAAATTGTAAGAAAGAATGATATCGTCCCATGTCTGGTTGGATTTACTAATATCTATGTTGAAGTCACCTAGTATCATAACTTCTCTACCTGCTGGAAACACTCTATCCATCATTGTAGTGAAGCAGTCATACCAACTGTACCCGGCACAAGGATTCCTATATAGGTATCCAATGAGAAACGGTTGTTGGCGGGCTGGCTTCACCTCTAACCAAACACATTCTATCCCTACTGTCTCGAGATCACTTCTACGGGAACAGTTGATGGAATTGGAAATGTATACAGCAATACCTGTCTCTAATTTTTGATTTGCATCTTTCCGAATTACTTTAAACCCCTTAAGTGAGATATCGGAGTCGGTTATTGTGTCGTTAAGACGACTTTCTGTGATTCCAAACACATGGAACTGTTTGGACAGTATTACCGAGAGCTCAGGTAATTTGTTGAGCAGATGAAAGATGTTGAGATGACCTATATATAGACCATTTTTGTTGAGCCACTGATCGTAATTGGCGAACATTACAAACTAAAGGGAAGATGTCGCTTGTGGTATACAAATTTCAGGGATTTTGAAACTATATTTAGAAATAGGTAAGGCTGTTAGAGGGAGCAGGAAAATGTCTTTGCTGGAGTGACATCATGAATGCTTGGTGCAGGGCTGCAGGATTGTATCGCATTAGCTGCTGAAGTTGACGGTTCCACTCATATGGTTGTAGATTACCGTCCAGCGAGGGACTGCTATGAGTGTCACTGGAAGTGCCTACATTGGAAGCAGGCATCGGCGGCACAGCACCATTTTTTAACGGTGAACCCTTTGACATCATAGAGGGAGACTGTTTTACGGGCAAGGTAGGAAACAAAGTATCGTAGTTAGCAACATTTGGATTGGAGCTTGGGTTGCTATTCACGACATTGTGTTCCTGGGGTACAGGCAAGGGTGGTGTGGGAAGAGAAGGAGTGTTTTCTGAACACCGTGAGATGGCTATTGCTGGTGGTGAAGTTCGGTTTACTCCTGTAACTGGTGCTGGTTGTTGTGCACGTTCGGGATATTTTATGTTCTTCGCTAGGAAGCTACTTCCTAGCTTGGAACAATGTATTTGATCCCTGTATAGTTTTTTCTTAGGAGCTCCGGACGGTGACGTAAAGTAAGGGGTGTTATTTATGAAATTCATGTTATTATTGTTACAAAATTTGTATAGCGTTAGATTAGCAGCATTGGCAGTACGACGCTGGAACCCGTAACATGGTGGAATGATAGATGAAATAAACAAAGATGATTTTGGAAATCTATTGCGCAAATCTACGAGATAAGCGTGCAGAAAGAAGAGTCACTCACTGGTAACCGCCTCTCGAGATACAGATATGTTTTACTGTGACCACACAATCTGGTAGGATCCGTAGGACATGCTTTTCCTTACCGCTAGAGACAGTTCATGAATCCCCTTCAATGACCATAACGTTTAATATATCGCGGACAGACAAGATGCGCCAGGGATATTTAATGAAGATAGATGAAGAATATTTTATCTGTGTCAATCGAGGTGTGTGAAAAAGTTCTGAAGAGCTAATTGAGCCAACCCCGATGCACAGAGGGGAGTTATGCCATCTTTCAATAATACGTGGTGTTTGTTCATTAGGAATGATGATGACCATTCATTTCATCCAGTAGGGTTGAAGGTTTGGAGCCGTGAGTTCTACGATAGTGGTAAGGTCTATTTTGGCTTGAAATGTTCTTTGACAAATTAAGCAAAGAAGGCTTTACGTTCGAGGGGGATCTCCTGTAGTGTGTGTGTGTGTTTGTTTGTTTGTTTGTTTTTTCGTCCAGCCTTTTGTTTTCCACTGCTCTAGCAGTCCTGTTTGCTTCATAAGTGACTACAGCCTTGCGTAATGATGTGCGCCATGAATTTCGGTCTTTGGCAGCAATCTCCCAAGTGTCGCGATCAATTCCAAAAGCTTTTAGGGATACGGAATGGACATGATCACATGACATCTATACCAGTCTTCTAGCTGACTGACCTTGTGATGAGAGACAAATAATGGTCATACAGCTAATTGCATGTCTATTTCATGAAGTCGTAATCAGCCCCAGTATTCTTGGCTATTTGCGTTTTACTAGGCAATGTTTATGATTAGTAGTTTACCATTGATGTCTTAGCGGCCGATGCTCATACTTCCGGAATCAACACATAGTGTTCTGCTTTAAAATCGTCTGCAGAAAATGTCGAACCTTCAACACTTGTATGTCTGAGAATTAGACAAACATTCACTGTCCCTAATACACTTACTGAATGGAAACGATCAAACGAATTCATCCAACTGACTGGTCTAATTATAAAGAAACGGAGACAATATATGGTCTGCACAGTTCACGACTGCACTAGCAGGATGGCCTTAATTTCACAAGCTCAAGACCCCCCCCCCCCCCTGTTTTACTCCGCAAGGTACTATGGGCAGTAGACGACAGACAGGTTGACAGACCGATTGAATGACTAACTACTTCTTATAGACAAAGTTGAAGTATCAACTGTATGGAAATATAAGAGTCCAAATCTAGTCATTCGACTACATGTTGCCTTATCAGAAAGATCGTGAATAGTACTTTTGTTTGTGATTCAAACGTTACAAGTTTTTATTGTAAAAATGTTGTTCAGTTTGCAATGCCAGCAGAAAAGTATGTTTTTTGCCCACAACTTGCGTCAGGAAACAGTGACTAGACAAGTTCATGGAGATGTGCCAGTCTCTAGATTCCTTCTACAGGTGACTGGCTGGTATATAAGCTCGTGTTGCTCTAGGATCTGTCTACACAAATCCTGCAGCTTCTTGTGACCCAGTCTTCAAGACATCACACATCCAAGTTTGTATACTAGATATAGTTTTAGAACATCACAGATCCAGGTTAGTTTACAATATAGAGAACATCTACGACACCATAAATCCAGATTACTTTACAATACAGAGAAGACTTAAGACATCACAGATCCAGTTTAGTATAATAGATATACTACTAGAACATCACAGATCGAGTTTAGTTTACAATATAGAGAATATCTAAGACATAGCAGACCCATGCTGGTATATTAGATATACTTCTATAACATAACAGATTCAGATTAGTATATTAGATATACATCTATACCATCACAGATCCAGATAAGTGTACTAGATATAGTACTGGCAGATCACAGTCCCGGGTTTGTATACTAGATATAATACTAGGACATCAGAAATTCAGTTTAGTATCCATACAGAGGAGACCTAGGACATCACAGATCCAGTTGCATATACCAGATACAGAAACAAGACATTGCAGATATAGTTTAGTATACATTGATATAGAAACAAGACATCATAAATATAGTTAAATTGTAAATGTATATAGAAATAAGGCATCTCAGCTCTCTTTTAGTATAGATTTATATAGAAATAAGACATCTGAGATATATTTTAGTCTTAATGTATATATGTAAATAAGACATCACAAATCTAGCTATGTATAGATTGTATAGAAACAACGCATCACACCAGACAAAAATGGTGGCGGTCGGTTGCTGAACTAGCTAGTTTTGCATTATGCAGTGACGTGTATGAAATTGCTGCTTTTCTAGTGACTGCCTCTTCCATCGACACGAACTGTAATTTCCGTGGTGGTCTGTTGTATTGGCATTCTGGCAGTGGCCGTATGCATGCACTTGCCTTTGCATGCTATTGGTTTGTCGGTACTGCTGTTTGTTCCAATTTTCACACGGGACAGTGATGAGTATTTTGTGTGATATTCACTGGCACAGGAACGGAGAATTATGAGGGTGACCCTGTGCCGTTTAAAGTTGGAACTGCAACGAGCTAACTACCTCATACATCACAAATCTTGCTAAGTATGAATTGTTTAGAAACAACATATCACAGATATAGTTTTGTAAAGACGTGTAAAGAAACGTGGTTTTTGAAAGAATTTATGACAATTTGTTAATAAGCTAAAAAATAAAATTCCTGGATACTTTGGAAATATGGTTTGATGGGAGAAAGCTGAAAAGTCACTGCACAACTAAAATGAGTGATCTGGACATTTTGAGGAAAACTAAGTCACAAAGACAACTTATTGGAAACATAATAAAGAGGCAGTCCTCATGACTTGGCCATATTGTGAAAAGACAAAAACTTGGAAAAGGAACATAGATAAAGGAAGACACCGAGAGGAATTTGTTGACAGTCTTATGTCTTGGCAGAGAATGGAGTCAACACACCAACTGCTTCATGCCGTTGGAGATCGCATGATGTGGAGTAGCCTGGTCACCTACGCCAGTTCACAAAACACTTGATGATGATATAGTAGCAAGACATCATATACATTATATAGGATTTTGGCAACAAGCGGTAACAGTAATTGTGTCTTTGGAATCGTGTAACAATGACAACAGTTTTATGTGTAACATTCAACTGTTACAGAACCAACTTAACAATGGCAGTCGTTTTTAGATGTAATGTCCAACTGTTACAGAACCAATGTAACAATGACGTTAGTTTATACGTGTAACATTCAACTGTTACAGAACCATGTTGTCCTTGGCCCTCCTGCTTGTACTGCCCGCCCTGATCATGGCTGCTGACCCACCAGCAAATCTGGAGGAGAAGACCTTCAAGGCTTTGGATGCAAACGGCGATGGCAAGGTTACCAGCGCCGAGCAGGAAGCTTTCTTTCTGGTGAGGCTCTAACTATCTACCTATATGCATACATGTCTATCTACCTACACAACTATCTACATACATACCTAGCTACCTACATTCTTCTTATAGTTCATACCAAGCGATCACGCATGTCGATGGCCTTCTGGCTCTTGTGCTGCCAATAATTTATAATACCACTGTTCCTCCATATCAAACTGCTCGGCATCTTCTCTCTTTATCTCCACAAGCCTCTCTTAACCTCCAACTTTCCCGTTGTCACAACATACTCCAGCTTTCCTCTTCTCATGGCATGCCCAAAGAATGTGGACTGTCTTCTTCTGATGCGGTAACCAGTTCTCTTATCCACCTATCTACCTACCTACCTACCTACTTACCTACCTACCTACCTATATATACGTTGATCGCCATATCTATATATCTTCTTGCCTGCCGACCTACCTTCAAACTGACGTATCAACCTAGCAACAAGCATAATTATCAGCTGATCAAGCTGGCTTTATATCAGACGTTTCTTCTAGTTTTCTTTCCTGCTACGGATAAGAATACTACACAACATGAAACAGATATTCGTCAGCCTTGACCTCATCAGTGATTCGAGCCATTGCATTCTGCCGGAGCCCTTCTCGGTCTTCCTTATCATTCTTGTGGAGTTGATGAGAAAACATACATGAATGTCTGCGTCTTCAGCCAAGCTATTATCTGTCTTACTGCCATGACGCGGGTGTAAGAGGACACTAACCTGCAGACAAGCTTGTGGGCTTGGGACCAGACGTGCAACGGACCGAGCTGACGTCCTGTAAGCCCCTGAGGTGGCAGGACATGTAAATGGGGGGGATGTGGTTCTGTAACGTTTGACCAGGCCTCAAGAACATCAAGTCAAACGGGGTCAAGCTTGGATAGAGCGCCAAAGAAGAATAGTCAACACAGAACTGGTTTCGTCAATTGCTACACGCTGATGGAGGGAAAGAGGAGAGGTCTGAGCACTTCTGAGCTAATAGTCCCATGGGCAATGAGGATGATCTGTTGACAAACAACATTTAACGACTTGTGACATTATCACTGGTTTGGCAATTTTCCTTCACAGGTTAAGGTGTGTATATCTTCGTCAACAGACTCCAGTCTAGTACCAACAGTGATAACAAGTGTCCCATACATGTCTTCCCTCATTACTTGAACTCCTGCTGTTTAAATAATGCCAGATTTCCGTTTTTTAATTTGCGATTACACTGGAGGTAACCGATGCTCTACATTTGAACTATATCAAAGACTATATGTTTTAAAAATGTCAGCCAAAGTATAATTCATTTATTCACTTTATATAGTATATAACTCTGCAGTCGGCACCGTGGCGATGGCGTCACGGATACAGTTCGTAATCTCGCATACCCGCAATCGAAACACAGCAGTGGGCAATTTGGCAGCAGAACGCTTTACGTTGGTTTTTATAAAGTGGCATGGGAGCCGGTCGTTCAGAAATCAATGGCAAACTACAGAACGTAAACTTGCCTAAGAATTACCAACAGCCAAAAAGGCTGGGATTGACTACCACGTCCTGTAAAAGATATGCAACAACTTTGTGTTTAACTCTGCACTATGCAACTGCCCGCTCCGTGGCGAAGGAGTTATGGATGTGGTTCGTGATCTCGCATACCAGTGTTCGAAGCACAGCAGCACGCGATTTGGAAGCAGACCGCGTTGCTCTGGGTTTATACGAATTGGTATGGGTGCCGGTCTTTCAGACAGCAATCGCAAACTACTGAACGTAAACTTGCCAAGAAATCACAACAACAAAAAATGCTGGTGTTGACTGCAACGTCCTGTAATTGACATGCAACTAACTTTTTAGTATGTAACTTACAAGATACAGCGAAATATGCCAGGCAATAAATCGTGCAACAGGTTGTTTGTGGCTTATGTGTTTAAATGCTTTAACTACATAGGGTCCAAATATGTGTTACTTTACAGTACCGTGCATCAGGTGTGTTACTTTACAGTACCGTGCATCAGGTGCGGAAAGTTAAAGTTAGAACCGATTGCCACTCAAGAAACTAACACATGCTTTTGTTTACAGGGTTTTGACTCTAATAAGGATGGAAACATCAACGGACAGGAGTTTAAGGCCGGTCTTGACAAGGTGGACCCCGCCTTCGTAGGTAAGTGCCAAATTTCGACAATTTGTGGAAAGTCAAATGGAAATTAGATGTCAAAAAGCAAGTGCGCTAATATATCAACTATCATCCATTCTGAAACATCCAAATATATCTAATACTTATGTACGGAAAACACCATGTAATAAATAACATATTTACACCAGTCCTATGCTACCAGTGCCAAACTTGGACATTATTCAAGTCACACTGACGCAAAATCAACACCTGCGAGACGTGATGCCTGAGAAGAGCTGCCAACTTAACTCTCTCAGACTGCGTCAGAAATGATGTTATCGGAAAGGCAATGTGTTCAACACATTGTGAGCCACATATATTCAAAATCAGAAGATCATATGGCTTGGCCATCACCTTAGAACGCAACACAATCAACTACCAGCACTGGCTGCACATTAAAATAGATCTGCTACAAGAGCAAGAGGATGCCCGAGAAGATAATGGATTGAGGACATCAAAGGCATTGTAAAATCTCACCGAATGACACTATCTAGTGCCACTCTCCGAGCGCTGAAACGTCATATATTTTGTCCTCACGACGCTTGACAGCAAAAGTGGATGCTATGTTATGATGTTATTATGATGATGATGATGCAGATATTAAATGATGTTGAAGATAAGGACCGGTGATGATGATGATGATGATGATGATGATGATGATGATGATGATGATGATGATGATGATGATGATGATGATGATGATGATGATGATGATGATGATGATGATGATGATGATGATACTGATTTTAAGTGATGATGATTGCCGCGATGGTGATGATGACTGTGATGCTGGTGCTTGCTTGCTTGTGTTCGCTGGCTTGAGCTCCAACGCGAAGTCCTGTATGTCGGATGAAGGCATCCTGTTGTCCAACATCAGTGTGATGTAATACAGGACCTGAGGTTTGCGTGAGTATCCGTTGTCCCATGTCTGGCTTTGGGTGTGCAGACTGGTGGTTCCTCGCCGTACAGGCAGACACTCTCCGACTTCGGAGGAATCAGCGATCCTACTGACTTTAGCCAGGACCCCGAAGTGACCTGTTGCCCAGGACGCTCGATGAGGACGCGTCAATAGGTCTTGGCCAGTACAGAACCCGGACCTGGTGCCTTGGAAACGCCTCTGCGTTCCATGACTGTGATGATCATGACTGTGATGATGATGATGATGATGGTGATGATGATGATGATGATGACGATGATGATGATGATGATGATGATGATGATGATGATGACGACGATGATGATGATGATGATGACTGATTATGACGATGGTGATGATGACTGTGATAATCGTGACTGCGATCATGATGATAACGATGATAAGGATGATGATGGTGTTGCTGAAATTACATGATGATGATGACTGTGTTTACGACGATGATGACGAAGATGATGGTGGCTATAATTATAATGATGATAACTAGTGATTATGAGGATGACTGATGACTATTATGATTACTAGTGATTATGATTATGAATGTAATGATGATAAGGATGCACTTTCTACTCAATAAACAGGAAAGGAAAACGCTCTATTTGCCCTCCTTGACAGAAACGCAGACGGTAAGGTCAACAAGAGCGACCTGGACTCCGCGTTCAAGCTTGTAGATACAAACAGCGACAACATCATTGAGAGAAACGAATTTGGCGTGTAAGTGTCATGTTGGCATTAGCTTTCTATTACAACCAATGACTATATAAGAATGTGTGTGGGGCGTGCCATACTATAATTAGGGACCTATTTCAACCAATGACTGCAGGAGAATTTTTGTGGGGTTTAACATATTGTAAGTAGCTACACATTTCGACCAATGACTACAGGACAAGTTGTGTGGGGTATGTTGTATTTTTTGCGTAGAGACATGATATGTGAGGCATCGTTCTTGTCAGTGACGCCAATGGCAGGTGACGGTTGCCATTGTCCCTATAAAAGATCCTCTGTTGGCAGTCACGAATCTTTAGACCACAAGCAATAATTATCTGTCGGCTGCTTCCTGGCTCGATCTACGATTATTTCAGTAGCTTCACGTGAGTCTCGTCGGAGGGGTGAACGGGTACTCAGCCCTGTACAAGGGAATCTCATATTCTAGAGGAGAGGAGGTAGCTAATTTACCTTTTAAAGGGATACTCCGGTTATCAGAAAGAGACAATTCACATTATGTAGCCATGTGACAGGGAAAGCTGGAGAATGAACAACGGGAAGGTTAAAGGGAAAAAGAGACAGTGGGAGACCAAGAGAGACTACGCAGGACAGTTTGACTTTACGGCATGGAAGTGCATAAGTATCAGACATGATGTGCAGCACAGGAGACAGAAGGCTGTGGATGTGCGTATGCGTGTATGTGTATGTGCGCGTATGTGCGTGTGTCTGTGTGTGTGTGCGTGTGTATCGGTGTCTGTGATGTGCGTGGATGTGCGTGTGTGTGGATGTTTATGTATGTGTATGTATGTGTGTAGGTGTGTGTGTCCATGTCTGTGATGTGCGTGGATGTTTGTGTATATTTTTGTGTGCGTGTTGGTGTGTGTGTGTGTGTGTGTGTGTGTGTGTGTGTGTGTGTGTGTGTGTTCAATGTGCTCCATATCTCGGTTAGGAGGGCATTTTAAAAAATAAGTCTTGTGAATAGTGACAATCACAACGTATATCTTAAAATAGCAAAAACAAAGATAATGCATACAGTTAAACTAATATGCAGAAAGAAATATATGTTAGTGATGACACATTAGAGGTGGTGGAACATTTCTAATATCGTGGGTCATTAAATACCATTAATGGTGAGACAATGTGGGAAATTAAATGACGAATATATATTGATCTTTAGAAATTAAGCAAACTGATTACATTGTGAAGAGGAACAGATAGAGAACTACAACAAATTCGATTTTTAAAAACATATTAAAGACTATAAAACAAAGGTAATTGAATTATTTTGGTCACTTGAAACGTCCTGAAAGTTTGGAGAGAACAACATAGGAGGGTTATATGCCCGAGAATAGAAGAAGAGGAAGACCAAAGAGAAGTGGGTGAAGGATGTGGCAAATGATCTCCAAATGGGTGTATAAGACGCGGGACATCTTGCTTATCATCGAGAAATTGTCTGGACTGTTGTTATGGGAGCGACGTTCTGCAATGAATCTGGCCCACACTTCTGCCGGCACTTCTTCTATAATAATATCGGGCTAACTGTCCACCACTCACACATACACACACTCACAGATACACACACCCATTCATATATACGTATTGTACAATTTTAACATACATATCTGTCAGAAAAGTATAATAAATCATGACACGTTCAAGTTGATGTATTTAACACCTGTTCCATTTCTGCACAGAGCTTTCGCTTCCGTCGTCATCCAGGTCGGTTAATCAACAAACGTGAAAAGAGGGCTCCTATGCCACATGTACAAATGCCTTCCATGTCACCACAGTTTGAGATCCATTCAATTACCATGTGTATATCCACTGTACGTATTGTAAATGCATGACTTTGCCTGGAAATAAAATGCTGTAGACCAGTATATAATTCGTTTGTTTTTAATCATGTACAGACAGTAACAGTCTCTTGTACACGCCATAACTTATTAAGTGTCATGAGATGATTAATCGCCGTAAGCGAGTCCCGCATCTGCCATGGGCTTATATATCGCTGAGACGTTGTCATTGCGTTATAATACAACATGTCTGCTACCGTATTAGCAACTGTTATGTATCCAGTGTGATGTAATCTTACTTCCCATTTTAAGCTACCCATTCTATTAGGTTCAAACCCAGATTTTGTTTGGTTCAAGCCCACTGTCTGTTAATTTAAAACTCACTTTTCTGTTTCGTTCAAACCCGTTTATTGTTTGTAGCTTCAAACCCACTTTTTGTTTAGTTGGAATACACTTTTTGTTTGGTTCAAACCTACTTTTTGTTTGGTTCAAACCCACTTTTTGTTTGGTTCAAACCCACTTTTTGTTTGGTTCACATCCACTTTTTGTTTGGTTGAAACCCAATTTTTGTTTGGTGTAAACCCACCTTTTGTTTGGTTCAACGCCACTTTAATTAAAATTCAGATCCATTTTTTGTTTGGTTCAAACCCAATTTTTTATGGCTCAAACCCACATTTTTGTTTGGTCCAAACCCACTTTTTATTTTTTTTTAACATCCAATTTTTGTTTTGTTAAAACACACGTTTTGTTTGGTTTAAACCCAAATTTTGTTGGGTTCAACGCCACTTTTTTTTTTTGATTCAAACCTACTTTTTGCTTGGTTAAAACCCACTTTTTTGTTAGTTCAAACCCACTTTTTGTTTTGTTCAGACTTACTTTTTGTTTGTCCCAGAATATGCTCAGGCACAAGGGCATCTAGTGCCAGCCCCATATTTGTATAGACCTATCGGCACCCGGTGTGTTATGTAGCGAGTACCATACCGACCGTCTTCACCTCCCAATACATGTTCTAGTACCCCGTTTCGGTTGGATCCATCTAGAAGCCCAAGCCACTGTAAACACTGTCATGTCCGCCACATAGTACATCCTTCTATGTTTAATCTGACGTAGGAGGTCCGCCACATTGAATTCCAGCCGCATAGTGATATTTAGGTCAGAAATCTAGGTCATGTCTAAGTAACACATGTCTACTGTGAAAAATATAACACGATCGGAGTGTGTGTGTGTGTGTGTGTGAGTGTGTGTGTGTGTGTGTGTGTGTGTGGGTTGGCTGGCAGAGGGTATGATCAAGTGGTCAGCGTGACTGAGGTATGACACTGTGGTCGGCGTGGCTGAGAGTATGAACCAGTGGTCGGCGTGGCTACGAGTATGGCCCGATGGTCGGCGTGGCTGATGGTAAGACCCTTATTTCAGGAGCCTGAACAAAACCTGAATTAATGTCTTATATGTGCTTATGTGTAGACGCAACAAGCCTTAAGAAGATGAATTTTTAAATCTCACGCGTTAGGATACTTAACTGCTTCCGATTGTGTATATTTAAACAGTGACACTTTAATTACAAAAGGTGATAGTATATACGAGTTAATAATAAACATAGTATTTGTGATGTGTAAAGTGAGAGCTAAAGATGGCGACACAGTATAGGGGATAGGAGGTCTACCATCAACAGCTTCGATGCATATTTACGAATCCGATCGCAAGAAGACCTTGGTTTTTTTTTTTTTCTTTATATCTAATGAAAAGTGACCAATTATATTAAGGACGTTCATTTGAAACCCGTTCCGGTGGTTTTATTACAAAACCATGAAAGAAACATTAACAGGTGTGGTAGAATTAAACAAATCACTCATTTTGAATGAATTATGCACCATGGGTTGGTCAGAAGAAGTCGCCGTCAACATTCAGGCAAGCATCACATAGCTTAGGTACGCGGCGAATGCCGTCTGCAAAAAAAAAAGGTTGTGGTTGCTCACTGAACCATGTGTTTACCCCGTTCATTACGTCTGCATCTGTATGAAATCGTTGCCCCTTGAAAGCTTCTTTTAGAAGTCCGAACAAATGAAAATCACATTGTGACAAATCAGGACTATAGGCTGGATGTTTCAGAATTTCCCACTTCTTCCTTGCTAATGCTTGCTGCACAATCATTTTGACATGCGGAGGAGCATTATAGTGCAACAAAATCACACCGCGAAAAAGCATGCCGGGTCGTTTATTCATGATGGCTTTTTGCAGCTTGTCTAGTGTTTGCAAGTAGTGGGTAGAGTTGATGTTGACACCAGGTTCTTTAAAGTCGGCCAACAATAAACATTCATGGTTTAAAAAAAATAAAATGTGTTTAGCATAACCTTACCAGCGGAAACTTATAACTTGAATATTTTTTTGGGGGGGTGGAGGGGGTGGGGAGGAGGGGGCTTTTGGTGATGCAGCATGCTTCAATTGCATGCTCTCTCTTTTGCTGTTCAGCTCAATGTGGTGACACTGTGATTCATCGCCTGCCACTATGCGGAAAAGAAATGCATCAGCCTCCACTTTGTAACGCAGCAAGTGGTTCAAACACAATTCCATGCATTCCTCTTTTCTGGTGGTCGGTCAATATCCTTGGTACCCACTGTGAACACACCTTCCAATATTGCAGTTTCTTACGAACGACTCTTTCAATTGTCCCAATTGACACATCAAATTCTTTCGCTAGCCAACGTATGCTTCGACAATGGTTCATCTGTACTGCTGTATTAATTTTGGCGATGGTTTTTGTTGCAACAATATGCGCTTTACGCGGCCGTCGAATATCTGTCCTGAACTGACGTCCTTTTCGAAACATTCGTGTCCAGTCTGTCACTGTTTTCTTCGACACACATTTATTACCGTACGCTGCCTGCATTCTTCGATGAATTTCCACTGGTCGACATCCTTCAAATGAAAGAAACTGAATCACCGCTCTTTGAGCTTTTTTGGACGTATGTTGGATCAACATGGCCATTTTCTCAACGGTCAGAAACAGAACCTATGCATTATGGGACGATAAGCACGTGCTCTTTTATTCATTGGTCAGTATTTATCACATGACTATGACATGATCATGTTCAACATATGCAATTACGCGCCGTGCGGCACACGCGGATTTCAAATGAACGCTCTTTTATATTATAATGGCGGTTATTAATGTATGTAGTTGATTGACCGTAAACACTATCATAACACCATATGCGGTGTGTAAGAGATACAAGACCAGTCCTCGGGATGTGTGACGGTGTACATCCATTCAAATAGTCACATGTCTAAGTAAGACACCAAGGACACATGGTAAATGGCTACAACTGGTCCGCGCGTGGGGCGTTAAGTACATCCGGTCACACGCATACGGATACGCCCGGGACACGTGAGTAATAGTTAAATCCGATCAAATGTGGCGTTGCATCAAGTCACATGTGTAAGGGGTACATCGGAGACACGTGGTTAATGGTAACAGCCGGTCAAAGTGGGCGTTGCTTCCTTTCACATGCTTAAGGATACATCTTGGACACGTGATTAATGGCTACAACCTGACCATGTGGGGGATATTACACACAACAGGTTGCATGAATAAGGATACATCTGAAACACGTTGGTAATGGTTACATCCGGTCAAAGGTGGCGTAGCATCCGGTCACTTGTGAAAGGGTACATCAAAGACACGTGATTAATAGGGTTACTATAAAAAACGGCGTCCTCTCGGCTGTCGAACCCAGGGACCTAATTCGTTATGACCACCTTTATGAAAGTGATTCCACTACCTCGTCAACAGCGCATACGAAGTCTAAAATGGTCTCCGTTCTCTCTCTTTTCTATGTCCGTGTAGTCCTAGTGTTACCGAGTCACACCAATGGATACCCTGGCATTAATACAACGTAAGCCGGTCCAGAAAGTAGTATACGCAAGTGTAACCAATCAATCACAGTGTCCGACTAAGCCCTTCTCATAGTCGGAAAGGACAGGTGTGATCACCGACGCCAGTCTAGAAAAGTATACCCTAATGTCACTGGATCCATGTTTCAAAAGTGATCCGGTTTGTCTTCCTGTCGAGCCACCTGTCTGTCCGTCCTGTCTGTCTATCTAAATGTTTTCCTGTATTACTTTTATACTATATCAGCCGCATAGCTAATTATATTGATATTACATCCCCCCAAAGATTATTTTCCTCAGAAACCACATTTCTACTACCATCAGATATTAGTGATCTCATCTTCTCAGTGTCCACGTGCCACATCCAGACAAAGTACAGGATCTATGTAACATTTCAACATTCTTTATTCACAAGAAAATCGCTTGGGGACCTAACTCGTAATGACCACAGTGTAGAAGAATGATTCCACTGCCTCGTAAACAACGCACCAGACATGTAAACTGATTTCCCGTCTCTCTGCTTTCTATATCTGTTAGGGTTGTTCACCAAGTAACACCAGAGGACATGAAAATACTATGACGGCATCAATACAACATAAGGCAGGTTCGAATGTAGTATACACAACTATAACCAATTCATCATAGTGTCCGACTAAGCTTTTCTCATAGTCATATAAGAGAGCTGTGATCCCCCACGCCAGGCTGGGGAAGGCGTATCTGTACTTAACAGCTAGGGGGTCATACGGCGACAAGTATTTAGTGCATTTTATCGTATTTTATTTTATATTTCAAACGAATATAACTAGCTGTTCCGATTCGACCTTAGGAGTCTCATGTAACATGAAATGTCACGAGCAAGTCTGACCAGAAAAGTGATCACGCTTCAAATGTAGGATTTAAATTTTCATCAATTTTCCTGCCTGTCCATATTGGTCTTTCCATCTTTCCCCAGAAACATATTTCCAATGCCAATATGTGTTTTTTCAACTTGTGTGCTAATTTTTCTACTTTTCACATACAGACAAAGGTACATATTCTATGTAACACTTCAACATTTAAATAAGAATATATGTTAGCCAAATTATTATTTTTTAAACATGTTTGCCAAATACGGAAATATCTCGACAAACTTATAAAAAAGTAGGACAATGTGTTAACCAAACTAATAAAACTGTTGCCCAAAATAAGAAATATCTCAACCAAACTTATAAAAAGTATTTAAAATGTTAGCTAAACTAATAAAATTGTTGGCCAAAATAGGAAATATCTCAACCAAACTTATAAATATATCAACCAAGTAGGAATGACTGTCAGGAAAACTCATAAAAATGTCAGCCAAATCAAGAAATATTTCAACCAAAGTTATAAATATATCAATCAAGTATGAAAAACTAGCCAAACTAATAAAATTGTTGGCCACATTCCGAAATAACTGGACCAAACTTATAAAAAGTAAGAATATATGTTAGTCAAGTCAAGACATATTCTACATTTCTTAAACTAATATAAGAAATAGGCTGGCCAAAGAGGGAAAGAAATGTTGGCTACATAAACAATATCTTAACCATTCTGATGAATATGTCGACTGAATTAAGAAAATATGTTAACCAGAAAGAGGGAAAATGTTGTCCAAAGTAAGAAATATCTCAACCAAATTTCTAAATAAGAAAATGTGTTAGCCAAGTAATAAACATATAGGCCAAAGTAAGAAATATCTCAAATAAACTTATAAATATGTCGACCGAAAAAAGAAATTATGTTAGCCAAGTACAAAAAAAAACATGGTGGCCAAAAACAGAAATATGTCCAACAAACTTATAAATATATCGAACGAAATAAGAAACTATATAATTGCCAATGTATTAAACATGTTGACCAAATCCAGAAATATCTTAACTAAATTTATAAATATGTCGACAGAAATAAGAACATATGTTAGCCAAACTAGGAAACATGTTGGACAAATCAAAAAACACCTCAAATCTTATAAAAGTAGGGGAAATGCGTTAGGCAACAATAAAAACAATGTCAAACAAATCAATGAATGTTTTAACCAAACTTATAAAAAGTAGGAAAATATGTTAACCAAACTAATACAAATATTGGCGTAATTCATAAATATCTCAAGGAAACATATAAATATGTCGACCGAAATAAGAATATATGTTAGCCAAAGTAATAAACATGTTGGCCAAATTCAGCAATATCTCAACCACATTTATAAATATATCGACCGAAATAAGAATATCTGTTAGCCAAACTCAGAAAAATGTTTGCCAAATCAAGACACATCTCAACCAAACTTATAAAATGTAGGAAAATGTGTTAGCCAAAGTAATTAACATGTTGGCCAAATCAAGAAATGTTTCAAACAAACTTGTTAAAAAGCAGTAAAATATGTTAACACAACTAATAAAAATGTTGGCCAAAATAAGAAATATCTCAGCCAAACTTATAAATATGTCGACGAAAGTAATAAAATATGTAAAATGATGCACAAACTAAGAAATATATATGGCAAAGTAAGGACAAAAAATGTATACAAAAGTGCGAAAAATAATAGCCAAATTAAGAAACATGATGGCCAAACTAAAAGACATGTATGCCAAAGGAAGACATATGTTTGCCAAATAAGGAAAAATGTCCGCCAAAGTAAGAAATATCTCAACCTATCTATAATTATGACACATATATAAGAAAATGTTTACCTAGACTAGGAAAAATGGTGATCAAAATAAGAAATATGTTAACCAACTGAAGAAAAATAGTACCCAAACGAAGAAACCTATTAACTAAAGCTGGACAAATAATGACCAAATCAAGAAATATGTCAAACAAAGTAAGAAAATGTGTTAGCCAAATGTGACATCCGTATTCCAGCATCGTTCATAGATCATTTGTTTATGACACCCAACTTTAAAACACTTCAGATCTTTACCACTAATGTTTAACATATCCAGCATCATAAGCATTTCTTCTTGTCATTATATTAACATGAATTAATAGTTACAAACACTAGGTGCACTTTTACATTTTACATGTTATGATACACAAGGTGAAACGGTTACAAGGAAGCCATAACATTTTATCAATGATATAATAAGTACACTATTAAGGCATCAATTTAATATATTACTAGTAGCATCTCCAATTCTCCACATCACATTATCTTCATCAAATGTACCCTTCCTTGGATCAATTAACGTATCCCTATGCAAGAGGTTTTCAATCAACATGATATTATTTCCAAGGGTCATATTTCTTCCTAACATAACCCGTATCACACCACCAGCCACAACTCTCCAGTCAGCGTACCCTATTTACTACATAAGCTTCACTGGTCACACGAAGCCTCTATCCCATAATGTTTCATTAACCTACCTGCCAACAATTAGATTCTATCCAATAACCAATCTCTTCATGGTATTTATTTTATTTTGCATTGCTCATAATGTCAGCTCGCCTAATTATGTTTCACTAGCTGTCATCGCAAACCAATAGATATAAATATTATACAAGTATATGCACCAACAACAAGCACTAGTGATGAAGAAATACAACACTTTTACGACGAAATAGAAATGACGATGGCTCAAATTGGATCACAGGAAATAAAAATAATACTTGGAGATTTTAATGCAAAAGTAGGAAAGGGGAAAATGGAGGATGTAGTGGGGAATTATGGTTTAGGTACAAGAAATGAAAGAGGGGAAAAGCTAATAGAATGGGCAAATATCAATGATATGATAATTGGAAACACATGGTTTAAACACCATAAAAGACGACTATACTCATGGAAAAGCCCTGATCAGAAAATACGCAACGAAATTGACTACATACTAATTAATAAAAGATTTAGAAATGCTCTAATTAATGTAAAAACAATGCCTGTCGCCGACTGTAATAGTGATCATGTACAACCATGTGGACAAATAAAAGTAAGATTAAAGAGAGGGAAAAATGGTAAATATCATATGACTTAATAAAGAGGTTCTGAAAGTAGATAAAGAAATTCAAGAACAATACATAGTGACTGTGAAAAATAGGTATAATGCAATAGCTAAAATACAGAGTATAAATGAACAATCGGAAATGTTAAGGGACTCCATTCATCAAACTAGCAAAGAAATATTACTGAAGAAAAGTCAAATAGCTAAGAAAAAATAGATGAATGAAGAAATCTTAATGCTGATGGACAAAAGAAGACAGAGTAAAAATGACAAACAAGAATACGCTAAGATAAATAAATAAATAAATAAAAGATTAATTGTGGAAGGCAAAAGAAAGTTGGTTAAATGAGCAGTGCAAAGAAATTGAATTAAATGCCATTAAAGATACAAAACATATGCACAGACGAATCAGTGAGCTCACGGGAAAAAAAATAAGAATAAATACAGGGTGTTTGAAATCAAAAACAGGAAAGATATTATTGGATGAAGGTGCTATAATGAAGAGGTGGAATGAGTATATAAGAGAATTATATGATGGGGAAAGGGAAGAATTAACAGAAGAATGTAACTTAGAAGGTCCACCTATTCTAAAAGAAGAAGTCGCTGACGCTATGAAATATATGAAGAAAGGAAAAACATATGGACCAGATAAAATCACAATAGAAGAATTAGAGAGTATTGGGAGAATTTGGAGTAGATATATTAACCAACATGTTAAATGATATTTACAGTAGTGGATATTTACCCAGTGATATGCTGAAATCTGTATTTATAGCTATACCAAAAAATCCAGGAGCAATTGAATGTGAAGATTTTCGTACAATTAACCTCATAAACCATATCACTAAGCTTCTGCTCAGAATCGTAATGAGAAGAACTAGAAAGAAAATAAAAATGGAAATTAGTGAAGAACAGTATGGATTTGTGGAGGGAAAGGGCACAAACAATGCAATATATACATTACGGACACTAATAGAAAGGTCAATAGAGAAACAGAAAGACATATATTTATGCTTCATAGATTATACTAAGGCATTTGATAAAGTAAAACATGATGAACTGATTAAAATGTTGGAAGATATCAACATTGATGGGAAAGATTTAAGAATAATAAAGAATATTTACTGGAACCAAGTAGCAGCAATTAAAATTGGAAATAAAGAGGGTAGTTACGAACACATAAAGCTAGGAGTACGACAGGGATGTGTCTTGTCACCAGATCTCTTCTCCCTATATAGCGAAGTAATAATGAGAAAGATCAAAGGTATGCCAGGAATACTAGTTGGAGGTTATAATATAAATAATATACGATATGCAGATGTCACAGTATTGGTGGCAGATAAATCAACAGACCTACAGCAATTGTTGGACACTGTAGTAACAGAGAGTGCAAGGAAAGGACTCTCCTTGAATATCAAGAAAACAGTAACAATTGTGATATCAAAGAAAATGGTGTCACCAAAATGTGACATAGAAATAGAAGGAAAAATTATTAACCAAGTGGATAATTTTAGATTCCTAGGGACATTTATAACATCAAATGGAAGATGTACAACAGAGATTAAGAGCAGAATAGGGCAAGCAAAGGCCGCGTTTCAGAAAATGGAGAGTATCTTGTGCAATAGGTCACTATCACTGAGTGTAAGAAAGAGAGTGCTGGAATCCTATGTAGAACCAGTTTTGCTGTTTTGCAGCGAATCTTGGAATGTAAATGAACAAATTGGGAAGAAGTTGGAAGCAGCAGAGATGTGGTTACTGAGACGAATGTTGCGAATTCCTTGGACTACAAGAGTAACTAACAACGACTGCCTGAAACAGGCTAATGAAACTAGAACACTATATACAACAATAAGAAAGAGACAAACAGCTTTCTTTGGTCATGTAATGAGAAGAGAGGCATTGGAGAACATAGTGACAACTGGAAAGATCGAGGGAAAGAGAGGCAGAGGCAGGCCAAGAGAAATGATGCTGGATGGATTGAGACGGTGGCACGGAGGAATATCACCAGCAGATTTGATCCAGAAAACCAAAGACCAAGATCCGTGGAGAGCCATGAACGCCTACGCCAGCTGGCAGGGCACTTGATGATGATGAGCTGTCATCAGAGTTAAATCAGTCAACCAAACCTTCCATCCTTTCTTCAATCCAACCTTTTAGAGACACGTTATGTATCTTCTGTAGTTATGTAAAGAGTGTCTTGAACTTTTATTTAAAAAGGACATTATAACAACATACTTATCACGTCACCCTTTACCCTTTTACATTACTGAAAGCTTCAACTTAATATTTCAACGTATCTGCTAAAGAAACACTTCTACAGACTACTTGGGCATCTCTCTACACTCTTGGTTTGTTTTTACCATAAAAGTCATTTGTATTTCATAGATAGCGTCACAAGCTTGTCCATGTCACATCACCAAGATCTTCGGACACCCATTGAATACGAGCTCTAATGAAACAGTCATGACGGTTAGTGACCATGGTCAAATTATTGTCAGTCTTCAGACACACTAACTGACCAAATGATGAGACAGTGTATGGACATGGTCAAAAGACTTCTTTACCAGTTTTCAGGCTGAATTGTTTACTGATAACAAAGGGAGGAATTGGAAGGATATGATCAAACGACATTAATACCAGTCTTCTAGCTGACTGACCTAGTGATGACAGACAATGAATTGTCATACATGTTATTGTATGTCAATGTTCAGGAAGCCGTAATCAACCCCCATCATTTGTTGGCTGTTTGTATTTTACTAGGCAATGATTATGATTAGTAGTTTACCATTGCTTTCTTCGTGACCGATGCTCATGCTACCGAAATCAACACATAATGATCAGCTTTCAAATTGCCGCAGCTCATTTCGAACCTTCGACTATGGTATGTCGGCGAATTAGAAAAACTTGCAGTGCCCCTAAGACACACAATGAATGGAAACGATCAAACGTGTTCTAAATAAGTCATCGCATTGACTGGTCTAGCGATGAAGAAACGAAAACAATACATGTATATGACCGAATAAATGACCAACTACTTCTAACCGACAAATTTGAAGTATGAAATGCATGAAAATATAGAGTTAAAATACGATCATGCGACTAAACAACCTTATCAGAAAGGTCGTCAATGGCACTTTTTAGTTGTTGTTTCAAACTTTACGAGATTGTAGTGTGAAAAATGTGTTCAGTTTGCAATGCCAGCAGAAAAGTATGTTTTTCTCCAACAACTTGCGTCAGGAAACAGTGACTAGGCAGGTTCATGAGATAAGCCAGTCTCTAGATTCCTTCTACAGGTGACTGGCTGGTATATAAGCTCGTGTTGCTCTAGGATCTGTCTACACAAATCCTGCAGCTTCTTGTGACCCAGTCTTCAAGACATCACAGATCCAAGTTAGTATACTAGATATAGTTCTAAAACATCACAGATCCAGTGTAGTTTACAATATAGAGAACACCTAAGACATCACAGACCCAGTTTAGTTTACAATATAGAGAACATCTAAGATATCACAGATCCAAATAAGTTTACAATGTAGAGAACACCTAAGACATCTCAGATCTATTTTAACACACCATATACAGAAGACCTAAGACATCACAGATCCATGTTAGTATATTAGGTATACTTCTAGAACATCACAGATCCAGATTAGTATACTAGATATAGTACTAGAAGATCAGAAATCCAGTTTAGTATACCATATAGAGAAAACCAAAGACTTCACAGATCCTGTTTAGTATACCAGATATATAAATAAGGCATTGCAGATATAGTTTAGTATACATTTATATAGAAACAAGACATCATAAATATAGTTTAGTTTAGAGTTATATAGAAATAAAACATCTCAGATCTATTTTAGTATAGATGTATTTGGAAATATGACAGATGAGGACCATCTCAGTAATAATGTATATATGTAAAATCACAAATCTAGCTAAGTATAGACTGTATAGAAATAACACATCACATCAGAAAATAGCGGTGGTCGGTTGCTGAACTAGCTAGTTTTGCAATAGGCAGTAACGTGTATGAAGCTGATGCTTTTCTAGTGATTGCCGCTTCCATCGACTATCAACTGTAATTTTCGTGGCGGACTGTTGTATTGGCATTCAGCCAGCGACATTATGCATGTACTTGCCTGTGCATGCTGTTGGTTTGTCGGCACTGCTGTTTCTTCCACTTTTAACATGGAACAGTGAGGAGCATTTTGTATGATATTCACTAGCACAGGAACGGAACGGAGAATTATGGAGGTGACCCTTTGTCGTATGAAGTTGGAATCACGACTAACAAACTACCTAACTAAAACATCACAAATCTTGCTAAGTATCATTTGTTAGAAACAGTATATCACAAAGGAGACGAAGCCTTGTTACAAACTTTGTGAACACAGTCTTCAGACGCATCTTTGGACCCATTAGGGATACACAAAGTGAAGAGTGGAAAAGAAGAAGCAACAAAGACATTTATGATCTGTTTAAGTCCTCGCTAATCACTGGTATCATGAAGGCTAATAGACTACAATGGCTGGGGCATATAGAAAGAATGGAAGATAATAGGGAAACAAAACTCGTTTACACTCAGGACATAAATGACCGTAGACCCCGAGATAGACCAAGAAGACGGTGGAGAGATAATATACATACAGACCTACAAGCTCTTGGAATCAGCGACTGGCAAGAGAGGTCAACCAGAGAGAGAATGGAGACGGCTTGTATTTGCAGCAAAGAACCTCAATGGCTCGAAATGCTGAAGAAGAAGAAGAAGAAGAAGAAGAAGAAGAAGAAGAAGAAGAAGAAGAAGAAGAAGAAGAAGGAAGAAGAAGAAGAAGAAAGGAGAAGGAGAAGGAGAAGGAGAAGAAGAAGGAGAAGGAGAAGGAAGAAGGAAGAAGGAGAAGAGAAGGAGAAGGAGAAGGAGAAGGAGAAGGAGAAGGAGAAGAAGAAGAGAGAAGAAGAAGAAGGAAGAAGGAGAAGAAGAAGAAGAAGAAGAAGAAGAAGAAGAAGGAGAAGAAGAAGAAGAAGAAGAAGAAGAAGAAGAAAGAAGAAGAAGAAGAAGAAGAAGAAGAAGAGAAGAAGAAGAAGAAGAAGAAGAAGAAGAAGAAGAAGAAGAAGAAGAAGAGAAGAAGAAGAAGAAGAAGAGAAGAAGAAGAAGAAGAAGAAGAGAAGAAGAAGAAGAAGAAGAAGAAGAAAGAAGAAGAAGAAGAAGAAGAAGAAGAAGAAGAAGAAGAAGAAGAAGAAGAAGAAGAAGAGAAGAAGAAGAAGAAGAAGAAGAAGAAGAAGAAGAAGAAGAAGAAGAAGAAGAAGAAGAAGAAGAAGAAGAAGAAGAAGAAGAAGAAGAAGAAGAAGAAGAAGAAGAAGAAGAAGAAGAAGAAGAAGAAGAAGAAAAGAAGAAGAAGAAGAAGAAGAAGAAGAAGAAGAAGGAGAAGGAGAAGGAGAAGGAGAAGGAGAAGAAGAAGGAGAAGGAGAAGGAGAAGGAGGAAGAAGAAGGAGAAGGGAAGAAGGAGAAGGAGAAGGAGAAGAAGAAGGAGAAGGAGAAGGAGAAGAAGAAGGAGAAGGAAGAAGGAGAAGAAGAAGGAGAAGGAGAAGGAGAAGAAGACC
>OY992876.1:219222974-219288246 GCA_963921405.1 Cepaea hortensis | reverse complement strand
AAGAAGAAGAAGAAGAAGAAGAAGAAGAAGAAGAAGAAGAAGAAGAAGAAAGAAGAAGAAGAAGAAGAAGAAGAAGAAGAAGAAGAAGAAGAAGAAGAAGAAGAAGAAGAAGAAGAAGAAGAAAGAAGAAGAAGAAGAAGAAGAAGAAGAAGAAGAAGAAGAAGAAGAAGAAGAAGAAGAGAAAAGAAGAAGAAGAAGAAGAAGAAGAAGAAGAAGAAGAAGAAGAAGAAGAAGAAGAAGAAGAAGAAGAAGAAGAAGAAGAAGAAGAAGAAGAAGAAGAAGAAGAAGAAGAAGAAGAAGAAGAAGAAGAAGAAGAAGAAGAAGAAGAAGAAGAATAATATCACAGATCTAATCTGGTAAAGGTCTATATGGAAACGTTATTTTTAAGAGAATCCATGACACTTAGTAAACAAGTCAAAAAATCCCTGGAAACTTGGGAGATGTGGTTTTATAGAAGTGAGCTGAAAAGTCATTGGACAGCTAAAATGAGCGGTCTGGACATTTTGAGGAAAACTAACTCGCAAAGACCACTTATCGCAAATGTCATAAAGAGGCAGTCCTAATTTCTTGGTCTTATTTTGAGAAGACAAAAACAGGAAAAGAAAAGGAGATAAAAGAAGACACCGATGGGAATTTCTTGACAGTCTTGTGTCTTGGCAGGGAAGGGAGTAAGAACACCAACTGCTTCATGCCGTTGGAGATCGCACGATGTGGAGAAGCATGGTCGCCTACGCCAGTCCACAAAACACTTGATGATGATGATACAGAAGCAAGATATCACAGGTTTATGTTCGTATACATTATATAGAATATTGGCAACAAGCAGTAAAAGTAATTGTAGCTTTGGAATCATGTAACAATAACAATAGTTTTTACATGTAGCATCCATCTGTTACAGAACTAGTATAACGACAGTCGTTATTAGATGTAATTTTCAACTGCTACAGAACCAATGTAACAATGACGTTACTTTATACGTGTAACATTCGTTACAGAACCATGTTGTCTTTGGCCATCCTGCTTGTACTGCCCGCCCTAATCATCGCGGCTGACCCACCAGCAAATCTAGAGGAGAAGACCTTCAAGGCTCTGGATGGAAACGGCGACGGCAAGATTACAAGCGCCGAGCAGGAAGCTTACTTTCTGGTGAGGCTCTAACTACCTACGTATATTCATACACATGTCTTGTGTGGCGCTTTCGGCCCTGTGGAAAGAGGCCGAGCCATGTGGGATAAAGCCGGGTCAATGAAGTCTTTCTGGTGAATACCTATTCCATCGACGATGAACTGCATTTTTCGTGAAGGCCTTGTGTGTGGCATTCTGGCGGCGGCGGCATTATACTCAATGTACCTGGGCGGGCTGTTGGCTTGCCGAGACTCCTGTCTGTTCCACTTTTCACATAGGACAGTGCAGAGCATTTTGTATCATATTCACTGGCACAGGAACGGATCATATTGGGGACGACCCGTTGCCATGAAGTTGGAACCGCGACTAATTAACTAACTATTCATACACGTCTATCTACCTACACAACTATCTACATAATACCTAGCTACCTACATTCTTCTTATAGTTCATATCGTGCCATCATCGCTTGTGTTGTCAATCATTTCTTATACCGAAGTTTCTCTATATCACACTATCCAGCATCTTCTCTCTTGGTCTCCCCAAGCCTCTTTTCCCCTACGGCTTTCCGGAAGTCACGACATTCTCAAGGCGTACACAAGGAATGTGGACTGTCTTCTTCTGATGCAGTAACCAGTTCTCTTATCTAACTACATATCTTCCTACCTACCTACTTATACGTTGATCGCCATATCTATATAGCTTTCTGAATACGGAACTAGCTTCCGACCAACTTATCTACCTAGTAACTAGCAAACTTACCAGCTAATCAAGCTCGCTCTTCAATTCTTCTATCCTGCTACGTAAGGGACTACTACACAAAATGAAACATATATTAGTCAGTCTGAATCTCATCAGCGATTCGAGCTATTGCTTTCTGCCCTAGCCCTTCTTAATCTTCCTTAGCATTCTAGTTGAATTGATGAGAAAACATGCATGAGTGAATGTCTGCACCTCCAGCCAATCTGTTGTCTGTGTTACTGCCATGACGCGGGTCTAAGTGGACACAAACCTGCAGACAGGCTTGTGGGCTTCGTACGATACGAGCAATGAACCGAACTGACGTCCAGAAAGCCCCTGTGGTGGCAGGACAAGTAAAGGGGTGGATGTGATTCTGCAACTTTGATAAGACTGCAAGAACATAAAGTCAAACGGGTCAAGCTAGGGGAGAGCACTTTGGGAGAAGCTAACAACGAATAGTCAACAAACACAGAAATGGGGTGGTCAGCCGCTACACGCTGAGGGAGATGCTTATGAGAGGATCTGAACACATATGTGCTAATAGTTCCATGGGCAATGTGGACGATCTGTTGCCGCTACACGCTGAGGGAGATGCTTATGAGAGGATCTGAGCACGTATGTGCTAATAGTTCCATGGGCAATGTGCACGATCTGTTGACTAACTTTTTTGTAAGTGGCATATCCTATTTACAGGACATTACAGTAAACACCAGCATTTTTGATCAGCTGTTGATGTCTCGGCAAGTAATACGTTCAATAGTTCGCCATTGCTTTCTGAACGACCGGCTCAAATACCTTTCCGTACCGTAAGAAACCAACGCGACGCGATCCACTGTCGATTCTCGCGCAGCTGTGTTAAGTACGTGATAATTACGAACAGCGATTACGAACAGCGTCCTTAACCCCTTCGTCAGGGAAACCGTTGATTAGCTAACAACACTTAATTACGTGTGACATTAGGCCCTGTTTGGTCATGTTCCTCTACAGGTTTAAGGTGTTTATATATGGGTCAAGAAACTCAAGCCTAACGCCCAGAGTGGGAGCATCGATGGATGTGTCTCATAAATGCCATCATTCCTTACTTGAAGTCCTGCTTTTGAAATGATGCCATGTAGCAATTAGACGTATCCAGTCATCTGTGTACAGGCAGAAAAATTTCATTTTGAATGTGTGATTACCATGTAGATAACTGATTCTCCTCAATCGAATAATATAAGTGTCTGTGTGTTTAAATATTTCAGCCCAAGTATCATTCATTTATTTTCTTCGTGTTATATGAAACTCTGCAATATGCAACTCACCAGATGCAGCGAAATATGCCAGGCAATAAATCATGCAGCATGTTGTTTGTGGATTCTGTGTTTAAATGCTTTAACTACATCAGACCCAAATATGTATTACTTCACAGTGCCGTGCTTCGGGTGCGAAGAGTTAGAATCGATTGTCACCCAAGAAGCTAACACATGTCTTTATGTCTCCAGGGTTATGACTCCAACAAGGATGGAAACGTCAGCGAACAGGAGTTTAAGGCCGGTCTTGACAAAGTGGACCCAATCTTCGTAGGTAAGTGTCAAATTTTGACAATTTATGGAAAATCAAATAGAAATCAGATGTCAGCAAGCAAGTGCGCTTATATGTCAACTGTCAAACATTCTGAAACAGCCAAATATACCTATGTCCGCAAAACGACATATAATAAATAACATATTCGCACATATCCCATGCTACCCATTTCAAACTTGGACGTGATTCAAGTCAAACTCATTCAAAATCAACACCTGCCAGAAGTGATGCCTGAGAATAGCTGCCAGTTTAACTCTCTCAAGCTGGGGCTGGTCTCCATGGTCAAAGGCTTGCGAATGCGGTTCGTGAGAAGCCTACCAGGCGTTCGAAACGCAGCAACGACCGATTTGTGCAGCAGACAGTGTCGCGTTGCGTTATAACGTGTTGGTATGAGAGGCAGTCGTTCAGAAAGCAATGGCAAACTACAGAATGCAAAAACTTGCCTAGTACATCAACATTAGCTGAAAATGCTGGTGTTGACTGCAACGTCCTGCAAGTGATATGCAACATTTAAAAAAAAACACTGCGTCTGAAATAGTGTTATCATCAGAAAGACAACAGATCAACACATTGTGTCACACAGGGCCGTGCGGTAGATTTTCTCACTATGACGCAAGTCTTTGAAATGCCGCCTCTTAATGATGCAAGTCTTCGAATGCCGCCCCTCCTTCGCTGCTTATGCCGCCCCCTTACGGTGCCACCTGATGCTGTCGCATCTTTGTATCATAGCACAGTACGGCCCGAGTGCCATATATCGTTGGCAGAAGATCAAATCGTAAGACAGAAGATCAAATGATTTGGTCATCTCGCTAGAATGCAACACCATAAACTACCAGCACTGGCGCTACATCAAAGGAGATCTGATGCGAGAGCATGAGGACGCCCGAGAATAAAATGAATTGACGACATCAAAGACATTGTACTGTGTCACCGAATGGCATTATCTAGTGCCATTCATCGGGTGCTGAAATGTCAACTATTTCTTCCCACGATCCTCGACGACAAACGTGTTTGAAATGATGATGTTATTAATTATGATGATAATGGTGATGATGATATTAAAACGTAATGATGACGATGATATTAGATACGAAGATAATGATGATCATGATGATGATCATATTCAATCATGGTGATTATGTTTATAATGATGATGTTATTACATAAATTATAATTATATTCAGTATGATGATAATGTTATTAAATACGATGATAATGATGATAATAACTCATGATAATGATATTAAATGATGATAATGATGATGATATCGTATATATTAATTAATGATGATGATGATGATGCGGATATTAAATGATGATGAAAATAAAGACCGGTGATGGTGATCGAGTGAGATGGCAGAACATGACCGCCCACGCTTACCGGCATGGCACATGATGGATGGATGGATGGTGATTATAATGATACTGATCTTAAAAGATGATGATTGTTGCGATGGTGATGATGACACTGATGATCATGACTACGATGGTGATGATGATGCGGATATTAAATTATCGGGATGACTGTTATTATGATGATGATGACGATGATGATGATGATGACGAATGTGATGATTATGATGAAGACTGATGATTATGATGATGACTGTGATGATGGTAATGATGACTGTGATGATGATGATGATGATAATGATGCTCTTTCTACTCAATAACCAGGAAAGGAACACGTTTTATTTGGCCTTCTTGACGGCAACACAGACGGTAAGGTCAACAAGACCGACCTGGACGCCGCGTTCAAGCGTATAGATACTAACGGCGACAACATAATTGAAAGAAGCGAGTTTAGCGTGTAAGTGTCACTATGGCATTAGATTTCTATTTCAGCCAATGACTAAAAAATAATGTGTGTGGGGCTTGCCATATTATAATGTGCGACCTATTTCAACCAATGACGGCAGGAGATATATTGGAGGAGGTTTACATATTATAAGTAGCTATACATTTCAACCAATGACTACAGGACAAGTTGTGTGGGGGTGTGTTGTATTTTTGCGTACATACATGATATGTGATGCACCTAAAATAAGAGGTAGTCTGCCATTGCTTTCTTTTGTGGCAGTGACCGTACTGGCAGATGACCAATGCTACTGTCTCTATGAAAAGATCCTCTGCCCGCCGTAGACAAACTTGTGACCACAAGAATCGGCTGCTTCCTGGCTGCATCTACCATAATAATCTCCGTAGCTTCACGTGAATCTAGCTGGAGAGACAAATGGGTACACAATAATTCATATTCTGGATGAGAGAAGGGGGTGGAGTGTTTGCCTTTGATAGGGGATAGATACTCTTACCCCGCCACGCGGTCATAGAAGGAGACAATTCACATTCTGTGGGAATGTTAAGAGACGGGGAAAGCTGGATAATGTCGTCACAAAGGGAAGTTTCACGAGAAAACTAGGCAGGGAGAGACCAACAGATACGATGCTGGACAGTGTGTCATTACGGCCTGGAGGTGCATACGTATCAAACAGGATGTGCAGCACAAGAGACAGAAGGCTGTGGATGTGTGTTTTATGCGTGTATGTGCGTATATGCGTGTATGTGTGTGTATGTCGATGTCTTTGATGTGCGTGGATGTGTGTTTGTGGATGTTTATGTTCGTGTATGTATGTGCGTGTGTGTATGTGTGTGTGTTGGTGACTTTGATGTGCGAGGATATATATGTGTATGTGTGTTCGTATTTGTGTGTGTGTGTGTGTGTGTGTGTGTGTGTGTGTGTGTGTGTGTGTGTGTGTGTGTGTGTGTGTGTGTGTGTGTGTTTCATGCGCTCCATATCTTGGCTAGGATGGAGTATTTAAAAAAAAATCTTATGAATAGTGAAAATCACAACGTATATCTTAACATAGCAAACATAAAGATAACGCATACAGATAAATCTAATATGGAGAAAGAAATATTAATTTATGTTAATGAGGAAAGATTGGAGATGGTAGAAAATTTCAAATAGCTTGGGTCATTAATTGTCAACAATGGTGACACAATTAGGAAATTAAAAGACGACTATCTATTGCTCTTCGGAAACTAAAACAACTGAATAAATTGTGGAGCGGGACAGATATACCTACAAAAATTAGATTTTTAAGAGCGTGCATCTTTCCCATTGCAACTTATGCTTGCGACACCTGGACACTTACTAAACAAGCTGACCACAGCATAAATGTCTTTGAATATGAATGTTATAAACGAGTTCTAATAATATCTTGGATACTGAAAAGAACAAATGCATCCATACGAAAAGAACTAAATATTGAAGATGGTTGACTACTAAATACTAAAAACCATAAAACAAAGAAAATTGAAATATTTTGGTCACTTGAAAAGACATACAGTTTTGGAGAGAACAATCATGCAGGGGTATATACCTGGGAAGAGAAGAAACGGAGGGCCAAAGAGAAGATGGGTGCAGGATGTTGCAGATGGGTGTATCGGAACCGAGAAGTTTTCTGGACTGTTGTTATGGGAGCGAGGTTCTGTAATGAATCTGGCCCAAATGGGCACCAGCAGATGCTGTGGAAAATAAGGGAGACCGAAGTGATATTGTCCACATCACCCTTCGAGTGACGATTAATCTCTAATAATATAATGCTAACTGTCCAACACACATACACATACAAAAACACAGATACACACACCCACAAACCTATACATGTAATACAATTGTATCATAAATCTCATCTCCCATCTCATCATGTTCGTCTTGTACCTTGCAGTGTCGAGGTGAAGTATAAACAGCGGGAGAGTGCCCGCTTATGGGCTTCCTGTATCGATATTCCCGAGGACTTTGTTATTCCCTGCGTCCATCCTTGGTCGGAGGGTCAGTCCATTTATACTTCTTAGTTTTTTTTACGAGCAGTATGAAGATCCCCTGCCGGCTTTCTGGGCCGGTCATAGGTTTACGACAAAAATCCGACCATAGGGAGTCCATCCCCTATGGCGAGCCATAGCCCCGTTAGCCCATGATCTCGCGGTCATGGTTTCCCGGTCTACACCACGTGGAGGTGAGGTTGACTTGTGTAGTCTCCGGGTCATCGGCAAGCTTCCAATTTTCACTTTTCACCCTTCCTGGGAGAGGCTAGCTTATCCTGACCCTGCGGGCTGCAGGACCAGGCGCAGTCCACACCTTGTAGACCCAAGGTATATAAATATATGTCATTAAAACATAATAAATCATGACACTTTCAAGTTGATGTATCTATCACCTGCTTCATCTCTCCACAGCGCTTTCGCTTCCGTCGTCATCCAGGTCGGTTAATCAACAAACGTGAAACAAAGGCTTCTATGGCACATGTACAAATGTTTCCCGTGTCACCACAGGTTGAGATCCGTTGAATTACCATTTTTTCATCCACTGTATGTATTGTAAATGCATGACTTTAGAAATAAAATGCTGTATGGCCAGTATATCATTCGTTTGTCTTAATCATGTAAAGTCAGTAACGGTCTCTTGTACATACCTGAATGTATTAATTGTCACGAGATGATTAATCGCCTTAAGCGACTTGGGCTTATATATCGCCGAAATGTTGTCATTGCGTTATAATACAACATGTCTGCTACTATATTACAAACTGTTAACTCTTAAGTGTGACATACTCTTACTTCCCATTTTAAGCAGCCCATTCTGTTAGGTTCAAAACCACTTTTTGTTTGGTTCAAGCCTACTTTGTGTTTGGTTCAAACCTAATTTTGGTTTAGTTTAAACCCAATTTTGTTTGGTTCAAAGCCATTTTATGTTTGGTTCAAGCCCATTTTTGGTTGGTTCAAACCCACTTTTTGATTTGTTCAAACCCACGTTTTGTTTGGTTCAAACCCACTATTTGTTTGGTTGAAACCCACATTTTCATGGCCTTGAATCTGCCCAGGCTCATTGAGCATATGGTGCTATCGCCATATTTGCATAGCCCTATCGGCACTCGGCGTGTCATGTGATCAGTACAACACTTGCCGTATTTATCTCCCAATGCGTGTTCTAGTACCCCCTTTAGGCTGGACACATCTAGCAGCCCAGATCACTTTTTTTTTAAAATCCAATCCGCAAACAATTGAATGTCTTTTTCCGGACGTTGTAATCACACCAATCCCTTATTGACTGTTTGTGACTGTCAATACTTTCACAAGCAGAAGTCAACATTAAAGTCCAGTTGACCAGCATGTGGAATGAACATGTTACACCGCAGACGGAAGAGAATATTTAAGCGAGTTACACCTCTCAGCCACGCGGGAAAAAATGTGCCCCTTAGCATTAACCTGCCTGGGGTTTGTAACGTGTGACTGTCACGTGTGGTAGGCCTGTTTGCGTGGGGCGAGAGCGTTAGCGTGGTTGTTACGTAGCTACGCTGATAATGTCATAAGCGGACGAGAATTCAACGGCCAGCGTTCGTCGTCTGGCTAAGTGAGGGAGAGACTGGCCACCTATTCCCTCGTGGGTGCAAGCCTGGAGGAATATCTGGCCGAGTGGTTATAACAAGCGGAGTTTTGCTTCCGGAGACCCTGGTTCGAATTCTTGGTAAGGTTGTCCCCCCCCCCCCCCCCCCTCTATTTGGGGCAAAAAGAAAACCCTAACCTGCACAGTTTGCGGCGACTGCACTAGCCATTCGGTCTTAAATCCTCAGGATCAAGACACCCCTGTCCTACACGGCAAGGTACTATAGACAGTAGATGACAGACAGTTCAGGCCTACAATATGTCATGGCGCTATCACAGGAACGGAGCATAATGGGCGACCCTTTGCTTGAAATTGGAACCGCGACTGACTAATTAACTAACGTCACAGACCAATAAGAGATTCCTTTTTGGACATGCTTACTTGAAATCTCGTTTTCTTTGATTGACTCAATGATAATAAATTAGCCATGTCACATAATAAGAAGCCGGTCTCTCTGGCCGAGGTGTTACAATACTTTCTCCGTAATCCTGTTTATCACGCAGAGTCTCGTAGCGGGCGAGAGCTGGAAGCGGTTCTACCCGCGCTGGTGACTTGCGGGATAACTGAGCCGGCCGCTCAGAAAGCAATGGCAAACTACTGAGAGTAATTTTGCCAAGAAATCAACAGACAGCTGAAAGATGCTGCTGTTGACAGGGATGTCCTGTAAAGGATATGCGAATTTAAAATTTAAAAAAAACATAATAAGACATGTCACTCGGGAATTGCTTTGGAGTCCTTCTGAGGGAGGTTTTATGTTGTGTCGTTCCAGAACAGTTGCACTGTTGTCGCTTGTTGATATTTCCTGCTTGACATCGTTGTGTCTTGAGAATTCAAATCACACATGGTTAGTGTGAATGTGTCTAAAGCACAACCGTCATCAGCACCATGTTCCATGCCGATAAGCATGGGCGGTCATGTTTCGCCATCTCACATGATCACAAGAGTCGTGGATCAGCTGTTATCTTGTCTCGACCATACAAAGTGGCAAAGCCATTCAGATATTTACTTCTCTGCCCTCCTCTTAATCTTTGCCCGTCAATCTTGCCAGTTGTCACCAAGTTCCCCAACCTATTTCTTCTCATAAGGTGTCCAAAAATGTTGACTGTCTACGTTTAATTTCTCTGAATACAGTTTCGGTTCTCATTTGTTTCTTCTAGAACTTGCTCGTTGGTTTTTCTGTCTGTCCATAACCTTGACATACTTAATTTTATTTGTCCTTATTTGAACCACTCTACCTGCGAACAAACATACCTATCTACCTATTTACATACCTACTAAATCTATCTACTTACCTACTAAAATCTATCTACTTATTTACTTACCTACAAACCTACCTACCAACCTGCAAACATATCTAGATATCTACACATCTAAAACAAACCACCCTGCCCACCTACAAACATACCTGCCCACAGACCTATCTACCTACTTACAAACCTACCTGCCTATCTACAAACCTAGCTACTTGAAAATTATCTGGCCATCTCACAACATGTATATCTATCTATCCATCTATCTAGACAGCCTAGCCTGGAGTCTCCGTGGCGAAGTGGTCAAGCCGTTTGACTCGGGCTCATAAGGTTGTGGGTTCGATTCCGGGTCGCGTCCTTCGGTTCACGAGTGAAGTTTTTCGGAGAATCCTGTAGCTAGAGCTTTGGAGTTCGTGATTTTTGCGGCGCTTTCCGCGCTGCGGAAAGAGACTGAGCCATATGGGATAAATCCCGGTGCAATGAAGTTGACCCTGTCGACTTTTAAGCGACTTTAAGACAGCCTAGTCACCTATGACCCCATCTATCTACCTGCATATATGCCTACCATCATAGGTACACGCATACCTTATCATATACACATGTGAGTGTCTGTCTGTCGTGGTGTGTTTATCTGTCTGCTTACCTGCGTGCGTGTGTGTCTGTCTGTCTTTCTGTCTGGTGGTAGGTAGGTAGGTAGGTAGGTAGGTAGGTTGGTTGGTTGGTTGGTAGGTTGATAGATAGATAGGTTCATGTGTTTGCATGTGTGTGGTTGGATGGGTGTGTGCGTCAGTGTTTAAATGAGTGCCTGAGTGGGCAGGCAAGCAGGTACATAAGTTGGTAGGTAGATAGGTAAGTAGGTAGGTAGGTGTGCATGTATGTATTCATGTGTGTGTGTGTGGTTGGGTGTGTGTGTGCGTAGGTGTGTGGGCGAGTGACTAGATGGACGAGTAAGCAGGTACATAAGTTGGTAGGTAGTTAGGTAAGTAGTTAGGTAGGTGGGTGGGTGGGTGTGTAGGTAGGTAGGTTGGCAGGTAGAGAGGTGAGCAGGTAGATAGGTAGGTAGGTAGGTAGGTATGTAGGTAGGTAGGTAGGCAGTAAGAGACGCACATAGGTAGGCAGGTAGGTAGACAGGTAGGTAGAGAGGCTTGCAGGCTGGTAGTTAGGTAGTTATGCGAATTATTTTCTTGCCATTTTGCTATCCTGCTAGTTAATCATTTTCATCATAAAACTGTTCATTTCTTTGTTTAATTACCTGGACTCCTGTCCGTCTAGATCCTAGCCATCCAGTTTATTATCCGAATTTTGTCAATTAATTTACAACAACCGCAAAACCTTCCCCGCTTTCTCCACTTGGTCTTGTAATTGTCAATTAATCTGCCTGTATTTATGTTCATTTCATTACAAAATCTGTTTGATGGCTGCGTGTACTAGTAATAAATTATGCACCATATGTGGATACTGGGAACTACAAGATTTGATGTCATTAGCTTCGCGATAGGTTTCTACTAGGGCAGATTTGCGACAGTGCTGTTGGTTGAAAACATCTTCATCTAGTTAACCAGCTATATTTGAGAGTGAGTAAACATGGTCGAGTAATTTGGGGATAAATAGTTCTTGGTTCTGTATCTTTGGGTGTCCGTCTGTCTACTGTCGGTCTGTGTGTTTGTTTGTTTCTGTCGCTTTCCTGGCTATCTTCTCTCTGTCTGCCTGCTTGCCTGCCTGTCTATCTATCCATTCATCCATATGTCAGTCCGTTCGTCACTCGGTCTATCTATCTATCTGGTTATATGTATATCTGTCAGTCTGCTTTGTTTATCGGCTTGTCCGTCTGTGTATCTATCTATGAGTATGTAATCTTTAAACAGTAAATTTCGATAATTCGTCCTATCTGTCTGCCTGCCTGTCTATCTTGTTGCCTATCTATCTATGCTAGGGTTGCCAGACGTCCGGCAAAAAGAGGACATGTCCTCCTTTTTGGCTTAATATTGTCCGTCCGGCAGGCAAAGCTAAAGACCTTTAAAATGTCCGGCTTTTCTTATATTTTATATTATAATTTATTATGTATTATTACAACTTCCAATGTATCTATGAGCCAACGACAGCAGAAACAGAACCTGAACCCTCATTAGATAAATTTGAATGGGCAATAAAGAACCTGAAGAATGGTAAATCACCTGGATGTGATGAGATACCAGATGAGCTAATTAAAGCGGGAGGAGAAGAAAACATACAAATCTATCACGCATTATGTAAAAAGATATGGAAATATGTTATATGGCCAAAAGATTGGAAGAGAACTATCTTCATTCCAATACCAAAAAAAAAAAAAGGCAAACTGAAATTATGCACCAACTATAGAACTGTTGCCCTGATCAGTCATGCAAGTAAAATTCTACTTAAAATCATAATGGGAAGACTTCGTAAGAAAATGGAAGAAGAAATTAACGTGGTTCAAGCTGGATTTAGACAAGGAAGAGGAACAAGAGATAACATTCTCAATATGCGTTTAATAATAGAGAAGTGCAGAGAATTTAATGTAAACTTATTTTCATGTTTTGTGGATTATTCAAAGGCATTTGGCTGTGTACAACATCAGAAACTTTGGGAAATCATGAGGAATATGGGCTTTCCACCACATGTAACACAACTCATAAGAATCCTCTATCTAGACCAACAAGCAGCGGTTAGAATAGATGGCGAGACATCAGATTGGTTTGACATCAAGCAAGGAGTCCGTCAAGGTTGTGTGCTATCCCCTATTTGTTTAACATGTACGCCGAAAATATAATGAGAAATGTAAGTGATGATATAAATAGGGAGCTATATGATGCCCTAAATATCGGTGGTCTTGACATACCAGAGATTCGCGTATGTTAATGATACAGTATTGCTTTCCACAACACAGACTGGTATAGAAAACCTAATAGCCTCAACCCAATTGAATAGTGAAAATCACGACTTGTTTCTTAACATTGCAAAAACAAAGATAATGCATACAGATAAAACCACTATGGAGAAAGAAATATATGTTAATGAAGAAAAATTGGAGGTTTGTTGAAAATTTTGAATATCTTGAGTCATTGATTACCAACAATGGTGACACAATGAAAGAAATTAAACGACGACTGTCAATTGCTCTTCAAAGACTAAATCAACTGAATAAATTATGGAATGGGACAGACAGAACTAAACAAATTAGATTTTTAAGAGCATGCATCTTTCCCATTACAACATACGCCTGTGAGACCTGAACACTTACTAAACAAGCTGAGCAGCGCATAAATGCCTTTGAATATAAATGTTATAGACGAGTTCTAGGAATATCTTGGATAAAGAAAAGAACAAATGCATCCATACTTCAAGAGCTGAATATTGAAGAAGGTTGACTATTAAAAACGATAAATCATAGAAAATTGAAATATTATGGTCACTTGAAACGTCACGAAAGTTTGGAGAGAACAATAATGCAAGGGTATATGCCTGGGAAGATAGGAAGAGGAAGGCCAAAGAGAACATGGGTGCAGGATGTGGCGGATGATCTCCAAATGGGTGTATCGGACGCAGGACATCTTGCTTATGGTCGAGAGGTTTTCCGGAAGGTTGTTATGGGAGCGAGGTTCTGTAAAGGACATGCTACTGAATGAATGAATGAATGAATGAATGAATGGCAATGTATCTACACTCTACCGCATGTTTACATTTTTAAAATGTAAACATCTATGTATTTCTCGAACTAGTCGCTTATAGTGATTCAAATTGTTATCTGTATCTGGCTCATATATTTTTTTTATATTTATTTTTACTTCTTTACTAAATTCCATTGCTTAATAATATTTATTTAATGTTCCCATTTATACCAAATGGGAAACACCAAAGGAACAGACTCTTACTCGACTCCCTAAAGGGCATCATTCTCACAAAGTACAATTTGAATAATCATGTGTGATTGCTAGCGAGGGTCTTCTACGAAAAATTGGCTCCTCCGAGAAATACGTTGTGTAATTAATAAACATGATAAAGTAAAAATTGTACAATCGGCTGTTTAAGTCATGTTTTTTTAGCATTTTGAAAAAGGCATCCATTTAATTTATATTTATTTTTTAACATGATGTTTCTTGGTCGATTCACTAAGAGTAAGATACATTTATTGGTAGCTATTGTAATATAATTAGACTTATTGTGGGGTTAATCTGGAACAATTCAAATGAAACATTCAATATGTCCTCCTTTGTCTTATGATGCCCTCCTTTTGGTGCCCACGTATCTGGCAGCCCTAGTCTATGCGTGTGTAATCTGTCATCAGGAGATTCGCTAATGGACCTGCTTGTCTGTCTGTCCGTCAGTCCTTCTGTTGGTCTGTCTGTCTGTCCGCCTGCATGTATAGCTTTTTGTATATGTAAAAATCTCCCTTCCTTTCCCACGTAACTCCCTTTGTCTAACTAACTAGCACTCTGATCACGATTTGTGAAGTCTGGTCTGGTCGAACGTTACAACACAGTATACTCCAGCAAGGACAGGAGTTCCAACCTGCTGGCATAGTCTGTTGCAGAGTTGAGGATGAGCTCTCAACCATAGCAAAATACCCACAAGGAGTGTGCATTTATCACCTCCGACAGCATAAGTTCGGCACACGTGGTGGGTCTGTTTTAATTAACAGGAGAAGGGGCGACGTCGAGTCCCCGGCGCCGTTAAACTAGACTGTTCTATATGGCAATATGAGTTTAGATATATCTTATTTTAAAACACTCAGCTGACCCATCTACGTCTTATTTGAGACCATGGCATACATCAGCTACACCTGACCTGACTTTTCAGTCCCAAGACTTTGGGTTTAACATCACAAGAGTTGTTGGGAAGAAGTCGTTGGCATTGACCACCAATCAGTCTCTCTAGCTGTGGACTGTGAGCTCTTATGTCAACGCAGCACACTCTCAATGTGTAACTACAAGTAAGCAAACTGGACAATGTATAGAAGCATACCTCATACGTGTTAGAAATTTTAACACAGATGAAAATGTAAATAAAGTAGTTGAAGGTTTCGTCAAATGCATGCTACACAACACGAGAATCAAAATCAAGAGGTGCTCGTAAGCAATATAGACTGTAATGGAATAGTGAACTATAGCAACTGCGCAATGAGGTGGAAATATTTAGAAAGCAAGCAGAGAGCAAACCAGGCTATGCCCAGCACAGTAAATACCTCCATGCAAAGGCCACATTTCAAAGTCCCCTTTCAGAGACCCTGAACTTTGAAAGAGATACAAGGAAGTTGTGGGAATTAGTAAAGTAACTTAAAAACTTTGGCACGGGAAGAAATTCAAAAATTGTGATACATAATACAGATGAAACAACAGGAAAACTTGCAGCTGTATGTTTTGCGGGCTCATTTGCTCATGACAACGACATTTAAGTTAGCCAAGATAAAACCACAAGCGATATGAGAGAAATGGCAATATATAGGACAGAATGAAATAGCACATGAGGCATTGGAGTCATCTATCACACTCAGTGAATTGGAGCTAGCAAAAGACCTCCAACGTTAGAGCAATAGACCTCCTAGATCTCCAACTACAGACCTCAACATCCTCCAGCTACAGACCTCCTAGGTCTCAAACTACAGACCTCCAATGTTTAGAACTACGGACCTCCAAATCCTCCAGCTACAGACCTCCAAAGCTTATAGCTACATACCTCCAAATCCTCCAGCTACAGACCACCAAAGTTTATAGCTACATAACTCCAAATCCTCCAGCTACAGACCTCCATCGTTTGGAGCTACAGACCTCCTAGGTCTCTATCTACAGACCTCCAAAGCATCCATTCACAGACCAATTAGCCCTACCTGCAAAAGTCTGGAGCGCATCATCAATCTCAGAATACAGTGGTACACTGAAAGCGAGAACATTCTTATAACATAACAGGCTGGCTTTAGGCAAGACATATTGAGGATGCATCCCAAGATAAGAGACTGGTGCTTGCGGAGAGACCACAAGAAAGCTGTTGACAAAATCCGGAAGGAGGGTTTGATGAGGAAACTGAGAAACTATAAAGTGTATGGAAGAATGTACAAATGAGTGAAAGCATGCTTGCACAAAAGAAAAGTCCGAGTACAGTTAGACGGACTCAAGAGCAAGAAAGTTCTACAGCGTCATGGCGTCCACCGAGGCGGAGTCCTGTCTCCCATAATTGTCCTAGCGGACATTAACGAACTAGATGCCGAACTACCACATGTTCGTCGATGACATGTTTCTGTGGAGGACAAATGAACATGTAACAATGGCCACTAGAGTGCTACACAGAGCTGCAGATGCATTAGTTGCTTGGTCAAATAGAAGGTGTATCTGGACAAACACTGACAACTTCAGAACTAGTCTACCTTCTACACACAGCAACAGGCAGGCACTGTCCTGATTAATAGAATATCATCAAGAAAAAGAAAAGACTCCACATATTTTGTAGTCACATTTATGACAAGCTGACAAGGAGAAAGCATATCAACAAACCAACATCGCAGCCAGATGGAAGATAGCCATCGTGAGAAAACTAAGAGGGACCACAATCGAGGGGATTTTTTTGGCATCGAGGGGATTTTTTTTTACCCGACACACCTACTATCATCCAACTCTAAAATGTATGACAGGAGAGTCTTGAAAAGCCGCTTGCCTGCACGTTCACTGCTTACTTCCTCTGCTTCTTCTTCCACCTCCACCTCACCCCTCCTCCTCTTCCTCCTCCGCTTCTTCTTCTTCTTCTTCTTCTTCTTCTTCTTCTTCTTCTTCTTCTTCTTCTTCTTCTTCTTCTTCTTCTTCTTCTACTTCTTCTTCTTCTCCTCCTCCTCCTCTTCTTCCTCCTCTTCCTCCTCTTCCTCCTCCTCCTCCTACTCTTCCTCCTTCTCCTCCTCCTTCTTCTTCTGCTGCCTCCTCCGCTACCCTTTTCCCCATCTTCTTCATCTTTTTCTTCTTCCTCCTCATTTTCTTGGCTTTCTTTCTGTTTTCCCTCAACCTTTCTCCTCCTCCTCCTCCTCAATGTCTTCTTCTTCTCCGTCTTCTCTCTCCTGTGCTGATTGCTACGTACAAACTCGAACTGAGCACAATGTACAAAGTATGCCTAAAGACGTGTACACATGAGCCTTTCACATCATGTTCCTGTCCTTTAACCCCAGCTACACACGACGGCCTGGAAACGACATCCATGCCTTGTTTTTCTTATTGCGGTTAGGTTGATTTCTTTAATACAGGAAAATGCAATTTTTGGCGGTGTGTGTGGTCTCCCTCACCATGGCCTCGGCGATAGATGTGCGGAAAGCGATTAATCGTGTGGACAATAAGGTGTTCGAGAACATAGACCTTGACCAGGACGGCAAGATCACCTTAGACGAGGCTACCGACTATTTCACGGTAGGTGTTGGTGATCATTACATGGGCGGCATTGTCTCTTCTTCTTCTTCTTCTTCTTCTTCTTCTTCTTCTTCTTCTTCTTCTTCTTCTTCTTCTTCTTCTTCTTCTTCTTCTTCTTCTTCTTCTTCTTCTTCTTCTTCTTCTTCTTCTTCTTCTTCTTCTTCTTCTTCTTCTTCTTCTTCTTCTTCTTCTTCTTCTTCTTCTTCTTCTTCTTCTTCTTCTTCTTCTTCTTCTTCTTCTTCTTCTTCTTCTTCTTCTTCTTCTTCTTCTTCTTCTTCTTCTTCTTCTTCTTCTTCTTCTTCTTCTTCTTCTTCTTCTTCTTCTTCTTCTTCTTCTTCTTCTTCTTCTTCTTCTTCTTCTTCTTCTTCTTCTTCTTCTTCTTCTTCTTCTTCTTCTTCTTCTCCTTCTCCTCCTCCTCCTCCTCCTCCTCCTCCTCCTCCTCCTCCTCCTCCTCCTCCTCCTCCTCCTCCTCCTCCTCCTCCTCCTCCTCCTCCTCCTCCTCCTCCTCCTCCTCCTCCTCCTCCTCCTCCTCCTCCTCCTCCTCCTCCTCCTCCTCCTCCTCCTCCTCCTCCTCCTCCTCCTCCTCCTCCTCCTCCTCCTCCTCCTCCTCCTCCTCCTCCTCCTCCTCCTCCTCCTCCTCCTCCTCCTCCTCCTCCTCCTCCTCCTCCTCCTCCTCCTCCTCCTCCTCCTCCTCCTCCTCCTCCTCCTCCTTATCCCCCTCCTCCTCTTCCTCCTCTTCCTCCTCCTCCTCCGTAGTATTATTATTATTATTATTATTATTATTATTATTATTATTATTATTATTATTATTATTCTGTCTCTGCCTCCCCTTCTTCTTCGTTATCTTTTCAAATAATAGAAACACCCAGACACACACACGAACATACACACATAAACACACACACGGGCTCACACCCACACACACACACACACACACACACACACACACATGCGAGCGCATGATATGAACTATTACTTGTGCTGTTGTGCAAATTTTTTTCCTTAACAGACTTCAGACAACCTTTAAATTATTCAGACACACAACTTGGGAGCGCAACATATACAATACTTGCGGACAAATCATATGATATGATTATGAAAATGATGATGTTAGTGGCGTTGACGATGGTGATGATGATGGTAGGGGTGATGACGATGATGATAATGATGATGATGATGATGATGATGATGATGATGATGATGATGATGATGATGATGATGATGATGATGATGATGATGATGATGATGATGATGATGATGGTGAAGACTACGATGATGATGATGATGATGATGATGATGATGATGATGATGATGATGATGATGATGATGATGATGATGATGATGATGATGATGATGATGATGATGAGTTGAGTTAGGCACCAACATTACAACACGTTGCACATTATCATACATGCTCCGCCTCATCTTCAACAGCCAGCAATGAGTCCCAATAGTAGCCATACCATTTGCAGTCTGATTTTGTGTGCATCTGCCAATCCCTCGGGGTGCTGAGTGTCAGCCACAGCCTAAGACAACTTCTCTGCCGCACCATCCTCTCCATGCCATGATGATCTATATGTTCTTATACACATTATACACATCTTCCACACTATACACATCTTCCACACTATACACATCTTCCACACTATACACATCTTCCACACTATACACATCTTCCACACTATACACATCTTCCACACTATACACATCTTCCACACTATACACATCTTCCACACTACACACATCTTCCACACTATACACAACTTCTACGCGATACAAATCTTCCACACTATACACATCTTCCACACTATACACATCTTCGACACTACACACATCTTCGACACTATAGACATCTTCCGCACTATACACCTCTTTCACACTATACACATCTGCCACACTATTCACATCTTCTACACTATTCATATCTTCCACACTATACACATCTTCCACACTATACACATTTTCCACACTATACACATCTTCCACACTATATACATCTTCCACACTATACACATCTTCCACACTACACACATCTTCCACACTATACACATCTTCCACACTATAGACATTTTCCACACTATACACATTTTCCACACTATACACATTTTCTTCACTATACATATCTTCCACACAATACACATCCTGCACACTATACACATCTTTTACACTATACACATCTTCCACACTACACACATCTTCCACACTATACACATCTTCCACACTATACACAACTTCCACACTATACACATCTTACACATTATACAAATCTTCCACACTATACAAATCTTCCACACTGTACACATCTTCCACACTACACACATCTTCCACACTATACACAACTTCCACACGATACATGATTCAACGGGCAAGACGGCATTTACCTGCAAAGCGTTGTGGAACGAAATGATCACGTCAAGTCACGTAGAGCGCCCTGGTCATCCACTGCACCTGTATTCCTCTCCAGTCGTGTCGACTTGTCTTGCCACTGGACTCAGATGGACTCGGGCGAGAGAGTGAGGTCGACGAATTGCGCAACTCTTCCTCACTTTAATCCAAGTCATCGCGCAAGTCATTTTTCATCCAACGTCATACACATCTGTCATATATTTTTGTAGGGAGTGGGAGATCACTGTAGTGCATGCCCCATCTCTAACAAAAGAAGTAGAGCCCCATCCTCTTCTATCTTCAATAACCCCAGAATATGAACCTTGAGTTATCTGCAGGCCTCGTTCTATTAAGTATTCTAGGAGATATAGATTATGGCCCTGGTGAGAATGGTAATTACTAACTGGGAATCTGCCCCTTCTCCAATGATTCTTATAGCTCTGGAGCCCCCTTTTTGTTTATCAAATCTGAGGAAAGTCTGGAGAATTTTCTCAGCCTGATTTAGATGAAGAAAACATGGATATTGAGCAGTTGATAGATCTAGAGTCTTCTCTCCCCCATTTTAGTAAGTCATTATGAGTGGATTTATTGTTAAACAATCAAACACATAATCATCACATCAGATTCTGACAACATGATGTACAAAGAAGTTGTTGACTCACAGATAGGTTTGAACTGATAAATTAACAGAAGGTCAATTCATGTTAATCATTTATTGACTGGGCCTGAGTCTTCTGGCCAGTACACAATCTCTATTGTGATTTACACAAAATATTAGAAAAGTTGCATATTGGACCAGTTACACAGACCATCAATAAACAAGCATCAATACATGAGAGGTCAACAAGTGTGAAAACATAGTAAACATTTTTGTTGTTGCACATGTTAAGTGTGATGGTAATTCAACAATTAAATATCAGTTTCCTGAAATTGGGTGTGGTGTGTACCAATGAGAAAGGTAACCTGGTGACTGGAAGATTAGGTAAGCCAGGGTCCATTGACTGATGGATCCACTTCAGGTCTGCCCGTATAGCTCCACTGAAGGCCTCCCCATACTCTGCTCATGGCCAAGTCATCTTCCATCTCACTTTTAGTTCATCTCTTTCTCTCGGTTTCCCTCTCTCAGGTCTGATTTAGGTGGTTAGTTTGCTGATGTGTTGGGTGGTTGTTGGTATGTAGCCACCAAGATCACTGATGAATATTCACATAAATATATACAATCTTCCCAATACAATAATAAGAAGTAGGTCGGAAGAATCTAAATTCCTGAAGTAGGAACTAGTTCCCCTCCCCTCCTTTTTTCTCTAAGCTAGTGTTGGGTTAATTTGGGGTGGTCAGAGTTTATCACACTGTGTACGCCTTGTATCAACTGGTTCCTGCTGTATGTAAGTTCTCATTTGACCTGGGGTCAGTGAACGTGTACAGTAAGACAGTGACAAGAGTGAGAAGGTGTCAAGATGCATGTAAATAAATGACATACATTTATAACATTTCTTCCACTCAATGGTGTTTATCGCGTGTATAAATAATTCTCTGTGTTTTCCCAATTAACTTCTTCTTCTTCTTCTTCTTCTTGTGTCTAATAACTCTCTCCCATTATCTGTTGTTGTGATGTTGAGTGTTGGGTTGTGTGGTGTTGAGTCGTGTTGAGTGGTGTTGTGTTTTAAGTTATGTTGAGTAATGAGTTAAGTTCACTTCGTGTGATGGAGTTCCACGAAGCACAACTCTTCTGATGCAATGCAGTTCATAAGTGCCCTTATCTAATTAAAATTTGACATAAATATAAATATTTATTCCGTTAAACCCTATTGATTCAATAGATGAAGGAGAAAGGAAAGATTGATTTCTCTTTCAGCTTTCTAGATTGTAAATAGGCATAGATAAGTCTGTTTTAGAACAAGGCACTTATTCTAGTACACGAACTGTCATTTCAGCTGTAGGTAGTGATAGCATCTTTAACAATGTTTCTGACAAAATGCACAATATTGCTTTCGAATCATCACTTCTCACAGTTGTTTAGAATAGAATGTAGTAGTATAATGCACTTCTTAAAGTTAATAATTATCTCTAAGAATATCAGAGATTGTAGTTTCATCGAAGAGAGTATTGGAGAGTCATTTTGCCCGGGAACGGCTCTGTGTCGTTAGAATCTACAGTCGAGCATTTTTACATTTCAGAGGTTTTAATTAATAATAATACATTTCAATTGACATCACAAACACGGGTTACCATTACTTGATACTTGATACATCGGGTTCTTAGTCTAATCTCGGGAATAACAAGCTTACCTCAGATCTAGACACCCCGCAATTCCATGTTTGAAAATTTTGTCACACCAGCTTCTCACATCTATTCATCAGGCTGGTTGCAGGAAAATGTGCGGGCTTACCAGATTCTGATGAAATATTAACATATGCAAATCCGGCGTTGGCGCGAAAGCGGGTCACATGTCTCCTCCTATCCAATGGGGTTCCGAGCTTTGTCTGATGAAATCTTTCTAAGAATCCACGTCATCTGTCACTTATGCAGTTCCAGTTTCGATGTTAAGTTTTAAGTCCTAGTCTCCGTTTGCGGTTGTGAAGTCAATTTCTTTTAATGTTGTTTCCTCTTCTTGCGGCATGTTTTGGTAAATGAATAATGGTGGTTAGCGTTATGCCACATGGCCCCACTCCAGATTGTTCTATGGTATGGAACTATGTTTCCAACATTTTCAGTTATCAAATTTGTTCCCATTTTTCCTCCCTTGTATTCTCTTCTGCATCTGATTGATCTGGTTCATCAGGCACTGGGTGTCGACTCAGGAAGTCCGCTCCCACATTCATTTTCCCAGGAACATACTCAATCTGGAACAAGTAAGGTTGAAGAAGCAGCGACCACCTCATAAGTCGGGCATTCAGAGTCTTAGATGCTGCGAGAAACATGAGTGGTTGATGGTCACATTGCACTGTGAAATGTTTGCCATATAGGTATGCTTGAAATTTCTGTACACTCCATACGAGCGCAAGACATTCTCTCTCGATAGTACTGTAATTTCTCTCTGCTGCATTCAATTTCCTGCTAGCATAGGCTACAGGGAATAGCTCTGATGGTACATCTCCCTTTCTCTGCAACAGCGTTGCCCCAATTCCTATGTTACTGGCATCGGTGCGCAGCACGAATGGTTGGTCGAGGTCTGGTAGATGTAAGACTGGATGAGCAGTTAATGCCTGCTTTAGTGCTGTGAAAGCTCTCTCACAGTCAGCTGACCAAGTGACTTTCTCTGGTTTCCCCTTTTTGGTAAGATCCGTTAAATGTGCTGACAGAGTATTGAAGTCCTTGATGTATTTTTGATAGAATCCACATAAGGATACAAATGATCTTACATCCTTCTTTGTTTTTGGACTAGGTGCAATCTGGAGTTTGTCCACATTTCCCTCTTGTGGAGTTATCAGTCCATGAGATATCTTATGACCTAGAAAGTCCAATTCTTGGAATCCTATCTGACACTTCTTTGGTCTAGCCGTCAATCCAGTTTCTCTGAGGCGCCTGAACAAAAGATGCAGGGATTCTACATGCTCTTCAAATGTTTCAGTGGCGATCAGGATGTCATCCATGAAGTGACTGATGTCTGGATGCTGTAGTGGGTCAAGTAATTTTCTCATCATACGTGTAAAGACGCTGGGAGCATTACTTAATCCGAATGGAAGAACGTTGAACTCATAGTGTCCTCCAGGCGTGCTGAAAGCCAACCATGGTCTAACTTCCGGTTTTACAGGAATCTGGTAATATCCCTTATTGAGATCAATCCTAGTAAAGTACTTAGCTCGGTTGAGTGCTGTGAAGAGTTTATTCTGATCAGGCAGAGGTTCTGCTTGGAATTCAGTTATAGCATTGAGCTGTCGATAATCGATGCACAATCTATGTTCTCCGCTTGGCTTTCTCAATAAGACGACGCTAGCACTGTAAGGTGATTCAGATGGTGAGATTATTCCTGCGGTGAGCAGCTGTTGTATTTCTTCCTCTAAAGTCTTTTGCTTTGCATAAGGAACTGGGTAAGTCTTGACTCGCACAGGCACTGTGTCATTTAACTTCATGTCAAATTCCTCCAAATCAGTTCTTCCTGGCTTATCAGTAAGTACTTCTGCATATTTTGCCATAAGTTCCCTAATCTGCTTTTGCTGATCCTTTGTTAAGTTGGGATTGATTTCCACATCCTTAAAGGTCTCTTTGCTTTCAGTTGGCACTCGACTCCCATTGTTGATCCTTCTTCGACTTCAGTAGCCACACTCATGGCCATCAGATGTGCAGGTTCGGTGGTTGAGGGTCTTTCATGATATTTCTTCAAGAGGTTTATGTGAAATACTTTCATCTTGCCTTTGACTGAAATTCTGTAGTTGGTACGTGAGATCTTCTCCGTCACTACATAAGGTCCTCTCCATCCTATTTGCAGCTTATTCTGACTGGTTGGAAGCAGCAACATCACCTTCTCTCCTACCTCTAACTCTCTATCCTTTGCCTTGCGGTTGAAGTTACGAGCAATTCTTCGTCTGGCTTGACGTAGATTGACATTCGCTTGTTTCCAACTGTGTTGTAAACGATTTTTCAACTCGGCAACATATGTAGATGCAGTCACGACTGTATCATCTGTAGTATTATCAGTCCACGTTCGAAGTAACGCCTCCAGTGGTCCCTTGATCGGTCGTCCAAACAACAATGTGGCTGGAGCAAAACCTGTTGAGTGATGGGGTACTTCCCTGTAAGCGAATAAAGCTGCGGGTAAATACAAGTCCCAATCCTCTGTCTTCTCCTGGGCAATTTTGCGCAGGATACTAATCAATGTCCCGTTCCACCTTTCCACAAGTTCATTTGACTGAGGGTGATATGGTGAACTGAAGATATGGCGTGCATGAAAAAGTCTGAAGGTCTCTTCCATGAGCTTACCACGAAACTGTGAACCGTTGTCCGTCAAGATCCTTTGTGGGAATCCTAGACGTGTGAATATTCCTAATAATGCATCAGCGACGTGTTTGGAGTCACAGCTGGGCATAGGAACTGCTTCGGCCCACGTGGTTGTTGTGTCCACAAGCGTTAATATGAATCGGTTTCGCCTCTTCGTTGCTGAGAGAGGTCCGATTATGTCTACAGCCACTTTCTCAAATGGAATTCCAGTGATTGGCGATTCACCCAACATTGCCGGTGGTGTCCGGTGTTTTGGTGATACTTTCTGACACTGTGGGCATGATTTTACAAACCGTTGTATGTCTGAATTCATCCCTGGCCAAAAGTAGTGAGTGGTAATCCGCTGTGTAGTAGCGTTGATACCCATGTGCCCACTGAATGGTAGACTATGACCCATCTCTAAGATCTGAGTCCTGTATTGAGTTGGTACAACAAGTTGATTAAACTCTTGTCCAGCTCGTCCTGCTTTTCTGTAAAGAAGTGCTGACTTCATGAACAGATCACCTTTACGTAGAGGTAAATGTGATTTTGGCAGTTTTCTGAAGCAGGGTTCCAGGGTGCTGTCGGCCTCTTGTGCCCTCTTTAGTTCCTCCGTTCGAGGGATTGGCGTAGTTGTTTCTGGAGTTTTTGTTGCCTGGGATCGAGTGGTCATGGTCGCCATCGCCACAGGTTGAACAGGTTCTCCTAGAACGATAAATCTACAGCCGAGGATTACAGGATATATCGGATAGTCCAAGACTGCTGCCTTGATTGTCCCAGTGACATACCGCGAGGCTATGTTCACTTTTGCCACTGGAAGAGACATATTTGTTGAACTCTTCAGAGGTCCCTGTAATTCCACTATTTCCCCTGTCACCTGTTCAGGGTGAACTAAGGATGATGAAACAACACAGTCATACGATAATCCAGTATCATATAGACAGGTCGTTTTGAATCCATTTAGCAAGATGGATTCTACAACCGGAATACGAGATGATGTGTCTTGATGAGGTGTCTGTTTGGACGTTTCACCAGTGCTCACTTTTTTCTCTTTTCGGTTGGCCAAACATGCCGCTGTATGTGGAGGTGGCTTTTTCCTGCAATTCTGAAATGTGTGACCTCTAATTTTGCAATGGATACAGAATGGTTTGTCCTCCTTCGGCGCTGTTTGGACAGAGTTTTGAGTGTTTTTTCTGGGATTTCCCCTTTATCTTGGTGGCTACAGTGTTTTCACCCTCTTTTGGCTGTGGAGTTTTGTTTTGAGAGGGGGTGTTGTTCGAACGTCCCTTTCCTCCCATCTCCTTCTGAGATTTCTCAAATCTCTCTGCCAGGATGATTATAGTTTCCAGGCGGTCAGCCCCGTTTTGGGTTAGGAATGCCTTCATTTCGTTCTGCATTTTCCCCTTGATCTGATCAATGATGATCATTTCACGGAGTCCTTCAAAATTTTCCTCAATTCCTCCCAAGCAAGTCCATCTTTGTATGTATGACTTCAGTCTTTCGACTAGTTGCGCGTAACTCTCACCCGGTTCCTTCCTTGCGGCTTTGAACCTGAGTTTATAAGATTCGGCGTCCACTTCGAAGCGGCTCAAGAGTGCCGTCTTAAGTGTTGTGTAGTTCTGTTGTTCCTCTCTAGTGAGGCGCGAGAACACATCATACGCCGTGGATCTTAAGGCCTGCGCTAACTTCGTCGCCCATCTACTTTCTTCAAGCCCACAGCTGACAGCCATTGCCTCGAAGCGTGATAAAAATCATTCCATGTGGTCAGTCTGTTCATTAAAGGGTTCCAGAGGAAATGACATAGCTCCTGAATTAAGGTGAGAGACGTGAGGAGGTGGTTCTGTCACTGGCGATCCTGATGAGGTTGAGGGTGTAGGACCACTCCCTTTCTCTATTCTCCGGATCTCCACTTCAATCTCCATTCTCCTCAACTCCAGTTGGTGTTGACGCTCTCTCTCCTTATCTTCCATTTCAGCCTGTAGTCGTTTCTCTTTCTCCTCCAATTCTGCTTGAAGTCGTTTTTCCCTCTCAGCCAATTCAGCCTGAAGCTGTTTTTCTTTGAGAGCCAATTCCGCTTGCAGTCTTTCTCTTTTGTCGAATGCATCTGAAACATTGTTAGCTAGCTCAAGGCCATCTAACCCGCATTCCCTACCTGTTTCTGTTATTTGGGCTCTAAACTTTGCAGTTTCCGCCATGTCTATAATTTATTGCTTTGTTCTGCCTAAAAAAATATAATTGCAGTTAGTCTGATCCGCGTAAGCTTGTCAGTCCCTGATCTGCAAATATACAACAGAGCATGTGCAATATTAAAAACACCCTATGTTATGTCTGTCTGTCAATGCTGGAAAAGCCAAAGGCAGCAGGCACTTAAGTAACCAGATTTAATTCCTAGTAAAGAAAAGAATCTGAAATTAGACAGAGTTTTCCCAACGGATAAGATTTTCCGGTGGTTGATGAAATGCTGTTAAGTTCAGACTCCACAGGAAAAGAACGCCTTCTCTGGAAGAGAAGTAGTGTTGGTAGAGTAGATACACACTATATATTTCTCCTGGAGCACCTCTTTCTGAAGTATAAGCCTATTTGAACATGGCCCCCTTCTTCAGGAGGAATGATCAGTCACCTACTCTTATTTATCTGTTAATGTCATTCATATCATGTGGCTGTCAATCAATATAAGAAAATGACAATGTTCAAAATCTAAAGATAATTGTGTTAATGTTTAATGTAATTGTTTAAAGGTTAATATATGGGAACCATCCAGGACGTAGCCGACAATATGTCATATATTTTTGAAGGGAGTGGGAGATCACTGTAGTACATGCCCCATCTCTAACAAAAGAAGTAGAGCCACATCCTCTTCTATCTTCACTAACCCCAGAATATGAACCTTGAGTTATCTGCAGGCCTCGTTCTATTAAGTATGTCTAGGAGATATAGATTATGGCCCTGGTGAGAATGGTAATTACTAACTGGGAATCTGCCCCTTCTCCAATGATTCTTATAGCTCTGGAGCCCCCTTTTTGTTTATCAAATGTGAGGAAAGTCTGGAGAATTTTCTCAGCCTGATTTAGATGAAGAAAACATGGATATTGAGCAGTTGATAGATCTAGAGTCTTCTCTCCCCCATTTTAGTAAGTCATTGTGAGTGGATTTATTGTTAAACAATCAAACACATAATCAATCACATCAGATTCTGACAACACATGTCGTCGTACGTCATTCGCACTGCGAGCGCTAACAAGTCAAGTCGCATTATTCTGTCAAGAAGCCTGATCAGCGGGAAAATGTCACGTGGAAAATCCAACAAGAAACACGCTGTTGCCAAGATGTGCAGCGTGGGAGCCGACAACAAGAAGAAGAACGTTGAGAGCCCACCTGCTAGCTGCATCAAAGAGCCTGATACTACAGCTATATCTGAAGCTACAACGAGGGAGAAGATTGACAGCCCAACACAGTCAAGAATCAAGACAGCAGAGAAGAAGGAGGAGAAAGACACCAGAGTCGGAAACACCGACTCAAAAACAGTCCGATGGGTTGTCAAGCGGATTCCGGTGGAGCTGACAGATGAAGAAATCCTGAAGCAGCTACGTGAAGAGAATCTTCACATCCGAGTCTTGAAGGCGGAGCGGCTTCTCACTTACTCCAAGATACCTACAACCCTGGCAGTGGTGACATCGGAGGGCAGCGAAATGCCGACCACAGCATCACTCAACAAGAGACTGCAGCAACCAGAGAGATTCATACCAAGAATCACGCAATGTTCAAAATGCCAGAGGGCCGGCCACAGCAGAGCAACGTGTCGCAGTAAGACGGAAATCTGTCGATACTGCGCCGATCACCACGCCTTCAAGGAATGTCCGCTGGCCAAGCTGGACACGGACTTCCGAGCTCCTAACAACAGAAGAAAGTGCGCCAACTGTCTGGGCAAACACGGAGCAAGATACCTGGGCTGTCCGTACCTGCAGAGACACAGAGACGTCTTAAAGATCGCCATCATCACAAAGACACCATTCAAGGAAGCAATGCAGAGGGGCGAGACAGCCACGGGTATAGCACAAGCTGAAAGAGATCAACTTCAAAAGCAGATAGACGAGTTGAAGAAACAAGTCAAGTCATTGCTGACGCCTAATCCGACCAGCGACAACGAGAATCTACTGGCGGAAATAAAGGAGTTCCATGAAAACATCAAGCGAGAAGTGGAACAGATGACCGCATTGAAGCAGGAAAACGAAGAAATGCTACGCACTATAAAAGTGGAGAGAGAGCGACTAAAAGCTGAAATGAAATCAACTCAACACAAATCAACAGAAGTCAGGCAAATGACCACAAAGAAACAGCAAGAAACACAACAAAAAACCGACCCGGAGACGCAAGATAAAACCAGCAGCCGAACCTCGACGCCCAAACCATCCAAGGGGAAACCAACATCCCACCAGACAGCCGAAGAAAGACAAGATAAGGTACCTTCCGACGGCATACCGTGGATTGGAGGGGAACCTACCCGGGAGGAAATGGAGGTGTACATAGCAGAAGGAAAGAAACGAGCAGAACAAGAGGAACTCAGACACGAGGAATACATAAGGAGACAGGAAGCAAAAGGAAAGAAGCCCAAGAAACTCAGGGGGAAACCGACAGAATACCCGGAATTACACTATGACGTCGATGCCGACTTCGAGTACTACATAGAAGACGGAGAGATCTTCCCATGGCTGACCACAGAGGAAGCATTCGAAAAACAGCAAAAACTTACACACGAAAGTGAAAGAAAGCGCAAGGATTTAAATAACATCGAAAAGCTTCTAGGGGCATTACACAGAACAGGAGGCAAAAGTACTAAATAAAAAGTCCTTTTAAGGACTGCAATCACTCAAGCCAGGAGCCTGCGCCAAAAAAGGAAACAACAAGAGGAAACAAGCACTAAGGACGGCCGCCGACCGATCCCCCAGCTGGAGTGGGATAACGAAAAGTCCTTATAAGGACTGCAGCCAGTCAAGCCAGACGAGCCAGGAGCCTACACAAACAAAGAAAACCACAACAACAGAAGAGCACAAAGGATAGCCGCCGACCACTGCTGACGTCACAGACACAAACGATGCATAACCAGTCCGAGAAAGGACTCACAAGACAAGAATTAGGGTAAATAAACCCACAAAAACCACGATCCTTAATTATAACCACAGCTGATGAAGCAGGTTAGACGAGGACGAATTTGGAATTTTTGTTTTTGAAATGGAATCTGAAATTCTGACAACATGATGTACAAAGAAGTTGTTGACTCACAGATAGGTTTGAACTGATAAATTAACAGAAGGTCAATTCATGTTAATCATTTATTGACTGGGCCTGAGCCTTCTGGCCAGTACACACATCTCTATTGTGATTTACACAAAATATTAGAAAAGTTGCATATTGGACCAGTTACACAGACCATCAATAAACAAGCATCAATACATGAGAGGTCAACAAGTGTGAAAACATAGTAAACATTTTTGTTGTTGCACATGTTAAGTGTGATGGTAATTCAACAATTAAATATAAGTTTCCTGAAATTGGGTGTGGTGTGTACCAATGAGAAAGGTAACCTGGTGACTGGAAGATTAGGTAAGCCAGGGTCCATTGACTGATGGATCCACTTCAGGTCTGCCCGTATAGCTCCACTGAAGGCCTCCCCATACTCTGCTCATGGCCAAGTCATCTTCCATCTCACTTGTGGTTCATCTCTTTCTCTCGGTTTCCCTCTCTCAGGTCTGATTTAGGTGGTTAGTTTGCTGATGTGTTGGGTGGTTGTTGGTATGTAGCCACCAAGATCACTGATGAATATTCACATAAATATATACAATCTTCCCAATACAATAATAAGAAGTAGGTCGGAAGAATCTAAATTCCTGAAGTAGGAACTAGTTCCCCTCCCCTCCTTTTTTCTCTAAGCTAGTGTTGGGTTAATTTGGGGTGGTCAGAGTTTATCAAACTGTGTACGCCTTGTATCAACTGGTTCCTGCTGTATGTAAGTTCTCATTTGACCTGGGGTCAGTGAACGTGTACAGTAAGACAGTGACAAGAGTGAGAAGGTGTCAAGATGCATGTAAATAAATGACATACATTTATAACATTTCTTCCACTCAATGGTGTTTATCGCGTGTATAAATAATTCTCTGTGTTTTCCCAATTAACTTCTTCTTCTTCTTGTGTCTAATAACTCTCTCCCATTATCTGTTGTTGTGATGTTGAGTGTTGGGTTGTGTGGTGTTGAGTCGTGTTGAGTGGTGTTGTGTTTTAAGTTATGTTGAGTAATGAGTTAAGTTCACTTCGTGTGATGGAGTTCCACGAAGCACAACTCTTCTGATGCAATGCAGTTCATAAGTGCCCTTATCTAATTAAAATTTGACATAAATATAAATATTTATTCCGTTAAACCCTATTGATTCAATAGATGAAGGAGAAAGGAAAGATTGATTTCTCTTTCAGCTTTCTAGATTGTAAATAGGCATAGATAAGTCTGTTTTAGAACAAGGCACTTATTCTAGTACACGAACTGTCATTTCAGCTGTAGGTAGTGATAGCATCTTTAACAATGTTTCTGACAAAATGCACAAGATTGCTTTCGAATCATCACTTCTCACAGTTGTTTAGAATAGAATGTAGTAGTATAATGCACTTCTTAAAGTTAATAATTATCTCTAAGAATATCAGAGATTGCAGTTTCATCGAAGAGAGTATTGGAGAGTCATTTTGCCCGGGAACGGCTCTGCGTCGTTAGAATCTACAGTCGAGCATTTTTACATTTCAGAGGTTTTAATTAATAATAATACATTTCAATTGACATCACAAACACGGGTTACTATTACTTGATACTTGATACATCGGGTTCTTAGTCTAATCTCGGGAATCACAAGCTTACCTCAGATCTAGACACCCCGCAATTCCATGTTTGAAAATTTGGTCACACCAGCTTCTCACATCTATTCATCAGGCTGGTTGCAGGAAAACCAGATTCTGATGAAATATTAACATATGCAAATTTTGCGTTGGCGCGAAAGCGGGTCACATGTCTCCTCCTATCCAATGGGGTTCCGAGCTTTGTCTGATGAAATCTTTCTAAGAATCCACGTCATCTGTCACTTATGCAGTTCCAGTTTCGATGTTAAGTTTTAAGTCCTAGTCTCCGTTTGCGGTTGTGAAGTCAATTTCTTTTAATGTTGTTTCCTCTTCTTGCGGCATGTTTTGGTAAATGAATAATGGTGGTTAGCGTTATGCCACAACATCTTCCACACTATACACATCTTGCACACTATACACATCTTCCACACTATACACATTTTCCACACTATACACATTTTCTTCTCTATATATATCTTCCACACTATACACATCTTCCACACTATACACATCTTCCACACTATACACACCTTCCACACTATACACAACTTCCACACGATACAAATCTTCCACGCTATATACATCTTCCACACTATACACATCTTCCACACTATACAAATCTTCCACACTATACAAATCTTCCACACTACACACATCTTCCACACTATACACAACTTCCACACGATACAAATCTTCCACACTATACACATCTTCCACACTATACACATCTTCCACACAATACACATCTTTCACATTATACAAATCTTCCACACTATACACATCTTCCACACTTTACACATCTTCCACACTATACACATCTTCCACACTATACACATCTTCCACACTATACACATCTTCCACACTATACAAATCTTCCACACGATACAAATCTTCCACACTACACACATCTTCCACACTATACACAACTTCCACACTATACACATCTTCGACACTATAGACATCTTCCGCACTATACACAACTTCCACACTATACACATCTTTCACACTTTACACATCTTCCACACTATTCACATCTTATACACTATTCACATCTTCCACACTATGCATATCTTCCACACTATACACATTTTTCACACTATAAACATCTTCCACACTATATACATCTTCCACACTATACACATCTTCCACACTACACACATCTTTCACACTATACACATCTTCCACCCTATACACATCTTCCACACTATACACAACTTTCACACGATACATGATTCAACGGGCAAGACGGCATTTACCTGCAAATCGTTGTGGAACGAAATGATCACCTCAAGTCACGTAGAGCGCCGTAATCATCCACTGCACCTGCATTCGTCTCCAGTCGTCTCGACTTGTCTTGCCACTGTACTCAGATGGACTCGGGCGAGAGAGTGAGGTCGACGAATTGCGCAACCCTTCCTCACTTTAATCATCGCGCAAGTCATTCTTCATCCAACGTTATACACATCTTCCACACTATACACATCTTTTACACTATACACATTTTCCACACTACACACATCTTCCACATTATTCACATTTTCCACACAATACACATCTTCCAACCTATACACATTTTCCACACTATACACAACTTCCACACTATACACAACTTCCACACTATACACATCTTCCACACTACACACATTTTCCATACTATACACATCTTCCACACTATATACATCTTCCACACTATACACATTTTCCACACTATACACATCTTCCACACTATACACATCTTCCACACTATACACAACTTCCACACTATACAAATCTTCCACATTATTCACATTTTCCACACTATACACAACTTCTACACTATACAAAACTTCCACACTATACACATCTTCCACACTATACAAATCTTCCACACTATACAAATTTTTACACTACACACATATTCCACACTATACACATCTTCCACACTATACACATCTTCCACACTACACAAATTTTCCACACTATACACATCTTCCACACATCTTCCACACTATACACATCTTCCACACTACGCACATCTTCCACACTATACACATCGTCCACACATTTTCCACACTATACACATCGTCCACACATCTTCCACACGATACACATCTTCCACACTATACACGTCTTCCACACTATGCACATTTTCCACACTATACACATCTTCCACACTATACACATCTTCCACACTATTAACATCTCCTACACTATACACAGCTTCCACACTATTCACATCTTCCATACTATACACATCTTCCACACTATACATATCTTCCACACTATACACATCTTCCACACTATACACATCTTCCACACTTTTCACATCTTCCATACTATACACATCTTCCATACTATACACATCTTCCATACTATTCATATCTTCCACACTATACACATCTTCCACACTGCACACATCTTCCATACTATACACATCTTCCACACTATACACATTTTCTATACTATACACATCTTACACACTACACACATCTTCCACACTATACACATCTTCCATACTATACACATCTTCCACACTATACACATCTTCCATACTATACACATCTTTTACACTATACACATTTTCCACACTACACACATCTTCCACATTATTCACATTTTCCACACAATACACATCTTCCACACTATACACATCTTCCACACTATACACATCTTCCACACTATACACAACTTCCACACTATACACATCTTCCACACTATATACATTTTCCATACTATACACATCTTCCACACTATACAGAACTTCCACACTATACACATCTTCAACACTATACACATCTTCCACACTATACACATCTTCCACACTATACACATCTTCCACACTATACACATTTTCCACACTATACACATCTTCCACACTATACACATCTTCCACACTATGCACAACTTCCACACTATACAAATCTTCCACATTATTCACATTTTCCACACTATACACAACTTCCACACTATACACAACTTCCACACTATACACATCTTCCACACTATACACAGCTTCCACACTATACACATCTTACACACTATACACATTTTCCACACTATACACATCTTCCACACTATACACATCTTCCACACTATACACAACTTCCACACTATACAAATCTTCCACATTATTCACATTTTCCACACTATACACAACTTCCACACTATACACAACTTCCACACTATACACATCTTCCACAATATACACAGCTTCCACACTATACACATCTTACACACTATACAAATTTTTACACTATACACATATTCCACACTATACACATCTTCCACACTATACACATCTTCCACACTACACAAATTTTCCACACTATACACATCTTCCACACATCTTCCACACTATACACATCTTCCACACTACGCACATCTTCCACACTATACACATCTTCCACACATTTTCCACACTATACACATCGTCCACACATCTTCCACACTATACACATCTTCCACACTATACACATCTTCCACACTATGCACATCTTCCACACTATACACATCTTCCACACTATACACATCTTGCACACTATGCACATCTTCCACACTATACACATCTTCCACACTTCTTCTACACTATACACATCTTCTACACTATACACATCTTCTACACTATACACATCTTCTACAATATACACATCTTCTACACTATACACATCTTCTACACTATACACATCTTCTACAATATACACATCTTCTACACTATACACATCTTCTACACTATACACATATTCCACACTTCTTCTACACTATACTAATCTTCTACACTATACACATCTTCCACACTATACACATTTTACAAACTGTACACATCTTCCACACTATACACATCTTCTACACTATACACATATTCCACACATCTTCTACACTATACACATATTCCTAACATCTTCTACACTATACACATATTCCACACATATTCTACACTATACACATCTTCTACACTATACACATCTTCTACACTATACACATTATACACATCTTCCACACTATACACATCATCTACACTATACAAATCTTCTACACTATACACATCTTCCACACTATACACATCTTCCACACTATACAAATCTTCTACACTATGCACATCTTCCACACTATACACATTATACACATATTCCACACATCTTCTACACTATACACATATTCCACACATCTTCTACACTATACACATATTCCACACTATACACATATTCCATACTATACACATATTCTACGCTATACACATATTTCACACTATACATATATTCCACACTATACACATCTTCTATACTATACACATATTCTACACTATACACATATTCCACAATATAAACAACGGGTCCTGTCCATTCTGTCTTATTATACACCATTATCCCAGCCAACGGTGCGGGCCCAGCCTACCCTGCTTCCCCGAAAATAAGACCTACCCCTATAATAAGCCCTTGTGCGATTTTGTAGGATCCGTTTAATATAAGTGATTTCATATCCTTTACAGGACAGAGAAGTCAAACCCAGCAGTTTTTGGCTTTTCATGATTCCTTGGCAAGTTTACGTTCCGTGGTTTGCTATGGCTTTCTGAACTACCAGCACCATACCATTTCATTAAAATAAAAAACTGCTGCACGGAGGTAAGATGCTGAGCCGGCAGCACATGTAGCCTACCACGTGAGCGTGTACTAAAATGCAGAAAGTTTCCCAGTCGAATGAAATAGTTACGAAAACTGTCTGTATCTAACTCATAGAGTGTAAACAAAAGTGAAAAACGTCTCAATAACACGAAATGGAACGCACGGCTAGCGAATCCATTTCGTGGTCCGGATTCAAATGCAAAAGCTTACCGAGTGGATGTCGCCGGCAGTTTGACCGTTCTTGGTGTGTGCCTGAGCGATCAGTGGCAAGCGAGATGCCCAACACATGGAAGTGAGGAGCTAAAGCAGCCATGAGCAGGACGTCGAAACTCCTTGGGTGAGCTCAGTCTCAGAGCAATATGTGCCGGCTCTGCAATTATGGAAGCCTCCTTGGATAGCTTTGGATAGGCCCATGGTCTGCCCCTGCCTTCCCTTCGGGATGACCGTGATGTCGAGGATCGTTCTATCTTGACCAGCTGAGATGTGGGCGACATCACAACAAAAAGTCTAACGTGCCTCGAAACCCGAGGAAGGCTAATCTCACTAAAAAAATGCCCGCCGAAGCCGAAAGTGCCGTCCTACAGGTGGCAAAATAAAAATTGGCACTACGCATTTACGTCCGAGTGAAATGTCTCGTCCGAATGTCTCTCGTGCTAGGAACAGCTCTGACTACCTAGTTTCCGAATGCCGCTCTTGTTCGGAACAGCTCTGACTAGCTATTTTTCCGAATGTCCGTCGTGCCTGAACCAGCTCTGACGGGCGCGACAACAAGCACATGTCTGTGTCGAAAACTCGCTGAGTGGATACCGTCTGCAGACATGTCTGGTTTGTGCGGGAACGGTCCGGGGTTAACGAAATGCCCAATATATTGAAGTGAGGAATTAAAGCAGCCATGAGCAGGACGTGACGATTCCCTCGGTGAGCCCAGCACCAGAGCATTGTGTGTCGGCTCTGCAATTATGGAAGCCACCCAGGATGGCGAGAAATGCTATGGACTGTCCCTGCCTTCCTTTGAGGGATGACTGCGAAGTCTTCGACTGTTCCAACTCCACCAGCTGGGAGGTGGACGGTGCCACAAAGGTGAGTCTCCCAGGAATGCTAACCTGGTCAAAAATGCACGCAGAAGCCGGATGTGTTGACCTAATGGTTTCGACCCAAGGGTGCCTAACGCACACCTCAATCACATCTGAAAAAACACTCCGGATGAACGCAAAGAAGAAGAAGAAATCAACTTAAGGGGGTCTGCTGCAAATTCGCCCACAGTTGTGTTTCGAAAGCAGGTATGCGGGATTACGAACTGCATCCGTAAACCCATAAGACCTACACCCTAAAATAAGCCCTTGTTAAGTTCGTCAGCTAAAATGAGACACTTGTTGCTGAAAGTACAGTCGGAGTACAGACGCCAATGGTGCGCACTAGATAGTGAACGTTTGTGGTTCATAATTCAATATGTCACTCCTGTGAAATAAAGTAACCAGTGCACCACGCACCACGAGAAGGCAACATATATATATATATATATACTAGCTGACACGGCCCGGCTTCGCCCAGACTCTGGTGGGGAGCATCTCATTTAATTCATATAAGTAGTCATATAAGCTCCCGTTCCCGACTGTCTGTCTGTCTGTCTGTCTATCTATCTGTCTGTCTGTCTGTCTGTCTGTCTGACCCGGCCCAGCCCATGGTGGAGAGCATCTCATTTAAATCATATAAGTAGTCATATAAGATCCCGTTCCCGACTATCTGTATGTCTGTCTGTCTTGGGTAAATGGAGGAGGGAGGAGGAAGAGGGAGGTGGAGGAGGGAAGAGGAGGGAGGAGGAGGAGGGAGGAGACAGGAGGAATAGGAGGGAGGAGGAGGGATTAGGAAGAGGAGGGAGGAGTAGGGTGGAGGAGGAGGGGGAGGAGGAGGGAGGAGGAAGAGGGAGAAGGAGGGAGGAGGAGATCGCAGGAGGAGGAGGAGGAGGAGAGGGAGGAGGAGGAGGGAGAGGGAGGAGGAGGGAGGAGGAGGAGAGAGTAGGCGGAGGGAGGAGGCGGAGGGAGCAGGAAGAGGGAGGAAGAGGGAGGAGGAGGAGGGAGGAGAAGGAGGAGGGAGGAGTAGAGAGTGGGAGGAGGGAGGAGGCGGAGGGAGGAAGAGGGAGGAGGAAGAGGGAGAAGGAGGAGGGAGGAGAAGGAGGGAAGAGGATGAGAGGGAGGAGGAGGAAGAGGGAGGAGGAGGAATGTGAAGGGAGGAGGAGGGAGGAGGAGGAGGAGGGAGGAGGATAGAGGAGGAGGAGGGATGAGGAGGAAGAGGGAGGAGGAGGAATGTGAAGGGAGGAGGAGGGAGGAGGTAGAGAGAGGAGGAGGAGGGAGGAGGAGAATGGAGGAGGAGGGATAAGGAGGAGAGGGAGGAGGAGGGGGAGGAGGGAGGAAGAAGGAGGAGGGAGGAAGAAGGAGGAGGGAGGAAGACGGATGAGGGGGAGGAGGGAGGGGTAGGAGGGGGAGGAGGAGAAGGGAGGAGAAGTTAGGAGGAGGAGGGAGCAGGAGGAAGGAGGAGGGAGGAGGAGGAGGAAGAGGGAGGAGGAGGGAGGAGGAAGAGAGAGGAGGGAGGAGGAGGAGGAAGAGGGAGGAGGAGGGAGGAAGAGATAGGCGGAGAGAGGAGGAGGAGGGAGGAGGAGGAGTAGGGATGAATAGGAGGGAGGAGAAGGGAGGAGGAGGGATTAAGAGAAAGAGGGGGGAAAGGGGAGAAGGAGGAGGGAGGAGGGAGGAGGAGGAGGAAGAGGGATGAGGAGGGAGGAGGAGGGAGGAGGGAGGATGAGGAGGAGGGAGGAGGAGGGAGGATGGTGAAGGAGGAGGAGGAGGAGGGAGGAGGGTGAAGGAGGAGGGGGAGGAGGGAGGGGGAGGAGGAGGGAGAAGGAGGAGGAGGGAGGAGGGAGGAGGAGAACGTAGGTGGGGGAGGATGAGAAGGGAGGAGGGAGAGGGAGGAGGAGGGAGGAGGAGGAGAGAGGAGGAGGGAGGAGGTGGAGGGAGAAGGAGGAGGGAGGAAGAGGTAGAAGGAGGAGGGAGAAGGAGGGAGGAGGAGACAGGAGGAATAGGAGGGAGGAGGAGGGATTAGGAAGAGGAGGGAGGAGTAGGGTGGAGGAGGAGGGGGAGGAGGAGGAAGGAGGAAGAGGGAGAAGGAGGGAGGAGGAGAGAGGAGGAGGAGGAGGAGGAGGAGAAGGGAGTAGGAGGAGGGAGAGGGAGGAGGAGGGAGGAGGAGGAGAGAGTAGGCGGAGGGAGGAGGCGGAGGGAGCAGGAAGAGGGAGGAGGAAGAGGGAGAAGGAAGAGGGAGAAGGAGGAGGAAGGAGGAAGGAGGAGTAGAGAGTGGGAGGAGGGAGGAAGAGGGAGGAGGAAGAGGGAGAAGGGAGGAGGAGGGAGGAGGTAGTAGGATGATTGATTGCCATCCCACCAGGTTAATATGTTATCGCGGACCTCAGAGAGAAGTGTCTATGTAGAAGACCATTTCCTGGACGTACGTATTTTGGGAGGGGGAGGAGGGAGGAGGGAGGAGGAGGAAGAAGAAAAAAAAACTACGACAGTTGGCATCTCTGGAATGAAAGGAAGGCGTGTAGAAAATTTCATCTCAATCGGATGGGCCGTTCGCGAGCGTATAAAGGACATACGGACAGAGATACATACATACATACAGAGATACATACGCACAAGTCTTTTTTATATATAAGATATATATATATATATATATATATATATATATATATATATATATATATATATATATATATATATATATATATATATGTTAGACAAAAGTCCTTGTCTATCAAGCCTGTGTCCTTAGTACTCTTCTTTATGGCAGTGAAACCTGGACAACTTACTCACACCAAGAGAAACGTTTAAACAGCTTTCATATGCGGTGTATGCGAAGAATTCTTGGTATTAAGTGGCAAGACAAAATCACAAATACTGAAGTATTGGAAAGATCAGGTTGTGTGACGGTTTATTCCATGCTCAGTCTTCGTAGACTTAGATGGATATGACATCTTAGGAGGATGGATGATGGTAGAATACCAAAGGACATCTTTTTTGGTGAATTACAGATGGGTAAGAGATCTCAGGGTCGGCCTCTACTACGATACAAAGATGTGTGTAAGTGGGACATGATTGATACAGGCATTGATAATGCACAGTGGGAGCAAGTCGCCGCTGAATGTGTGGCAAAGAGAGCAAACACCAGAAATGTAATAAAGACAATGGAGAAAATTATTGCAGATAAGTCACACACCAAGCGTGTGAGACGTAAGATGGTGCATGATGATTGAAATGACCACGTGTTCACAAAGAACGGACATTTACAGCGCGAATTGGCCTTATCAGTCACATTCGCTACCGCCATAGGTAAAAGTTATGCATTTTTAAAGCACAAACTATCGTCTACCACGACACCAGCATGTCCTTGGGAAAACCCCAATAGATGCTCCCTATCTGTGATTGTCCAATTGAATCTTGCCACTTTTGCGTGAAGCATGCGTGTCTTCATACTTCTCGGTACACTCTCTGAGTCCGTTACAACCACGACATGTGTGTGTTGTTTGTGTTCCAGCCAGCGTAACGCTGCAGTGACTGCTTCGTCTCCATTCTCAAACATATGTTGTGGTATCATAAACCGGGTTTTCCTGTACTAAACAACGTCAATTAATCTTCGTATTCAACTCAATGATAATGATTATGACGATGTTTATGGTGGTGATTATAATTATTTTGATGATGATACTAATGACGATGCTTATGATGTTTAATGAATTTTATTAGATTTACGCAAATAATACATACTTACTTTGCTTTTTTTTTTTTTTTTTTTTTTTTTGTCAGTCTTTCGATAACGACCACGATGGAATCATTACGATTGGGGAATTCACAGACCATATCGACACCTTTGAGCCGCTTCTAGTAGGTAAGTTCCTAGCCATAACCACCCAAAACTTTGTTTTCTTGTCGGTGCCCATCCTTCGACGGACAGTCGCGCTCTTTTCAATGTTGTTCAACAACCATTGGTCCATTCTGACAACCAAACCTCTCCTTTGGCTCCTAGTAGCTGCCAGCATGCGACAGCGACCATTGGTCCACATCTTACACTCCACTCTCAAGAAACCAAGAGAGGGAATCCGACATCATTACAAGAATCGCTATTACAAAGGAAGCTTTCTTCTAGAAGGTAAACATACTGACTAATAAAAGCTGCCAGCTGTCATGAGATGATACAGTATTGATTGCAGACAATGGGCAGAATCTGCAACAATTAATAGATGCGGTTGTGAACACCAAGAATAAGAATTAAATTCTAAAAAGACACAGATTATGGTCGTCACTAAGAAAAACGAAATACCACAAGGTAATATACAAGAAAATGGGGATATTCTTCTACAAGTGAATCGGTACAATTATCTCGGAACAGTCATACCATCTGATGGAAGATACCTGAAGAGATTACAACAAGAATCGCCATGACGAAAGTAGCCTTTATCAAGATGAAAAACAAACTTACCAATAAACAGATGAGTTGTATAGTACGCAGATTTGCCCCCCTAACCCCCCCCCCCCCCCCCCCCCAATGCGAATTCAATCCGCAATAGTTCCTTATATAGTTCTATGTGACACCACAGCAATCCGCCCAAAATCGACTCCGCATTGAGAATGAAAAAAAAAATAATCGACTGTTTTGTTTTTTTTTTATTTGCAGGATTACATCCATCCATTTATTTATTTATTTATTTATTTATTTATTTATTTATTTATTTTAATTTAAAAATTGAATTTAGTAGTATGTCGGCTATTAGTGGTTGTAGTGGATGGGGTTTAAACATTATCATTATACGGGTTACAAATGGAAACCTTAAAAGGTACAGATTGCGTGCATTATTGATTGTAGTGGGTAGTTTGGTGAGTGGAAGAAATGCTAGACAGGTGCTTAGGATGGTCGGTGTGGCAGAACACAATGTTTGCCGTGGCAGAATGTATGACCAAGTGGTTGGTATGGCTGAGTGTATGACCTAGTGGTCGACGTGAAAGTGAGTGTGACTTGTATTGTATGTATGGTTCGCATACTCTCTCTCTCTCTCTCTCTCTCTCTCTCTCTCTCTCTCTCTCTCTCTCTCTCTCTGACAAGCTGTCTCTCTCACTCTCTCTGAGTTTTTACTCTCGTGTGACATTGGTATGATACCATTACCTGTCTGATTATTGACTTGTGTGTATTTGTTTGCACGACTGTCGGTGTGATTATATTCTTCTGTCTATCTATGTGGCTATTTGTCTAGCTATCTGTCTATATATATGTGCATCTCTTTGTCTGGATGTATTGGTGTCTGTGTATATCTGTATATATGAATGATTGTTTTTCTCTGTACTCGGCCGTGGGTGACAGTGAAGTTATGTCAGTATATGTCCTCCCAATGACTGAAAATTCATCTCCTTAAGGCTTGTTGGGAAGACACATAAGCACATATCAGAAGGTCTTTGATGTTTGGTTAAAGCTCCTGAAATAGGGATGCATAACCACGTTAATACTACTTACTATGAGACACAAAATGTTTCCCGCCAGCTAATTAACTGTGACCAGGCCATGTAGTTATTCTTTACTACTAATGGACGCATACAGTCATTGAAAGGATAATTACTAACATCATCACTTCACTGTCATCCACGGCCGAGCACAGAGAAATACAACCATTCATATATACAGGTATGCACAGGCACCCATACATTTAGACATAGAAATGCACAGATATATAGACAGATAGCTAGATAGTTAGCCAGATAGATAGACAGAAGGATAGAATCACGCTGACATTTAGGCACACACAAACACACAGTCAATAATCAGACAAGTAATGGTATCATACCAATGTCACACAAAAGCAAAAACTAAGTGAGAGTGAGTGAAAGAGCTTGACAGAGAGATCAAGAGAGAGAGCGAGAGAGGGAGTTATACTCATTGTCACATCAACCACTGGGTCATACATACAGCCACGCCAACCACTGGTTCAGACTCTCAGCCACGGCGAATACTGTGTCATACCCTCTATCACACTGACCATCGGAAGCACTTATCTAGCAATGCTTCCACTCACCCACCCCTTAACAATACCCACTACAATAAATACTATTGGTCATCATTACTTTTTAAAGTTTTCCTTGGTAACCCGTATGATGATAATGTTTAAACCACTACGACCATCTACTAATTACTAATAACCGCTATCCACCCCTTAACAACGAATTTCACTAAGCCATACCCATTACAACTAATAATAACGGCCATCTTTACTTTTGAAAGTTTTCATTTGTAACCCTATGATGATAGTGCTTAAATCATTACGACCCTCAACAGATCACGAATAGCTGCTAACCACTCCTTAACAACGAAATTTGAGGAGTCTTCATGGCGAAATGGTCAAGCCGTTTAACTCGGGCTCCGAAGGTTGTGGGTTCGATTCCGGGCCGCGTCCTTCGGTTCAATAGTTAAATTTTTCGGAGACTCCTGTGGGTCGTGACCAGAGCTACGTAGTTCGTGCTTTGTGCGACGCTTTCCGCGCTTTTGAAAGAGACCGAGCCATAAGGGATAAAACCCGGTGCAATGAAGTCGACCCTGTCGACTTTTAAGCGACTTTTTTAACAACGAATTTCACCCACTACAATCAATAATACTGGCATCTTTACTTTTTAAGTTTTTTTATTTGTAACCCGTATGATGTTAGTGTTTAAACCCCGTCCACTACAACCACTTATAGTGGCCATACTACTAAGTTCAATTTGTTTTTTAATTTAAACAAATAATATTGATGTAATATTGCCATGTAATATGGGATGTAATATTGCCAAAATTAAACAGTCGATTTGTTATTTATGAGTTATATCCCTTTGACTCCGCATTCTCCATGCGGAGTCGATTTGGCGGATTGTTGTGACGTCACATATAGCTATATAAGGAAACATTGCGAATTGAATCCGCAGTTGTGGGCGGCGGGGGTAAACCTATGTACTATACTACTAAGATGTCAATTGAACCGAGAATAAGAATGTTGAGGTTCTACATAGAGCCTGTACTTGTGTATGGATGTGAAGCTTGGACAATAAGCAGTCAAGCTGAGAACCATCTGATGGCAGTGGAAATGTGATTTCTGAGGAGAATGCAAAGAATACCATGGACAGACAGAAAACCCAATGAACAAGTACGACAAGAAAGAAATGAACATCGTAAATTAATTAGAGAAATTAGACGTAGGCAGTTAACATTTTTTTTCTTTTTTAATGTTATGAGAAGATATAAATTGGAGAACTAGGTGAAAACTGGCATGATTGAGGGGAAGAGAACAAGAGGAAGAAAGAGAATTAAATACCTTGATGGCTTGACCACGTGGCATGGTCGAGAAAAGAACACTGAGCTGATCCACGACTCTGGTGATCGAGTGAAATGGCGAGTCATGACCGCCCATGCTTACGGCGTGGCACATGATGGATGGATGACCATAAAAAAACAAAAAAGAATGTTGACGTGCTACATAGAACATATATTGTTATAGCATGAGAAACATGGACAATAAGCAGAGAAGATGATAAACATTTAATGACAGGAGAAATGTAGTTTCTGGGAGACTTGCTATAAATACTAAGAAAGCACATAAAAACCAACGAGCAAGTCCAACAATAAACAAATAAATACCGTAAAGTGATTGAAGAAAATAGACGTAGACATTCAAAATCGGTTGGGTATGTTATTAGAGGGAAATAAATAAACTGCCGTTCTCCCTAACCTAGTAGTTTACGTTTTTCTCCGTAATCCCGTATACTCTCGATAGTAACGTGATGTGCGCGAGAACAGTAGCGGTTCTCGCCGCGTCGGTAACTTACGGGTATGTGAGCCGATCGCTCAGAAAGCAATGGCAAACTACGAGCGTAATCTTGCCCAGTACACCAACAGCAGCTGAAAAATGCTGGTGTTGACTACAACGTCCTGTAAGGGATATGAAAAAAAAATAGAAAATCTAATGAAAACTGGCAACTCTTTCATATAGACATACATCCTCTTTACCTCTCTCTCTCTCTCTCTCTCTCTCTCTCTCTCTCTCTCGCTCTCTCTCTCTCTCCTTCTCTCTCTCTCTCACTCTGACTTTCTAATACCACAACTCATCCTCTCACTTTCCACTCTCGCCCACTCTTGTTACTTCTCCCTCTCTATCCCTCTCTCCCTCTTTCTCTTCCTTTCTATCCATCTCTCGCCCTCTCTCTCTCCTTCACCCGTTACCCCTCTCTACCTCTCTCTCCCTTTCTCCCTCTCCTCTTCTATCCCTCGCTCATTCCCTCTCTTTTTCTCTCTCTGTTTTGTGTTCTCTATTAATATTAATGAATACTCATGAATTACTAACCCTTCCATCAGGCAATGAACGTTTGCTGTTCACGCTATTTGACCGAAACCTGGACAAAGCCATCACTGACTCCGACGTCGTTGAAACCTTCAGAGTCGGGGACGTGAACATCGATGGCTTCTTGACCTACGAAGAGACTAATAGGTAAGCCTGCGACATCAACACTGTACCGGGGCTACCATTACAGAATTGCTCTCCTTTTTCTCCAACTGGGACACAGGTACTCGACCAACCCATCCTAGACAGTCTTATCTGTTGCTACCTCCAACAGCTCCCTCCATGTCTTCCCAATATTATTGATCTCTGTATGTAATTCTCTTTTCCGTGTGTTTTAGGTCTACCGCTATTTCATTTGCCTTATGCGTTCCAGACAATAGTTATATTTTATAGTTATATTGTCGTCAGGTTTTCTCAATCTGTGTCCTACCCAGGGCCGGCGTATTTTCTTCACCTCTTGGTTCACTGGAATTTATTTAGTTCTTTACGTGGCTTGTTCATGGTTTGTTTGTTTGTTTTTGTGACTGCATTCTTCTACGTGATGGGGCAGCCTACCCTAAGCACAACCCTTCCTTAGTCGCCTCTTACAGCATGTATGGTGGTGTGCAGTGCTACTATTCTTGGCTTCCATTGCGAGTTGTGTAACTCAAGGGCGAACATCACAGGTATTCAGCTGTCAACAAAACTCATTCATTCAGTAGCATTTCCTTTGCAGAACCTAGCTCCCATAATAACCTTTCGGAAACCTTCTCGGTCATAAGTAAGATGTCCCGCGTCCATACACTCATCTGGAGATCATCCGTCACATCCTGCATCCATCTTCTCTTTGGCCTGCCTCTTCTTCTCTTCCTGGGTATACACTCCTCCATGATTGTTCTCTCCAAACTTTCATGATGTTTCAGATGACCAAACTATTTCAAATTTCTGTTGTAACATCTTCAGTTGCCAACCCTCTTCAATATTCAGATCTTGTCGTATGGATGCATTTGTTCTTTTCTATATCCAAGATATTCGTTATACTGTCTTTTCAGTGCAATATTTTTTTGTTAAGAAGCAGGAACTTACTTTGGGTCTGTGATGTGTTAGGGTCATTCCATTTTGTAGGTCAGGATACGCGCAGGAATAGGTTTCCCGTCGTGTTCTCTGTTTACACATAAATTGTGGGTCCAGGTGGAGAAAACGGTTTAACAGACTGAGAACCTCTATTTGCAGAGGATGATATGGCGGAGGATCGGAAGGGGCTCTGGACGTATCGAAAAACTAAGAGGTAAGACCAGAAAAACTTTCAATCAGATGACAGTTGGAGCCATTAGAATGATGACACTTCGCTGGCTGTGACGCAGTGAATAGATGAGATTTAGATGAACTCATGTTGATGTAGAGGTTAACGAAGTGTGACACAGTAAATAGATGAGTTTTAGACGAACTCACATTAGAAGTATTGTCAACGCCGGGTAACACAGTAAATAGATGAGATTTAGATGAACTCTTCATGATGTAGATTCAACGCCGGGTGACACAGTAAATAGATGAGATTTAGATTCACTCATTGTGATGTAAATTCAATGTCCGGTGACAGTAAATAGATGTAATTTAGATGAACGCATTGTGATGTATATTCAACACCGGTTGACACAGTAAATATGTGAGATTTAGATGCACTCATTGTGATGTAAATTCTATGCCGGGTGACAGTAAATGGGTGTGATTTAGATGAACTCATTGTGATTTAAATTCATCACCGGGTGACACAGTAAATAGATGCGATTTAGATGAGATTTAAATGAGATTGACATACATTCATTGTGATGTAGATACTTGATCACCAGAGCCATTGATCAGCTCCGTGTTCCTGACTCGACCATGCCACATGGCCAAGCCATCCAGGTATTTACTTCTCGGTCTTCCTTTTGGTCTCTTCCCTTCGATCTTGATAGTTGTCACCAAGTTCTCCAAGTCATTTCTTCTCATAACATACCCAAACAATTTTGACTGTCTGCGCCTAATGACTCTAATCAGTTTACTATCTTCATTTGTTTCCTAAAGGACTTTTTCATTGGTTTTTCAGTCTGTCTATGGTATGCTTTGCATTTACCTCAGAAACCACAGTTCCACAGCCATCAGCTTTCTTTTGTGTAATCAATAAAGCAAAGATATAGATCTTTGTTTACTTCTATAGAACATTCAATTACTGTTCTCAGTATATACACAGCAGTTACCCATCCTTGCCTTCTACAAACCCACATTGTTCTTCTCCTATTTCAGGTTGTATTTTCTTCCTAACTCTTTGTGTGATAATTCTCAGCAAAATCTTCGTTATGTGGCTTATTATACTAAGTGTTCGATGTTAATCACATTCCAAGGCTCCTGATTACTTCGGGATTGTAATAAATATAGAATTACATAATTCAGGAGGTATATCTCAAATATCGTTCAACAGTCGGGTGACTTTGTCCATTCCATATTCTTCTAAGGCATTGATCATTTCTATTGTGATGTTATCTGTACCCTGGGTCTTGCCAGTTTTCATATGGTTAAGAGCATTCTGAACTTCCATCTTCAAAATTGATGGTCCTTCATTATTATTCCCATGATAATATTGTTCTTCTCTTGTATCATCATAAAGGTCGTTCACATAATCTGACCTCGGATGTAAAATATGATCTTTTTTCTATTATGACTGGCACAATCTTTCGTTCTTAGGTGACCCGTTGATATGTGTTTTCATTTGTTAGTGATGTCATTAATTCTTTTGTGCATTAATTTGGTTTTCAATGTCCTTGTAATTTTCACCAAGCCATGTTTCTTTTACCTCTTTGAATAGCTTCCTAATTTTCCTAATCTCTTCATATTTTTCCTTGTTATTTTTGTTATTTCTTCTTATTTCCATGAGTTTTAAGATGTCTTCCGTCATAAATTTCTTGCGTTCTATTATCTTTATTTCTGTAATGGTTGTTTCTGCAGCTTGGTTGATTGATTTCTTTAATATTTCCGATTGGTCACTGACGTCTTGAAATAATATTTCCGTATCGGACAATGCATCGAATCTGTTCTTTCCCTCTACTTTGAATTTATCTTTTATACCCTCACTCTTCAGTGCCCGTAGATCAAATTGTGTGTTTCTTGGTGTATATTTGACTTTCTTTAATTGTGTATGTAAATTGCTTAAGATTAATCTATGGTCGCTTTAGCAGTCTCCGCTTGGTATAGTTTTTGCGACTTTTAAGGCATTTCTAAATCTTCTTTTGATGAGAATGTAATCAATCTGATTTCTGATCTTATGATCAGGACTCCTCCATATCCATAATCTCTTTGGGTGCTGTTGATACCAGGTGTTTCCAATAATCACGTCATGCTTTTTTGCCCAATGTACAAGTCTGCATCCTCTTCAACGCCGGGTGACACAATAAATAGATGAGATTTAGATGAACTCATTGTGAAGTAGAGGACAACGTGGCAGAGATGTTTACTACGCTCCCGCTTCAACTTCCCGAGCACTGACTGCTGTGTAGTGGGTTAATTCTACAAACCAGTATGTTGGACTTAAACGCTGCCTTCTCGTTCAGACAGAAAAGGCAAACTACTGAAAGAAACATCGCCGAGAACATCAACCTGGGTTTAACTGCAGCGTCCTGGAACCCAAAAAAAGTTAGTTGCATATCCTTTACAGGACGTAGCAGTCAAGACCAGACATAAGTCGGTCTGCTGCCAAATCACCCACAGCTGTGTTTCGAACGCGGGTATGCGAGAGTACGAACATCGTCCGTAATGCCTTCGCCACGGAGCCGGACAAGGACAAGCAATATTATATGTGTGTGATGTGCTCACTACCGGCTGCCAGGCCAAGGTGTTGCGGACGCAGATCGTAATCCCGCATACCGCGTTCGAATCACAGTTGTGTTTGTTTTTATATGAAATGGTATGGGTGTCGGTTGTTCTGAAAGCAATGGCAAACTACTAAACATAAACTTGCCCAGGAATCACGAACAGTCGAACAATTCTGGGGTTAACTGCTACGTCTGTAAAGGATATACAACTAACTTTTTTAAAGATGTGCTCAGTGTGTGATGTGCTCAGTGTGTGTGATGTGCTCAGTCTTTGTGATGTGCTCAGTGTGTGTGTGATGTGCTCAGTGTGTGTGTGGTATGCTCCTTGTGTCGTGCCATTCGTGTCTGTATGAGGTTAACCTAGTCCCGATTGAGCATGTGCGGGAACGTCCGGCCGTATAAGGCTCGCGAAATCATTTGATCTGGCCTTGACAAGGCAGCCGCAGACAGGACTTGACATTCAATAAATCTTCTACACACGTTATATAAACAATGAAGAATGTCCATCTTTTATTGAGGAGATATGCCTTGAACTATGCATATGTATTTAGAACAACTTACTGCTGAGAGCAGTTTTTTTTTTTCAAAACTGACCATCGCAAACAGTCGACTGCGATTCAGACTGACGGATGTAAGCCTGGAAGATCAGTTGTGAGTAGCAACATTATTATTACCAACTGACATCACATGCCTCACCAAAGAGAAGTGGTTCCTGCCATCACATTATTATTTTTTTCTTTTGTTGCATATTCCTTACAGGACCTTGCAGTCAACAGCAGCATTTTTTTGCTGTTGATGTTCTTAGCAAGATTACGCTCAATAGTTTGCCATTGCTTTCTGAGCGACCGGGTCACATACCCCCGTAAGTAACCAACGCAACGCGATCCGCAACTGAATCTCGAGCAGCTGTGTTCCCAACGTGGATATACGGAATGCGGAGAAAGTCGTTAACACCTTTGCCAAGGACACGGCCATCACATTATAAGGATGAGTTAATCATATGTTTTACCATATATAGAGGGCTAACTATTCAGTTGATAATCGTGTATGCCCCAAGAATGGTGCTATAAATATCCAAATGATGTTAGAAATTTCCAAATTACGTTATAAATATCCATTATGGCGTTATAAGTATCCAAATGATGCTATAAATATTCAAATGATGCTATAAATATCCAAATGGCAATCCGGTCACTACGCCTGCCTGGCGCTCCGAAGGCTGTGGGGTCGATTCCGGGTTACATCATTCGGTTCACGAGTGCAATTTTGAGACTCCTGGGGTCGTCCCTGGAACTTTCGGCAGGTCGCCCTGCGGAAAGAGACCGATCGATAAGGGATAACACTCGGTACAATAAAGTCAATACTCGAGCTGTTGTTATCCATATGGGAACAGCTTCCCTAGCCCTTGTCTAGAGCAGGTTAATTAAGTCACGACATACTCGAATGCTCCAAATATCTTTTCTATTTCCCAACGTGTAGGATGGTGGCGTTCGCCGCAAAGACTATAGCCCGCGCACGTAGATTACCGTAGACGAAGAGACGGTGCTAAAGGCTCATGTAGGAGTGTGAAAATCAGCACAGAAGCAGATGTACACCACAAAATCCACACTGAATACAAATTGTAATGTACCAGATTTACACTACAAAATCCACAGTAAAGACAAACTGTAATTAGCCAGATTTACACCACTAAATCCACAGTGAAGACAAACTGTAATGTTTCAGATTTACACCACAAAATCCACAATGAAGACAAACTGTAATGTTTCAGATTTACACCACAAAATCCACACTGAAGACAACAATGTAATGTATCAAATTTACACCCCAAAATCCGCACTGAAAGCAAACTTAACGTACCTGATTTACAACACAAAATCCACACCACACTGAACACAAACTGTAATGTACCAGATTTACACCACAAAATCCACAGTGAAGACAAGCTGTAATGTACCAGATTTACACCACTAAATCCACAGTGAAGACAAACTGTAATGTACCATATTTACACCACTAAATCCACAGTAAAGACAAACTGTAATGTACCAGATTTACACCACAAATTCACAGTGAAGACAAACTGTAATGTATCAGATTTACACCACTAAATCCACAGTGAAGACAAACTGTAATGTACCAGATTTACACCACAAAATTCACAGTGAAGACAAACTGTAATGTACCAGATTTACACCACAAAATCCACAGTGAATACAAACTGTAATGTACCAGATTTACACCACAAAATCCACACTGAAGACAAACTGTAATATACCATATTTACACCACAAAATCCACACTGAAGACAAACTGTAATGTTCCAGATTTACTATTACCAAATCTAAATGTATTCTCCGATTAAAGCACGAGTCTGAAAAATCGCTGTCAGTGGTTGTATTTTGTTTTGATTTATTTTTTTGTCTTAGTTTCGGTGTACCTGTTTATTTATGTTTTATTTAAGTTGCATATCCCTTACAGGACGTTGCAGTCAACGTCAGCATTTATCAGCTACTTTTCATGTTCTTGGCAAGATTACGCTCAGTAGTTTTCCATTGCTTTCTGAGAGACCGGCTCAAATACCCCGTAAGTAACGGCCAGCAACGGAGGAGAAAATATCTTCGGATTCGAAATACCGAGAACATTGCCAGCAGCGGACGAGAATAGATCTACGGATTCGAAATACCCAAGAGATGGACGAACATCAGCCTGACAGAATGTACAGTCAAGGCGAGAGACAGACAGTGTTGGAAATCCATTGCTGCCAACCTTCATTGCGGAGACGGCTCCTGATTGATTGATTGACATATTGCCAGCAACATACGAGAACAGATCTACGGATTCGAAATACCGAAGATATTGCCAGCAACTGACGAGAAAAGATTTACGCATTTAAAATACCAAACAAAATGCCTGCAGCGGATGAGAAAAGACCTACGGATTCGAAATAACCAAACGTATTATATTATGCTTCAACACTGAAAACACGCATGGGTGAAAGTGTTAGCCTGAGACAAGGATAATCTACAGATTAACTTCAAGTGAGTCTTCTAATACAACACCTAGACAAGGAGAGAATAATGCTCAGTTGGTTTACGATGTAAACTTGCCAAGACATCAACAACAGCAGTAAAATTGTGGTGTTGACAGCGATGTCCTGTAAAAGGGATATGAACAAAACAGACAGATTGGCAGTAGCAAGGAGTGGAGAGTGCCGAACAGAACTTAAGACTTGTGTGGGGTTATAATCACATTGAGCCGTGAGTGTAGGTTGTGGTAACAAGGAGGCTGAAATTCGGCAATTAATTCATGACTACTCTCGTCCTGGCGATATGATTTGATTATCTATACCGATGACTCTGTTTAAGAAGCAAAAGGAAGTGCCTGCGGTTTCATATCAAAAGAAACTGGCCACTGTTTGGTAAAGGAGAGCTTGGCATTTGATTTGAGTTGAGTTGAGCTAAGAACTGACATCACTGCACTCAGGGCATTCCCTCGTTCAACAAATGACACCACATCCTCACGTCTGAGAATGGAGCTGGAGGTGGTTACTGAAGCTTTCCGCAGGTTGGAGGACAAATTATCTACGTAACTGATTGACAAAGCATGCTGACTAAAGTGAAGACTGGCATGCTTTGTGCAGAATGGCATGCATCGACACTCTAATGTGGCTGGTAATGGACAGGCTGGCAGGCAGATTGGCTGGTGTCACACCATAAATGGGTGATTTGATGTATGATAAGGCAGATGTGGTGAAGCCCTCTGGGATAATTTGATTAATGCAGAAGAATAGATAGACTTATCATGGTCTACAGAGAATGCAGCAGCAAGGTGTGGTCATGTGATCTGGTCGACAGTCGTTATTCAGAGGTAAAGAAAGACGGACATATAATTAGACTGCAGCAGGTACCATTTGTACTGGAACTCTTCGCTGGCTGTTAAAGATAAGGACTGAGCGCTAATGGGAATGTCCCGAGTGCAGTTATGTCAACTCAACTGAACTAGACAGATTGTACCCCATGTAAAGAGCTCAATCTGCCCATGTGAAGAAGTCAAATATGACATTTGCATGAGACACAAGACAAGCAAAAACCTGAAAAATACACCTGACTCCTCTCTGCAAAGCTTAACGTTGAAATCTTCTTTTCATTGTCCATGCCGTGTAGGGTTGGTGATCATATCCCCCACAGCCTTCTGTCTCGTGTACTGCAATCTTCTTATAGTCCACGGTGCGTGGCGTTGGTGATCATGTCTGTCCACAGCCTGCTGTAATTTGTGCTGCCAATCTTCTTATAGTCCACGGTGCGTGGCGTTGGTGATCATGTCTGTCCACAGCCTGCTGTAATTTGTGCTGCCAATCTTCTTATAGTCCATGCCGTGTAGCGTTTGTGATCATGTCTGTCCACAGCCTGCTGTAATTTGTGCTGCCAGTCTTCATCTAGTCCATGCCGTGTGGTGTTGGTGATCATGCCTGTCCACAACCTTCTGTCTAGTGCACTGCCAATTTTCTTATAGCCCATGCCATGTGGCGTTGGTGTTCATGTCACGACACAGCCTTCTATCTCGTGTACTTCCAATCATTTCTGTTACTAACGTATCTCCATGCCATGATTGCAAACTGTCTAGCAACATCTCTATTAGTCTTCCACTGCCACTCCTCCCCTCCAGCCCGATGATATACCCCAGCTTTTCCCTTCTTAAGAAGCGACCAAAGAATGGGGACTGTGTTGTTCTGTTGCGAGTAACCAGTAACTTCTTTCAGAATATCTTCATTGCACTCTTTACCCGTCCACGGTATTCTCATCATTATTCTATAGAGCACATCTTCGCAGCTTCCACATAAAGCCTCACCTGACTGATAATTGTCCATGACTATCTTCTATACATCCGTATTGGTTCGATACAGACAAAGCAGTAGGATAAAAAAGAAGGAGTTGATAGTGACCTGGTATATGCACATGTAGATCTACGCTATGGATTTCGTGCGTGTTGTTAATAGCCTTTCATCTTGATCTATGAGAAGACACCGAGAAGAAAGATAAAAACAAAGGGCTATAGTCCTTGACTTGGGTGCGTAAATTACAAGTACCTCTAAAGTCGGAGTGGGTTCGCCTGATGGCGAGTGACACTGTTAATAGGGAGAGCTAATCCACATGCAAAATTCGGTCCAGCACTACTAGAAGTAATGTGTATGGATTATATCATCATCATCATCATCAAGTGCTCTGCCAGCTGGCGTAGGCGTTCATGGCTCTCCACAGATCTCGGTCTTTAGTTTTCTGGATCAACTCTGCTGCTGATATTCCTCCTTGCCACCGTCTCAATCCATCCAGCATCATTTCTCTTGGTCTGCCTCTGCCTCTCTTCCCCATCGATCTTTCCAGTTGTCACGATGTTCTCCAATGCCTCTCTTCTCATTAGATAACCAAAGAAAGCTGTTTGTCTCTTTCTTATTGTTGTATATAGTGTTCTAGTTTCATTAGCCTGTTTCAGGCAGTCGTTGGTAGTTACTCTGGCAGTCCAAGGAATTCGCAACATTCGTCTCAGGAACCACATCTCCTTTGCTTCTAATTTCTTCTTAATTTATTCATTTACATTCCAAGATTCACTGCCATACAGCAAAACTGGTTCTACATAGCATTTCAGCACACTCTTTCTTACATTCAGTGATAGAGACTTATTGCATAAGAGACTCTTCATTTTCTGAAATGCGGCTTTTGCCTGCCATATTCTGTCCTTAATCTCTGTTGTACATCTTCCATCTGATGTTATAAATGTCCCTAGGTATCTAACATTATCCACTTGGTTAATAATTTTTCCTTCTATTTCTATGTCACATTTTGGTGTCATCATTTTCTTTGATATCACCACTGTTACTGTTTTCTTGACATTTAAGGAGAGTCCTTTCCTTGCACTCTCTGTTACTACAGTGTCCAGAAATTGTTGTAGGTCTGTTGATTTATCCGCCACCAATATTGTGTCATCTGCATAGCGTATATTATTTATATTATAACCTCCAACTAGTATTCCTGGCATCTCTTTTATCTCTCTTTATTACTTCGCTATAAAGGGAGAAGAGATCTGGTGACAAGACACACCCCTGTCATACTCCTAGCTTTATGTGTTCGTAACTACCATCTTTATTTCCCATTTTAATTGTTGCTACTTGGTTCCAGTAAATATTCTAATGTTGATATCTTCCAACATTTTAATCAGTTCATCATGTTTTACTTTATCAAATGACTTAGCATAATCTGTGAAGCATAAATATATGTCTTTCTATTTCTCTATTAACCTTTCTATTATATGTATATATTGCATTGTTTGTGCCCTTTCCCTCCACAAATCCATACTGTTTTTCACTAAATTCCATTTTTATTTTCTTTCTGGTTCTTCTTATTATTGTGAGTAGAAGCTTAGTGATATGGTTTATGGGGTTAATTGTACGAAAATATCCACATTCAATTGCTCCTGGATGGATTACGTATGGATTAGGCTTGTGTTCAAAGCGAGCGAGCGGAAACATTTTTTTTTAAATTAAAATTTAAATCACTGAGTCGGAAATTGTAATAGAAATGGACTCCTTCTCCTCCTTAATACCAGTGCCGAATGCGACCTCCTGATCACCAACACAATTTTCCGTCTTTCCCATAGAACATTGTGGATGCACCCTCGCTCGAAACACTGGCACCTCATTGACTAAGCTATCGCCACGAGGAGCGACAGACAAGCCATTCGGGTGACAAAGTCCATGTGTTGTGCCCAATGTTGGACAAACCATCGTCTGATTATTTAAAAAATAAATATGTACATCAAACCACCACGTCTTCCTCGAGGAATAAAAGTGCAAAACAAAGAAAAATCTAAATGTCACCCGCCTAAACAATAAAACAACGCAGATGTTGTTTGAAAATATGCTGGAAGACGGCATCAAGCCCAATAATGCAGCTAAACAGGATGCCGAAATAGAGTGGAGAGCCCTAAAGGACATAATTTACAAGACAGCTATGGAAAACCTGGAACCTCCCCCCCCCCACCTCCCCCCCCCCCCCCGAAAGCATAAAGACTGGTTCGATGAAAATAACGAAGACATCAACCAATTGTTGGCCGAGAAACACCTTCTCCTCAAGGCATATTTGAACGACTAAAGGTCAACATAAAAAAAGATGCTTTCAATAACATTCGGAGAGTAGTGCAGCTGAAACTTCGGAACATGCGGGACTCCTGGCTGAGCAACAAAGCTGACGAGATTCAATGCTTTGCTGGCAGACATGATATGAAAAACTTCTACGACTCACTGAGGGAGGTCAATGGTCCTACATCACAAGGCATAGTTCCCCTCCTCAGTGCAGATGGGGGAATATTGGTCACCGATAAGAAAGAAATCCTTCAACGCTGAGCAGAGCATTTTAGAAATATCTTAACATCAACTGCCTTCCTGAAGTCCCCATTAATGATACTCTTGCTGACATACCAACCATAGTGGAAGTAAGCAAAGCCATCCAGCAACTTTCCAGCGGCAAGGCGCCTAGTCCGGACTAAATCTCGAAAGAGATATACAAAGCAGGTGGACCGCTTCTAATAGAACAGCTTCACCAAGTCTTTATAAACATATGTGAGACCATGCCACAAGATTTCAAGGACGCGCCAATAGACCACTTTAAAAACGTAAAGGAAATCGCCAATCCTGTGACTACCACCGAGGCATATCCTTGATCTCAATTGTAGGGAAGATATTCGCCAGAATTCTTCTCAATCGCCTCACAGCCCATCTCGATCAAGGTTTTCTTCCTGAGAGTCAATGTGGCTTAAGAAAAGAACGAGGAATTGTTGACATGATTTTCGCTGCAAGGCAGTTGCAAGAGAAATATCAGGAACAGAACTCCGAAATGTTCTCCACTTTCATTGATCTTACCAAGGCTTTAGATACAGTCAGCAGAGAAGGACTGTGAAAGATTATGGCGAAATATGGCTGCCCACAAAAGTTTTTCCAAATAGTGCGGTTGTTTCATGATGGTATGCAGGCAAGAGTACAGGAAAATGGTGAACTGTCTGAGCCCTTTCTTGTGACCAATGGAGTGAAGCAAGAATGTGTCATGGCACCAACATTCTTCGGCCTCATGATTTCAGCTATACTGGCGAATGCCTTCGAGAACAACGACAATGCAATAGACATCAACTACCGCATGGATGGAAAGATGTTCAATCTCATAAGGCTGAAAGCTAAACCCAAAACTACCAGCGACACCGTCAGAGAGCTCTTGTTTGCTGATGATTGCGCTCTATATGCCAACTCAGAGGCAGACATGCAACACAATGTTTCCGTTTTCTAATATGCCTGTGCCAACTTTGGGCTCAATATCTACTTGGTGAAGACTATAGTTATGTACGATCCAGCTCCAGGGACTAATCTTACCGTGACGAATATCAAAGTGAATGGCCATTGACTAAGTGTTGTGGACAAATTTACCTATCTTGGCAGCACTGTGTCCCAAGCTGCAACAATTGATGACGAAGTGAATGCAAGAATCTCCAAGGTCAGTGATGCTTTATGCAAACTGTACAAGAATGTGTGGTACAGAAATGGAATAAGCTTGCAATCAAAGCTGAAAGTCTACAAAGCAGTTGTGTTATCAATTGAGTTGAGTTGAGTTGAGTTAAGAACTGACATCACTGCACTCAGGACATTCCCATACGTGCTCCGTCCCCTCGTTCAACAGCCAGCGAAGAGTCATACTAATCGTTACCACCGCTATCTGATTAAAAGTTCTCCTGGTGTTCACTCTTAGTTTTAAGATTCTTCCAGAACCCCTGCCGATCCCCCGCAATCTCATTCTTTCCACATATGTGCTCTCAATCTGTTCTTCCGCCTTCTCCACCTGTCCCACAAGCGCACGACCACTCACCCTTGTCCATAGGTGTAATCACTGTTAGCCTATCAGCCTGTTCATTACCCCACACTCCCGCATGTCCAGGTGCAAAAAATCCATATAATTCTCACAATCTATAACCTCTGAAGCGATGATAGCCATTCCACACGAAACATTCCTTTCTCCACCTTACTAAGCATACTCTTTGAATCCGCAATGAATACAATGTGTGGTGGGGTAGTCTCCTCCAGCCAAAGGAATGCCACTGTTACTGCTTCCACCTCCATTCTCAAGCTGGAGGCCGTAGTCTCATATGCCAGACTCTCCTTTTTCAAGACTCGTCCATTAGCTTTTGCAATAAAACCCAACCACTATGTCTGTTTCTCACCACTGATCCATCGTTGTAGATGACTATGTCGCCTTGATGTGTGTTACTCTAGTTCAGCTGCTGCACTTCAAACTCAGTGCGGCCCGCTGTCCATTCCCTGCACTCACGACCCAGTGTTATTATTACATTGTGCCAGTCCTTCATGTCTTCCGGAACTTCAACCCACTCTTTTTTACGATTGATGGTCTCTAGATCACACACCTGACGTATAGAAAGTTCCGCCTGTGCCATCCAGGACCTGTCTCGTCTTTGTCTATGACCCTTGACCATATCCATTGCTGCATGCAGCGGGTGATCCCTATCTGCAGCAACTATCAGGTACCATTTGGCCTGAAGGCCCCTATGCCTATCCGTCATTGTTGGTAGCGCCAGGATATGCCACATGCATATAATTGGTGTGTCCTTTGTGCACCCCAGGATTGCCCGCAAGGCAGCATTTTGTATGCGCTCCGAGATTTCAAGTTGGCTCTTTGATACTGTCAGCAGCCCCAAACCATACTGAATGACATAAATTATTAACTGCATGATAGAGCCTGTACAGCATCTTCTGATCTACCCCGGTTGCTGCCATAGCCCTTATTGCATTAATTCCCTTACCAGTCATCACCATCAAAGCTTCCACATGATCCTTAAAAGACGACACCTGTCAAAGGTGATACCCAAGTACTTCAATTTACTCTCTCGACTAAGAGGACATTCATTCAACTTAATACCTGGGGCATCTGCCTTGACGATCCGTTTATCCAGGGTTTACCACAAAACGGATGCCTTGTCTGGGTTTATAATGGCCCCTGCGTCCCTGCACCACTCTGCCACCCTATTTACTGCCACCTGTAAGTCTTTCACCAAACTGGCTTTGTCTCATCCCTGTCTGTAAAACAGCAATCATCTGCAAATGTCAAGATTCTACCCACACCTGGTGTCTCCATAGCTGTGATTTTGCTGGTGTAGACATTACAGAGCACTGGGGACAAGGCAGATCCCTGTGGCAGCCTAGGTGTAATAGTACATGAGTCAGAAGTTCAGGAACCCATGCGCAGTGCAACCTTGCGCTCATAAAGGACCGCCACAACCCATCTAACAAGGCAAGGGCAGACCTCCATGTCCAACAGTGTGTATGTTAACCGATCATACCTTACCTTGTGATACGCATTCTCCAGGTCAAGAGCTACCACTACTGTCTCTTGTTTATCCTGGACACCCTCGTAGACATCAAATGCAAAAGTTGCAGCATTGGCCCAGGTGTCCTTCCCAGGCCGATAACCCCCGAGCCCTTTGGGAAGCAGATTACGACTTTCCAAATGTCGCTGGAGCCTGCATGCTACTATCTTTTCGATGACTTTGCCATACGTGTTTTGCAGGGTTATCAGCAACCATCTTAGAACTCACGGCTCCATACTTTCAACCCCACTGGATGAAATGAATGGTCATCATCATTCTTGATGGACAAACAACTCATTCACATACAGTTTTAAATCACATAATTTACAATGATGAATTGAGACTGTGATCGATTGATTGCTTGGTTGGATGGTTAGTAAATTGGTTAGTTGACTGGTAAATGTGTTGATTGGTAAGACGGTTGGTTGTATTGTTGATTGGTAAATTCTTTGGTTGGTTGGTACATTCGTTGGTTGGCTGGTTTGTTGGTTCATTGGTTGGTTGGTTGATTAGTTGGTTGGTTACTGGTAAATTAGTTAGGTGACTTGTTGGTTGGTAAATTTGTTTGTTGGTTGATAAATTGGTTAATTGGTTGTTGAATTCGTTGGCTGGTTGGTTAGTTGGTTGGTTGGTTAGTTGGTTGGTTGGTTGGTTGGTTGGTTAGTTGGTTGGTTGGTTGGTTGGTTCGTTCGTTCGTTGGTTGGTTGGTTGGTTAGTTGGTTGGTTGGTTAGTTGGTTGGTTGGTTAGTTGGTTGGTTGGTTGGTTGGTTCGTTCGTTGGTTGGTTGGTTGGTTGGCAAGTTCTTTGACTGGTTGGTTTGATGGTTGATTAGTTGTGCATTTGCTTGGTTTGTTGGGTTGTTTGGCTGATTTGTAAATTCGTTTATTGGTAAATTGGTTTCTTGGTTGGTTGTGGAATTTGTTGACTGGTTCGTTGGTTGGTAAATTAGTTTGTTAGTTAGATGATTGAGTAGTTTGTTGATTGGTAGGTTATTTGGCTGCTTAGTTGATAGTTTGGTTGGTTGATTGGTCGTTAGGTTGGTTTGTTGAATGGCTGGTTGGTTGGTTGGTTGAATGGTTGGTCGGTTGGTTGGTTAAATTGTTGGCTAATTGAATGGTTGGTCGGTTGGTTTGTTGAATAGTTGGATAGTTTGTTGGTTGGTTGGTTGGTTGGTTGGTTGGTTGGTTGGTTGAATAGTTGGTTCGTTGGTTGAATAAATGGTTGGTTGGTAGTTGGTTGATTGATGTTTTGGATTTTTGGTTTATCGGTTGGTAAATTCGTTGTGTGATTTGTAAATTCGTTAGTTGGTTGACTGGTTGGTTGGTTTGTTGGCTGGTAAATTCATTTGTTGGTTTGTTGATTAGTTGGCTGGTTGTTTGGTAAATTGTTTTGTTGATTAGTTGGTAAAATCGTTGGTTTATTGGTTGGTTTGTTTGTTGCTTGGTTTGTTGGTTGGTTGATAAATTCATTTGTTAGATTTTTGATTGGTTGGTTGTTTGGTTGGTTGTTGGTTAGTTGGTAAATTCATTTGTTGGTTTGTTGTTTGGTTGGTTGTTGGTTAGTTGGTAAATTCATTTGTTGGTTTGTTGATTGGTTGGTTGTTGGTTAATTGGTAAATTCATTTGTTGGTTTGTTGATTGGTTGGTTGGTTGGTTAGTTGGTAAATTCATTTGTTGGTTTGTTGATTGGTTGATTGGTTGGTTTGTTGGTTGATAGGCTGGTAAATTGGTTGGGTTGTTGGTTGGTTGATTGGTTGGTTTGTTGGTTGGTTGGTTGGTTGGTAAATTGGTTTGTTAGTTGGTTGGTAAATGCATTGGTTAGTTGGTTTGTTGCTGGGTTGGTTAGTTTGTTGGTTAGACGGTTAGTCGGTTAGTTGGTAAATTCGATGCATGGTTAGTTGGTTCGTTGCTTGCTTGGTTGGCTGGTTAGTTTGTAAATGTTCGGTTGATTGGTAAACCTTTGGTTTGTTGGTTGGATAGTTTGTTGGTTCGTTAATTGGTCAACTTGTTGGATGGATGGTTGGTAAATTCATTGGTTGGTTGGCAGGTTGGCTGGTTGTTTATGTGGTTGGTAATTTCATTGGCTGATTAGTTGAGTGGTTGGTTGGTTGGTCGGTTGGTTAATTGGTTGGTATATTCATTGACCTTTGGTCTGTTGGTTAATTGATTGGTAAATTCGTTGACCGGTTGGTTGGTTGGATGTTTGGTTGGTTGGTTGGTTGTTAAATTGGTTTGTTGGTTGGTTTATAAATTCATTGGTTGGCTGGTTTGTTGCTTGGTTGGTTTATTTGTTGGTTAGTTTGTTTTTTGGTAAATTCAATGCGTGGTTAGCTGGTTGGTTGCTTGCTCGGTTGGCTGGTTAGTTTGTAAATTTTCGGTTGATTGGTAAACCTTTGGTTTGTTAGTTGGTTAATTGGTTGGTTCGTTAGTTGGTCAACTTGTTTGATAGTTGGTAGATTAATTGATCGGTTAATTGGTTGTTGGCTGGTTGTTTGGATGGTTGGTAATTTCACTGGTTGATTAGTTGGGTGGTTGGTTGTTTGGTTGGTTGGTTGGTTGGTTGGTTAATTGGTCGGTAAACTCTTTGACCGATTGGTTGGGTGGTTGGTTGGTTGGTTGGTTCTTTGGTTAGTTGTTAAATTCATTGGTTGGTTAATTGGATGGCTGGTAGGTTGGTTGCTTGGTTCCTTTATCCAGGCCTTGGTGTGTATTATGTATATGATGCTATCATCATCTGTATAGATCAGTCTGCACTCCATGGCACATGCGCTCATTAATACACCGCACGCCTTTCCTTTTAATAATATGTTGGTACCCATTTTAAACATGGTCAACCAATAAAATAAAACAGCACACAAATAAATTAGAAAGGGTTTCAAACAGTAACAGACAATACCAGCCAAAAGTGATAATTTCTCACTGACATTTAATGACACCGCTGATGCAGATGACAATTTGTTCTAAAACTCATGTTTCACACGTATAGTTTAATTATGTTATGAGCAGACAGTTTTCTACCCGACATAATGCTTCAGAACGTTGCTGTCTACGATGCAGGGTTTATTTAACCAACAATGTCGGAGGAAGCACTGGCGACGATACTGAACGATTTAAAGAACAAAGGGAAAAGATTAGTAGTTGGTAATTTCATGAAATTCTCTCTATCTACTATCTCTATGCCGGCTCCTTGGCCGAGGGGTTAGCAGCTTTCTCTGTAACCCCGAATACTCTCGTGGTTGACGTGAGCGCACGAGAATTGTATGCGGTTCGAGTCGCGCCAGTGACTTATGAGAGTATGGAGCCGTTCGCTCAGAAAGCAATGGCAAACTACTGAGCGTAATCTTGCCAAGAAATCAACAATCAGCTGAAAGATGCTGATGTAGACAGCGATGTCCTGTAAAGGATATGCAAAACATAACATAACTATCTATATATATATATCTTAATCTCTCTCTCTCTCTCTCTCTCTCTCTCTCTCTCTCTCTCTCTCTCTCTCTCTCTTTCTCTCTCTCGCTATCTCTCTATTTTATTATCTCACTCTCTCTCTATCTATTTTATTATCTCACCCTCTCTTTCTCTCTATCGCTCTCTCTCTCTCTCTATTTTATTATCTCACTCTCTCTCTATCTATTTTATTATCTCTCTCTCTCTCTCTCTCTCTATAGCTCTCTCTCTCTCTATTTTATTATCTCACTCTTTCGCTATCTATTTTATTATCTCACTCTCTCTCTCTATCTATTTTATTATCTCACTCTCTCTCTATCTATCTATATTATTCTCTCTGCCTCTCCCTCTATCTTCATATCTCCCACTCTATCAATTCCTCCCTATATCTATCTTGATATTTCTCTCTATCACTCTATCTATTGTAATCTTTATCTATCTATCTCTCTTTCTCTCTCTCTCTCTCTCTCTCTCTCTCTCTCTCTCTCTCTCTCTCTCTCTCTCTCTCTCTCTCTCTCTCTCTCTCTCTCTCTCTCTCTCTCACTCTTTATAAATGTCTTTTTTGTAAATGTCTTTTGTGTCTTGGTTTGCAACCTTTCTTCATTCCCCTCACACTTTATTTCTCTGTTGACCCTTTCTCTTCTCCTCCACCCCATTGGACATCTGTTAGTTAAGAGGGCAGTAAACGCACTTTCACAAAATCCCACTACACCGGGTTCGCACTCAGCCGTTGGTCATTTGGAAGAAGATTTCTTTGTGTTGATTTTCACCACTGTGTGAGTGTCGGCCGTGTAGAAAGCAACGGTAAGCTACTTACAGTAATATTGCCTAGTAAGGTTCAAATCTCCGTGACGAATGAGCTACGGAGGCATCTCATACTCCCGCATACCCGCGTTAGCAATACAGCTGTAGTCGATTTGGCAGCGGACAGTCTTGCGTTGGTTTTTTAAGAAATGGTGTGGGTGCCTGTCGTTCAGAAAGCATTGGCAAACTTGCCAAGAGATCACAACAGCAAAACATGCTGGTGTTGACTAGCGACATCCTGTAGAGGATATGCAACTAAGAAATGTTCACATAGTCAATAAATACTGCAGTATGTGTATACTTATACAGACAGACAGACAGACAGACAGACAGACAGACAGACAGACAGACAGACAGACAGACAGACAGACAGACAGACAGACAGACAGACAGACAGACAGACAGACGGGCGGGCGGGCGGGCGGGCGGACGGACGGACGGACAGGCAGGCAGACAGACAGACAGACAGACAGACAGACAGACAGACAGACAGAACGAACGAATGAACGAACGATCAGACTTTATTTTCAAAGGGTAACAAATTGGGCACGCAGGCCCGTCTTACATTCGGCCCTTCCAATCACTCATCTTTCTTTCATCAACAGTGCATAGGAAAAGACATTGTCACATGAATTTTGTAAACATAAACAATGCATATTACTATGTTATGAGACACATCCACCACCCACCCACACATCCCCCATTCATTCCAACACCCCCACCCAACCACACACATAATACACACACACATACATCACCCACCCATCCACCACATCCCTACACCTATACATCTCGCCACCCACACACACCTCTCACCCACCACACATCCCATCCACCCACACCCCAAGCACACATACATTCCCCAACCCACACATCCCCACCCACACACATCCACCCAACTACACACATCCCCCCACCCACTCACATATCTTCTACCCGTCCCATTATCCACCAATAATCACTCACCCACATATCCTTCTCCACCCACACACCTCCAAACACCCAGACAGAAAAACAGACAGACAGACAGACAGACAGACAGACAGATAGATAGATAGATAGATAGATAGATAGATAGATAGACAGA